>CM077152.1:131879069-132479069 GCA_039583875.1 Platanthera guangdongensis
ATTTATTTTAATTTATTTACTTGTGGTTTTTACAAATACAACTAATTTAGAACCCTACTACTTGTTTATGTTTTGGATGGGCCAACCGTGTCAGTCAACTAGGCAAGTTCTACACGCGAAGGAAGGCGATGGATACTATACCACCAATCGTGGAAAAGACCGTCGGAAATGCGCAACATAATTATTTCTATTTTGATATTGTTTTTAGTTTTACTATTTGCATCCCATTTTTATTTCATTCCGTCAAGTTTGATTTAGTTTTAGTTGGAACGATTGGAACCAGACCGAACTGCATGGAACAGGACCGAACCATTAGTGGCCGGTTAGTTTTGATTTTTGTTGAACCGTAATCAGAACTGTTGACACGACTGTTCCAAAAATTAAGTTGGAATCGGAACCAAAACCGGAACCAGTCAAACAAAATAAGGTTTTGGTTCTAATTTGAATAACTATTACTTTAGTAGTTTGGTTCATGGTTTTAGTAGAACTGGAACCGAACGGAACCGTGACAGCTATAAGCGCATGGGGGAAAGCTAGAAAACTGTAAGAAGAAATTTACACGAAGTCATAAATCTCCATCTTTTATCCCCGAAGGCGTCAAAACAGCCAAGACTTCGATTTTATTAAGGTGATTGTTATTAACACCGCAATTCTGACTATTCGAACTGTACATTCTTCTAATTTTTCGCGTCTTTTAAAAATACGTTTTGTACATATATTTTTAGGAAAACTGTTCAACACGAAAGTTGTAGATCTCTGTGTTGAACACTTTTCCTAAAAAATACATGTATAAGACGTATTACTAAAAAACACAAAAAAATAGAAGAAAGTGTGATGTGACTAGTCAAAACTGTGGTGCTAATAACAATCACGTTTATTAATCGTCTCACATGGAGTGTTTGTTTTTCCCAACTCAATTGTGTTTTTGTTTCTCAGTGTGGGTAGTGGTGAAAATTTTAATTCTCACTACAATCAATATTTGAAATTCGGATTGGGCATAGAACTGCTCATGATCCAATGGCTCTTATTTGATCTATATTGTGCCTCCAAATACCTATATTGCTTTATATAATAAGATATTATAATTATATAATTAGAAAATAAAATTAATTAATATTATATTAAATGTCTGTGTGTTGATATTGGATCTGCTCGTGAATTTGATAACTTTAATTTTATTATTAATCTTTATAATGTGACATCTAAAAAAATTGAAATTTCATTTGCTCCAAATTTATCTTTAGATAAGGCATTTATTAGAGCAACATTTCTATGCGTCGCACATGCACGCTCTGATTGCTTTTGATGACAGTATTATGTAAGATCAATATTAATCATACCTCAAGTACAATACATGATATAAATAATTCCCTATATATTTTACTTTGCTCATAAAAATTAAATAAATAATAACATAAATTTTAATTTGTACGAAAACAATTAATTGAAAAAAAAAAAAAAATAGGAAATTTGACCACTTTTAAATACATATATGAGTGAAATATTACTTTATTTCATATTTATATTATTATTGTTTGAACTCTACTTGTGATTTGGGCTAGGTTCACTATTAGGATTGATGACCCACCATGTATAGTCAAGGATCATAAGTTAGTTTCAGGGTTAAGGTCAATCACATAGGGTTAGATTGCTGAAACCTACCTTCAGAAGACTTCAGAGACTCAAGACTTCAGAGACAAGACAGTTTTGAAGATTGCAGAAAAGTCGTTCAACGATAACTGAACTCAGCTCGACGATCATCGATCTCAGATCGACGAACTCAGAGTTCCTTCTCTGAGTTGAGCTCCACGAAAGTCCAGCTGAGATCGACGAACTGTGAGCTTATATCAGAATCTCAGCTTGACGAAGTGCCTTCTCAGCACGACGAACTTGGAGCTCAGATTGGCAAGTATATTTTCTGTTCGACGATCTTGGAGCTCAGCTCGACGAAAGAGAATTATCAGTTCGACGAACTTGGAGCTCAGGTCGACGAAAACTTTACTGAGTTTGACTAACTCCTTAAGGTTTTGTTCGACTAAATTTCTCAATTTCTCAGATCGACTAAATAGTAAAATTTCAGATATTAAGACAGTAATACTCTGCTAATTAATGCTTAATATTCTCAACAATATAGCTGTTTTTGGCAGCATTTATTTAGAGATTTCGACACAGAGTTATTACTATATCATATTTATTGGGGACAGTTGGGGAATTACATTGAAGACAAAAACAGTTGTTTCAATTCCATAAAAATAGTAGAGAATTTCAAGAATTTGAAATTCAAATCAGCAATCAATATATAAAGAAAAATTTTCAGAAGATTGTTAGTAGTCCATAACAAGAAGAATTATCAAACAGAAGAAGAAGAAAGAGAACATCTGCAACCAGGGAATAAGAAACATAGACAAAAAAACTTCTTGTTCATCATTCTTCTCTTCAAGCTTTTCTTACAGCAACACAATACTCAATCTGAGACAAAAAGCTCATTCTCTCATAATCATCTACTGGAAGAAGAAGTGTTTATCTTTGAAGACCTACACCATGAAGCAAAGTTTCCTCTCCTGACCAGATTTCTATAACTCGGGGGGAGCTTTGAAAACATCAACTAATCCACTAGTCTTCTCAGAGGATTGAGACAGAGAAGACAACATATTTTTATTTTTCTTTCTCTCTGTACATGGTTTTAACTCCATTCAAAAGTTAGATCCTTTGGTTCTCAAGTCTCCTGATCAAAAGACTTAGTTTGGTTTTTGGGCACCTGATCAAAAGCTCAAAGGGTTGTTAGATCTCCCCTAGAAAGTAGATCTTGTGGTGATAGGGCACCTGAACAAAAAGCTGTGCTGACAGGGCACCTGAACAAAAACCTATGGTCGCAGGGCACCTGATCAAAAACCTGTAGTGGATTCCTACCAGGGTGGTAGAAGAGTGGATGTACCTAGGTTTATTGGGGAACCACTATAAATTTCCTTGTGTCGTCTGGTTGTGCTCTACTTTTTATTTGATGTGCTATGATATTTATTTTCTTATATTTATAAGTATCACCTATTTTAATCTACTATAAAAATAACTTAAAGTTTTTAAAATACTTTATTCACCCCCTCTCTAGAGTTAGTTAGATCAATTGCTCACTTTTCATTAGTATCTGAGGTGTCACTTTCAATTGATATCAGAGAGATATGTTACTTGGTTGTACAGACTAACACCTAAACCAAAAGATTTGTGTTTAATCTTATATGCTCTAGTTGTATTTTATATCATGACACAAAATAAGGAGTATTCAAGCACCAGACCTACAGTGTGCAATCTTAATAAATTTGCACTTTGGAAGGCAAGGATTAGGCTATATATGAATTCCATTGATGAAGACATATACAATTCTATTTTGACAGATCCCCCACTTCCAGTAGCAACTACAAGCACAAGTGTTGTTCCACCACCTGAGTGGACTGAAGCACAAAGAAGGCAAGAAAGATTACAGATGCCAAGACACTGAATATACTGGCCCAAATTATGTCTGATGACATATTTAGAAGGTTGCAGAATGCACTTCAACAAAAGCCATTTGGGACTCACTGAATGCTATAGTGATAGGATCTGCTAATGAAAGGAAGGATAGGAGATCACACTTGATCTCTTAATATGAGAACTTTAAGAAGGAAGAGTCAGAGTCAGTTTCAGACATGTACAACAGACTCAGCCACATAATTAATGAGCTGAAAACTCTGGACAAGGACATCTATTTAATAGAGATAAATGACAAGATTCTTATGTGCTTCCCTAGCACATGTGACTCTAGGATCTGGCCAATCAAGAAAGCCAGAAGTCTGAATGAGATCTCCACTGAAACCTTGTTGGGCAAGCTCAAGTCTTATGAGCAGCTCATCAAGAACAAAGAAGCTGAGCAAAGGACCACTTCATCTTCAGCAAGGAAAGAGCAAAGTATTGCTTTCAAAGCATGTGAAGAAGCTGAAGGCACTCCAGATAATGAAGACCTACTATAACACCCGCTATCCGTCACATAGCATATAGTAGTAGGTCCGGCCGGAGCCTGACGTCATATACCACAGACAGACCGGAAGGTTACTCAAAGGAAACCATCCAACTAAGAATCAACGTCCTACTCATAGTGCGTTCTAGCGGAAGCAATTTAAAAGCTGCAATAAATAAAGAACCCTGCCAACAGCATGAATGTCCACTAAACAAAATCAGAAGGAATGAATGTACAATACACCAGTACACGGCCTTATGGCCTTACAATAGTTTACTCAAATTAAAGTGTTTTCCAAACCTCGACACGCAGGCCGGTCACACATGAGAAATAAAGTAAACACACAATAATTAGACCTTCGAGGGCCGGCTCAGCAACATGGACTTTTGCCCGCTATTTACCACTTCGCTCCGCAGCACCTGCAAGCAACAATCCACCGCAACAGTGGCAAACAAAAGTAACAATCAGCTATTCTGACCAAATTATAACGATCACGCCCACGAACTTGGGGCAACGATGCTCCTTCCCTGCACTTTGTTAACATAACCAAGCAGTATAGTGTAAAAACACTTCATCACAGGCGTAGGCACGCACGACCACACACCCCGTGCTCTCAGGGCACATTCTCGGCGAACACGGTCAAAGTCCGCGGTCTCACCACCGCCCCTAGGATGACAAATTCTCGTGAGCATTATGGTCTTTCCGGCCAATGCCTAAGACCCTCCATCCATGCCAACGGCAAGTGCCATGTACCTTTAGGTCTCTTTAACCGAACAATATAAAGCGGGTACGGTTCCGCCTAATCCGTTGCTCACATCGCCCTGTCACCTTAAGACATGTGCGCGGATCAAACTTCCCCGAGTCCCAATCCGATCACACACTTTACATAACCCAGTTATGTGCAAGTTGGCTCCCAGACCACCATGTTCGTAGAATCACGCATCTGCCCAGTTTTTCGGGTGCACCTTGGAGTTAATCCCCAAGGCTCCCTGTTGCAATCTTCTGCGTAGAAAACCCGAAAAATAAATATCCGCACGGAGTCTTCTCCGGCCATTCATGCAATGCAACATCACCGATCCAGACCAACTTATCCGGGTAGGCTTCACACATCATGCCTATGTCCGTTTCTCGAATACGGACTCTATATGCTAAACAACGGGGACTATTCATGTCTACCCGAAGGAGCGCCTCACACTCACCGCAAACTCACGAGAGCGGGCTTCCTATGCAAAGGACAAGAGGACTTCACATGTCCTAGGATGAGAATCGTTACCCTAGCATTCCTCTTCGGCGCCATGGAAATCTATGCGGATGAAAAGCACCGCAATGTCCTCGCCTTCGTAGATCCGAAGTCGGCTCGCGATTTTGGGCTCCGAAGCTCCGCCAGTGGCCGGATCTATCTCCCTTATTCTTCCTTGCTCTCCCATCTCTCTATAACTTTAGAAAGAGAATAACCCAAAGAGAATAAGGGTTTTCAACCCTATTCCCGGGTATAACACAACATAAACAACCCTGAACCATTGGATCCCGAAATAAGGAAACGGACGGTCACAATTCGGGCTTGAAATCCAAAACCTGGGCCGAACACGGCTTGTGACACACACGTGCCCAAGGCTGTGTGCCCCATTCGACTCTGAAACTGTCGTGTCCCAAAAAGTACACGGGCTCTCGACACGCCCGTGTCTGACTTGACACGCCCGTGTCATCCAGTACACGGACGTGTAACGGGCCGTGTTCCTCCATCGACACAGGGCAACACCAACCCGTGAAGAACACGGGTATTGGACACGCCCGTATCCCAAATGATACGCCCGTGTCATACAAGAACACTCCTTGGCTCCAGGCCGTGTTTCACCCCCGACACAACTCAGCTATCCAACCGAGTAGGACACAGCTTGGGACACGCCTGTGTCTCAGGCCGTGTTCGCTGCTCGACGATCATCGACTGAAATTCGTCGACCACACGGCCATCGTCGAACCTGAGCACGACACGCCCCTGAGACACGCCCGTGTCCCAGGCCTTGCGACCCCTACCAAATTCCAAACTTGGCTCAAAACGCCTCCCGTCGCTCTTTTGAGTTTTGGGGCGTTACAACTCTCTCACTCTTAAAAGAATTTCGTCCCGAAATTACATAAAGGAAAGATAAAACAAAACTTAAACGGTACCTGAGAGGAATAACTCCGGGTACTCCTCAAGCATGGCCTGCTCTCGCTCCCACGAGAGCTCCTCCTGACCGCAGTTGTCCCAATAGACCTGACCATCCTGATCTCTTTGTTGCATAGCCACTTGACTTCTGAGTCCTCAATGTGAACGGGCTTGACCTTCATCGTCAACCCATTATCGATCGGCACTTGATCTACCGCAATCACTTGCGAAGGCTCTTGCACCGCCTTCCGCAGCACCGATATGTGGAATACATCGTGTAGACCACTTAGCTCCACTGATAGCCTCAGTCGATAAGCTGCTTCGCCAATCCGCTCCATCACCTCAAACGGTCCAAGGTACCTTGGGCTTAGCTTCTTCAAGCGCCATACCCGCGAGACACCCTTGAACGACTTAATCTTCAAGTACACCCAGTCGCCGACAGTGAACTCCACGTTCCTATGCTTGGCGTTATAATACTTAACTTTGCGGTCCTGAGCGATTAGCAATCTCTCTCAAATCGTTCGAACTAACGACGTTGCATCTTCCACCTCTTGACGCTTGTATAACTTTGACTCACCTGTTTCCAACCAAGACAACGATGTGCGACACCTTCTACCATAAAGGGCCTCAAAGGGCGTCATTTGTATGCTCGCCTGATAGCTATTGCTGTAAGCGAATTCCACCAAGTATATGTGATCTTCCCACTACTTCCTGAAATCCAGAACGCACATACGAAGCATGTCTTCCATCGTCCTATTGACCCTCTTGGTCTGACCATTCATCTGCGGATGAAAGGTTGTGCTGAAACTCAGTTTTGTTCCCAACATCTACTGCACCAACCTCCAATCATTGGACGTGAACCGCCCATCACGGTCACTCATGATGCTGCAGGGCACACCGTGAAGCCGTACAATATTATCCACATATAACTTTTGCCAATTTCTCCACAGAATCATCCTTCCTATGCGGAATGAAGTTCGACACTTTCGTCAAACGATCTACGACCACCCAGATGGCGTTGTTTCCCTTCTACGACCTTGGCAAACCATGCACAAAGTTCATAGTAATATCGTCAAACTTCCACTCCGGAATAGGCAAGAACTTCAAGAATCCTCCAGGCTTTTGGCATTCCGCCTTCACCAAGGCGCATGTTGACACTTCGCCACATAGAGTGCCACATCCTTCTTAAGTCCTGGCCACCAGAATAATTTCTTCATATCACGGCACATCTTCGCGCTCCCCGGGTGAATCGAGTACTTGGTATGATGAGCCTCGTACATCAATTCCACCCGCAATTTATCCACATTTGGGACGCACAGATGACCGTCCTTCCATAACAATCCATCCACGACCTCAAATTGGGAATTTGACCCATCCAAAGCCTCAACCATGATTTGCTTCATGCGGCCATCCATATCTAGAGCCTGCCGAATCCGATCATCCAGGTCACACTGAACTTCTGTCCAGTTCAATAGCACTTCGACACTTGTCTTCTTGTCCACGCAAGAGATCTCCAACGCCTCCAACTCCCGAACCAACCGCTCGTCATGGACCGACAACCAATTAGCTTGAATTGGGGCCCTGCGACTCAACGCATCTGCAACTACATTGCCTTTCCCTGACACATAATGAATTTTGAACTTGTAGTCGCCCAGGAACTCCATCCATCTCCGCTGTCGCATGTTTAGATCTTTTTGATCCAACAAGTATTTCAGGCTCTTGTGGTCTGTATAGATATCGACTTTCACCCCGTACAAGTAGTGCCTCCACAGCTTTAAGGCAAAAATCACGGCCGTTAACTCCAAGTCATGGACCGGATAATTCCTCTCATGCACTTTCAGCTGTCTCGAGCCATAGACTATCACACTTCTATGCTGCAGTAGGATACAACCCAATCCACTGCCCGAAGCATCGCTATAGATCTCAAAACCTTCGGTCCCACTCGGCGAACTCAGCACAGGTGCCATGGTCAACCGATTCTTCAGCTCCTCAAAAGCTCGTGCACACTCCGGCGTCCAAACAAACTTCTGCTCTTTCCTCGTCAGAGTCGTGAGGGGTAACGCTATCCGCGAGAAGTTCTCCACGAAGCGCCTGTAATAGCCGGCAATCCCCAGAAAACTCCGGACTTCCGCTACCGTAGACAGCACAGGCCACTCTCGTATCGCAACATTTTTTGCTGGATCCACCGCAATTCCCTCTCCACTGACTATGTGACCAAGGAACGCTACTGAGGACAACCAAAACTCACATTTGGATAACTTTGCGTACAATTGATTCCTCCTCGGCGTCTCCAACACTAAATGTAGATGCTTAAAGTGATCTTCCTCACTCTGCAAGTACACCAATATGTCATCGATGAAGACAATCACAAAGTGGTCTAGGTACTCCCTGAAAGTCCTGTTCATCAGATCCATGAACACTGATGGCGCATTCGTCAGCCCAAACAACATGACTGCAAACTTGTAATGCCCGTATCTCGTACTAAAAGCTGTCTTGGGGATATCACTCTCCCTTATCCTCAGCTGATAATAACCGGACTTGAGATCCAATTTCGAGTACACCGATGACCCGACTAACTGATCGAACAGATCATCAATCCTCAGGATCAGGTACTTGTTCTTCTCCGTTAGATTGTTCAGTTCTCGGTAATCAATACAAAGTCTCAAGCTTTTGTCCTTCTTCTTAACAAAAAGGACCGGTGCGCTCCAAGGCGACGAACTCGGGCGCACATACCCCTGCTCCAACAACTCTTGAAGTTGAACCTTCAGCTCCGCCATTTCCTTAGGCCTTAGCCGATACGGAGAGCGTGACACAGGTTTCGCACCTGGCACTAGCTCGATGGTGAAATCAATCTCCTGTTGAGGTGGGGCTCCAGGAAGATCATCAGGGAACGCATCAGGATACTCAAATACCATTGAAATACTGTCCAACGTAGGCTTAGGCTTTGCAACATCCACTAGAGTGAAGAACAACTCTGCTCCAGCACGAACCGCCTTCACCACTTGAAGAGCAGAGATCAAAGTCTTGCTCGCCCCTTTCAAGCCCGTAAAAGTCGTCTCACGACCTGATCCCAACTTAACCTCCTTGCGGCTGCAATCAATATAAGCTTGTTGCTACGAGAGCCAGTCCATGCCAAATATCACGTCGAACTCCACCAGCGGTAGTAACGACGCTTGCAAATCAAACTCTTGACTCCCAATACGAATCTTTACGACATAGACTCTATCCGCGTGCATCGAACGCCCATTCGGCAACAACACATCCAGTTTGTCCTTTGCCATCGAAGAAGGTACTTCGATGCGCGATATGAATCCTTCGGACAAAAAGGAGTGTGAAGCTCCCGTATCAAAGAGTGCTCTTGCCGGATTCTCACAAATCAAAACAAAGCCTATACAAGCAGTGGTAAGATAACACGCGAATAACAAGTATTTAAAAATTAACTTGATATAAATCTAAACCGTACCTGTCACCACATCCGATTGCTTGATGGACTCCTACTGGCCAAGATTATAAACTCTAGGTTGAGAATAATGGGATGTGGTTGACTTCACTGCATTGCCCTTTTCCTCATATGTTGCTCCCGGCTTCCTCTCGGACTTTGGACGTCCGCTCCAGCATTCCCGGGCAAAGTGCCTCGGCTTTCCACAAGTAAAGCATGCGCCCGGAGTCCGACCCGTAGTCGCCCCAGAAGCACCGGAAGAAGGAGCTGGACCCAAAGTCCTAGCCTTCTTACACCACCTACAGTACACATGCTTTGAGTTAGCCGACACCTTGAACTCAGTCTTCTTATCACCAGAGTTTTTCTTCGCTTGCACATTCTTCAAATCCTTTTCCAACGACCGAGCCGTATTGACCAGGGTCAAGAATCCCTGCATCATAGGACCCGAGAGCAGTAGTGTTGGGTATTGTATCCACATTAACCCAGATTTGATGAAGTCACCCTTGAACTAAGATGAATTAAGTTATATTTGATGCTTTGGTTGAGTTATGTGTTTGCAGGACTCTAATGGCAAGTGTAGATCAATGTCAGTCTACAATGGGTCACCAAGCACATGACCATACAATGTAATCCCTCATTGTGTGATCCAAGGTGTTGACTCATGTGTATTCTCTCTATTGGGATACACTTCATATTCAAGTACTAGGACTTATTGGAAAAGACTTCATACTGGTCTCACCAAAGAGAAGAGAATTCTGTCTAAGAAAATTTTACTAAGTGTCTTACTCGAGTAGTTTTATACTTACTCGAGTGAATAGCTCAGTATATACTCGAGTAAAATTACTCTTACTCGAGTAAGGATGATAAATCCCGAGTAGTCAATTTATGGCTCTCGAGTAGTTAAGATAACTACTCGAGTAGTTTTCATATTATTCTCGGGTTTACAGATTTCCCTCCATAAATATATTCCAAGTAAATTACTCGAGTAGTGCTTTATAGTACTCGAGTAGTTTATACATTCTGTCTCGAGTAGTTAAGTCATGTACTCGAGTAGTTCATTTACTACTCGAGTAATCGAGTATTTATACTCGAGTAACCAGAATTTCTTCCCTCGGAATATCTCTAAGTCAATTACTCGAGTAGCATTTCCATATGCTCGAGTAGTTCTTATCCTCCCGAGTAGTTCAGCTTCACTACTCGAGTAGCCCAGAAGTCCAGTTCAGAAAATATTCTAAGTACCAGACTCGAGTAGTTCATTTACCACTCGAGTAGCCTATTCTCATTTACTTGAGTAGTATTTCTTGTACTCGAGTAGTCTAACTCTACTTCTCGTGTAATTCTTTAAGTACTCGAGTAAGTCTTTTTGGTACTCGAGTAGTTGATCAACTTCTCAATTTTCTTCAAGATTATACTCGAGTAGTTCTCTTCAAGTTACTGGAGTAACTGTCTCTAAGTACTCGAGTAGTTATTTTCATCTCTCTCGAGTAGTTATATAAAGTACTCGAATAGTATCCTCTTCACTCGAGTATATTACTTCAGTTTTCTGAAAATTTCATTAAGTCCAATTTAACAGATTCTTTAATGAGCCTTGACGTGATTGGTCCACGTGTCGCTCATTATGAATTAATTATGACAGATTATCTTCGATCCTATATAAAGTCTTGTCAAACCGACAAACCCTAAGCGAGAAGAAGTTTTATCAGAAGTTTTTGCAGCCGATTTACTCTAAAAGTTTTCTGTTCCTCTCTCTCTCTCCAAGAAGCCGCCGCCGCCGATTCTCGTCCGGCTAGGGTTTTCATTTTCAGAGGATTCAGTTTAAGAAGATTTTACAGATCGAGATTGTCGTACAACTTCTCATCTTCTACTCGATCGTGTAAAGTCAAGAAGATCCAAATCTGATATTGCCGAGATTTTCTTCACCTCTTTGATAAAGCCGAAAAGTCTAGAAGAATATGATCCAGGCCGATTACTTGCAGATCTGATAAAGATTCTTTTTTTGTATTTCATACACATTTTATTTCATTATTGTAGGAGAAGTTTTCTCCGAGTGTAGGAGCTTTTGACTCCGAGATTGTAGGAGGTTTCATCTTCCGTGTGTAGATCCGCTTCGTGGATCGAGATTGTAGGAACATTGTTCCGAGGCGTAGGATTGGTTTTTCAATCCGAGATAGTGGAGTAGCCGATTCTAGTTTATTACTAGATTAGTGAGGGAAAGTGGATGTACCCAAGATTGGGGAACCACTATAAATCTTGCTTCGTCTGTGATTGATTGGTAGATAGTTCTGTGCATAGATCTATTTTTTTTATACCGCAAAGAGACGCACATATCACCTATTCACCCCCTCTAGGTGATTTAGGCAGACAACTAATAACTTTCAAGTAGCCTTAAGTCATCTCTCAAACCTTCATAGAATCGGTTTGTCTTACGCTCCTCATCCACGAATGTAGAGCCAGCGTACCGACCCAACCGAGTAAATTCATGGAGATACTCATCCACGCTACTTTCTCATTTTGTCAGCTTCTGGAACTCATTCTCCAATGCTATCCTCTGAGCCGAGGGAAGGTACCTTGCCAAGAACAGTCTCGAAAACTCCTCCATCGAGACATCCGTAAGTTGCCTTCCCCTCAAGTGATGTAGCTTCAAACCTTCCCACCACAGCCTAACATCTCCGTACAACAGGAATGTAGCTATAGTGGTCATCTGCCACTCCTCCATTTCCGTCGCTGTCAAGACTCTCTTCGCTCGGGAGAGCCAATCTTCAGCTTGGGTTGGGGTTCCCGTCCCCGAGAACACCGTAGGATTGAATCCCATAACATGTTTGAGCTGTCTTTCAGTTGCTCTCCTAGGCACCAAAGGCTACACCACCACCTGCTCCACCCTTCTCGGTTCATCCCTTTGAAGCAGTACCTGCTCCATCGTAGGAGTGGGCTGCTGCATTTGCCTTGCAGGCTGCACGTTGATCATAGCAAACACCGCTTCGGCCACCAATCGTATGGTTTCTGCCGAGGGAGGTGTTGCAGGCACATCATTTGGTGCGCTACTAGCCTCAGAAACCGGGCGTTCTGACGGCCCTGCACCACTTCTGGTCACCTATAGTTGTACAAAACACCGTTAAGCGACCAAACAAAATTGCAAAAATCAATTATAGGAACATGCAGGTTCCTCAAACACGTGTATTTTCATTCCTAAGTGGACATTCATGGGTTCTTTTATGTTATAACGATGATGCACACACATATGCTCACCACCTCTTAAAAGAATTCGTCCATGAATTCATTTAAGTTGACCGAAACCAGTAATCTGATACCAAATTATAACACCTCATATCCGTCGCATAACATATAATAGTAGGTCCGGCCGGGACCCGACGCCATATACCACAGACAGACCGAAATGTTACTCAAAGGAAACCATCCAACTAAGAATCAACGTCGTACTTAGATTGCATTCTAGCGGAAGCAATTTAAAAGTTGCAATAAATAAAGAAACCTGCCAACAACATGATTGTCCACTAAACAAAACCAGAAGGAATGAATGTACAATACACCAGTACATGGCCTTATGGCCTTACAATAGTTTACTCAAATTAAAGTGTTTTCCAAACCTCGGCACGCAGGCCGGTCACATATGAGAAATAAAGTAAACACTCAATAATTAGTCCTTCGATGTCCGGCTCAGCAATATGGGCTTTTGCCCGCTATTTACCACTTGGCTCCGCAACACTTGCAAGCAACAATCCACCGCAACGATGACAAACAAAAGCAACGGTCAGCTATGCTGACCAAATTATAATGATCCCGCCCCCGAACTCGGGGCGGAGATGCTCCTTCCCTGCACTTTGTTAGCATAACCAAGCAGTACAATGTAAAAACACTTCATCACAGGCGTAGGCACGCACGACCACACACCCCGTGCTCTCAGGCATATTCTCGGTGAACACGGTCAAAGTCCGCTGTCTCACCACCGCCACTAGGACGACAAATTCTCGTGAGCATTATGGTCTTTCCGGCCAATGCCTAAGACCCTCCATCCATGCCAACGACAAGTGCCATGTACCTTTCGGTCTCTTTAACCGAATGACATAGAGCGTGTACGGTTCCACCTAACTCGTTGCTCACACCGCCCTGTTATCTTAAGACATGGGCGTGGGTCAAACTTCCCCGAGTCCCAATCCGATCACACACTTCACATAACCCAGTTATGTGCAAGTTGGCTCCCAGGCCACCATGTTGGCCGAATCACGCATCTGCCCAGTTTTTCGGGTGCACCTTGGAGTTAATCCCCAAGGCTCCCTGTTGCAATCTACCGCGTAGAAAACCCGAAAAACAAACATCCGCACGGAGTCTTCTCCGGTCATTCATGCAATGCAACGTCACCGATCCAGACCAACTTGTCCGTGTAGGCTTCACACATCATGCCTGTGTCCGTTTCTCGATTACGGACTCTACATGCTAAACAACGGGGATTATTCATGTCTACCCGAAGGAACTCCTCACACTCACCGCAAACTCACGAGTTCGGGCTTCCTATGTAAAGGAAAAAAGGACTTCACATGTCCTATGATGAGAATCATTACCCTAGCATTCCTCTTCGGTGCCATGGAAATCTATGCGGATGAAAAGCACCGCAATATCCTCGCCTCCATAGATCCAAAGTCGGCTCGCGATTTGGGGCTCCGAAGCTCCGCCGGTGGACGGATCTATCTCCCTTCTTCTTCCTTGCTCTCCCCTCTCTCTAGAACTTTAGAAAGAGAATAACCCAAAGAGAATGAGGTTTTTCAACCCTATTCCCAGGTATAACATAACAGGAACAGCCCTGAACCATTGGATCCCGAAATAAGGAAACAGACGGCCATGATTCGGGCTTAAAATCCAAAACCTGGGTCGAACACGGCTTGTGACATGCCTGTGTCCAAGGCCATGTGCCCCATTCGACGCCAAAATCATCGCATCCCAAAAAGTACATTGGCTCTCGACACGCCCGTGTCTGACTTGACACGCCCGTGTCACCCAGTACATGGCCGTGTAGCGGGCCGTGTTCCTCCATCGACACAGGGCAACACCAACCCGTGAATAACACGGGTATTGGATACGCCTGTGTCCCAAATGACATGCTCGTGTCATACACGAACACGCCTGGGCTCCAGGTCGTGTTTCACCCTCGACACAACTCGGCTATCCACCGGAGTAGGACATGGCCTGGGACACGCCCGTGTCTCAGGCCGTGTTCGCTGCTCGACGATTGTCGATTGAAATTCGTCGACCACACGACCATCGTTGAACTCAAGCACGACGCGCCCCTGGGACATGCCTGTGTCCCAGGCCGTGTGACCCCTACCAAATTCCAAACTTGACTCAAAACACCTCTCGTCGCTCTTTTGAGTTTCGGGGCATTACACCTACTGAGTCTCTTGACAAAGAGATTATATAAGATAACATGGAAGGATTTCAGAAAAAGATCATCCAGAAAAGATGACAAGCCAAGTACGATAAAACTCCCACTAAAGAAATAGTTTGCTATGGGTGCAGGAAACCTGAGCACATACTACTAGAATGTTTAGAAGCACAAAAGAAAGACAAAAGAAAGGAGAAGGACTCCAGAAAGCATTCCAACAAATCCTCCAGCAAATACAAGAAGAAAGAAAGAGGATTTGTTGTTGAGACTTGAAGTGAATCTGATTCAGAATCTTCATCCAACTCTAGTGAGGATGAAGAAGAGGCCAAAGCCATAAAAATATGCTTGATGACAATCAATGCATATTGCAGCAACTCTGATGCTGCTGATTCAGAAGCAGACAATTCAGAAGATGAATTCATGTCAGAAGATGATCAGGTAATCTCTACTTTTGATTTTCTTCTGATCAATTTAAAATTGATTTCAAATTATTATGTAATGATTTAATTAAATTTGAGAAGGAAATCAAACTTCTCAAAGAAAAATTAATTGAATTTGAAAATATTTCTTCTGAAAACTTAAAACTTAAAGAATAATTGAAAACTGCTAATAATCAAATATCTTCCTTAAAAACTAAATTATCTATGCCTAAGTTATTTTAAGAATCCCTAAATGGGAGAAGTATCAAATTGAAGGACATCACACATATAGTGAATGTCAGGCTTAATGGCAAGGTGGGCTTGAGAGCTTCATCTAATCAGCCTCCTCTCTTACAGAAAAATATATTGTCTACCTCCATAAAATATGTTTATGCAAAAGGCAAATAAAAGGTAGAAGTTAATAATAAAGAAACAAAAATTTTACATATGACTCAACCTAAGAAAAAGAAAAATTTTAACAAAAATTATGTTCAACATATTTCGTCGAATCAAGTTCGACGAAATGAATGTGATTCGTCGAACTAAAATCGACTAACTATGAACTCAGATTTTTGGAATAATTATTCGTCTAACTACGCTCAACGAACTCAGTATGATTCGTCGAACCGCGATCGGCGAACGAGGGGCATAGAGAATAAAGACTTTCATTTTGCGAGCGGAGTTCGACGAACTTATCCCTATTCATCGAACACAGATCGACGAACCTATTATAATTCGTCGAACCCAGTTTTTTATAACAAAAACTTGAATTATTTTCAAAATTTTAAAACTAAAACATTTATCAATGCTTTTACCCAATGGATTATTCCTCCCAGGAGATATCATCCACTTGGTTACAAGGACCAACCTGAATTCTCGTACATTTCCAGTTATAAATTTGAAAGAAATCAAGGACCCAAGGTTACCTGGATCAAGAATAACTAATCATGTTTTGTACAGGTAAAGAACTATCCTATCACAAAGCAATAGTGGTATCTGAAGAGTGGTTGTTCAAAACATATGACAGGAAGTAAGGACAACCTGACTGATTTCAAAGCCAAGCTTGGACCAAAGGTAATATTTGGAGACTCCAACTGTGGACATACAAAAGGATATGGAAATGTCAAAGTTGGAGTTGTTACCTTCAGGAAGGTAGCATGTGTAAGTGGTCTCAAGCATAACCTGATATCCATAAGCCAGTTATGTGATGAAGGTTATCAGGTATCATTCAATCAGTCATCTTGTATTATTACTTCTGATAAAAACGAAATTGTTTTAATTAGAATTAGACAAGGAAACATATATGTAGTAAACTTTAAATCTGCTAATACAAAAATTTGTTTATTTAATCAAATTAGTTCAACTAATGATTTATGACATAAGAGACTAGGCCATGTAAACTTTAGGAATATTGCTAAACTATACATGGACAACCTTATTAGAGGACTGCCTTCTGGTTCTTACAAGAAAAAAGGACTCTACATGGCCTGTCAATTAAGCAAGCAAACCAAAAATAGTTTCAAATCCATAAATAAAAGTGATTCACCCAGAATTTTATACCTGCTACATATGGACCTATTTGGCCCTATTGTTGTACAAAGTTTGGATGGAAAGTCATACACTCTAGTTATTGTTGATGACTTCTCTAGATTCACTGGGTGTTCTTTCTGAGAAACAAGTCAGGTAATTTTAAAGTTCTTACAAACTTTCTTAAGAGTATACAGATTGAGTACTCTATTCAGGTTCCATTAATTAGAAGTGATCATGACACCGAGTTTGAATCTCTTCTCATGCAAGAATTCTGTGAGAAGGAAGGTATCAGGCATTATTTTTTTGCTGCTAGAACTCCTCAACAAAATGGGGTAGCAGAAAGGAAAAATAGAACCCTAATTGAATTTGCTGGGACATTGCTTGTAGATGCTTATTTTCCCCTATCCTTTTGGGAAGAGGTTGTAAGCACAACAAATTATGTTCTTAATAGAATTTAATTCATAAACTAAAGGGTAATACTCCCTATGAATTACTTAAAGGGAGGCAACCTAAAATAGATTACTTTAAATTTTTTGGCTGCAAGTGTTATATTCACAATAATAATAAGAAACACCTAAGAAAATTTAAAGTCAAGGCTACAGAGGGAATTTTCCTTGGATATTCCCAAATCAGCAAAGCTTATTTGGTATTTAATAAATTAACATTAAAAATAGAAGAATCTATACATATATGTTTTGATGAAGCTAATATGTTTTACAAGGAGAAGGATTCTTCTACCATAGACACTTTGCAGGTAACCTATCTGTGTGAGAAGTTGGATGATTTAAACCTTACCCAAGAAGTTACGTTGCATCATTCTCCATAAATTGATGAAGAAAGTGAAGAAGAAAGTGCTGAATCAGTTGAGCAAACAACAACAAATATAATTCCACAAGAGGAATTAATTCCACGAGCTGTTGATGAACCAACTCCTCCTGCTGATCTTTTCACACTTAGAGATCATCTCATATCTCAAGTGATTGGATACATATCAGCTGGTGTGCAAACAAGCCATCAACTCAACCAAGATCTGTTGCATGCTTGCTTCACTTTTCAAATTGAGCCTCAATCCATAAAAGATGCAGAGCAAGATCCCCATTGGATTATTGCAATGCAAGAGGAGCTCAATCAATTTGATAGGTGTAGAGTTTGGGATTTAGTTTCAAGACCCAAAGACTACCCAGTCATTGGAACTAAATGGGTCTTTAGGAACAAATTGGATACACAAGGATCAATTGTGAGGAACAAAGCAAGACTGGTAGCCCAAGGCTATTCACAGGAAGAAGACATTGAATATGATCAAACCTTTTCTCCTATTGCAAGACTTGAAGCCATTAGGATATTTCTTGCATATGCTACCTATCTGAAGTTCAAAGTATATCAAATGGATGTCAAGAGTGATTCCTCAATGGAGAATTAAAAGATGAAGTTTATGTTGAACACCCTCCAGGTTTTATCTCTTCAACTCATCCATATTATGTTTTTAAGCTGCATAGAGCTCTTTATGGTTTAAAGCAAGCTTCAAGAGCTTGGTATGAGACCTTAACTAGCTTTCTTTTTGAACATAAGTTTATTAGAGGCATTGTAGATAGACTTTATTCATTAGACATCATAAATAAAAAATTTTGCTAGTCCAAATCTATGTAGATGATATAATATTTGGCTCCACTAATTCCAAACTTTGCAAAATGTTTTCTGACCTGATGCATTCAAAGTTTGAAATGAGTAGCATGAGTGAACTATCCTACTTCCTTGGTCTCCAAGTGAAGCAAACCCATGATGGTATCTTTATATCCCAGTCAAAATATGCTAAGGAGCTACTCAAAAGATTTGGGATGACTGATGCCTCAGCCAAGAAAACACCCATACCATCCAATGTTATAGTTGATTCTGATGAACAGGGCAAACCAGTTGATCAAAAAACATATAGGGCTATTGTTGGGTCCTTATTGTATCTTACAGCTAGTAGGCCTGATATTATGTTTGCTACTTGCATTTGTGCTAGATATCATGTCAATCCTAAAAAAATCTCATCTTATTTTATTAAAAAGGATTTTAAGATATATAAAGGGTTGTCCTAATCTAGGACTCTGGTATCCTACTAAGTCAGAATTTGAATTATCTGGATTCTCAGATGCTGACTTTGCTGGATGTAGAGTTGATAGGAAAAGCACATTAGGAACTTGTCAGTTCCTTGGTGATAGGCTAGTGTTCTGGTTTTGCAAAAAGCAAACTTTTGTGTCAACATCAACTGCTGAAATTGAATACATAACATCAGGTAGTTGTTGTTCACAAATTTTCTGGATTCAAAATTAGCTTCTGGATTATGGTTTCAACTTAAGTAATTCAACTATATATTGTGATAACACCAGTGCAATTTCTATTGCACAAAATCCAGTGCATCATAGTAGGACAAAATATATAGAGATTAAACATCATTTCATTAGAGATTGTGTGCACAAAAATAAAATTAAACTTGTCTTTATCTCTACTGATTTACAAAGAGCATATATTTTCAACAAACCCTTAAATGAGAAGAAACATCTGTTCTTCCTAAATCAGCTAGGTATGATTAATGAAGAAGGTTTAATTTAATTGCTGTCTGTGGTCGACGAACTATTCATGTTTCGTCGAACAGAGATCGACGAACTACGAACTCTTCGTGGAGTGTTCTTCGAACGGAGATCGATGAACCTTCCTTTGCGAAACGTTTTCGTCGAACGGAGATCGACGAATTTGTTTTATAAAATTTTTCGTCGAACGGAGATCGACGAAATTTGTTTCAGAAAAGTTTTTCGTCAAACGGAGAATGACGAACTATTTTCCCCCTCTTTAGACTTAGATCGACACTTTTATTTCTTTATGAGATTTTTCGTGGAACTGAGTTTGAAGTTTTTAGTGTTTCGTCAGACGGAGTTTGTCTTCTCATCTTCTGAAAACTTATAATAGGGTTTTCTTCGAACTCAATCCTGCGCTTTCCAGTTCTTGTACATTTGATTTTTTATTTTTGCAGGCATGGTGATTTCGGCGGCTACCCTCTTTGGAATAAAATTTGATGCAGGGTTTGACATCGACATCGATTCGTTCAGCCATTCTGATCAAATCTTCAAGAACATACTTCAGTTGTTTGAGGCACCACAGTTGAGATAATTTATTACTCTAAGGATCAAACTTCCAATACCGGAAATCAAAGATTGGCTATTCACAGCAACCTTTCCAGATCAAACCTCCACTTCTGGATCAATTTCTGGACACCGAGTTTCTCCTTCCCCTACTGTTCTAACTAAAGTTTTTGGATTTATCAATGGAGAAGATGATTTTGAACTATCTAGCACTGAGTTTGAGGATATGCCATGTAATACCCCCATCCGTCACATGGGATATAATAGAAGGTCCAACCGTGGCCCCACGCCATATACCACGAACAGCTATTGGAGTTACGTATTAATACCAAATTGACGTAAAAGAAAACACGCATCCTAACTCAGAGCATTCTAGAGGAAGCTTTTTAAAACAATTATAAGAACCCAAACCAAAGCATGAATGTCCACTAAAACCCAAGGTAGGAATGATAGTATAAATGCACCAATAAGGTGGCCTTATGACCTTACAAGAGTTTACTTAAATAATAAATATCTTCCATACATCGGCACGTAGGCCGGACACACATGAGCATAAAGAGCAAACATTTGCTTTGATCTTCAAGGGCTGGCTCAACAATAAGGGCTTCAGCACGCTACTTGCCACTAGGCTCCACAGCACCTGCAATCAACATTCCACCGTAGCAGTGGCAAACAAAAGCAACTGTCAGCTAAAGCTGACCAAATTATAATGACCCCGCCAATTAATTGGGGCGGCGGTGCTCCTTCCCTGCATTTCATTAGTATAATCAAACATAATAGTGAACGTACAATTAAGCACACTTCACCACAAGCGTAGGCACGCACGACCACACACCCCGTGGTCTCAGGGCACATTCTCGGTGAACTAGGTCCACCACCACCCCCAGGATGGCAACATCGTGAGCATTATGTATTTCCGGCCGAAGCCTAAGACTCGCCCTATATGCCATCGGTAAGTGCCAAGTACCTTAGGTCTCTTTAACCGAACCACATAGAGCGGGTAAGGTTCCACTCAACCCATTGCTCACACCGCCACGTCAATTTAAGCCATAGGTACTGGTCAAGCTTCCCCGAGTCCCAAATCGATCACACAATTTTACATAACCCAGTTATATACAAGTTGGCTCCCAGGCCACCAAGATGGCAGAACCACGCATCTGCCTAGTTTTTCGGGTGCGCCTTGGGGTTAGTTCCCAAGGCTCCCTGTTGCAATCTACCACGTAGAAATACCCAAAAAACAAATGGCACAGAGTCTTCTCCGGCAAAACAAGCATAATGAAAACATCACCGATCCAGACCAACTTATCTGGGTAGGCTTCACATACCATGCCTATGTCCGTACTTCGATTTCAAACTATATATGCAAGATTACAGGGACAATTCATGTCCACCCGAAGGAAATACCACACACTCACCGCACACTCGTGAGAGCGAGTTTCCTATGCAAAAAGGAAGAGGACTTCATATGTCTAAGAAGTGAATCGTTACTCTAGAGGTTCGCTTTGGCGCCATGAAAAACTAGTCGGATGAAAAGCACCGCAATGACCTCGCCTCCACGGATCTGGACACAGCACGCAATTTGGGGCTCCGAAGCTCCACCTACGGCCGGATTCCTCATTCTCCTTATTCCTTGCTCTCCATTCTCTCTAACTCTTTAGAAAGAGAAGGACCTAAGAGAAATGAGGGTTTAACCCTCAACTCCCGGCCTTATAGCAGCAGGGAGATATCTGGACTGTTGGATCCTATTTAAAGGAAATGAACGACCACAAATCGCCCTGAAAATCACTTTCCTGGGCCGAACACGGCTTGTGACATGCCCATGTCATAGGTCGTGTCTCACGATATGAATACCATCGTCGAACACAGAGCAGGACACGAGCTCAGACACGCCCGTATTACTGCTTGACAAGCCCGTGTCGTAAGGCGTGTTCCCCAAGCGACACAAGAAACCGTCGTGTCCCGACGAGGACACGACCCTATGACATGCCCGTATACCAGCCTGAAACGCCCGTGTCATCTTCTGACACGCCCGTGTCCCAGACTGTGTTCATCAGTCGACACAGACCGGTCAAACACAGATAAGGACATGGCCCCGGACACGCACGTGTCCCAGGCCGTGTGCCCGACCTGACTTGACTCCGAGGATCGTCGAATGCATTTCGTCGACCTCACAAAAATTCGTCGAACTAATATCAGGACACGACCCTAGATACGCTAGTGCCACAGGCTGTGTGAAACTATTCAGACACCAATTTGGCCTTAAAATGCTATACGATCCTTTTTGATTTTTGGGGCGTTACAATTCTCCCCCATTTAAAGAATTTCGTCCTAAAATTATAGAATGGAAAGGTACACAAAATTAAATGGAACCTGATCGGAATAGCTCAGGATACTCCTCAAGCATGGTCTGCTCTCGCTCCCATGAAAGCTCCTCCCGACCGCAGTTGTCCCCACAGACTTTGACCATCCTGATGTCCTTGTTATGAAGTCGATTGACTTCAAAGTCCTCAATACGAACGGGTTTGACCTTCGTCGTCAACCCATTATCAGCAGGTACCTGATCGACTTCAATCACTTGCGAAGGCTCTTGCACCGCCTTCCGCAACACCGGTATTTGGAATACGTCGTGTTGACCACTCAATTCCACTGATAACTTCAGTCGATAAGCCGCTTCACGAATTCGATCGAGTATCTCAAACGGTCCAAGGTACATCAGACTCAGATTCTTCAAGCGTCGTACCCTTGAGACACCCTTGAACGACTTAATTTTCAAATATACCCAGTCACTAACAACGAACTCAACGTTCCTATGCTTGGCATTATAGTATTTAGCCGGCATGTTCTGAGTGTAACGCCCCAAAATTTGTAAGAGGGACGATCAGCATTTTTTGGCCAAGATTGGATCTTAGTTTGGGGTCACACGGCCTAGGACACGGGCGTGTCCCTGGCCGTGTCAAGCTCAGGCTCGTCGAGAGTCCAGGAAGTCGACGTCCTGCGCTCGATAAAGTGTCGAGTAGGGGTACACGGCCTGTGATACGGGCGTGTCATAGGGCGTGTCCTACAGTGTCAATCTGCGTTCGACGATTTCCATGGATCTGCGTTCGATGATTTCCCCAGCGATCTGCATTCGATGATTTCCATGGATCTGCATTCGACGATTTCCCCAGCAATCTCTGTTCGACGATTTGGCTGCGTTCGACGATTTTGCCAGGGAACTCCGTTCAACGATCTGGCCAGCGATCGATGATCTGCGTTTGACGATCGTCGAGGCTTCGAAGACGGCCTGAGACACGGGCGTGTCCCAGGTCGTGTCCTTCTCAGGTTGTGAGCCGGGACATGTTAGGGGTTGGACACGGCCTGGAGCCCAGGCGTGTTCAGGTTGGACACGGCCGTGTCAAATGTGACACGGGCGTATCAAGGCCCCGTGTCTTGTTTTGGGTACAATGGTTTCAGCATCGATTGGGGAACACGGCCTTGTACACGGGCATGTCACAAGCCGTGTTCGGCCCAGGTGTTTTGATTTTCAGTTCGAATCGTGGTTGTTCTTCCCTTTCTTTTGGGATCTGATGGTCCAGGACTGCTCTTACTGGGTTAAGTCCGAGAATAGTGTTAGAAACCCTCATTCTTCTCCAAGCTTTCTCTTACTAAAGTTCTAGAGAGAGGGGAGAGCAAGGAAGACAGTGAAGGAGATCTGACCATTAGAGAGGCTTCGGTGCTCCAAATCGCGAGCCGAGTCCAGATCCGTGGAGGCTAGATCGTTGCGAAGGTTTTCATCCGACTATTTTTCTATGGCTAGGAAGAGGAGTCGGAAGGTAACGACACTTCTCCTATAGTTTTAGGATGCATGTTTTAACATCTTTTATTTTCTAGTTTTTGGGCACCAAACTCTCAAATGAGAGGGGTTTGGGTCGCCAAGGTTCAAGAGGAACCTCCGGGTCGATTGAGTCCATCCCCGATATGTTTTTGCATTAGATATCCGCTTCATTAGTGGATTAGGCATGGTGGGTGAAGCTGTAGTCGCGACCGTTAGTCCGACTCGGTGATGTTGCATACGAGGTTTAAGGATTCGTAGAGATCCGTAGCGGTAAGAGGCCGTTTGTGATGTGTGATGTTTGTGGTGTTCTTCCCTTTATCTTACGTGAGTACGTGTGGCCGGTACCGGACAAGGTTAGCTCCTCATTGGCATTAGATGGTTTCCTTGGTGGACAAGGTTAGCTCCGCATGGGTGGTAGATGGTTTCCTTGGTGCACTGGAACGCTGCAGTACGAATGAGGGATTAGTGTGGAATTTTCTTGGATTGTGATGTGCCAAGGCGTGGATGTGTCTCCGTGGTCGGCTGGCTATCCCGTGACGTGCAATTCATGTGTGGAAAGTGTCCCGGCGAGACTAGTACCCTTTTGTGACTGACGAGAACGCCGAGCATTGGGCAAGCCCGGGCAATGAGGCCATGAGCAGGTGGGGTCCAGCAAGGGTTCTTAGAATCAGTCAGTGTGTTGGACGGAATCCTAACATGAGAGGTTAGAGTTTGCCGGCAAGCCCGAGTCTACGACCGTGAGCGGGTGGGGCCTTGGCAAGAGTTCCGCGTGGCGGCTTGTATGCCATTGCGGGATTGTGATTCCCCTTTGTTTGCGGCTTTATGTCAATGGGGAAATGATGAGTACCCAAATGATGTGATGTTGTGTTAGATGGATATGCTATAGGGTGCCTTGGGTGAAGCCCCCGGGTGTTGCATTCATGCTACATAGTAGGCCTTATTATTATATGCTCAATAGTAGAGAACATGTATGATGTTTGAGACATCCAAACCTGTTTCCTTAGTTGCTTTTCTTGCTTATGAATATTGCATACGAAGTGCTAACTTGCAGGTTGGAGGAGTGCCCCGGGGTCCGTTAGGGGTGGCCGGGAGGAGATTTGTTAGTTACACAGTTTGAGGTCAGCCTTTGCTGACCCACGTTACTAATAATTTTTACAGGGCAAGGATCGCAAGCAGGACCTAGCTCGCCGACCAGAAAGGCCTAAGCCTCATGAAGTGTTACCTTTTGTTGTAGCTCTACTTTTTGACATTGTATGTTTGATGCCCATGTTGACCGGCTTGCATGCCGAGGTAGACTAGGAGTGCTTATGCACTTTTGTGACTGATGTATTATTTGAGTTGGACTCACTTTTGTTGTAAGGCCATAAGGCCATTTCGTTACTCTTGTAGGCGTGTACAACTTCTAGTCTTGCTTGTTGTTTTCGCTGTGTTGTGTTATGAGTTTTGAGTTTGGGTAGCTATATCATCTTATAATACTGAAGCTGTGACATCTGTATGTTGTGGGGCCCCGGTCGGACCCATATTATACGGTCATTACAGGGGAGGTATTACAATTTGGTACCAGAGGGAGGTTAGATTCAAGGTCAGTGCGTAGAGAAGTTATCCATATAAGAGTAACGCGGGACCATGAGTGTCCTTATGTTTAAGTCTTGAGATTAGAGACTGATTCATTGTTTCTTGTTTTCTTGAAGAGTACAAGCAACGAGGCAGGTACGTCGAGAGCAAGAGAAGAGCTTTCAGCGAGCAGTGCCACTGCTCCGGGTCTTTTGGGCACGGGTGTAAACCCAGCCGACTTCTGCCGCATGCTTGCAGAAGCGATGGTGGCAGCCCAATATGCAGCGACAACTCAGGTAGCAACTCCTGCTACCCCAGATACGGCGACGGCTGTTCCAGGAGGAGAAGCCAGGCGAGTAGAGCCTTTGGTAGAAAGCGTGGTGGTCGGGCATGGGGACCGGCAGATGAAGTACTTTCGGAGCTTCCATCCCCCGTCGTTCAAGGGAGTTGGTACGCCAACTGATGCGAAGTATTGGTGGGCTCGGATTCAAGAGCTTTTGAGTGCGGCAGAGATGTCAGAAGAGAAGAAATCTGAGTATGCGACGTTCATGTTAGAAGGAGATGCCAAGTTGTGGTGGGTGAGCCATAGCGGCCGCCACTTTACCGGACGCACCCCGTCGATGGAAGAATTTGGGGATGCTTTTCTAAAGAGGTACATTCCCGTTTCTACACGGTTGGCCCTTCAGAGGCAGTTTCTGCACTTAATGCAGCGAGACAAGACGGTGGACGAGTATGTGCAGGAGTTTACCCGTTTGGGTCATTACGCGGGAACGACGATGGCAGATGATGTAGAGAGAGATAACCTCTTTTACCAGGGGCTGAGGGAGAATCTGAGGCAACCCTCATTTCCATGAAGAGAGCTGGTTTTAGTGAGCTAGTTGAGGCTGCCAGGACATTGGAGAATGATATGGAGCGAACCCAACATCATAAGGGTTTCACTCCCAAGCAAGGGGAAGGGAAGCCTTCCCAATCCCAGGGAAAGTCTGAAGGGAGTAGGTGGAGGAAGAAGCCTCACCCATACAAGTCCGGTGAGAAAAGCAAGTGGACGTCTGGAGGTTCTCACTCTAGGGGAACGCCGACGTGATACAACTGCGGTAAGGTGGGGCACATCGCTCGTGTTTGTCTTCAAGGAGGAGTGGAGCAAGAGGCAAGGCAGGAGCAGACTGTGCGCTCTGGCCCCAGTGCCGCAAAGAAAGGGAAGATGTCAGAATCTAGTGCTTCTCGGTTCCAACCGGTGCAACCAAGGGCCTACAACCTTGGACAATAGGAAGCGATCTGCCAAACCAATGTGGTGACAGGTATGAGGAAATTTAAGTTTAATTTTGTGCTTCATACTTTTAGACCTTTATGTGTGATGTCTATGTTATAGGCTTCGTATTAGTTTCCGGATACCCCGCTAGGGTATTGCTCGATACGGGAGCATCACACTCCTTTCTT
Organism: Platanthera guangdongensis; assembly: GCA_039583875.1. Lineage (NCBI taxonomy): Eukaryota > Viridiplantae > Streptophyta > Magnoliopsida > Asparagales > Orchidaceae > Platanthera > Platanthera guangdongensis. The sequence continues at coordinate 131,905,914 of CM077152.1, forward strand.
GCGGAGAGCTTCATCCGGAGAATAGGAGTTGAGTCATTTTCGGCGGACGCAGAGCTGAAAGTGAGCATGCCCAATGGGTCATCCATGACCACCGAGGCCAAAGGTCTCATTTGTTGGGAGCTGGACGGAGTTGACTTCGTATTGGTAGCAGCAGTTTTACCATTGGTTGAGTTTGATGTGATTTTGGGCATGGACTGGCTTGCAGAGCAGCACGCCAGTATTGATTGCCTATCCAAGGTGGTGACCCTAAGGAGCAAGGGGCAGACAGAAGTCAAGTTTGAGGGCCTTTGTGGAGTGGCCTATTCCCTGATTTCGGCCATGCAGTTGATGCAGACGGTTAACCAGGGTGGTGTAGAGCTTATAGCATTATTGGAGGTTCGCCTCTCCCAGTTGTCTATTGAGGAAGTGGCCGTAGTGGCAGAGTTCAAGGATGTGTTTCCGGATGAACTTCCTGGAGCGCCTCCTCGGCGGGAGATCGACTTCTCGATCGAGTTAGTGCCGGAGGCTAGGCCGGTGTCACGTCCTCCGTTTAGGATGGCACCAAAGGAGTTGGCTGAACTCAAAGTACATTTGCAGGAACTGTTGGAGCAAGGGTATATCAGACCCAGTTCTTCGCCGTGAAGCGCGCAGGTGTTGTTTGTAAAGAAGAAGGACGGTAGTATGCGGCTGTGCATAGACTACCGAGAGCTGAATAAATTGACCGTCAAGAATAAGTATCTGATTCCTCGGATAGTCAACTTGTTCGACCAGTTGGTTGGGTCGGTGGTGTATTCAAAATTGGACTTGAAGTCGGGATACTACCAATTCCGAATTCGAGAGGAGGACATACCCAAGACTGCATTTGGTACGAGGTATGGACACTTTGAGTTTACGGTGATGCCGTTCGGGCTGACGAACGCATCATCTGTGTTCATGGATCTTATGAATCGAGTATTTCGGGAATACTTGGATTCTTTTGTGGTTGTCTTCATTGATGACATCTTGGTGTTTTCCAAATCGAAAGTGGAGCATGAGACCCACTTGAGAGTGGTCTTGTAGGTGTTGAGAGAGAATCAGCTGTATGCAAAGTTCTCAAAGTGCGAGTTCTGGTTAGCGAAGGTGGCATTTTTGGGTCACGTGATTAGTGGGGTTGGGGTGGCAGTGGATCCAACAAAAGTGGAAGCCATCAGAGATTGGCCAGTTTTGAGGACCGTGGCGGAAGTCCGAAGTTTTCTTGGACTAGCCGGGTACTATAGGAGATTCGTGGAGAATTTTTCGCGGATAGCTCTACCCCTCACCTCACTCACTCGTAAAGATCATAAGTTTGTGTGGACTCAAGAGTGCAGTCAAGAATTTGAGGCACTGAAGGAGAGACTGATGATGGCTCCAATCCTAAGTCTTCCGCAAGGGACCGAGGGATTTAAGATCTTCAGTGACGCATCGGGATGCGGTTTGGGTTGCGTTTTGGTGCAACATGGCAAGGTGATAGCTTTTGGGTCTAGGCAGCTGAAGCTTCATGAGAGGAATTACCCCGTCCATGACTTGGAGTTGGAGGCGGTAATTTTTGCGTTGAAAATATGGCGACACTATGTTTATGGTGCAAAGGTGGAGATCTTCACGGATCATAAAAGCCTGAAGTATCTCTTGGATCAAAAGGACTTGAACATGCGGCAACGCATGTGGGTTGAGTTCCTTGGAGACTACGAGGTGGCGATTCAGTATACGTCAGGTAAAGCCAATGTGGTGGCGGATACCTTGAGTAGAAAGTACTCGGGGCAAGGGAATTGGATCGAAGCTCATGATGAGCGGTTGGTACGGGAATGGGAGTCCCTTGGTTTGGAATGTGTGGCGAGAGGCGAGTCCAGCATGGCTCGGTTGAACTGGATTGAAATCCAGAATGACTTGTCCGATCGTATTCGGGAAGCGACCCGTTTGGATGTGAAGTTTCAACCGTTCGTGGTGGAGGCTCAAAAGGGCGAGAGCAGCGTCTGGGAGATGATTGATGAGATTCTGAGGAAGAACGGAAGGATTTGTGTACTGTAGTTCGGCAAGCTCCGTGAGGAGCTGATATTTGAGGCTCACTTCACAAAGTACTCCATTCACCCGGGCAGTGCAAAGATGTACTTGGATATGAAGAAATCCTTTTGGTGGCCGGGGCTGAAGCGGGACGTAGCTTTGTATATGAATCGTTGTCAAACTTGTGCCTTGGTGAAGGCCGAGTGTTAGAAGTCGGGCGGGTTCCTGAAGCCTCTTCCAATCCCTGAGTGGAAATTTGATGACATCTCCATGGATTTTGTACATGGTTTGCCTAGATCGCAACAGGACAATGATGCTATTTGGGTGATCGTGGATCGCTTAACCAAAGTGGCTCACTTCATCCCAAATCGGAAAGAGGACAGCGTAGAGAAGCTGATGAAGTTGTATGTTCGCAACATTGTGCGACTGTATGGGATACCTAGAAGTATAGTCAGCGATCGTGACGGGTGTTTCACGTCCAAGGACTGGAGGTTGGTTCAGAAGAGTTTAGGCACGAAGCTAAAGTTCAGTACGACGTTCCATTCTCAAACTGATGGGCAAACCTAAAGAACGAACCGTACTATGGAGGATATACTGAGAATGTGCATTCTTGACTTCGGCAAGAAGTGGGAGGATCAACTCTTCATGGTGGAGTTCGCGTACAATAACGGTTACCAAGCAAGTATAAAAATGGCGCCATACGAAGCTTTGTATGGGAGACGGTGTCGAACACCGATGTCTTGGATAGAGGTGGGAGACACCAAAATTTTGGGAAAGGAGGTGGTAGTTGACGCTTGTGAGTTGATACGGACCATTCAAGAGCGTATGAAGGTGGCGCAAGACCGGCAAGCAAAATACTTTAATGCTCGTCACAGGAAGTTGGAGTTTTCGGTAGGTGATTGGGTCTATTTGAAGATCAAGCCGTTCAAAGGTGTCTCACGGATTCGCCGACTCAAGAAGTTGAGTCCAAGGTTTTTGGGACCTTTTGAAGTTGTTGAACGGGTGGGAGAAGCAGCCATCGGTTGGCGTTGTCCGCGGAGCTGAGTGGATTGCACGACGTCTTCCATTTCTCTGTCTTGAGGAAAGCCTTGGTGGAGGCTAGTGTGGTGATCGAGTCGGCATCGGTGTCGATAGAGGAAGACTTGAGGACGCGAGTCCGTCCCATTGCTATAGAGGATTCAGAGATTCGGCAGTTGCGGAATAAAGAGGTCAAACTCGTGAAAGTCCGATTGGATAACTGCGGTCGTGAGGAGCTCTCTTGGGAGCGAGAATAAACCATGCTGGAAGAGTATCTAGAGCTCTTCAGTTCAGGTACCATTTAAGTTTTGTTCCCTTTTTGCTTTGTAATTTCAGGACGAAATTCTTTTAAGGGGGAGAGAGTTGTAACGCCCCAAAATTTGTAAGAGGGATGATCAGCATTGTTTTGGCCAAGATTGGGTCTTAGTTGGGGGTCACACGGCCTAGGACACAGGCGTGTCCCTGGCCGTGTCAAGCTCAGGCTCGTCGAGAGTCCGGGAAGTTGACGTCCTGCGCTCGACAAAGTGTCGAGTAGGGGTCCACAGCCTGTGACATGGGTGTGTCACAGGGCATGTCCCGCTGTGTCAATCTGCGTTCGACGATTTCCATGGATCTGCGTTCGACGATTTCCCCAGCGATCTGCGTTCGACGATTTCCATGGATCTGCGTTCGACGATTTCCCCAGCAATCTCTGTTCGACGATTTGGCTGCATTAGATGATTTTGCTAGGGAACTCCGTTCGACGATCTGGCCAGCGATTGATGATCTGAGTTCGACGATCATCGAGGCTTCGAACACGGCCCGAGACACGGGCGTGTCCCAGGCCATGTCCTTCTCGGGTTGTGAGCCGGGACGTGTTAAGGGTTGGACACGGCCTGGAGCCCAGGCGTGTTCAGGTTGGATACGGCCGTGTCAAATGTGACACGGGCGTGTCAAGGCCCCGTGTCTTGTTTTGGGTTCGACGGTTTCGGCGTCGATTGGGGAACACGGCCTTGGACACAGGTGTGTCACAAGCCGTGTTCGGCCCAGGTGTTTTGATTTTCAATTCGAATCATGGCCGTTCTTCCCTTTCTTTTGAGATCTGATGGTCCAGGACTGCTCTTGCTGAGTTAAGTCCGAGAATAGGGTTAGAAACCCTCATTATTCTTCAAGCTTTCTCTTACTAAAGTTCTAGAGAGAGGGGAGAGCATGGAAGACGATGAAGGAGATCCGGCCATTAGAGAGGCTTCGGTGCTCCAAATCGCGAGCCGAGTCCAGATCCGTGGAGGCTAGATAGTTGTAAAGGTTTTCATCTGGCTATTTTTCCATGGCTAGGAAGAGGAGTCAGAAGGTAACGACACTTTTCCTCTTGGTTTTTGGATGCATGTTTTAGCATCTTTTACTTTCTAGTTTTTGGGCACCAAACTCTCAAATGAGGGGGGTTTGGGTCGCCAAGGTTCAAGAGGAACCTCCGGGTCGATTGAGTCCGTCCTCGGCATGTTTTTGCATTAGAGATCCGCTTCGTTAGTGGATTAGGCATGATGGGTGAAGCCGTAGTCGCGACCATTAGTCCGAATCGGTGATGTTGCATACGAGGTTTAAGGATTCGTAGAGATCCGTAGCAGCAAGAGGCCGTTTGTGATGTGTGATGTTTGTGGTGTTCTTCCCTTTATCTTGCTTGAGTATGTGTGGCCGGTACCGGACAAGGTTAGCGCCTTATTGGCGGTAGATGGTTTCCTTGGTGGACAAGGTTAGCTCCGTATGGGTGGTAGATGGTTTCATTGGTGCACCGGAACGATGCAGTACGAATGAGGGATTAGGGTGGAATTGTCTTGGATTGTGATGTGCCAAGGCATGGCTGTGTCTCCGTGGTCGGCTGGATATCCCGTGACGTGCAAGTCATGTGTGGAAAGTGTCCCGGCGCCCCCTATTGTGAGACTGACGAGAACGCCGAGCATGGGGCAAGTCCGGGCAATGAGGCCATGAGAAGGTGGGGTCCAACAAGGGTTCTTAGAATCGGTCAGTGTGTTGGACAGAATCCTGACATGAGAGGTCAGAGTTTGCCGGCAAGCCCGGGTCTACGACCGTGAGCGGGTGGGCCTTGGCAAGAGTTCTGTGTGGCGACTTGTATGTCATTGGGGGATTGTGGTTCCCCTTTGTTTGCGGCTTTCTGCCAATGGGGAAATGATGAGTACCCAAATGATGTGATGTTGTGCTAGATGCATACGCTATAGGGTGCCTTGGGTGAAGCCCGGGTGTTGCATTCATGCTGCATAGTAGGCCCTATTATTATATGCTCAACAGTAGAGAACATGTATGATGTTTGAGACATCCAAGCCTGTTTCCTTAGTTGCTTTTATTGCTTATGAATATTGCATACGAAGTGCTAACTTGTAGGTTGGAGGAGTACCCCGGGGTCCGTTAGGGGCGGCCGGGAGGAGATGTGTTGGTTACACAGTTTGAGGTCAGCCTTTACTGACCCAAGTTACTAATAATCTTTACAGGGCAAGGATCGCAAGCAGGAGCTAGCTCGCCAGGCAGAAAGGCCTAAGCCTCATGAAGTGTTACCTTTTGCCGTAGCTCTACTTTTTGACATTGTATGTTTGATGCCCATGTTGACCGGCTTGTATGCCGAGGTAGACTAGGAGTGCTTATGCACTTTTGTGACTGATGTATTATTTGAGTTGGACTCACTTTTTTTGTAAGGCCATAAGGCCATTTCGTTACTCTTGTAGGCGTGGATAACTTCTAGTCTTGCTTGTTGTTTCCGCTGTGTTGTGTTACGAGTTTTGAGTTTGGGTAGCTATATCATCTTATAATACTGAAGCTGTGGCGTCTGTATGTTGTGGGGCCCCGGCCGGACCCATATTATACGGTCATTATAGGGGAGGTGTTACACTGAGTGATCAGCAATCGTTCTCATATTCTTTGTACCAACGAAGTGGCGTCTTCCACTTCTTGTAGTTTGTACAGATTCGACTCACCCATCTCCAACAATGACAATGGAGTGCGACATTTTCTACCGTATAGAGCCTCGAAGGGCGTCATTTGAATACTCGCTTGGTAGCTGTTGTTATAAGCAAACTCCAAAATATACAGGTGATCTTCCCACCGCTTTCCAAAATCCAAGACGCACATGCGAAGCATGTCCTCCATCATCCTGTTGACCCTCTCGATCTGACCATCCATCTACGGATGAAAGGTTATGCTGAAACTCAGCTTGGTTCCCAGCAATTGATGTACTAACCTCCAGTCGTTGGACGTGAAGCGCCCATCTCGGTCACTCACAATGCTGCGGGGCACACCGTGCAGTCGAACAATGTTATCTACGTAGAGTTTTGCCAATTTATCCACCGAATTATCCTTCCTATTCGGAATGAAATGCGACACCTTCGTCAATCTATCTACGATCACCCAGATGACGTCGTTTCCCTTCTGCGACCTTGTCAACCCATGCACTAAATCCATTGAAATATCGTTGAACTTCCACTCCGGGATAGGTAAGGACTTCAAGAAACCTCCAGGCTGCTGGCACTCCGCCTTCACCAAGGCGCATGTTTGACACTTCGCCACATAAAGTGCTACGTCCTTTTTAAGTCCTGGCCACTAGAACAACTTTTTCATATCTCTAAACATTTTTGTGCTCCCCGGGTGAATCGAGTACTTACTATGATGAGCCTCGTACATCAATTCCTCCCCGTAGTTTACCCACACTTGGGACGCACAGACGACTGTCCCTCCATAACAGTCCATCCTTTACAATAAATTGGGAATTTGACCCATCCAAAGCCCCATCCATGATCTGTATCATGTTATTATCCCCATCCAGACTTGCCGAATCCTGTCAACAAGGTCATACTGCACCTCAGTCCAGTTCAATTATGCTTTGGCACTAGTCTGCTTGTCAACACAAGAGATCTCTAGTGCCTCCAAATCACAAACTAAACGCTCATCATGTATCGACAACCAGTTGACCTGCGCGGGAGCCCTGCGACTCAACGCATCCGCAACCGCATTGCCTTTCCCAGGCACATAATGTATCTTGAAGGTGTAGTCACCCAGGAACTCCATCCACCTCCACTGCCGCATATTTAGGTCCTTTTGATCCAACATGTACTTCATGCTCTTGTGATCGGTATAGATATCGACCTTCACACCGTACAGGTAATGCCTCCATAGTTTTAGGGCAAATATCACGGCCGCTAACTCCAAGTCATGGACTGGATAATTCCTCTCATATACCTTCAGCTGACGCGAGCCATAAGCTATTACACTCCCATACTGCAGTAGAACACAACCTAATACACTGCCCGAAGCATCACTGTAAATCTCAAATCCTTCGGTCCCACTCGGCGAAAATAGAATAGGCGCTGTGGTCAACCGACTTTTCAGTTCTTCGAAAGCTTGTGCACACTCCAATGACCACACAAACTATTTATCTTTTCTCGTCAAAGTCGTGAGGGGTAACGCTATCCGCGAGAAGTTCTCTATGAAGCGCTTGTAGTAGCCGACAAGTCCAAGGAAACTCCGAACTTCTGCCATTGTAGATAACACATGCCACTCCCGTATCGCAGCTATCTTCGCCGAATCTACCGCAATCCCCTCACCACTAACTATATGACCAAGGAATGCTACCGAGGATAGCCAGAATTCGATTTTGGAGAACTTGGCATAAAGTTGGTTCCTCCTCAATGTCTCCAACACCATATGCAGATGCTTGAAATGATCCTCCTCGCACTGCGAGTACACCAATATATCGTCGATAAAGACTATCAAGAAGTGGTCCAGGTACTCTCTGAATGTTCTGTTCATCAAATCCATAAACACAGATGGAGCATTAGTCAGCCCAAATGGCATGACGGTGAACTCATAATGCCTATACCGTGTGCTGAAAGCTGTCTTGGGGATGTCACTTTCCATTATCCGCATCTGATAGTATCCGGATTTCAGATCCAACTTTGAGTACACAGTTGACCCCACCAGCTGGTCGAACAGATCATCAATCCTTGGGATCTGATACTTATTCTTCTCCGTTAGCTTATTCAACTCCCGGTAAACAATACAAAGTCGTAAACTTCCGTCCTTCTTCTTAGCAAAGAGGACCGATGCGCTCCAAGGCGACGAACTCGGACGCACATAACCTTGCTCCAACAGCTCTTGAAGCTGTACTTTCAATTCTGCCATCTCCTTAGGCACTAACCGATACGGAGAGCGTGACACAAGTTTGGCACCTGGCACCAGCTCAATGGTGAAGTCGATCTCTCACTGAGGTGGGGCTCCAAGGAGATCATCAGGGAACACGTCAGGATACTCAAATACAATTGGGATACTGTCCATACTAGGCTTAGGATTCGAAGCCTCCACTAAAGTGAAAAACAGCTCTGCACCAGCACGAACTGCCATAACCACCTGAAGAGCAGACATCAAAGTCTTGCTCGACCCTTTCATGTCTGCGAATGTCGTCTCACGATCAGTTCCCAATTTGACCTCCTTGCGGTTGCAATCAATGTATTCCCGCTGCTCCGAGGCCAGTCCATCCCAAAGATCACATTGAACTCCACTATTGGCAGTAGCGACGCTTGCAAGTCAAACTCTTGACTCCCAATCCGTATCTTTACGCAACAAACTCTATCCGCGTGTATTGAACACCCATTAGGTAACAACACATCCAATTTTTCCCTTGCCATCGAAGAAGGTACTCCGATGCGCGATATAAATCCTTCGGACAAAAAGGAATGCGAAGCTCCCATATCGAACAGTGCTCTCGCCGGATAATCGAAAATCAAAACAAAGCCTAGCACAAGCAGTAATAAGCTAACGCACAAAAGGTAAAAAAATATATAAAGCTAATCTACTTTTAATTAACTCATATCTGTCACCACGTCAGTCGGCTTTATGGCCTCATGAAGGCCAAGATTGTACACTTTAGACTGAGCTAGAGCATAGTGGGATGCGGTTGAATGCACTGCCTTCCCCTTTTCCTCGTATGTTGCTCTAGGATTCCTCTCAGACTTTGGACATCCTCTCCTAGAACTCGTGCACCTTCAGCTGGCGTGAGCCATAAGCGATCACCTTTCCATTTTGCAGAAGAATGCAGCCTAAGCCGCTCCCTGAGGCATCACTGTAGATAACAAACCCATTGGTACCACATGGCGATGACAACACAGGCGTCGTGGTCAACCGAATCTTCAGCTCTTCAAACGCTCGCGCGCACTCTGGCATCCAAACGAACTTCTGATCTTTTCTCGTTAGTGTGGTTAGCGGCAAAGCGATCCGCGAGAAATTTGCAACAAATCTTCGATAGTAGCCCGCTAGTCCAAGGAAGCTCCTGACTTCATGATGTAGTTTGAGGACTACATCATGAAGTTTGACAAGATTTCATTGTTTTGCAACTCTTCCAGTGCAATAGCAATAGCCAACAACCCAGTCTCGCACAGCTAAACAAAGCATATAGAGCTAAGGTATCACTTCATTCGGGGGCATGTGGAGCATGGGGACATAGACCTTCAATATGTCTCTATAGATAGGCAAATTGCAGACATTTTCAAGAAGTTACTGGACGAGACCAAGTTCTCGTTCTTCAAAACAGAACTTAGGATGCTCAACAAAGAAGACTAGAGAAGCTGGACTTTCAATAAGGCTCAAGGCTCAAAGATGGAATTGGACCAAAGAGCTGAAGCAACCAAGGTGAAGATTTGTGAAGAAGTTGGACTCTTCAAAGAAGATGCTATTACCAAGCTATCTGTTGAAGTCAGAAAGGGGGAGGGATTGAAAAAAGAATATCTAAAATTTTTTCATAGCCTTTTGCTTGCTTACACTGCTTTATATACTTAGCATTCTTTTTATGTCCATAATTCACCTTAGTGTAAAGGGTTCTGACTTCTACAAATATGGGGAGATTGTTGGGTATTGTATCCACACTAATCCAGATTTGTTGAATTCACCCTTGAACTAAGATGAATTAAGTTGTATTTGATGCTTGGTTTGAGTTATGAGTTTGCAGGAATTCTTATGGGAAGTGTAGACCAATGTCAGTCTACAATGGGTCACCAAACACAAGACCATACAATGTAATCCCTCATTGTGTGTTCCAAAGTATTGACTCATGTGTAGACTCTCTATTGGGATACACTTCATATTCAAGCTCTAGGACTAAGTGAAAAGACTTGATACTGATTTCACCTTAGAAGAAGAAAATTCTGTCAGTCTACAATGGGTCACCAAACACAGGACCATACAATGTAATCCCTCATTGTGTGTTCCAAAGTGTTGACTCATGTGTAGCCTCTTTATTGGGATACACTTCATATTCAAGCTCTAGGACTAAGTGAAAAGACTTGATGCTAATTTCACCTTAGAAGAAGAAGAAATTCTGTCAAGAAAAGTTTCCTAAGTAAAGTACTCGAGTAGTTCTTTACTTACTCGAGTTAGTTACTGGGTTCATACTTGAGTAATAATACTCCTACTCGAGTAGTTAAGATACATCCCGAGTAGTCCAATTATGGCTCTCGAGTAGTTAAGACAACTACTCGAGTAGTTTCTTTTCTCCTCTAAGGTTTTACAGAAATTATCTTCTCAAATTTTTATAAGTTAAATACTCGAGTAGTCATCTTATATACTCGAGTAGTTCTATCTTCTGTCTCAAGTAGTTGAATTCTGACTCTCATGTAGTTCTCACTTACTCGAGTAGTCTACGTCATGTACTCGAGTAGTTCATCTTCTATACTCGAGTAGTCCAGTGTTTATACTCGTGTAATCTAGGATTCCATTCCAGAAAATTTCTCTAAGTGAATTACTCGAGTAGTCATCTTATATACTCGAGTAGTTCTATTTGTCTCGAGTAGTTCATCTTCTATACTCGAGTAATACAGTTTTCCTGTTCCAGAAATTTTCTAAGTCTTTGTCTCGAGTAGTATTTCTTATACTCGAGTAGTTCATTCTTATATACTCAAGTAGTATTTCTTATACTCGAGTAATCTACTCCATCTCTCGTGTAAGTACTTAAGTACTCGAGTATGTTATTCTTGTCACTCGAGTAGTTGATTTCCTTTTTCCTTTTATTTACTCGAGTAGTTGACTCCATGTACTCGAGTAATCATCTCATACTCTTGCGAGTAGTTTTTCTTATATACTCTAGTAGTCATCTTCTACCTACTCGAGTAGTGCTGCATGTACTCGAGTAATCTTGTATATCTCGAGTATTTTACTTTGGCTTTTCCGAAAATTCGTTTAGTCCAGACTAACGATCTTATTCATAAACTCTGACGTGATTAGTCCACGTATCTCTCATAATGACTCAATTATGTCTAATCTTTTCTGATCCTATAAAAGGTCTTGTCTAAACCGACAAACCCTAACTATTCTAATTTTTTCAAAGAAGATTATTCTAAGAAGTTTTGCAGCCGTACTCTAAAGAATTTCTGTCTCCTCTTTCTCTCTCCAAGAAACGAAATCCACCGTCGCCGCCGTCGCTGATTCTCGACCGGCTAGGGTTTCATCTTTTGAGGATGATCAAGAAAGCTCTCCAGATCGAGATTCGCTCAACTCCTTATTCTCTGATTAGATCGATTGTGTGAAGCCAAGAAGGTTCAGATCCATTCTTTTCGAGATTTCTCTTCATCATTCTGATAAAGCCGCAAGGCCTAGAAGAAGAAATTTCTGGTCGATTGTTGCAAATTTGAAAAAGAAGTTTCACTGTTTGTATTTCTATACAATTTTATTTCATTCTTGTAGGAGAAATTTCTCCGAGTGTAGCAGCTTTTTGTCTCCGAGTTTGTAGGAAGTTTTACCTTCCGAGTGTAGATCCGTTTTGTGGATCGGGATTATAGGAACATTGTTTCGAGGCTAGGATTGATTTTCAATCCGAGATAGTGGAGTAGCCGAGTCTAGTGTATTGCTAGATTGGTGAGGGAAAGTGGATGTACCCAAGGTTGGGGAACCACTATAAATCTTGTCTCGTCTATGTTTGATTGGTAGATAGATCTGTACATTGGTTTGTAATTTTTATTCCGTAAAAAGATGCACAAATCACCTATTCACCCCCCTCTGGGTGATTTAGGCAGGCAACTATAAACTTTCATCTTCCCAACTGAGATTTAAGTACACATAAATAAGATAAATATTTTACTAATACTTGATTAATGATGACTATTATTGACTCTATATTTAAACAAATGTTAATAAATCGAGTTTTTAAGGATAAGAATCATTTTTCATGGATATTAGAAATCAAAACTCTTTTTTTAATCATTAAGAGAGAGAGAGAGAGAGAGAGAGAGAGAAAACATTTTTATAGAGAATTTTTATAGAAATGTATGAGGTGAATCTACCCCTCCACACATATTTTTATGCTTGTCCTCGTGCAATAAAACCATAAGATAAAATGAACTCTTTTTTGTTTTTTTGTATTTATTTAATGTAATAAAAATTTTTTTAATACGTACATAATAAAATAAAAACAAATTAGTGAAGATATGAGGGCTCAAGAAGACTCACAATCTCAAATGCCTCAATATGCTCATATTCTAGAAAATGTTTTAGTCTATGCCCATTAACATTAAAGCTCTTACCTTTACTTAAATCCTCAATTTCAATAGCAGCATTTGCAAATATATTTTTTACTAGATAAGGTCCGGTCCATCTAGTTTTTAATTTCCCAGAGAATATATGTAATCTAGAATTATAAAGTAATACTTTATCTCCTATAGTAAATGTTTTTCTAGAGATAAATTTATCATAAAATAGTTTGGTCTTTTCTTTATATATTCTAGAGTTTTCATATACATCATTTCTTAGTTCATCTAATTCTGTTAATTATAACTTCCTTTGGGCTCCAATCTTATTTTCATCAAAATTAAATTTTTTTAATTGCCCGCATCACATGATGTTCTAATTCGACAGGCAAATGACAAGCTTTTTCATACACAATCCGATAGGGTGACATACCTAGATTCATTTTGAATGTCGTCCGATAAGCCCATAAAGCATCAACTAACTTCAATGTCCAATCCTTTTGATTTGCACTTATCGTCTTATCTAGAATTTGCTTTATTTATCTATTTCACACTTCCACTTGACCACAAGTTTGTGGGTGATAAGGTGTTGATAGCTTATGTGTAATTCCATACTTTTTTTTATTAAAGTCTCAAATGAACGATTACAAAAATGTGTCCCATTATCACTAATAAAAGCTCTTGAAGTACCAAATCTAGATAAAATATTTTCTTTAATAAACTTAATCATAACTTTGCTATCATTAGTTTTAGATGGTATTGCCTCAACCCACTTAGACACATAATCCACTGCTAGTAGAATATAATAATATCCAAATGAATTTGGGAATGCACCCATAAAATCCATTCCCCATACGCCAAAAATTTCTACTACTAAGATTGATTGTTGAGGCATTTCATTTCTTTTGGTTATTTGTCCCATATGTTGCCATTTATTACACATTTTAAAATATTCAAATGCATCTTTAAATAATGTGGGTCAATAAAATCCGCATTGCAATACTTTTGAAGATGTTTTCTTGGAGCTAAAATGCCCCCCACAAGCTTGATTGTGAAAAAAAGGATAATATGCTTCTAAACTCCTCATCCAGAACACACCGTCTAATAATTTGATTGGGTCAATATTTAAATAAATAAGGTTCTTCCCAATAAAAATATTTCACGTGTGAGAAAAATTTGTCTTCATCTTGTTTCGTCCAAAATGACGGTGTCTCTTTTGTGACTAAATAATTTACTACAGCAAACCAAGGAGTTTGAGAAGCCACACAAATTTATTCATCCAGAATGTTTTCATTAATAGGTATTGTACTAGACTCATCATTTTTTAATCTAGAAATATGATCAGCTACTACATTTTTACACCCCTTTTTATCTTTTATTTCTAAATCATATTCTTCTAGTAGTAATATCCAATGGATTAGCCTAGCTTTAGCATCTTTTTTTGTTAAAAGATATTTATCACAAATCCTCTGGTGTCAACAGATTGATCTTGGTGTCGACACAAATCCTCTGGTGTCGACATAAGCTGGTGTCGACTGAAATCCTGGTGTCGACAGAAATCGTCTAGTGTCGACACAAACCCTAAGTGTCGACACAAATTCTCTGAGTCCAGAAATCGTCGAGAAGAGTTTAGCATTCGTCGACCTGAGAAGCTGACTTCGTCGACCTGAGAAGCTGTTAACTTGAGGTCCAAGTTCGTCGAGCTCAGAAAATAATTCGTCGACCGAAGCTTGAAGCTGGACTTAGAAAAATTTGAAGTTGTCCTGACTTTTTCTTGATGTAGAAACTGAGTTTTCGTCGAACAGAGAACACAGATCGTCTAGCTCAGCACTAAGAATTGTCTCAAGATCGTCGAGCACAGAACTCCTTTCATCGAGCTGAGTTCGACGAACGTCGAACTCACTTTACTTAGTCTTGAAAACTTGTGAGTCTGAAGTATCTGAAGGTCTGGATGGTAGCTGGTCCTTCTGAAGTTGAACCTAAGGACTTAACCTAGACTCTAGGACACAAATTGACCCTGGCTATACATGATGAGTCACATCCTAAGTCAGTGAACCTAGCCCAAATCAACTTGGGATCCAACAGAATTCCAAAGGCTGACGCATGGTGATGGCAGTGTGGAAGCTTACCTGCATGAGTTTACACGCTTAGGGCGGTATGCGGGTTCGAATTTTGCTGATGAGCAGAGAAAGATGATGCAGGTTAAAACTCCAAAATTATTTGCGGTCACGCGGCGACCCGGCGGTTTTATTTGAGAAAAAGGCGGAAGTGAATTTATTTAAGAAAACGGGTCGCGCGTATTTATTTATTTATTTTGGATATAAAAAGGGTTTAGAGATCGAGTTTTAACGAAAGGAGGCAAGTGCACCTATCGTGAGTAGTACAGGATATTCCGGGTGGAATATCGAGGTCGTATTGTTCTCGGGTCCGGTTCGATTATTTCTACTCTTCCCTGGAGGGGACTATTATTTTACCGATAATTATCTTGTCGGGATATTTTATATAAAAAATACAGAAAATGGCGGAAAGAAAATGAAAGCAATAAAAAGAAAGCTTGAAGGTGGTGCCGATGAAGAGCTTAGCTCGATGGCACCGAAAAAAACAATTGAACTAAAATAGACTTTAAATAAAAAGAGCTCCTAAATTTCTAATTAATTAAGGCGGAGACTTGGCCGTGGAGGTTCCACTAAAATGAGCTCACCTAGCTATAGGGCTATCGCTCACCTGAACGCTAAGACTATTCGACCGGGCTCTCGTCCGACGAAGGATTCCTCTTAACGCCCGCATTACGCTAAGAACCCCGCTATTGGGTGGGGAACCCAATCCGGTAGAGTTGGCGCGCCTCCTCTCTCGAGGGTTAGTGCGGAACTCTCTTTGCCAAGGGGTGATCGGTCCATATGCACGGCCTCTCGGCTGGCTAGCATATGGACTACGGAAATAGGGCCCACACATCGATATGTGGTCCTACGCGTCGTTAACCCCGGGCAAACCTTAAGTACTTTTAATTAATTAGAAAAATTAGACCTTTAATTATTTTAAGCTATTTTATCTGTCCCAATGCTCTTCGATGGCGAGGGCTAAGAACGATTAGCCACTCATCGGAATGGGGACGGCTTGCGAGGAAAGCAATAAATAAAGCAGGAAAGAAAGCTGAAAATGAAAGCAGTAAAGAAAAGCAGTAAAGGAAAGCTGAAAATTGCAAGTCCTACCCAAACGAGTAGGACTGAAGAAAGCTGTAAAGTGCGAGTCCCGGCGCAACTGCGTGGGCGGGAGAAATGAAAGCAGTAAAACGCACACACGCAAGTCCTACTCAAATGAGTAGGAGAAAATAAATACTGGTCCTACTCAACCGAGTAGGACAAAATAAATGCAACGCACGCACACTCTCTCTCGACATAAATGAAAACACACGCACTCTACTGAAATGAAATCCAGCCATTAAACTCAAGTGAGTAGGCGGAAATAAAGAAAATTACAAACTCACGCACTCTACAGAATTAAAATAAGCAGGCGCCATTTAACTCTTAACGAGTAGGCGGAAATAAATGCGCAAGTACAAAAAATGTAAAAAAAACTAAGTTATCTAAAATTGAAAACAACTGCATTTCTACCGCTAGAATGCGGTAGAAATGCATAAAAAGAGAAAATAAAAATTAACCGGAAAGAAAGTTTTGCAAATAAACGAAAAAATGCAAGTGATCGAAAAATTAAAACGAATACATTTCTACCGCTAGAATGCGGTAGAAATGCGTAAAAAGAGAACGAAAAAATTAAAAGAGCAAAAAGTTTTGAAAATAAAGGAAAAATACAAGTGTTTGGAAAAATAAAATAACAACATATCCCCTCTTATAATGCTATAAAAACTCCTAAAAAGTGGAAGAAAAGATAAAAGGACGAAAAATTCTACAAAACTAAAAAGTCTAAGTGAAACGAAAATGACAAAACCACTTTAAAATCGTTTTTATAGTTTCATAAGGACGGGTTTTAGAACAAAAACTAAATAGCTATTATGAAAATGAAGACATCTACTTAACAATAAAAAGAAGAAATAAAATGTTACTCTCATACACACACACACACATATAAAAAAGAACGAAAGAAAACTAAGTTAAGACAAGGAATAAAAAAGATTGCAAAGGGTGGGCGCATAGATGAAGTCCAAAACATAGAAATGAGAAAGAAAACTACATTTTTATTATGGCAAAAAAAAACTATTACAAGACTAGTACAAAAATAAAAGAGAGAGAGAAAGAGAAAACCCCATTCCATAGGTTGGAAATCCATCTACGCAGCACCTCCCCTTACAAAATGGTACCCAAAAGGGGAACAGGAATCCTAAGCAGCAGCTCTGAATTTATAGAAAAAATTTACATGGGTCACGCCCTTGGTCACGGGCGTGACATGGGGCGTGACAGTACTATTTGGAAGGCGGCCGGCGATTTGACGGGAAAGTTGACTTCGGGTGGACACGTGTCGGTCTCGCAGAGGTCACGCCCTTGGTCACGGGCGTGACAGGGGGCGTGACAGGCAGGTGGATCTGGGCGCGGTGCGCCAAAAAGTCTTCGGGCAGGTCTTGTCGGGCTAGCTGGAAAGGTCACGCCACAGGTCACGGGCGTGACTCTGGGCGTGTCGGCAGGTGTCGACACTCGACGATGTCGAGCGGAAAGTGTCGAGTTGAAAATCGTCGAGCGGAAAGAGGTGTCACGCCCTAGGTCACGGGCGTGACTCTAGGCGTGACTGCTTGTGTCGACACTCGACGATCGTCGAGATGAAATCGTCGAGTGGAGTGTCACGGGCTTGGGTCACGCCCCGTGTCGGGTGACACGGGCGTGACCCCGGGCGTGTCAGGCTTTGGTCTTCAAAAATTGCTGATTCACGGGATTTTGACGTGTCACGCCCAGGTCACGGGCGTGACCAACATGTCACGGGCGTGACAGGTCAATTTTTGGCAGATTTTCATTTTTTCCTGCAAAATAAAATAAACTAAGTTAGTATAATATTTACAAAAATAGGAGCATTTTATTGAGTAAAAATAAGTAAAAACGACAAAAATAAATGAAAACAACTAAATTAATGTACACAAAAATAGGTATATTTACAACTTATCAAATACCCCCATACTTAAGCTTTTGCTATTCCAGAGCAAAAGTTGGAGATGAACTTATAAGGAATAAAAGAAATCCTAAGTTTAGCTACCGCTTGACTTAATTAAAAGGAAGATCAAAATAAACATCCGGGGTTAAAGAATTAAATCCTAATTTATGAAATGTTATGAATAGAGGAACAGTTTCAAAAAGACTTCTAGATAAAATAAAATAGAAAGCAAAAATTTATTTTTGTTAGTTTAACAAAGATGGATTGGATTTATACAAAAAACTTTAGCTTAAAAGAAGTTAAAAGGAAATAATGCAATTTAAAAATTATGCTCTCAAAAAAATTTTAAATTAAGTCTAGAATCATTGAAATAGGCTAAGTGGTTTGGCGGTTTATGAAGAAGGCTTGAATATTGAGGCGAGGTAATTTTTTCTCGAACCTCCAATTTTTTTTGGATAGTTAGGAAAACGAAATCTTATTTTCCTAACACATAATAAAAATTTTTTTCTTTCTTTCTTCATAATAAAATTAACCCAATGTATATTTGTAGGAGTAATGAATTTTATCCTCTTACTCCATATATAATCCTTTTAAATTATTGGGTGCCTATGTTTACGGAATGAAATCTTATTCCCATTGACATAGGATCTTTTAAGGGATAGGGGGGAATCATGTCAATTAAGACACGAAAAAAAAAATGGAAGTGAGTTTAGTTTTTCAAAAATAAAACTAGCTTTTAATAAAAAAGTTTTGAGAGCAACCTTTTTAAAATGAACGTTCCAATGTTTCTAAAAGCATGAAGTTGAAATAATTGAAATCCATGGATGTTATTTTCTAACATAAAAAACGAGCTTCTATTTATAAAATTAGAAGTGGTGGTGAAAAACAAGTTCCCTATTATAAGGAAAAGACATAAAAAAATTCTTTAAATCTTAACCCCAGACACTTAAATCTATCGAACTTTAATTAATAAACGAATAGTAAGCAAAGAATAACTAAAATTCGCATATAAATTAACTCGAAACTAGATTTTTGGAAAGCAAAAAGAGTTAAGATATGGTGTATTCGAATTATTTTGTTACATAATTTATCAAAACATTTTTTTGGAATTTTTTAGAGTTTTTATCATTTTTTTGTGTTTTAATTATTATCTTTTTAGGATTTTTTAGACTTTTTTATCTTTTTAGGGTTTTTGGGTTTTTCTAATTTTTTTGATTTTTAGTTTTTTGTAGATAAGTAATTTACAAGAATGAGGAGAGAAAGAAGAGTTATTTACAAAGAAGATAGGGGGGGAAAGAGAGATTTTTATAAAAAAGGCAAAGCAAAAACTCGACTGCGGCCCCGCGAACAAACTCTTATTTGAATGGTTGGTTCGATGAGTCGACCGTCGCGGGCAGGCAAGAAGCAAGTTTTTACAAAAAAGAGAAGAAGAGGGGGGGAAGAGAGATTTTTATAAAAAAGGCAAAGTAAAAACTCGACTGCGGCCCCGCGAACAGACTCTTATTTGAATGGTTGGTTCGATGAGTCGACCGTCGCGGGCAGGCAAGAAGCAAGTTTTTACAAAAAAGAGAAGAAGAGGGGGGGAAGAGAGATTTTTTACAAAAAATATTTACGAAGTAAAAAGATTTTTTGAATTTTTTTTTTTTGAGGTTTTAATTTTTTTGATGTTTTTGTAATTTTATGCGTTTTTGTAAATTGCAGAAATAAAGAAATACGAAAACACCCCCATACTTAAACCCAACATTGTCCCCAATGTTGCAATCTAAGTATGCGGAACAGATAATATACAAAATATAATAAGTATAAAAAGAAAAAGAGAAGGGAAGGAGCTTCCCTAAGACGAACGCGGGAGGCCCAGGTGGAAACCCTGCATTATTTAGAAAAGAAAAGAAAAGAAAAATGACAGAAAAAACAAAAAAGATAAACTCGGCCTAAAGATCGCGGGCGGTAGGGGGGGCAAGTGCGTGGGTGACTCGGGAGGTAGCTAAGGCCTTAGCGACCACTACGTGATAAAAATGTGATCCCCTAGCGCGCACAAGAGTGAGGACCGCGCCGAATCAAAATAAAATAAGTTAAATTAAATAAAATAAAATATATACTTACGTTTTGTTGGGTTTGTTTTGTTTTTTTTGTTTTTTTTTTTTTATAAGGAAAATATATTTTTAAGTTTTTCATTTTTCAAATTTTTTTGTTTTTTTTTTTTTTGTTTTTTTTTTTTCAAAAACAAGAATGAAAATAAAAATATTTTTTTGTTAAGTTTTTTTTTTTCATTTTTTGGATTTTTAGTGTTTTTTTTGTTTTTAGTTTAGTTTTTTTTTTTTTTTTTTATAGTTTTTTTTTTGAAGTTTGTAAGGTTTTGCAAAATTTTTTTTAGTTTTATAAGTTTTTCATATTATTATTATTATTATTTTTTTTTTTGGTTTTATAATTTTGTAATTATTATTTTGTTTATTATTATTTTTATTATTATTATTATTATATTTTTGTTGGCCATTTTTAATTTTTGGTATATATAGATACAGGTAAAATTAATAGATTTCCAGGGTTTAAAATAACGAACCTAAAACTCCCCGGCAACGGCGCCAAAAACTTGATGCAGGTTAAAACTCCAAAATTATTTGCGGTCACGCGGCGACCCGGCGGTTTTATTTGAGAAAAAGGCGGAAGTGAATTTATTTAAGAAAACGGGTCGCGCGTATTTATTTATTTATTTTGGATATAAAAAGGGTTTAGAGATCGAGTTTTAACGAAAGGAGGCAAGTGCACCTATCGTGAGTAGTACAGGATATTCCGGGTGGAATATCGAGGTCGTATTGTTCTCGGGTCCGGTTCGATTATTTCTACTCTTCCCTGGAGGGGACTATTATTTTACCGATAATTATCTTGTCGGGATATTTTATATAAAAAATACAGAAAATGGCGGAAAGAAAATGAAAGCAATAAAAAGAAAGCTTGAAGGTGGTGCCGATGAAGAGCTTAGCTCGATGGCACCGAAAAAAACAATTGAACTAAAATAGACTTTAAATAAAAAGAGCTCCTAAATTTCTAATTAATTAAGGCGGAGACTTGGCCGTGGAGGTTCCACTAAAATGAGCTCACCTAGCTATAGGGCTATCGCTCACCTGAACGCTAAGACTATTCGACCGGGCTCTCGTCCGACGAAGGATTCCTCTTAACGCCCGCATTACGCTAAGAACCCCGCTATTGGGTGGGGAACCCAATCCGGTAGAGTTGGCGCGCCTCCTCTCTCGAGGGTTAGTGCGGAACTCTCTTTGCCAAGGGGTGATCGGTCCATATGCACGGCCTCTCGGCTGGCTAGCATATGGACTACGGAAATAGGGCCCACACATCGATATGTGGTCCTACGCGTCGTTAACCCCGTGCAAACCTTAAGTACTTTTAATTAATTAGAAAAATTAGACCTTTAATTATTTTAAGCTATTTTATCTGTCCCAATGCTCTTCGATGGCGAGGGCTAAGAACGATTAGCCACTCATCGGAATGGGGACGGCTTGCGAGGAAAGCAATAAATAAAGCAGGAAAGAAAGCTGAAAATGAAAGCAGTAAAGAAAAGCAGTAAAGGAAAGCTGAAAATTGCAAGTCCTACCCAAACGAGTAGGACTGAAGAAAGCTGTAAAGTGCGAGTCCCGGCGCAACTGCGTGGGCGGGAGAAATGAAAGCAGTAAAACGCACACACGCAAGTCCTACTCAAATGAGTAGGAGAAAATAAATACTGGTCCTACTCAACCGAGTAGGACAAAATAAATGCAACGCACGCACACTCTCTCTCGACATAAATGAAAACACACGCACTCTACTGAAATGAAATCCAGCCATTAAACTCAAGTGAGTAGGCGGAAATAAAGAAAATTACAAACTCACGCACTCTACAGAATTAAAATAAGCAGGCGCCATTTAACTCTTAACGAGTAGGCGGAAATAAATGCGCAAGTACAAAAAATGTAAAAAAAACTAAGTTATCTAAAATTGAAAACAACTGCATTTCTACCGCTAGAATGCGGTAGAAATGCATAAAAAGAGAAAATAAAAATTAACCGGAAAGAAAGTTTTGCAAATAAACGAAAAAATGCAAGTGATCGAAAAATTAAAACGAATACATTTCTACCGCTAGAATGCGGTAGAAATGCGTAAAAAGAGAACGAAAAAATTAAAAGAGCAAAAAGTTTTGAAAATAAGGAAAAATACAAGTGTTTGGAAAAATAAAATAACAACATATCCCCTCTTATAATGCTATAAAAACTCCTAAAAAGTGGAAGAAAAGATAAAAGGACGAAAAATTCTACAAAACTAAAAAGTCTAAGTGAAACGAAAATGACAAAACCACTTTAAAATCGTTTTTATAGTTTCATAAGGACGGGTTTTAGAACAAAAACTAAATAGCTATTATGAAAATGAAGACATCTACTTAACAATAAAAAGAAGAAATAAAATGTTACTCTCATACACACACACACACATATAAAAAAGAACGAAAGAAAACTAAGTTAAGACAAGGAATAAATAAGATTGCAAAGGGTGGGCGCATAGATGAAGTCCAAAATATAGAAATGAGAAAGAAAACTACATTTTTATTATGGCAAAAAAAAACTATTACAAGACTAGTACAAAAATAAAAGAGAGAGAGAAAGAGAAAACCCCATTCCATAGGTTGGAAATCCATCTACGCAGCACCTCCCCTTACAAAATGGTACCCAAAAGGGGAACAGGAATCCTAAGCAGCAGCTCTGAATTTATAGAAAAAATTTACATGGGTCACGCCCTTGGTCACGGGCGTGACATGGGGCGTGACAGTACTATTTGGAAGGCGGCCGGCGATTTGACGGGAAAGTTGACTTCGGGTGGACACGTGTCGGTCTCGCAGAGGTCACGCCCTTGGTCACGGGCGTGACAGGGGGCGTGACAGGCAGGTGGATCTGGGCGCGGTGCGCCAAAAAGTCTTCGGGCAGGTCTTGTCGGGCTAGCTGGAAAGGTCACGCCACAGGTCACGGGCGTGACTCTGGGCGTGTCGGCAGGTGTCGACACTCGACGATGTCGAGCGGAAAGTGTCGAGTTGAAAATCGTCGAGCGGAAAGAGGTGTCACGCCCTAGGTCACGGGCGTGACTCTAGGCGTGACTGCTTGTGTCGACACTCGACGATCGTCGAGATGAAATCGTCGAGTGGAGTGTCACGGGCTTGGGTCACGCCCCGTGTCGGGTGACACGGGCGTGACCCCGGGCGTGTCAGGCTTTGGTCTTCAAAAATTGCTGATTCACGGGATTTTGACGTGTCACGCCCAGGTCACTGGCGTGACCAACATGTCACGGGCGTGACAGGTCAATTTTTGGCAGATTTTCATTTTTTCCTGCAAAATAAAATAAACTAAGTTAGTATAATATTTACAAAAATAGGAGCATTTTATTGAGTAAAAATAAGTAAAAACGACAAAAATAAATGAAAACAACTAAATTAATGTACACAAAAATAGGTATATTTACAACTTATCAAAAGACAAATATGTTCTACGAAGGACTGTGGGACGAGCTGAGGTTCCTTCTTTCTAGTTCTGTGAACCAAGGCTTCCAGGCGTTGGTCGACACTGCAAGCGCGCTGGAAAAAGACATGAAGAGAGTGCAAGGGAAGAGGGCATTGGCTGTGTCACAACCGGAGTTTAAAGTGCCCCGACCGACGAAGTCATTTTATAAGAAGAAATGGGGCAAGAGGCCCAAGACGGCGGGATAAGCTCCTTCTTCAGTTGCATCAGGAGCATTGTCGGGGGCCACCTCCAAGCCGGATACTCGTACGTGCTTCAATTGTGGATGGGTGGGGCATATAGCTCGAGATTGTCGGGTGCCGCCAAAGAGTGAAAAGAAGGTGGGAGCGTCATATGCGGAAAAAGGAAAGGCGGTGGTGGAATCCTCTGCCTCTCAGGCGCAGCCCTGGGTCTACAATCTTGGCCTGCGGAGGCCATCAAGCAGAGTGACGTCGTCACAGGTACGAGTTTAGTGTTTGAGTTTTATATTGCTTGTATGTTTTGCGTAATACCTATGTGGATGCGGCTTGTGTGTGTGACATGATTGTCACAGATTATGTGATGATTCGAGACACGCTGGCGCGAGCACTGTTTGATACAGGTGCATCATATTCTTTTCTGTCTCGCAAGTTTTTAGCGCGGCTTGGGATACCAAGTCGTGTGAAGACAGATAACGTCAGAGTGGTGTTGCCGAATGGCTGTTGGATGCTTGCGGATCAAGCTTGCGATGTGGCGGTCGAAATAGGAAGTCGGGATTTCAGTTTGACTGCATCTGTATTGCCGATATCGGAATTTGACGTGATATTTGGTATGGATTGGCTTGCGGAGCAGCATGCCTTAATTTATTGTCAGTGCAAAGAGATCACGTTGGGCCAGAATACCGAACATGAGGCAAAGTTCGCGGGTATGTGAGGAGTGGGCGGGACCTTGTTGTCTGCACTCCAAGTCTTGAAGGCTATTCAGAAGGATGCGGAGTGCTACTTCGCCTTGATTCAGGCTGTTGAGCCTAAGGCCAGTGTGGGTGATGTTCCGATTGTGTCAGAATTTGAAGATGTGTTTCCCAAGGATCTCCCTGGGCTACCACCCCAGCGAGAGATTGACTTCACGATCGAGTTGGTGTCAGGTGCGAAACCTGTGGCCTGCTCGCCATATCGCGTCGCGCCAAAGGAAATGGCAGAGTTGAAAGTCCAACTGCAGGAATTGATGAAGCAGGGTTATATATGCCCAAGCATGTCTCCTTGGAGCGCCCCTGTGCTTTTTGTGAAGAAGAAAGACAGTGGCTTGCGGTTATGTATTGATTACCGCGAATTGAATAAGCTGACCGAGAGGAATAAATATCCGATTCTGCGGATTGATGAGCTGTTTGATCAGCTAGTGGGATCATCCGTCTACTCGAAGTTGGACTTGAAATCTGGTTATTACCAGTTGAGGATCCGGGAAGAAGACATTCCCAAAATCACATTTGGAAAATGGTACGGGCACTACGAGTTCACGGTCATGCCGTTTGGGCTGTGTAATGCGCCCTCGGTATTTATGGACTTGATGCACCAAATATTCCGCGAGTATCTAGATCTATTCGTGATAGTGTTCATTGATGATATCCTGGTGTACTCGAGATCGGAAGCCGATCATGAGAAACATTTATGGTTGGTGTTGAATACATTGAGGCAGAATCAGCTCTATGTCAAGTTCTCGAAGTGCGAGTTTTGGCTATCGTCGGTGGCTTTTCTGGGCCATGTGGTGAGTGGAGCGGGCATAGCTGTGGATCCAGCGAAGATAAGGGCCATACAAGAGTGGTCGGTGTTGTCTTCAGTGGCCGAGGTCAGGAGCTTTCTTGGACTAACAGGCTACTACCAAAGATTTGTTGAAAACTTCTCGCGGATTGCCCCGACTTCCCATAGTTATAACATGCGCCCGGGGTTCGGGCTGTAGTTGCCCCAGATGGACCAGAAGAAGGGGCCGGACCAGAGGTCCTAGCCTACTTATTCCACTTACGGAACCACGACTTTGAGGTGGTCGGCACTTTGAACTCCGTCTTCTTCGCACTAGAGTCCTTCTTCTCTTGGACTCCCTTCAGATCCTTCTCCAAAGATCGGGCCATATTGACCAGGGTTAGAAAACCCTGCGTCATAGGCCCGAGAGTAGTAGCCTTAGGTCATCACGCAGACCCTCGTAGAACCGGTTGGTCTTATGCTCCTCATCAGCCAAAGTAGAGCTAGCATAACGACCCAACCACGTAAGCTTGTAAAGGTACTCATCCACGTTACTATTTGCCTGCATCAGTCTCTGGAACTCATTCTCCATAGCGATCCTCTGTGACGAGGGGAGGTATCTTGCTAAGAATAACCTCGAGAACTCCTCCATCGAGACAGCCGTGAGGTGCCTTCCAACCAAGTGATGCAACTCCAACCATTCCCACCACAACCTCGCCTATCCATCCAATAGGAAGGTGGCTATGGTGGTCTTCTGTCATTCCTCCGTTTCCATGGCTGTCAAGACTCTCTTCACCCGAGAGATCCAATCTTCAGCCTGGGTTGGAGTTGCAGTTCCCAAAAACACCGGAGGGTTAAAGACCATTACATGTTTGAGCCGTTTCTCTGTCGCTCTTCTAGGTATCAATGGCTCTACCACCACTTGTTCCACCCTTATGGGTTCTGCTTCTCAAATCGATACCTGCTCCACTGCAGGGGCAGGGTGCTGCACTTGAGTTCCTTGCTGGGCATTTATCATCACAAACACTGCCTCCGCTACAAGTCTTATAGTTTTTGCTGAAGGAGGGGTTGCAGACACGTCATTAGGTGCACTGCTTGCCTCAGAAAGTGGGTGTTTTGCCTGCCCTACGCCACTCCTAGTCACCTATAGTCGTATAACACACCATTTAAGTGACTAAAAAAACCTGCAAAAAACAATTATAGGAACACGCAGGTTCCTCAAACATGTGTATTTTCATTCCTAAGTGGATATTCATGGGTTTTTTTTCATGTTATAACGATGACGCATATACATGTGCTCACCACCCCTTAAAATAATTTGACCACGAATTCTAATAAGTAAGACCGATACCATAGTTTGATACCAAATTGTAACACCCTCATCCGTCACATAGGATATAACAGAAGGTCCGACCAGGGCCCCACGCCATATACCACAAACAGCCAGTGGAGTTACGTATTAATACCAAATTACCCCCAAAGGAAACACACGTCCTAACTCAGAGTATTCTAGCGGAAACTTTTTAAAACAGTTATAAGATCCCAAACCAAAGCATGAATGTCCACTAAAACCCAAAGTAGGAATGACAATACAAATACACCAATAAGGTGGTCTTATGGCCTTATAAGAGTTTACTTAAATAATAAATGTCTTTCATACATCGGCACACAGACTGGATACACATGAGCATAAAGTGCAAACATTCGCTTTGGCCTTCAAGGGTCGGCTCAGCAACAAGGGCTTCAGCCCGCTACTTGCCACTAGGCCCCGTAACACCAGCAATCAACATTCCACCACAGTAGTGGCAAACAAAAGCAACGGTCTGCTAAAGCTGACCAAATTATAACGACCCCGCCCCTTAATCGGGGCGGCGGTGCTCCTTCCCAACATTTCATTAGTATAATCAAACATAATAGTGAACGTATAATTTAAGCATACTTCACCACAGGCGTAGACACGCGCGGCCACACACCCCGTGCTCTCAGGGCACATTCTCGGTGAACTCGGTCCACCACCACCCCTAGGATGGCAACATCGTGAGCATTATAGTCTTTCCGGCCGAAGCCTAAGACTCGCCCTCTATGCCATTTGTAAGTGCCAAGTACCTTAGGTCTCTTTAACCAAACCACATAGAGCGGCTACAGTTCCACTCAACCCGTTACTCAGACCGCCATGTCAATTTAAGCCATAGGCCCGGGTTAAGCTTCCCCGAGTCCCAAACCGATCACACAATTTTACATAACCCAGTTATGTACAAGTTGGCTCCCAAGCCACCAAGATGACAGAACCACGCATCTGCCCAGTTTTCCGAGTGCACCTTGGTGTTAGTCCCCAAGGCTCCCTGTTGCAATCTACCACGTAGAAAAACCCGAAAAAAACGGCACAGAGTCTTCTCCGGCAAAAAAAAGCATAATGAAAACATCACCGATGCAGACCAACTTGTCCGGGTAGGCTTCACACACCATGCCTATGTCCGTACTTCGATTCCGAACTCTATATGCAAGATTACGGGGACTATTCATGTCCACCCGAAGGAAATACCACACACTCACCGCACACTCGCGAGAGCGGGTTTCCTATACAAAAAGGAATAGGACTTCACATGTCCAAGAAGAGAATCGTTACCCTAGGGGTTCGCTTTGGCGCCATGGAAAACTAGCCAGATGAAAAGCACAACAATGGCCTGATGTGTCCGATATTTATATTGTTTTTCGGACTCATCTGGGCTGGTTTTCTCACTCGTACACTGCATTTCAACCGAATTTTGGTTATATTTGCATCGTTCGGTCATGGACCATTTTGTGCACTATTTTGGCCCGAGGGTGTGCGATTGCGCATTCTGTTATTGGGGGTATGCACATGGTGCTCCCCATGGCTCTTTCCTGCTATTTTCTTAGCTTTATATTTATTGTTGGGAGCTTGTGCTCCAGCTTTGGTTTTGTTGTGCAGGTGGTGTGTTTTCCCCCTAGGCAAGAAATCTATCTTAAGGAAAACGCACGGGCGTGCGTTTCTTTCACACACGGTTTGCGTGAAATCATGATTTTTAGTCAGCTGAAAGAACGTTGAACCGAGCTCGACAAATTTTGTCGAGCTGAGTTCGACGATCCTCACGCACGGTTGACACACGGTTTCTTCGAAACCGTGCGCGAAGGAAACACACGGTTTTTCTATAGCTTTCTTATTTGTGTCTTCTGTGGTTAATCGTGGGCTTTGTTCACGCACAGGCAGCAGCGCCAGTGCGCGAGTAAAATGCACGGTTCTCCTGTGTGTCCCTGTTTTCCAGCTCTCTGTCGCTACCCGTGCGATGTCCTTCACGCACGGGCGGAACTGCCCGTGCGCGAATGAAAATGCACGGGTCAACACTTCTCCTTCCTCGGGTCTATTCTGAAAGTTAATATCGCACGGTTTGTGCACGGCCGTGGGCCGAACCGTGCGTGACCATTTTTTCTGACTTTTCTATTTAAGTTGCAGATTTCCTCTTTCCAAGGATCCAGCTCCGCTCCCCAGCCATTTTCGCTCCTCCGAGCGGGAAAACTCGCCTCTAGCCGCCATTTTCTCTCTCCTCCTTGGGGAGTTGATCCCACCAACATTTCTCCTCAGAATGCTTGCAATAGATGCGTCTCTGGCCACCTTCATCTTCTCCGACCTCCAAGCTACCATCCGAGCTCATTGTTGCTGCACTTGCGGAGTTCTTCGGTCAGAACTAGCCCAGCAATCATTCAAAAAGAAGACGGGATATTCGAAGGAAGTGACAACCCTTCTTGGTTCCCGGACGACATCCGAAGACCAAACCCGGACAAGGATTGACAACCCTTGAATCTGTCCGTGAATCTCGGAAAGCCTTCGTGCGCTTGGTTGTATTTCTCCACCTCTTCTTGTGGTTACTTCATTCTAAACTTGTGATAGTGGGATTGTTGCTTGAGAACAATGTTTTGCTCATGGTTTAAACATGTCGATATGTTTTTATGTCTTAATCATTGCTTGTGTTGTTAAGCTTCAGTTTTGCTTGTGCTTGTTGCGATTGCGCAGTTCTAGCGATTGCTAGAAGCGTGCGTTATGATGAGGTGATTTCGACCCTTGTTGTTTCATCAATCGTATATACTACTCTCCGTAGGAATCCACCCTAGCGACGCGGTGACGATGACCCGCATTATTTTTATTAGCATTAAGCTTAGGAAACCAAAACTAAACCCCCTTTGGTTACTTTCCTGCTTGCAATCCCTTTTTCATATAACGAAATCACACTCCCTACTTGCACTCCTTGAGAGATTGATATCCGAGGATTCAACTCCTCACTTTTATTACTTGACAGCGATCGACACTCTTACCAAGAGCGCATCACGGCCTCGCCTCCACGGATCTGGATTCGGCACGCGATTTGGGGCTCCGAAGCTCCACCGACGGCCGGATTCCTCCTTCTCCTTCTTCCATGCTCTCCCTTCTCTCTAACTCTTTATAAAGAGAAAGACCTAAGAGAAATGAGGGTTTAACCCTCAACTCCCGGCCTTATAGTAGCAGAGAGATTTCTACACCGTTGGATCCTATTTGAAGGAAATGAACAGCCACGAATCGCCCTGAAAATCACTTTCCTGGGCCGAACACAGCTTGTGACACGCCCGTGTCTCACGATCTGAATACGATCGTCGAATACAGAGCAGGACACAGGCTTAAACACGCCCATGTTACTACTTGACACGCCCGTTTCAGCATCTGGCACGCCCGTGTCGCAAGACGTGTTCCCCAAGCGACGTAGGAAACCGTCGCATCCCGATGAGGACACGACTCTATGACACGCCCGTATACCAGCTTGACATGCCCGTGTCAGCTTTTGACATGCCCGTGTCCCAGACCGTGTTCATCAGTCGACACAAATCGGTCAAACACAGAGAAGGACACGGCCCTGGACACGCCCGTATCCCAGGCCGTGTGCCCGACCTGGCTTGACTCTGAGGATCGTCGAATGCATTTCATCGACCTGATGAAAATTCGTCGAACTCATAGCAGGACATGACCCTGGACATGTCCGTGTCAGAGGCCGTGTGAAACTATTCAGACAACAATTTGGCCTTAGAACGCTATATGATCCTTTTTGAGTTTTGGGGCGTTACATGCTAGTTATAATGGGTCACTCCCAGTGAAACCCTAACAAACTACTGAAGAAGAACTTGTATGTTGAATATAAGTTCCTAGCAGATGTAGTTGGTAAAATAATCTTGGGCAAGCACTCAACCCATGACTACATAACCAGGCACCAATTCCTTTTATGTGTGCCCTGGTTAATCAAAAATCAGTGAACTGGGGAGACATTGTGTTTGATTTAATTAAGAAGAAACTTAGTAAGAAGGATGTCAGTTTTGGTATGTTGGGTACATTGGTTTAAATATACATGATTTGAAGAAGCCTCACCCTACTCAATGATATACATCAAAATGTATTTGATGTATTTTGAGTTGCCTTGTGCAGGTTAAGTATTTGCAGGGAAAGTTGAAAAGTTTCTAAGTCCATGTATCGACACCCAGAAGGAAAGTGTCGATACTTAAGAAGACTTGTGTCGACACCCAGGCAAGCAGTGTTGACACTTGGAGTAATTGTGTCGACACCAGGGATGCAGAGTCGACACCAAACAGAAAGTGTCGACACATGAAGGCTGTGTCGACACTCAATGAAGAAAAGTCCAGTGAAGCAGTGTCGACACTTAGAAGCAGTGTCGACACCCAGAGGAACTGTGTCTACATCAGAAAGTGTTGACACTTGGAGGCTGTGTCGACACTCAGCAAAAGTCAGCAGAGTCTAAGTATAAGTGTCGACATAATGAACAATGTGTCGACACACAGTAGAAGACTCAGCTCATGAAGAAAGTGTCGACACAATGAAGAATGTGTCGACACATAGCAGAAGACTCAACACATGAAGAAAGTGTCGATACTAGGATGCTGTGTCGACACTCAGTCAAAGTCTCAACAAAAGAAGAATGTGTCGACACAAGGAGCTGTGTCGACACTCAGCAAGTATCAACACAGAAGGCATGTGTCGACACCAAGAAGATATGTCGACACTGAACAAGTTCAACACATGAAGATGTGTCGACACAAAGGAGTTGTGTCGACACTTACAAGAATTCAACTAAGTGCTGAAGAACAAGAAGTTATGTCGACACAGAATATCAGTGTCGACACATGATGAAGAAGCTGTGTCGAGAAGCAAATTCTACAACACAAGGAGTTGTGTCGACACCTTGAAGGCAAGTGTCGACACTTAGTCTACTTGTGTCGACACTTAGTATATAAGTGTCGACACTTAAAGACAGACTGTCTCGACACTTTCAGACAGTTACAGTTATTTCAAGAACTGACTGGATGACTTGACAGCTGCCATTCCAGCCGGTCTACTGCACCTGTCAGAGATGTCAGAAAGCTGTTAGGAACCGGATCAGCCGGTCACCATGAAGAAGGCCTATATATAGGCCTATTCTGTCAACAGAAGAAGATGATCAACACATCAAAGTGATTCACACAAGATCTAGCTATTCATTGAAGAATCAAGTGAAGATCTAAGAAGTTGGAGAGAGAGAGAGCTCCTTCCAAGAAGACAACCATTGGAACCAGGCTGTGGAGAAGGGTTCAGACCTAGTTCTGAATCTTAAGTTGCAGTGATTGAAGATCAGCTGCAGAGAATCAATCCTATTGTGTTCTACATTCAAGAAGCTTTGAAGAAAAGCCAAGTGAGATTGTTCTCAGCAGAGTTCTTCCAAGAACTCATCAAGAACCTATCAACTCATCTCTCTTTTCTCTGAGTTGTAGGTATATTCTTTGTATTCTTATTTTCTTGTAGGATCCTTAGGGATCTGAGTTGTAAGCCTGCAATTATAAAGGCTGAGTGGTAGGGCCTGTGTGCCTGAGTGTAGGAGATCTGTTTCTTTGAGTGTAGGCCTGTTGTGGCTGAGTGTAGTGAAAGTCCACCTAGTGTCAACTATCTTCACCTATGGGGGGGG
This sequence comes from Platanthera guangdongensis, assembly GCA_039583875.1. Taxonomy (NCBI): domain Eukaryota; kingdom Viridiplantae; phylum Streptophyta; class Magnoliopsida; order Asparagales; family Orchidaceae; genus Platanthera; species Platanthera guangdongensis. The sequence continues at coordinate 131,937,746 of CM077152.1, forward strand.
AATAGGTGACGTGCAGCGTTTTTGCGGAATTTAAATTCTACCTGCACATGAAAATAAAACAACACAGCACAACAGAGTACACAAGCTATTTATAGTGGTTCCCTGACTTGGGTACATCCACTTTCCCCCTTCGACCTATCTCCCAACCAGGGACGACTCGGTCTCTTCACCAACAGGATTGAAATCCAATCCTTGCACTATCGGAAGGAACCCTTCCACACGTAGGAGTCAACACTCCCACAACACGGGTTGCACCCAACCCTTACAACACGGAACCACCGTTCCTTTACAACAAAAATAAAATAGAATGTACAAGAGATACAAACTACGTTTGGAGACAAGGGTGTCCCTCTTTGTTGACGACGTGTTCTTGAAGTCCACAAAGAGTTCACAACCCTAGATCTCTCTTGGAGAGGATCTCCCCGGAACCGGCGGCGGCAAGATGGGCGGCGGCTAGGTTCACGGGATCGGCGGCAACAACGATGTGCGGCTGTTGTTCTTTAGAGATCCAAACTTCGTAGCGAAGCTAGCTAGGTCTACCAACGATCACACTAGGATCAATCGTCTCGATCGATTCGGATGGGGAAGATTTCCCCGATCTACAAATCGAGAGACAAGAGATCTCCGGTTAGACACGTGAGACGCTGAGCTTAGCTAGGCTTCTGTCGCAGGAGGATCTGGGCGAAACCACTATCAAACGGCGAACAACTTGGCGCGAGCGGCGGCGGCGGCGGCGGAGCGGAAACGGTGATCTAGGTCACGTCGCGGCTCGCGTTTTTCTTTTCTTCTTCGCTGCTATTACTATTCAAAAATACCTGTGTATTTATACACTGTAGACACTTTCAATATGACCGTTGTGGGTCCCACAAGTAGAAACCCGAAATCCGGTTCAAAATAGTGCCAGCGGCAGAATCCGGTCCAGCAGCTTCCAGAGAAATCGCTAAGTAAAAATCGGCGAGAATCGCAGGTGATTCTCGACGAATCGGCGAGAATCAGTTAGTGATTCTCGACGATTCGTCGAGAATCACTAGTGATTCTCGCCGACTTGTTGATCGAATATTACTTGTTGATTCTCAATGGGTTCGCCGAATATTACGTTTTGAGATAGCCGGAAAGAGTCGGCGAGAATCACTAATGTATCGGCGAGAATCATGATCTGCTCACTTGGTGATTCTCGTCAAATTATACTTGGACGAATTTTCGTCTTTCCACCCAAGAGCTGCTCCTTGACCCATCTTTGCTCCTTGTCTTCTCTTGCATAAATACGGCCCTGTACTTGAAAGTAAGTGCACTCCAATAGAGAGAGTACATGTAGGCCAACACACTGATCTGCTCAACGAGGGATTACGTCGTGCAGACCCGTGTATATTGACCTACTGCACCCTGACATTGGTCTGCACTTAGCGTGGAATAACTGCAAGCACAACTTAAGAGGTTTCATCAAATACATTGTGAATTCATCTTAGCTTGACAGGTGGCTTCCTCAAATCCAGGTAATTGTGGATACAATACCCAACAATCTCCCCCTATTTGACGAAGCCAAAACCCTACTAGCTAAGATGAATAACACCAACCAGATAATATAAACAACATTCAGAATTTAAATATGCAGCACAAGAGAATATAGGCAGACAAATCAAGACTTGAGTCATTCATAAATTCAAATGCATATATATATATATATATATATATATATATATATATATATATATATATATATATATATATATATATATATACATAATCTCAAGATTGTTCATATAATAACAATAACCATTAATTATTCTTAAGAGAGAATGACAAGCTATCAATTTTTGACTATTTCTCTTTGGCTAAGTCTTCCTTGAGTTTTTGTGCCAAATACTTCTTTCTTTGCCTTTCCATATACTCTTTGGGCTGCGGATAATATCTGGGAGGAGGAGCTTTATCTGCAGCCGTGTTGGTCCTGAAGAAGATGTTTCGTTTCGCTTTATACGTCTTGTACATTTCCCGCTCATACTGGCTGTATACTTCGTTTCGATTGATTTCTCCTTTTTCTTGTAGCCAGAAGGTGTCCAAGATGATATTTTTTGAAACTGGACTGCACTTTTCGTTTCTTACTTCCTCCTCACTCAGTCGAATTCGTTTCTTACTTCCTCCTCACTCAGTCGATTGATGTCTCCTTGCTAGGGCCTCTTGGTCAAACATGCTCATCAGTTTTGCTTTGGAAATAGCCCTAGCATCATCTTCACTCATGAGAACATCTGCAGCACGTACTCCCTCAGCAGCCGTAGAAGTCTCAGGAGCATGAATACCCGCAGGATTTTTAGGCAAAACGACGCCTAACGCCTGTTGGAGCATCCACCAGCAACTGTCATAGACATATTTGTTTGACTGTTCAAAGTTTGTGATCATGATTTCTTGAAGCTCGACCATCTTAGCTATATATTCCTTCTCCCCCTTTTTGGCTTCGACTGCGATGGAGTTTGCATAGGAGTGCAGTGAGTCATCAATATGCGTTGTAGTCCTGGAGAATTCAGTGACCAATGCTTGTTGATTGGCGTTGAGAGTTACCATATTACCGTCAAACTTTTGAATGTTGTTTGCTACAACATGAGCATTCTGATTTACTACGGCAAGAGTATCGGTGTTCTTTTTCAATCCGGTCATGAGAAGAGTGACAGCTTGGCCGGCCGTAGTATACTTATCTTCAAACTTCTTTTCCATCACGTCCAGTTTGTGATTTATCTCCATCACGTTCTTGAGCATGAGATTTTCAGATTTCTTAATCCTTTTCAATATTTTATTTTGAGCTTTCTCAAAAGATGCCTTAAGCTCATCTACAATTCCCTGAATGACACTCACGGTGTGAGTGGCTAGCTCATCTCGTAATGGAAGATCCGGAGGCACTTCTTGGCCTTGCTCTTCAGCAGAAGCACCTGTAGAGCTGGACAGGAGCACAGCCTCTACGGGTGGAATACTGGCAGCATCTGTAGATTTCTCGGACTCCCCCTCCACTCGTGCACCAATGTTTTCAGGAATGATTTCAGGTGCGTGCTTGTCAGATGGAGGTTCAATGAGATCCTAAGTCTCCAATGCTTCTTGTCCCTCATTGCCGTCTTCCTCTCCTTCATCATCCATGAAATCATCTTCATCAGCATCATCTTCCAACTCTTCATCAGCAGCCTCCTCTACCGCACCTCCGGCTCCTAGATTGTTCAGGTTTAGGGCCTCCTCATTCTCCGGCACAGCTTCACTGTCTTCTTGTATAGCTGCCACCGTATCTCTGGCTATCTGGGAGATGTCAGATACGATGTGAGCATCAGTGGGTAGAGACTCCCCCTCAATTCCTGCAGTCAAAGCGTCAGGAATTTCACTGGGGATTACTGCTGGAGATACTTCTTGTTGTTCTTCCATGGCAGCCTGCCCAATTCGCCTCTCCCATCTGTCAAAAACACTTGAGTCCATTTTCTTCAAGTAGTGTAGAGGAACACCATTACTCATGTCATACTTGTCTCCATTCAGCTGATTGAGATACAGACTTATGATTCGGCCAAAGCTCGGAGATCTCAGGGTGTCCTTTATCTTCTCAAACAGCAATGCCCCCCAGTTGAATCTTTTTCGGCAGACAATTGCCACCAGGATCTTGAACATATCCGCAGAGATATGGTCATGAGAGCCCGGCTTGCAGATGAGTACCTTTCCAATTATGTCTGACAGAAGCTTCCCTTCTTCATTCATATCCTTGCGCTTGATCGACCGTGTTCCTCGTGGGAGACCACAGAATAAGAGAGTCCTGGTTTTGTCTTCTTCCTCAAGATAGTCCTCGTGCTCCGAGCTAGAGAGCTGCAGGAAGCGGGTCAGCTTGCTAGTAGACATCTTGATCTTTGCCCCAGCCACCTTGCTTTTGATAAGAGAGTCGCCATTCCGGAGTTTTGCGGTAGCGAATGAAAGTGCAACTAGATCTGATATACTCTAGAGGGGGGTGAATAGAGTATATGGTGCTTAAAAACTTTTTACAGGCTTTTACAACAATTGTTGTAATCTGTGTCAGCAGGGAAGCAATAAAGAATCTAACTACAGCACTAAGCTAAACAAAAACTAAGCACAAAGAGAATCAAGGCCAGAAACAAAAAGTAAACAAGCAGAACCAGAAGACACAAGGAAATATAGTGGTTCCCCAAACTTGGGTACATCCACTCTTCTACCACCCTAGGTAGGAATCCACTGGCGGATGAGTTGATCAGGTGTCCTGGACAACAATGAGCTTTTGATAAGGTGCTCAAAAACCAAAGCAGATTTTTTGATCAGGTGTCTTGCCACCAATGAGCTTTTGACAAGGTGCTCAAAAACCAGGTTCAAACTTTTGAAGGGAGTTTGAAAAACCCTTTACAGAGTGGGGGTGAGAGAGTGATGGCAGTCTTCTCTTTCTCAAACAGCTGAGAAGACTAAGTGGATTGATGTCAAAGCTCCCCCTGAGTCCTTGAGATCTTCAGGAAGAAAAGCTTTGCTTGAGGGTGATAGGCCTTCAAATATAGAACTCCAGCAATGGATGATTTCAGCAATAGCTGAAATGTTGAGTGTCTGGAGTCTTGGAATGATGTTGGCCTTGAACACTTTGAAAGATGAAGAGATCTGGAGATTGAAAACTAGATCTCCTTGGATGAGTGTTCTTCAGAATTCTTTTTGACAGAAGATTTTGAATGAGTCTCTGTAATCTGTATTGTGTGTTCTCTTCTTGTTGATCTCTCTTGATTCAAAAAACATTCTGTCTTTTATTCTCTGTTCCAGAATAGAATATCATTCTCTGTCAAGGATAGTCGTTGGTCTGCATTGATTGCATCCTTAATTGCATAATCTCTTCTGGAGGAAAGTCTACAAAATTATTCCTTGAAAAATCCCTTGAAACTTGGTCCAGAATTGAATGTAAACGGCTAGCAAATCTCTGAATTAATTGCAGAATAACTCCTGACTGATTTGAATTTGAATTCTGGAAGTTATCTGTAATCGTCGAACTGAGCTCTGCTATCATCGAGCTGAGCTCAGTGATCAGAAAATCTTAAGCAGCAAAAATAATCGTCGATCTGAGCTCAAAGATCGTCGAACTGAGCTCAGAGATAAAAATCCAAAGCAGAGTCAAAATCGTCGAACTGAGCTCACCGATCGTCGAATGGAGTTCGACGATATTATGAAGTTGAGCTCAGCGATCGTCGAATGGAGTTCGACGATCTGTCGAAGTTGAGCTAGACGATCGTCGAACGGAGTTCGACGAATCGTCGTGCTGAGCTCGACGATCAGACTTAGTTTCCAGACAGAAAAACTTGGTCTTCAGGGCAGCTTCCAATCCTAGACTTCTAACCCTTAGACTCAATTCTAATTTACCTATTAAGCTATACAGAAGGTCAAGTAAAGGTTCCTAGAGACATAGTGATCCTGAACCAAATTAGTAATAGGGTGTTCCAACAATCTCCCCCTATTTGGGTTAGGATGACTATTTACAGACTTTGGAAAAATTGAAATAACAACATACAATCAGAGAAGCATAAAAAAAACAGCTAGACATTACAGAAACATCACAGATATATATATATATATATATATGTATATATGTCATCCAGATAGCAGTCAGAATTCACAGAAATTGTCACCTTACACTGTCACTTCTTCTCTTTGCCTTTGACAAGTTTGATTTCTCTGTTTGGATTTAGAGCTTCCTTGTTGGACCTGGTGTCATCTGCTGCACCCAAATAAGTTTGCTTTGAAGATCTGGGGACCACAGCAGCAGGATGCAACTCCATATATCTCTCAGCATCAAAGAATTTGCTGGAAGCATATTTGTCTAGTTCCTTTTGTCTTTGCTCTGACATTGTAGAAATATTTGAAGTGTCTAAACCTTGCTCTCTGGCCTTCTTGATCTGATCTAGTGCAGCCAACTCCTTCATCCGAGCAGTCCAAGCAGATGGATTCTTTTCAGGGTCCTCAAATGGTACATGTGGCTCATACCTGTTGGAAGAATTGTCTTGAGGAGGCCTGGCAGACACTGTCTCTTTGAGCTTGTAGGGGAAGGGACCAGAAGTAGTATCAGAAGAACCATGTCCTCCCCTGGAGTATGGGTGCTGCCTGGAATACCCTTTGGAATAAACTTGAAAATCTCTTTGATTACCCCTGTATCCTCCTCTCCTAGAATACGAACCCCTAGACTGGCTTTCCCTTTGGTAGGATCTGACATGGGGTTGATAGGGAGCCTGGCTTCTAGCTGGGGCTTGACTTGCAGAGCTGCCACCTGCACCTGCATCAGGAGGAGGTGGTGGAGGAGGATGAGGGTGTTGGAACTGGGAGGAGCCCTTTTCATACTTTCTCTTCTTCTTCATGGCCTTGAGCTGATTTTTAGAATATTGCATCCAATGTTCTGTGATGGGGCAGTTATGCAGAATGTAATAAGGAATATCATTATCATCCTTGACTTTTGCAGGAGGGACCCTTTTCATAGCCTTGCTCCTAACTTTCCTTTTCCTTGCAATAGTGGCAGAAGAGTCATCAGAGTCTGTCTTGAACTCATCAGATTCAGAACTCTGGGCATCATATAGAGCATCAATTCTCTTCATCAAATCTTTCTTCAGTTCAATAGCAGCAGATGAGGCAGAAGCAGAAGTAGCAGCAGCAGGGACAGCAGCAGATGGAGCAACAGATGCAGAGGGTGCAACAGGAGCAAATACAGCAGATGCAACAGATACTAGAGTAGTGACAGCAGAAGTAACATCAGTAACATCATCAGAATCTGCAGCAGGCTCAAAAACAGTGGCCTCTGTCATCAGAAGATCCTTGCAAATTAGCTCATCAGAAGCAATTAGAATCTCAGCAGTATCAACAATTTCAGAAGCAAAGTTAGTGTTTTCTTTAACAGCAGCAGCAGTAGCAACAACATCTTCAGAAGCAGCAATCACTGAATGTACAAATGCAGAGATAATGCTAGGGTCACAGCAAGAGACAAGCACCAGTGCCTTGGACAAATCTTCTGGGGGCTGGACAGCATTAACCTCTGGGAGATAGCTGTAGAATGCAGGATCAAAGGCAGAAAGCAAAGACCTTAGGTCTATTGCAAGAACTGCAGTAGGAGCCTGACATTCTGGAGGCACAGCAACAGTAGCAGAAGGGGCAGCAGGCACAGAAACATCAGCAGCAGCAGCAGCATGAAGGCTTGCTTCATATGGCATCTCCCCCTGCCTAGATGCAGATTCATCTGTATCAAGGCAAACTGCTGGTGGTGCTGCCTGAGGAAGGAGGGAGGAAAGCCTGGCAGAGAGGGCTGCCACTGACAAGTGTAGAGGAGCCAATGAGGTCTCCAAGAGTAGGGAGAGCCTGGGGGAAATTAGCTCATACAACTTGTCAGCTAGGGCTGAGAGGTCTACTTGCTCAAGAATAGGAGCAGAGGTAGATGGAATGGGGATAGCTGAGGATGCTGGAAGTGGAGGGCTGGAGAGTGGAATGGATGGCTCAGGTGTTGGGATGGTGGAAATGGAGGACAGGGGGATGGATATGGATGGGGTGAAAGTGGTTTGGTCAATGATATGGTGGAGGAGATCTTGGAATGAAGTTGAGGAGGAGGGTAATTCTGGAGGAGAGGATGGGGAATCATCCATATAGGAGTCATCCAGGAGGGTGAAGGATGGAATGGATGGAGAGGAGGTGACATCTGGTGGAGGGTATGAGAACAGAGGGTGGAAGTGGTCTACTGGTGGAGGCAGAATGGGTTCTGGAGATGGAATTATTGTTGGAGATGGGCTAGAGATGGTAATGGTGGATGGAGCTGGAATGGTGGATGGTAGAGGTAGGGTAGGAATTTGATGAGGAGAGGAGGCAGCAACAGCAACAGCCAGGTCAGCTGCAGGAGCAGAGACCTGTGGGGGAGTGACTCTATGAGTCCTGGTGCCTGAAGGAGCACTTGAGGAGGGCCTGCCAGGCTTGCTGATTTGCCTGTCCCACTTGCCAAAGAGGGCACAGGTGAGTCTCTTGGAGGCATTTATGTGCACTCCAGAGGAGACCAGCAAGGCAGGGCACCTGTTTTGCAGGAAGACTCCAAGAATCCTTCCAAAGTTAACAAAGCTTTTGTTTATCTTCTTCTTGATGAGGTCAAAGAACACCTCTCCCCAGTTCAAACTTCTCTTATCCACCAGAGCTCCCATGAGGCAGAGCTGGTATCTGGATATGGTATCATGTGCAGAGTGCTTTGCCAGCAGCACTTTCCCTACCACATCTGCTAGGAACCTGTATTCAACAGACAAGTTCCTCTTGAATAACTTGCTAGGGTTTCCCTCTGGATGACCCATCCTGGCAAGCATGTCAGAAAACTCCTATCCAGATAACTCAGCAGTATCATCTCCATTTCTTAGTCCAAAAACCTCTGTTAAAATGGTGGGGGTCAGAGGTACCTGAGTTCCAGCAATGGACCCAAGTATTGTGGAGTTGTCTTGATTATGAGCAGTATAGACCCACTCCTTTATCTCATCTGAAGCAAGCTTGATTCTAGTAGTCATGAGGGCAGACAGATTCTGATCCTTGAATAAATCCAGTATATCTTGGAAGATTTGATCAGTGGTGTTGAAAGATTCCATATCAATGTCGAATCCAGCATCGAACTTCATTGCGGCTAGAACTGCAATGGACACAGCCATTGTACCTGCAAAGATTCAACAAACAAAATGACCAAGCGTAGAACTGTTTGGAGGGAAAGAAAATCCTTGCAGAGAAATCAAAAGCGCAAGAGAGAACGACGGTGAAAAATGAGTTTTATATTGGGGTTCGACGCAGAAATGGAAAGATCGTTGAACTCAGTTCGACGATCGAGGCTTCTAAAGGAATCTGAAGAGACTCCAACATCGTCGATCTCCGTTCGACGATCTTGGAAGGCGTCGAGCTCCGTTCGACGATCGTTCAGGGAACAAAATCGTCGAGCGCCGTTCGACGATCGTTGACCGGAAGAGATAGTTCATACTATCTGAGAGGCGCTGAACTCAGTTCGACGATTTTTGAAAATCGTCGATCTCCGTTCGACGATCTTAGGGGAAATCGTCGAGCGCAGTTCAGAGATCAGAAGAAAAATTCTAGACACTAAGAAAAATCAGAAAGTTTGCCTAGTCTTGGTCAATTTTTTTGAGCTTTCAAGATCTTGGATGTTATTTAAGGCTTCCTCCATCTAACATTCCTAACTGATTTAGGAAGAAGGTGTGTTTCTTTTCATCCAAAGGCTTGGTGAAAATATCTCCCCTTTGTAGATCAGTTGGGATATATTGTAATTCAATTTTATTCTTTTCAACATTATCTCTTAAGAAATGATGCATAATCTCTATGTGTTTTGTCCTACTATGGAGGACTGGATTTTGAGCTATGGAAATAGCACTTGTGTTATCACAAAAGATTTTAGACTTCTCTAAGTTGTATCCATAGTCTAGGAGTTGGTTTTGGATCCACAAAATTTGTGAACAACAACTGCCTGCAGCCATATATTCAGCTTCAGCAGTTGAGGTTGACACAGATGTTTGTTTCTTACAAAACCAAGAGACAAGTCTATCACCAAGGAACTGACAAGTTCCACTGGTGCTTTTCCTGTCAATTCTCCATCCAGCATAATCAGCATCAGAGAATCCAGTTAACTCAAATGCTGAATCTTTTGGATACAAGAGACCTAGATTTGGACAACTTTTAACATACCTGAGAATCCTCTTTACTAATGTTAGGTGTGACTCTCTAGGGCTTACTTGGAACCTAGCACATATACATGTAGCAAACATTATATCTGGTCTACTAGCTGTAAGATACAGTAAAGAGCCAATCATTGCTCTATATGTTGTCTGATCAACAGGTTTCCCATGTTCATTAGCATCCAATACAGCATTGGTAGGCATGGGTGTTTTCATACAAGATGCCTCAGACATACCAAATTTCTTAACCAGTTCATTAGCATATTTGGTTTGAGAAATAAAGATGCCTTCAGCATGTTGTTTGACTTGCAATCCTAGGAAGAAGGATAACTCACCCATGCTACTCATCTCAAATTTAGAATGCATCAGGTTAGAAAACCTTCTGCACAATTTTGAGTCAGTAGAACCAAAAATGATATCGTCTACATAAATTTGCACTAGTAGGGTATGTGACTTATGAGTTCTAATAAAAAGAGTTTGGTCTACTCTACCCCGTATAAAACCATTTTCCAAGAGAAAGCATGCTAAGGTCTCATACCATGCTCTAGGAGCTTGCTTGAGACCATATAATGCTTTGTTCAGTCTAAAAACATAATCAGGAAGAGATGGAGAGATAAAACCTGGAGGTTGTCTGACATAGACTTCCTCTTTGATGTCTCCATTTAAGAAAGCACTTTTGACATCCATCAGATAAACCTTGAAGCCTTTGTGAGCTGCATAAGCTAGAAATATCCTGATGGCTTCCAATCTTGCAACAGGTGCAAAAGTCTGGTCGTAGTCAATTCCTTCTTCTTGAGAATATCCTTGAGCAACTAGCCTTGCCTTGTTCCTTATAATTACTCCTTGATCATCCAGTTTGTTTCTGAATACCCATTTTGTTCCAACAATGGAATGATCCTTAGGCTTTGGCACTAGTTCGCATACTTTATTCCTCTCAAATTGATGCAATTCCTCTTGCATTGCAATGATCCAATGTGGATCTTGCTCTGCATCTTGAATGGACTGAGGTTCAATTTGAGATAGGAAGCAGGTGTGCAACAGGTTTTGGTTGACCTGATTTCTGGTTTGCACACCAGCTGAGATTTCTCCAATTATTTGGGAAATTGGATGGTCTCTTGATGTTACTAAATCAACAGGGGGTGTTGATTGTTCACCAACCTGTGTTGTTGTTTCCTCTTGTTGTACAACAACTGGCTCTTCAGATTGTGCTTCAATATGTGAGGCATTCCCTTCATCTTCACTGCTTTCTTCTTCTTGAGCAACCTGTAACTTGTTCATATCTTCAACTAGAGAGTGTTCCTCCAAAGGTTCTATGGTAGAAGAAATCTTCTCCTTGAAAGACATGTTAGTTTCATCAAAAGAAATATGAACAGATTCCTCAATTTTCAAGGATGATTTATTATAGACCCTATAGGCCTTGCTGATCATGGAGTATCCCAGAAACACTCCTTCATCAGCTTTGGCTTGAAATTTTGCTAGATATTTCTTGTCATTATTGTGAATGTAGCAAATACAACCAAAAATTCTGAAATAGTCAACTTTAGGTTTCTTCCCTTTGAGTAATTCATAGGGAGTCTTTCCCTTTAGTTTATGTATCAGACTTCTATTCAGCACATAGTTGGAGGTGTTCACTGCCTCTGCTCAAAAGGATAGAGGTAGATGAGCATCTGACAACAATGTAGTGGCAGATTCAATAAGGGTTCTATTTTTCCTTTCAGCTATCCCATTTTGTTGAGGAGTTCTAGGAGCTGAGAAAGTATGCCTAATCCCTTCACTCTGACAGAACTCTTGCATAAGAAGAGAATCAAACTCTGTCCCATGATCACTTCTGATCAGGGCAATGTGAGTATTGAACTCAATCTGTATACATTTGAGAAACTCTGTCAGACACTTAAAGTTATCAGACTTCTTCCTTAGAAAGAACACCCAAGTGAATCTAGAGAAGTCATCTACAATTACTAGAGTGTAGGATTTCCCTCCTAGGCTTTGTACTGTGATGGGTCCAAATAGATCCATGTGTAACAGATACAATATCCTAGGTGAATCACTCTTATTAAGTGACTTAAAACTATTTTTAGTTTGCTTGCCTAATTGACAAGCCCTGCAGAGTCCTTCCTTCTTGAAGGGGCCAGAAGGTAGTCCTCTAACAAGGTTGTCCTTGGAGAGCCTAGCAATAGTTCTAAGGTTTAGGTGTCCTAGTCTCTTATGCCATAAAACATTTGGTCTACAGCCAGAGTTAAACAGGCAAATATCTATATTAGTTGAAAGAAAATCTACTAGATAAATGTTACCTTTCCTTTTACCTGTCAACACAGTTGTGTTGTCCTCTGACTTGATTCTGCATAAGGTTTTGCTGAAGGTCACCTGGTAGCCTTCATCACATAGCTGACTGATGCTGATTAGGTTGTGCTTCAGTCCTTCCACATAGGCTACCTTCTTGAAGGTTACTGAACCAATCTGGACTGCACCATATCCTTTAGTTTGTCCAAAGTTGGAATCACCAAAGATAACTCTGGGTCCAAGCTTGGCTCTAAAGGAAGTGAGGTTGTCCTTGTTCCCTGTCATGTGCTTAGAGTACCCACTATCCAAATACCATTGCTGGTAAGATGTTGGATAGGTCTTTACCTGCACATAAAACAATTCATTTGTTTTTGACCCAGTTTACCTTGGGCCTAGGTTGATAACCTCTGAATTCTGAAATGAAAGACATCCCAGGTTGACTCTTATATCCTTCAGGATGATTTCTCCTTGGAGGTAAAATCCATTCAGTATAAGGGTTAAAGGTTTGGGATGAAGAACCCTTAGGATTCAATTTTGATTTGCCTTTTACAAAGTTTCCAGAGTTCTGACCTCTGTTCGACGATCTTGGAGCTGAGTTCGAAGATCTTGGGTCAGATCGTCGAGCTCCGTTCGACGGTCGACTATGGGTGAGGTCAGGTATATGTGATCGTCGACCTGCGTTCGACGACTCTGGCTGAGATCGCCGATCAGGGTTCGACGATTTTTCCTGAGATCGTCGAGCTGCGTTCGGCGATCGTCGATCTTCATTCGGCGATCGTCGATCTCCGTTCGACGATTTTTGCTGGGACTTAGTTTTCTGAGGCAGATCAGAATTTTTCCTGGCAACCTCTACAACTCCCTTTCCCTTGTTAGAAATAAACTTGATGGGAGTTGTTAGGACTATAGGTTGGCTGGATGAAGCACCCAAGCCCAGTGTACTGTTGAATCTAGAGTTCACTGTGCTTGTGATGTCCATCAGCTTGATGCTTCTCCCATTAAGGGATTCTTCAAGCTTCTTGGCCTCAGAGAGCTCACTTTTCAGTGTAGCTATCTGTTCCCTACAGTTCTCCAACTCCTGAGAGAGCTTGAGGTTTTCTGACTTTAAAACATTGTGTTCAGATAATTGATTTCTGAGAGAGATAATCTTTTTCTCAGACTTTAGCAGGTCTAAACACAGTGCTTTAAATTCAGATTTAAAATCTTCTGAGGTAAAATCAAAAGAGCTAATTACCTGATCTTCTTCAGGTTGAGTCTCTGAGTCTGACTCTGACTCCTCTTCCTCTGAGTTGTGCTGTGAGGCATTAATTGCCATCATGCAGAATTCCTTTTCTTCTGCATCATCCTCATCATCACTTGAGCTGGATGAGGCTTCTGACTCCTCTTCTGTCTCACTGCAGGATTCAGCAACAAACCCTTTTCTTGTATGCTTATTTTTGCTTGAAGAAGGTTTGCCACTTCTATTCCTTTTGGAGTCTTTTTCCTTTCTTCTTTCTTTTCTGTCCCTTCTGTCCTTGATCTTGTTCTCTGGACAGTCAGGAACTATGTGCCCTGGTTTCCTGCAACCAAAGCAGATAATATCTTTATTGTTGCTAATGGACTTGTCATACCTTGGCTTGTCCTGCTCCTTGTATGATCTTCTTCTGAAGTCCTTTCTGGCTATCTTGTAGAATCTTTTGGCCAACAAGCTGAGTAGTTCATCATTGCCTGTGCTCTTATCTTCAGGCAGATCCTCAGCTGCCTTAAAGGCTATGGTCTTCTCTTTCCTTGTGGCTGGTGAAGCAGCCTTCTGTTCTTCCTCTCTATTCTTGATGAGTAGCTCATAGGATTTGAGCTTACCCAACAAGGCTTCAGTGGTGATTTCATTTAGACTTCTGGCATCTTTAATTGGCCAGATTCTTGAATCCCAAGTGCTGGGGAAGCACATTAGGATCTTGTCATTAAGTTCTGTCAGAGAAATCTCTTTGTCCAATGTCCTTAGTTCACTGACAATTAGACTCAGTCTGTTGTACATGTCTCCCACTAACTCAGTCTCTCCCTTCTTGAAGTTCTCATATTAGGAGATGAGATGGGATCTTCTGTCCTTTCTCTCATCAGCTGAGCCAGAGACTATTTCTGAGAGCTTGTCCCAAATTTCCTTGGCTGAGTTGCATTCAGCTACCTTTTGGAATATGTCATCTGACATTGTCTGGGCTAGGATGTTCATAGCCTTGGCATCAGCTACTTTCCATTTTTTGATGTCAGCATCTGTTCCTGATGGAGGTGGAACAACATTTGTACTTGTGCTCTCTGGGGGTCTTGGACACACTGTCAAAACAGAATTAAATATATCTTCGTCAATAGAATTCATGTAAAGTCTAATCCTTGCCTTACAAAGTGCAAACTTTGACAGATTGCACACTGGAGGTCTGGTGCTAGCATAATCTCTGTTTTGGGCCATGATTTGTGCACACAAAATCTAATAATAAAATACAAAAGAGAAACAGATCTAGTTTGGGATCTTGGGGTTCAGGTGTTAGCCTGTACAACCAATCAGATATGGTATGTTTAACCAACCTGCCTCTGATACCAATTGAAAGTGCAACTAGATCTGATATACTCTAGAGGGGGGTGAATAGAGTATATGGTGCTTAAAAACTTTTTACAGGCTTTTACAACAATTGTTGTAATCTGTGTCAGCAGGGAAGCAATAAAGAATCTAACTACATCACTAAGCTAAACAAAAACTAAGCACAGAGAGAATCAAGGCCAGAAACAAAAAGTAAACAAGCAGAACCAGAAAACACAAGGAAATATAATGGTTCCCCAAACTTGGGTACATCCACTCTTCTACCACCCTAGGTAGGAATCCACTGCAGGATGAGTTGATCAGGTGTCCTGGGCACCAATGAGCTTTTGATAAGGTGCTCAAAAACCAAAGCAGATTTTTTGATCAGGTGTCTTGCCACCAATGAGCTTTTGACAAGGTGCTCAAAAACCAGGTTCAAACTTTTGAAGGGAGTTTGAAAAACCCTTTACAGAGTGGGGGTGAGAGAGTGATGACAGTCTTCTCTTTATTAAACAGCTGAGAAGACTAAGTGGATTGATGTCAAAGCTCCCCCTGAGACCTTGAAATCTTCAGGAAGAAAAGCTTTGCTTGAGGGTGATAGGCCTTCAAATATAGAACTCCAGCAATGGATGATTTCAGCAATAGCTGAAATGTTGAGTGTCTGGAGTCTTGGAATGATGTTGGCCTTGAACACTTTGAAAGATGAAGAGATCTGGAGATTGAAAACTAGATCTCCTTGGATGAGTGTTCTTCAGAATTCTTTTTGACAGAAGATTTTGAATGAGTCTCTGTAATCTGTATTGTGTATTCTCTTCTTGTTGATCTCTCTTGATTCAAAAAACATTCTGTCTTTTATTCTCTGTTCCAGAATATAATATCATTCTCTATCAAGGATAGCCGTTGGTCTGCATTGATTGCATCCTTAATTGCATAATCTCTTCTGGAGGAAAGTCTACAGAATTATTCCTTGAAAAATCCCTTGAAACTTGGTCCAGAATTGAATGTAAACAGCTAGCAAATCTCTAAATTAATTGCAGAATAACTCCTGACTGATTTGAATTTGAATTCTGGAAGTTATCTGTAATCGTCGAACTGAGCTCTGCTATCGTCGAGCTGAGCTCAGCGATCAGAAAATCTTAAGCAGCAAAAATAATCGTCGATCTGAGCTCAAAGATCGTCGAACTGAGCTCAGAGATAAAAATCCAAAGCAGAGTCAAAATCGTCGAACTGAGCTCACCGATCGTCGAATGAAGTTCGACGATATTATGAAGTTGAGCTCAGCGATCGTCGAATGGAGTTCGACGATCTGTCGAAGTTGAGCTAGACGATCGTCGATCGGAGTTCGACGAATCGTCGTGCTGAGCTCGACGATCAGACTTAGTCTCCAGACAGAAAAACTTGGTCTTCAGGGCAGCTTCCAATCCTAGACTTCTAACCCTTAGACTCAATTCTAATTGACCTATTAAGTTATATAGAAGGTCAAGTAAAGGTTCCTAGAGACATAGTGATCCTGACCCAAATTAGTAATAGGGTGTTCCAACAGCGAAGAACTCCAGCACCTCTTTGTCCAAGATTTTGCACGGGTGCTCCAGGACGAATGAGAGCCCAGCCTCTTCCAGCATCAGAATGATGTTTCTGAATTCGTCAGAGGCATGAATGAACCCTGTTCGAACTAGCTCGCAACCAGTGACCAGCCCAGTGGTTGTCCTTGGAGCCATTGCAGATCTAGGGAGAGAAGACCTACTCTACGCTTAATTAAAAATCAAAAAGGAAGCGACACTAGTGAACAAGTCCAAGTAAGGGTGAGGGGGTGGTTACCTAAAGGCGTAGACGGTGAGTTAGTTCGATGAAGACGAGGGACACCCGATGAGTGCACGCGGAGAAATTCCTGGAAGGAGGAATCAAAAATGGGAGAGATCGTCGGTGAGAAACTTCGGCGGGATTCTTGTGAGAAATGTTCGGTGAGAAACTAGCTGATTCGGTGAGTTTCCTGCGGAGTTCGGCGGAGTTCTTCTTCGCTCGACGAAAATCCTGCGGAGTTCGATGGAAGCCTGCACGATTCGGCGAGGTTCCTGCGGAGTTCGGAGGGATTTGGCGAGAACCTTGCGGGAAGACGATTCGGCGAAGACCGTGCGGGATTCGTAAGGAATGTGAAGAGTCGGCGGGAATGGGATTCTCCTTAAATGTGATTCTCCTTAAAGCCAAGCTCGACGAGTTAAATGGGATTCTCACGGTTTCCGTTTGTCTAAGTTAGTTTGAAAGTCTTCTAACTATATAGATACTCCTTAAAGCCAAGCTATTAGGGTTTGAGCCGGCTTTTCCATATAAATTAATTTAAGCATCTTCTAAATATGTAAATACTTCGTAAGGCCAATCTACGCTGGTTTTCAGTGAACTAATTTAAGCCTGTAGACGTTAGATCTTGAGTCTATCAGGGGAATTTCCGATAAGTTTTCAATATTGTATCTATGGTTTATGTTTACCATGTTAACATATCCTTAGATGTACTCACACAATGGTGTAAATATAGGTATAACTATATATACATATATATATGTAAATGTGGATACAATATGACTCAAGTCCTGGAATTGATCAAACGTACCTGGGATTATGAGAGTTATCATTTAGTCCCTCAGGTAAAACATTTTAGGAGCTCAATGTGAATGTGCTCAAGTAGATATCACATCTGTTATTCCAGACGCTTGTTCCAATTTAGTCTTGAGCCACCTACTGTCTAGTTCCCATCATATTCACGGGAACCTAGACTACCCTGCAAGAAAGAATTACTTTACCTTAGGAACCCAAATCATATTGGGTCCTAGGTTCCTGTTAGCATAAGCACTCGACTGCCTTCCTTCAGAAAACCTGTCAGGAAGGCTACCTCTGCTCAGAAAATGTGGATAGGCCCTTGCCCTTGACACAGAGGGGTTGTGCCAACAGTCGATGGCAAAGTGTCCCACTTTGCCACAGCACCAACACGGGTGAATGTTGTATCGCCGTTTCTGGCCTGATCTAGTGACTGAGGTAGTCACGATCCTAGGTCTCAACGGGATAGGGCATGATCTCCTAACAAAATTTCCTCTTCCACCGTGACACGTGGAAGGGTGGAAGGAATGCATGTTGCGAGCGTCATGAGGCCGGGGAGGTGGTGCCTTCCTTTCAGGCATCCCCCTTCCTGAGGCCCCATGAAAACTTACACCATGACTTCTAACTTCCCTGTCCTGTGTCCTCGGGTGGTGAGAAGTGTTCTGTGAGCTGGTACATGCAGATTCACACCGAGTTGAGGCAGTGGCAGTGAATATAAAGGGCTCAGAATGAGCCTTAGGTATTCTCTCATGGGTGGCCACGATGGCCCTTGTACTACGGGTGTCTCCACATGAGGACAGATCACCCTTGCAGTGACCACGATTGTTCCTGTAGTCATACCTGAAGGCATGATGAGTTGCCTTCCTGCTTGGAGTGGGGGGTCGGAATACCGTTTCCCCATTTCTCCACGAATTGATAATCCGGAAGATCCACCCATTTTCTTGTTTTCTCTTTATAGCATCAACCTTGGAAAAGTTTGATACTATTCTTTTCTCATTCTCTAGACTACTTTCTAGAGCTGAGATTTTAGAGTCCTTGACCTTGTTGGATGCCAATTGGAGAACCAACAAGATCTTCAGTCGAGCAATCTCTTGAGCTTGCTCCTCAGCAAGTAGGTTGCTTGTTTGAAGGGCTCTCTTCAGGGAATCAGCATTTTCTGAAGGAAGGCAGTTCCTGTCTTCAGAAACTTCAAGAGAGACGGGGCAGGATGAAGAAGTTACCTGCTCTTCTGTGTTATTGTCATTAGAGCCAGTGACCATTGTGTCATCCTCATCAGAGCTGCTTTCCTCACTGACCTCTTCAGTCTCTGACACAGACACTGGAGCTCTGATGCTGTCCGAGAGATCCTTGCCTTCATCTTCAGAGGTGAAGATCCCCACATAGGCTTCATCCTCTGGTTGACAACTGATTCCAGCTTTCTCTGACCCCCCATCAGCTCAGAGATCATCACCCACATAGATTTAGCCGTCCTACATTTTTCCAATCTAGAGCGAGAAGCTCCAGACCAGATATCCAAGATAATTTGACGAATCCTCTTGTCCAAGTTAAATAGTGACAGTTCCGTCTCTAACATCTCTGCAATGCACTTGGGCACTTCGATATTCTTTCCAGAGCAGGAGGTCTTCATAGGAATAAAAGGACCCTCTTCCAGGATGAAAGATGCTCGAGGATCGATGGCCTCCAAGTGATATGACACCCTCATCCTCCAGACGGGATAATACTCCTTTGTACATACGGGAAGTCTTAGTGGCGATATCTCATAATCCAGCTTCATGCTTCTGACACCGGTGTCAGGATACTACTCAAGGTGTAAACCTTTTTGATGAGCAACCTGGCTTTGATACCACTTAAAAGTCCACCTAGTGTCAACTATCTTCACCTATGGGGGGGGGGGTAATAGGTGACGTGCAACGTTTTTGCGGAATTTAAATTGTACCTGCACACGAAAATAAAACAACACAGCACAACAGAGTACACAAGCTATTTATAGTGGTTCCCCGACTTGGGTACATCCACTTTCCCCCTTCGACCTATCTCCCAACCAGGGACGACTCGGTCTCTTCACCAACAGGATTGAAATCCAATCCTTGCACTATCGGAAGGAACCCTTCCACACGTAGTAGTCAACACTCCCACAACACGGGTTGCACCCAACCCTTACAACACGGAACCACCGTTCCTTTACAACAAAAATAAAATAGAATGTACAAGAGATACAAACTACGTTTGGAGACAAGGGTGTCCCTCTTTGTTGACGACGTGTTCTTGAAGTCCACAAAGAGTTCACAACCCTAGATCTCTCCTGGAGAGGATCTCCCCGGAACCGGCGACGGCAAGATGGGCGGCGGCTAGGTTCACGGGATCGGCGGCAACAACGATGTGCGGCTGCTGTTCTTTAGAGATCCAAACTTTGTAGCGAAGCTAGCTAGGTCTACCAACGGTCACACTAGGATCAATCGTCTCGATCGATTCTGATGGGGAAGATTTTCCCGATCTACAAATCGAGAAACAAGAGATCTCCGGTTAGACACGTGAGACGCTGAGCTTAGCTAGGCTTCTATCGCAGGAGGATCTGGGCGAAACCAATATCAAACGGCGAACAACTTGGCGCGAGCGGCGGCGGCGGCGGAGCGGAAACAGCGATCTAGGTCACGTCGCGGCTCGCATTTTTCTTTTCTTCTTCGCTGCTATTACTGTTCAAAAATACCCGTGTATTTATACACTGTAGACACTTTCAATATGATCGTTGTGGGTCCCACAAGTAGAAACCCGAAATCCGGCTCAAAATAGTGCCAGCGGCAGAATCCGGTCCAGCAGCTTCCAGAGAAATCGCTAAGTAAAAATCGGCGAGAATCGCAGGTGATTCTCGTCGAATCACTTGTTGATTCTCAACGAATATTACTTGGTATTCATGATCTACTCAGCGATGGGTTCGGCGAGAATCACTAGTGATTCTCGCCGAATCTTACTTGGCACCGTTTTGAGGTAGCCGGAAAGAGTCGGCGAGAATCACTAATGATTCTCGACGATTCGGCGAGAATCACGAGTGATTCTCGCCGAATCGGCGAGAATCACTTGGTGATTCTCGTCGAATTATACTTGGACGAATTTTCGTCTTTCCACCCAAGAGCTGCTCCTTGACCCATCTTTGCTCCTTGTCTTCTCTTGCATAAACACGGCCCTGTACTTGAAAGTAAGTGCACTCCAATAGAGAGAGTACACGTAGGCCAACACACTGATCTGCTCAACGAGGGATTACGTCGTGCAGACCCGTGTATATTGACCTACTGCACCCTAACATTGGTGTGCACTTAGCGTGGAATAACTGCAAGCACAACTTAAGAGGTTTCATCAAATACATTGTGAATTCATCTTAGCTTGACAGGTGGCTTCCTCAAATCCAGGTAATTGTGGATACAATACCCAACATGTAGGCTTTGTGAAGAAGCTAAGTGTAGGTATTTGGAGAAGACTGAGTTGTAGGGCCTTGGGCCTGAGCTGTAGGAACCTGTTTGGGGTTCTGAGTGTAAGATCTGAGGATCTGAGATAGTGGAGGAGTTTGGCCGAATCTAGTACACTACTAGATAGGCGAAGGGGGAAAGTGGATGTACCCAAACCTTGGGGAACCACTATAAATCTGTGTGTTCACTGTGTGCTTGTTTATTATGTGATTGCTGATTGATTCTGTGAAGTAGTAAGTATAACTCTGTGATATAATCTACAATCTGCCCAAAAGTTTTAAAAATATTAAGTCACCTATTCACCCCCCCTCTAGGAGATTAGGTACAATTTCTTTCAAGTGGTATCAGAGGGAGGTTACTCAAAAAAAAGGACTTAACTGTCTGAGTAGATCCTGTTGGCAGATTCATTATAAGTAAAGTGCAGAATCAAGAAAATCAAGAATCATGGGTTCAACAGAGAATCATAAGGAACTTGGATCCATGAAGTTACCCATTTGTAGAAAAGAAATTTTTGGCATCTGGAAAGAAAGGGTGAGACTATTTATGGAAGCCTCAGACCCTAGAATTTACATCACAGTTAAAGAAGGGTCATATGTGCCTATGAAGGTTTTAGTCTTGGATGCAAATCAGAGAACACCTAAAGACTTCTCTGAAATGACAAAAGATGAGATAATTCTAGCCACAATGGACAAGAGGGCACAAAATATCATTGTGAGTGCCATAGATGATGCTACCTTTCAGAACTTGATATACTGTAAGACATCTAAGGAGATGTGAGATACTCTTATAGTGTACATGGAGGGTTCAGAAGAAGTGAGACATGACAGAAAGTCTTTGTTAAACCAGGAATATGAAAGTTTCAGGCAAGGTAGGTCTGATAGCATAACAGAATGCTATAAGAAGTTCTATAGGATTGTGAATGAGCTAATGTCCTATGGAAAAGATTTCAGTAATTATGAGCTGAATGATAAGTTCTTAAGGTCCCTTACAAAGGATTGGGACACCAAGATCTGTGCCATAAGGGAAATGTCAAAGTTAGCAGATATCCCTCCTCCAACACTGTTTGGAAAACTGCTATCCTATGAGATGCAGTTGATGGTGAGGAAAGAAGAGGATAAGACTACCAGAAGTGAGAATAAAGAAAGAACAGTGGCATTCAAGACATAAGCCACCAGGAAATACAGAAGTAAGTCTCCATCTCCACCTCCAAAAATGGCTGAGACCGAGTCAGATGATTCAGAAAGCAGAAAGTCTGAAAGCAGTGAAAGTGATGAGGACTTTGCAGCATTCACAAGACACTTTCAGAAGTTTCTAAAGAAGAAACAGTGGAGGTCAAAGCCATCCACTTCACAGGGCAAAGATGACTATTATCAGAACAAGAAGTCATCAAAGAAAGACAGGAGAAAGACCAAGTCAAGCAAAACAACTTTATCAAAAATTGTTTGCTATTGCTGTAACAGACAAGGACATGTTATTACTGACTGTCCTGAGAAAAGAAAAGAGTCTAATGATAAGAAAAAGACTCAATTCAAGGGCAAGAAGGAAAGGTCTTTTGTTGCCAAGAAGGACAAAGGCCTGTCAGACATGTCTTCTTCAGAAATTGAGTCAGAAGCTGAAGCTTACATAGGACTGTATGCTGAAGAAGAGGAAGAGGAGTTCATCCAGATAATGAACTCCATATATGAGCAAGAGGACATTCAGTGCAAAGGACTGATGGACTTAACAGAAGGTGACAAAATCCAGGAGCAGCCTGGACCTAGTAAGGTACAAAATTATTCTTTAAGTTCAATTTCCAGTGCTAGTTCAGATTCAGTTACATCAGCATCAAATGATGCCAGTGGATCTGAATCAGAAGGGGATATTCATCAATTGATTGATGAATATAGAGTTCTGTTGCAAGCATTTAAGAAAAGCAAATCCTTGGCCAATAGTCAGGCTAAGGAGATTGCAAGTCTCAAAATGGCTGCAACTGATTTTGATAAGCTGATTGATCAAAAGTTAAATGAAATAGCCAGACTGAAAAACATAACAGTTATTCAGATGGGAACTATAACATTCAAGAATGATCAAATCAGAAATCTGGAGATTAGTCTTCAGAAGGAGAGAGACATTGTTGCAAGGTTTTCTAAACCTAAGTCTGTTCTACCTTTGATTGATGAGTTTATACCTCACAAGGGTAAAACTGAATTGGGGTTTACTAACCCTGCTAGGACTGTAAAGTCCAAGTCTAAGGGAAAAGCCCCAGCTCTCAATAAGCCAGCTGTAGATAAAACAGCTAGGGATGTACCTAAGCAAAGGTACAATAGATTTGAGTGCTGGTGCTGTGGCAAGGTAGACCACTTTGCCATAGACTGTTGGCATAATTCTAGTGCCAAGTTGAGTAGCAAACTACCTGTTGGAAGACCTGTAGGTAGCTTTGTTAAGAGGCAAACTAACCAGCACCAAGGACCCAAGAATTCTTTGGGTTCTAAGGTCAACTAATCTGTTTTGCAGGTGAGTCCAAGTGGCCATGCCCCAATATGGTACTTGGACAGTGGATGTTCCAGACACATGACTGGAACTAGGGGATTGCTAAAGGACTACACACCTATCAAGGATGGTCCTAAAGTCACCTTTGGTGGTTCTGAAAAAGGAATCATCAAAGGTTTTGGTAACATTTCTAGCACCTATATAACTATTACTCAAGTGGCTTATGTTAAAGGTTTGAAACATAACCTTATTAGTATAAGTCAACTGAGTGATTTAAGATATGACATCTCTTTTGTCAAAGATGGTTGTCATATCAGGAGGTCAAATGATCAAGAGATCATTTTGACAGGTTATAGAAAAAGAAATGTCTATTGTCTAGACATTATGAGTGAGAACAATGCTTCTCCAGTGTGTCTTGTAGCTGATGAGAAAGTCTCTCATTGTGTCAAATGACACAAGAGGCTAGCCCATCTTAACTACAAGACAATTTGCCAACTCTATAGCAAAGAGTTAGTGAGGAATGGTCCTCAAGTTAAGTGTATTAAAGATGGAATATGTTCAGCTTGTCAAAAGGGCAAGCAGACTAGATCCACCTTTAATAGCATTGAGAACAAAGATGTTGTGAGGTGTTTATACCTCTTGCATATGGATCTCTTTGGTCCTATGCCAGTTCACAGCCTAGGTAGGAAGGTCTATACCTTTGTGGTTGTAAATGACTACTCAAGGTTTTCCTGGGTGTTCTTCCTTAGACAGAAATCTAAAACACCTAGTATCTTCTATAGCTTTGTCAAACAAATTCAGAATGAACTAGACAGTACAGTGGTCAAAATAAGAAGTGACCATGGTACTGAATTCCAGTCTGATAGTATGACAAAACTATGTGAAGAATTTGGGATATTTCCGGAATTTTCTTCACCAAGAACACCTCAGCAAAATGGCATTGCTGAGAGGAAAAATAGAACCTTGATTGAAGCTGGTAGGACCCTATTAAGTGACACATCTCTACCAGAATATTTCTGGGCTGAGGCAGTTAATACTGCATGCCATGTAATTAATATGGCTACCATTACTAAAAGCCACAATAAGACCCCCTATGAGATTGTGAAAGGCAGAAAACCAAACCTATCCTATTTCAGGATCTTTGGTTGTAAGTGCTTTATACTTAACAATGGAAAGTCTTACTTAACTAAGTTTGCTGCCAAATCCCAAGAGGGGATATTTGTTGGGTACAACAACAATAGTAAGGCTTATAGAGTCTACAACTTGAGTACTCAAGTTGTAGAGGAGTCTGTACATGTAGTATTTGATGAAGCTAGACTTATTAACCATGAGTTGTCTAGTAGTATTTGCAGCTCCACAGGTGTGACTAAGAAGATGGACAAGCTCACTATTGAAGATGAATCTACTACAAGTCAGCAAGTGGATGATAGTGGCTGTTGTCCAGGGGGAGTACTACATGTACCTAATGAAGAAGAAGTACAAGGAGTGCAGCAAGATGAAGAAGCTGAAGGAGTTCAACCTGAAGCCAGGATGCCTCCAGCTAATAGGCATCTAAGAGATCATCCAGTAGATCAAATCATTGGTGATCTAAGACAAGGGGTACAAACAAGGAGCAGAAATCAGAGTACAGTACTCTACTCCAGTTTTCTATCCCAAGTAGAGCCAAAGAAGTATGAAGAAGCCATCCTAGACCCTCATTGGATTGAGGCAATGCAAGAAGAGCTGAATCAGTTCAAGAGATGCAAAGTCTGGGAGCTTGTTCCTAAACCAAAAGACCACAACATAATTGGAACCAACTGGATCTTTAGGAACAAGATGGATGAACATGGAGTAATTGTCAAGAACAAAGTAAGATTGGTTGTTAAAAGATATAGGCAGGAAGAAGGTATTGATTTTGATCAAACATTTGATCCAGTAGCCAGACTGGAAGCCATAAGGATGTTCCTGGCCTATGCAACCTATAAAGGATTTAAAGTCTACCAAATGGATGTTAAGTCAGCCTTTCTGAATGGTAATCTGAAAGAAGAGGTCTATGTGGAACAGCCATCAGGTTTTGTTGATTCAACTCAACCTAATTATGTCTATAGACTTAGGAAGGCTTTGTATGGGTTAAAACAAGCCCCTAGGGCTTGGTATGAAACCCTATCTAGTTTCCTCATTGAGAATAAATTCACAAGGGGTAAAATAGACAAGACTCTATTCCTTAGGGAATCTAGAGGCAAGATAATACTAGTCCAAATATATGTAGATGACATCATATTTGGGTCTACTGAAAGTAGTCTTTGCAAAAAGTTTGCAAAACTAATACAAGGACAATTTGAGATGAGCAGTATGAGGGAACTTAAGTTCTTCTTGGGTCTCCAAGTTAGACAGACTGAGAATGGTTTATCCATATGCCAGTCTAAGTTCACCCTAGAACTGATAAGAAAGTATGATATGGAATCATCCAGTACCATGAAGACTCCTATGGGGTCAAGTATGTCTCTTAGCAAAGATGATGAAGGGAAACCTGTAGATGAGACTTTGTATAGAGGGATAGTTGGCTCCCTACTCTATTTGACTGTAAGTAGACCAGATATCATGTATGCTACATGTGTCTGTGCTAGGTACCAAGCATGCCCTAAAGAGTCTCATTTGACAGCAGTCAAAAGGATACTGAGATATCTAAAGGCCACTCCTTATCTAGGCCTTTGGTACCCTAGGAATGAGGACTTTGAACTGACAGGTTATTCAGATGCAGATTTTGCAGGCTGCAAAGAAGATAGGAAGAGTACAACTGGTACCTGTCAATTCCTAGGTGGAAGATTGATTTCATGGAGTAGCAAGAAGCAAACAAGTGTGGCTATCTCCACTGCAGAATCATAATATGTGGCTGCATGAAGTTGCTGTGCTCAACTTCTATGGATACAACATCAGCTTGAGGATTATGGTATTCAGGTAAGTAGAACACCACTGTTTTGTGATTCTACTAGTGCTATATCTATTGCAAACAATCCTATTTCCCATAGTAGAACTAAAAATATTGAAATAAAATATCATTTTCTAAGGGAACATGTAGAAAAAGAAGATATTTCACTAGAGTATGTTAAGACAGATAATCAACTAGCTGATATGTATACTAAGCCTTTAGAAGAAACCAAGTTCAATAGGTTTAAAATTGAATTAGGTATGATAAACTTAGAATAAGTTTACAGAAATGGCTAAGTAAAATAGTGTCGACACACAGAGTTGTCTGTGTCGAGACAGAGAATTGGTGTCGACACTTCAGAGAAAAGGTGTCGACACATCTAGGGAGTTGGTGTCGACACTTCAGAAAATTAGTGTCGACACATGACAAGTAGGTGTCGACACATCCAAGGTGGTGTCGACACTTAGGCTTTACTCAGAATTAGTGAAGTAAAATCTCGACTAAGTGTCGAGCTAAGTGGTGTCGACACATAAACAAGTGTCGACACATATATTCTGTTGACTAAACTTGTGTCGACACATAGGTGTCGAGACATTATAAGTCGGTGTCGACACTTATCAACAGTGTCAACACAATTTAAGTTTATTGACGCGCCCTTTCATCTTCAAGCCTAGAAAGGTATAAATAGGATTTCGCCATTGTCTGTCGACACGCTCACCAAAGTTTCGAGACCAAACTTGTGTGTCGACACCTCTCTTCTCTCTATTCAAATTCTTCAAACCCTAATGGCGCCAAAGCTCGAAGAGAACGTAAATGAAGGCTATGAACTGGTGCGGCATGCATTTGATGACGCAGATCCAGAGATCAAGGATGTGGTAACCCTAGTTGCAAACTCAGGGTTAGACTTTCTTATTTCAGAGCCAACCAAAATCTGGAAGAAAGAAGTTCTAGAATTTCTGAATGGTGCAACCCTAGACGAGTCTGGACTCAAGATCAAGTCAAGGGTTCATGGAGAAAAGGTGAAGGTCTCACCTAAAAGTCTGAGAAAAATACTTCAGTTACCAAGGACTAAGGAAGAAGAGAATGTTTCTGCTTCTAAAACTAGGGAAGCATTAACTTGGTGTGGTTTGGATTCCAATATGAAAATTGGATCAGTATTCAATAGAAAGGGGATGAACAGCCAAGGCAAATTTCTCTCAGAAATTGTTGGCAAGGTGATCTTGAGTAAGCCTGGAGGGCATGACAGGGTATCAGCCCATATGTTCAGTCTCATGACAAGGATTATCTTCACACTGCAAACTGATTGGTCTGTAGTAGTATTTGAGAAGAAAAAGGAGAGCCTAAAGAAACCCAATTTGGGTAGGATACTAAGTCTTTACTTGGCTGGTAGTATACCAGAAGTAATGAGCCAAGCTGCTGGATCTAAAATAAATCACATGAGGAAGATGGACATGAGACTCTTCTCAAGATGGGATAGGGTCTTGACCAAGGAATTGCCAACACCTGAAAAGGTAACACCTCAAAAGAAGAAGAAGAAGATAGCCCCAGTGGCTCAAGAATCATCCAGCAGTTCAGAAGAGCATGTTGTCTTCACTCCTGATGAAGAAGACACTGGAGATGCTGGAAAGTCTCCAGCTCAACAAGATGATGCAGACAGGTAGGGGGAGCTACCACAGGCTAGCCCTCTTCACCAGGATTCTATCCAGGGGTAGCCTCTAGTAGTGGAAGAGCCAACTCCATTAGAAAGTGAACAAGCCACTCAAATCATTCTTGAGGTACTCACTGAAATCAATAACTTAGTTTTCCCTATAGAGGATAATGTTTTGTCTGATTCATTAAATAATGTTAATCAGCAACCTCAGATTGATAGTCAACCCCCAGATGTTGTCATGGAGGACACATCTGTTGCAGCTCAAGTTGTATCTGATCAAGTTGTTGATGAGACAAGGGATTCTCCATCACAACCTCAACAAGAGTTTACAATGGAAGATCTCTCCCTTAATCTGGATCAAATAGATTTTGAGAAAGCAAGTGCAGCTACTGAGGGGGAGAATGCTCATGTTGAGGGGGAGAAAGTAGTAATTATTGAAGAAACTGCAAGGAAAGAGCCTGAGAAGCCAAAGGATGTTGAGGAACTACCTAGGGAGAGGGTAGAAATAGCAAGCACATCAGCATCTGAAGATGAAGAGGCAGCCAGAGCTAAAAAGAGGAAATTCCAAGTATTTAAAAGAAGGAGCCAAACTTACAAAAAGGCTTTACAAACTATTGCACCACAGCCTACACCACAGCCAGCACCATCTGTAGATTACAGTTCTCTATTGGTTGCAATGCAAATCAAGCTTGATAAGCAAAGACAAGCACTGGAAAAGTATGTAGATGAAGGACAAAAATCTTTACAGTTTGATCTGACATAGGACATTAAGTCTATTAGATTTGAGATGAATCTAAATAAGAAGGAGATGATTGACTGCTTCCACAAGGGAGGGAATGCAATAGTCTATCTAGCAACTCATCAAGAGAAGATAAAAGCTCAAGTGAATGAACTTGAAGTAAGGCAACGATATGTACTGGAGAATCAAATCAGAATGAATGATAACTTGACAGCTTCCCGCAATGCAATTGTCACTGAACTTAAGAATATAACCACTGCCCAGAATGCAGCCCTGACCACTGCCAAAGAGGAATTTGACAAAGAATTGCAAGATAGCCTAACTGCTATAACTTCTGCAATTCAAGATTCCCAGAAGCTCCTAACTGAAAAGCTCCAAAGGTTGAAACCATTTTATAAGGATGGAGTCACTTACCTAAATGCACAAATCAGATTTCAGAAAGATGATCTAAGAGATCACATAGAAAGAGAAGTCATAAAGGGGGAGAGGGTGTTAGTTAAAGTCGGCTCTGATCATGCAAAATGGATTTCCAATTCCATCAGAGCCACTCTTGGTTATCCTCCTTTATGTGATGATGATAATGTAGCAGAGTCTGGGATTAATGCTGCCTATCTTGGAGGTGAGCAAGCTGAAGTAGCTCAGGTGATCTATCCTCCACCAGACTTTGATATGGTACAAGAAGATATACAGTCTATGTATAGCCCACCTGAGGGACAACAAAATGTGATCATAGAGAAAGTGGTTCAGCCAGTTTCTGAGGCTATACAAGAAGCTATACTGAAAGAACAAGCTGAACAAGAAGCTAGATTGTCTAAGAAGAGGTTCAGAGAGCAAGCTGAACAAAGGCCTGATTTTGAACAGTGGAGCCCCACCTCCAGGAATATTATCTTAACTGCATGGAAGGCTGCCAAAGACAATATTCAAGATAGAAACAAATGGTTTTCTGAACTGGAGTGGAGGAAGCATGAGACTAGGCAAGAAGCCATTGTGCAATACAAGAGAAAGGCTAAGATGGGAAAGCTACCTCCTACTGTCCAGGAGCCTAGCAAGTACTTTCCCAAGCCTTATCATTACTTTGAGAGGCAGAAGATTAAAGCTGAAGAGCTAAAGAAGAAGGATCTAAAAGGGAAGAAGCCTGCTGATACTGAAGATGCTGAAGCCCCTGTACAAGCAAAGATAAAGTCTGGGAAGGGCATAGTTATCAAGAAGGCTGAGCAGGAATAGAATAGCATTATCTTAAGTTTACTATGTAATCACTTGTATTAAAACACTTTGTAAACTTTTGTATAATGAATATGATAAAGTTGTTAGAACAATGTGATGTGTTATAAATCTATTTCATAATTGTTCTGAGATGATATCTGTGTATACATGTTTTGTTTGATACATGTTTATGTACTTTCCCTGATTGCATAATCCTATTTTACATCATTCTGTAATTTTATTATGAATGGTGTATATCATTAACTAAGGGTTATGACTTCTCCAAATAGGGGGAGATTGTTGGGTATATTGGTTTAAATATACCTGATTTGAAAAAGCCTCACCATACTCAATGATATACATCAAAATGTATTTGATGTATTTTGAGTTGCCTTGTGCAGGTTAAGTATTTGCAGGGAAAGATGAAAAGTGTCTAAGTCCATGTGTCGACACCCAGAAGGAAAGTGTCGACACTTAAGAAGACTTGTGTCGACACCCAGGCAAGCAGTGTCGACACTTGGAGTAATTGTGTCGACACCAGGGATGCAGAGTCGACACCAGACAGAAAGTGTCGACACATGAAGGCTGTGTCGACACTCAATGAAGAAAAGTCCAGTGAAGCAGTGTCGACACTTAGAAGCAGTGTCGACACCCAGAGGAACTATATCTACATCAGAAAGTGTCGACACTTGGAGGCTATGTCGACACTCAGTAAAAGTTAGCAGAGTCTAAGTATAAGTGTCGACATAATGAACAATGTGTCGACACACAGCAGAAGACTCAGCTCATGAAGAAAGTGTCGACACAATGAAGAATGTGTCGACACACAGCAGAAGAGTCAACACATGAAGAAAGTGTCGACACTAGGATGCTGTGTCAACACTCAGTCAAAGTCTCAACAAAAGAAGAATGTGTCGACACAAGGAGCTGTGTCGACACTCAGCAAGTATCAACACAGAAGGCATGTGTCGACACCAAGAAGATGTGTCGACACTGAACAAGTTCAACACATGAAGATATGTCGACACAAAGGAGTTGTGTCGACACTTACAAGAATTCAACTAAGTGCTGAAGAACAAGAAGTTGTGTCGACACAGAATATCAGTGTCGACACATGATGAAGAAGCTGTGTCGAAAAGCAAATTCTACAACAAAAGGAGTTGTGTCGACACCTTGAAGGCAAGTGTCGACACTTAGTCTACTTGTGTCGACACTTAGTCTATAAGTGTCGACACTTAAAGACAGACTGTCTCGACACTTTTAGACAGTTACAGTTATTTCAAGAACTGACTGGATGACTTAACAGCTGCCATTCCAGCCGGTCTACTGCACCTGTCAGAGATGTCAGAAAGCTGTTAGTAACCGGATCAGCCGGTCACCATGAAGAATGCCTATATATAGGCCTATTCTGTCAACAGAAGAAGATGATCAACACATCAAAGTGATTCACACAAGATCTAGCTATTCATTGAAGAATCAAGTGAAGATCTAAGAAGTTGGAGAGAGAGAGCTCCTTCCAAGAAGACAGCCATTGGAACCAGGCTGTGGAGAAGGGTTCAGACCTAGTTCTGAATCTTAAGTTGCAGTGATTGAAGATCAGCTGCAGAGAATCAATCCTATTGTGTTCTACATTCAAGAAGCTTTGAAGAAAAGCCAAGTGAGATTGTTCTCAGCAGAGTTCTTCCAAGAACTCATCAAGAACCTATCAACTCATCTCTCTTTTCTCTGAGTTGTAGGTATATTCTTTGTATTCTTATTTTCTTGTAGGATCCTTAGGGATCTGAGTTGTAAGCCTGCAATTATAAAGGCTGAGTGGTAGAGCCTGTGTGCCTGAGTGTAGGAGATCTGTTTCTCTGAGTGTAGGCCTGTTGTGGCTGAGTGTAGGCTTTGTGAAGAAGCTGAGTGTAGGTCTTTGGAGAAGACTGAGTTGTAGGGCCTTGGGCCTGAGCTGTAGGAACCTGTTTGGGGTTCTGAGTGTAAGATCTGAGGATCTGAGATAGTGGAGGAGTTTGGCCGAATCTAGTACACTACTAGATAGGCGAAGGGGGAAAGTGGATGTACCCAAACCTTGGGGAACCACTATAAATCTGTGTGTTCACTGTATGCTTGTTTATTCGGTGATTGCTGATTGATTCTGTGAAGTAGTAAGTATAACTCTGTGATATAATCTACAATCTGCCCAAAAGTTTTAAAAAAGATTAAGTCACCTATTCACCCCCCCTCTAGGTGATTAGGTACAATTTCTTTCATGGTAGAATTCTGGGAATCTTCTTACAGGCAAAGGTTTCAAAATTATTGGTCTCCCAGGCCATATTCATTAATGCCTCTAAGAGGCTTACCTCTGCCCTTTTTGGCAGATGGGAGAGGGTTATTACCAAGCCTTCCAAGGATTCCTCTTCCAGGATAGCTTCAGAGGACACCACAGATGCAATAGTCACTTCACCAACCCATGAAGAAACTCCTGCTCCTCATATTCCCTCTCCTCCTCCTCCATCTCCACATCATCCAATATTTCCTTCATCAACTCCCCTTGTTGATGTTTCTTCACTTCAACAACCATCCACTAACACAACTTCTACTACCATCCCTTCTGTCTCACCATCAAGACCACCCTCACCAATTCACATTCCTGAGGAAACACCATCTCCACCTCCTCAATCACCTCCTTAATTACATCCACCATCACATATTGATGACATAGATCCACTACTCTCATCTCTCAATTTTGATCTACTATCATCACTATCTCCATAACCATCTCCACAACATTCCCCTATTTAGGAAGATATTATCCTCCCTGATATCTCAACATCCAACATTCCCACTAACATTCCAACACCATCCATTCCACAAGCATTCAATATCTATCCAACCTGCTACATGCCATCCTCTTCTAATTCTTGAGCTTATTACCCCTACACCCAAGAAACTCATAGATGAGGTCATTGCTCTAATTGCTGCTTCCATCACTACACTCTCTTCATAGCTGGCTTCTTTCTCCACTGTCCCTTCTTCTAGGGGCCTGGGTTCAGGACTCTTTTAATCCATGTAGGGGAGATGTTCAATGAAGAAGCTCTAGAAATTCATGAAGAACCTCCAGCAGCAACTCCAACAACAGCAAGTCCAACAACAACAATAATTCTAGTAGAAGAGGATACATAAATGATTCCAGTCTGTACAGAAGAAGATGCACCAGATTTTTCTATTCTCGAAATAATCATTGTTGGTAATTTTATTCTTAATCCCACAGCTGAACTTTCCTCATTACCTTATTCTTTTGATACAATTTCCAACAACAATCTTCCAGTTTTTGATACTTATTCTAAAGCAATAGTTAGTTATACAACACTAATAAGTCCCGAAGCATTGGAGCAACTAAGGACTAGTTTTACAATTAAAGAGAATATTATATAGCAAAAAACAACTATAGAGCCAAAGGCTTTCTCACCTCCAACATTTGGCTGGGCTGAATCCCCCATGCCTAATCTTGATGATTTCATATTTGAGGATATAAATACAAAATTATAGAGCCAGAAGTTCAAGTACAGCCTCAGGCTGAGGAAGAAATTATAGCTGAACAACCACAGGCTGAGATAATATATACAAGTATAATGCCACTTGTTCATCCAGTACTTTCTGAGGCGATGCTTAAACAGATTAATGCTCTTTATGATAAACCTGCAGATGAATCTGATGATGATGATGAAGAGTCAGATGACTTAGAAGATTCCAGTTCTAAAAATAGAAAACTCAAGAAGAAGGTTCCACCCAGGGCTGCTCCTAAACCCCATCCTACTACTGATATACCCTACTATATTCTGCACAATATTAATTTCACTCCAGATACTCCTTATTGGATGAGGTACTCAAAGATTGAAATGAAGGCTAGGAACAAGAGCAAGAGATACTCTCCACCTCCACAATTCAGGAGAGGTCCACCTCTACATATTGTAACGCCCCGAAACTCAAAAGAGCGACGGGTGACAATCTGTACCAAATTTGGAATTTGGCAGGGGTATACGGCCTGGGACACGGGCATGTCCCAGGGCATGTCGGGATAGTTCAAAGAGCTGGCTAAACGTTAAGGCAGGAATCTACGTTGGACGATCGGGCCAACTTTCTGCGTTCGACAATCGGGTCAACATTTTGGGTTCGACGATCGTCAAGCAGTGCTCGACGATCTGGTCAAATGCTGCGGTCGACGATCGGGCCACATGTTCGTCGAACAGGCAATTTTCTACGTTCGACGATTTTGGCGCGTGAAAGTTCACCTAGTGTCCACTATCTTCATCTATGGGGGGGGGGATAGGTGACGTGCAGCGTTTTTGCGGAATTTAAAATGGTACCTGCACAATAAAAACAAACAGCACAGCACACAGAATACACAAGCTATTTATAGTGATTCCCCAATTTGGGTACATCCACTTTCCCCCTTCGACCTATCTCCCAACAAGGGACGACTCAGTCTCTTCACCAACAGGATTGAAATCCACTCCTTGCACTATCGAAAGGAACCCTTCCACACGTGGGAGTCAACACTCCCACAAAACGGATTGCACTCAACCCTTACAACACGGAACCACTGTTCCTTTACAACAAAAATAAAATAGAATGTACAAAAGATACAAACTATGTTTGGAGACAAGGTGTCCCTCTTCGTTGACGACGTGTTCTTGAAGTCCACGAAAAGTCCACAACCCTAGACTCTCTTGGAGAGGATCTCCCCGGAACCGGCGGCGGCTAGGTTCACGGGATCGGCGGCGACGACGATGTGCGGCTGCTGTACTTTGGAGATCCAAACTTCGTAGCGAAGCTAGCTAGGTCTACCAACGGTCACACGAGGATCGGTCGTCTCGATCGATTCGGACGGGGAAGTTTTTCCCGATCAACAAATCGAGAGACAAGGGATCTCTGGATAGACGCGTGAGACTCTAAGCTTGGCTAAGCTTCTGTCGGCGGAGATCGGGAAGAAACGCGATCAACAGCGGCGACCAACTTGCTCGAGCGACGACGGTGGCGGCGGAGCGGAACTCGCGATTTTAGGGTTTTTTTGAGCTCGGCTTCTTTCTATCTCTTTTATTCCGTGGTTCTACTGTTCAAAAATAATCTTGTATTTATACTGTAGACAACTCAATATGACCGTTGTGGGTCCCATAAATAGAAACCCAAAATCCGGTTCAAGATAACGCCAGCGGCAGAATCCGGTTCAGGGAGTTCCAGAAAAATGCCCAAGTAAAAATCGGCGAGAATCAAAAGTGAGTCTCATCGAATCGTTGAGAATCAAAGGTGATTCTCGACGGAGAATCAAAGGTGATTCTCGACGATTCGGCGAGAATCAAGGATGATTCTCGTCGAAGTTGACTTGGCAGCACGCACTGATTCAGCCCGGGTCGAGTCGGCGAGAATCACTTGGTGATTCTCGTCGATTCTTACTTAGAATCAGAGTTGCTTGCTTTGAAGTGTAGTTGGATCGAGTCGGCGGGAATTAGCCACTGATTCTCGGCAATTCGGCGAGAATCACTAGTGATTCTCGCCGAATCGGCGAGAATCACTTGGCGATTCTCGCCGATTTACACTTAGACGAATTTTCGTCTTTTCCACCCATGATGAGCTCCTTGACCCATCCTTGCTCCTTGTCTGCTCATGCAAGATTACAGCCCTGTACTTGAAAGTAAGTGCACTCCAATAGAGAGAGTACACGTAGGCCAACACACTGATCTGCTCAACGAGGGATTACGTCGTGCAGACCCGTGTATATTGATCTACTGCACCCTGACATTGGTGTGCACTTAGCGTGGAATAACTGCAAGCACAACTTGAAATAATTTGTCAAAAACATTGCCTATTTACCTTAGCTTGTTCAGGGGCTTCTTCAAATCAGGTACGTTGTGGATACAATACCCAACAATCTCCGCCTATTTGAAGAAGCCTAAACCCTACAAGCTAAGGTGAATAAAGCGTATAGGAATGAAAATCATAAACTTGAAATTGAGGTGAGTGAGTTATTCATTACCAATACCAATTTCTTGGGAGCAAGCTTGGAGCCACCTTAGCCTTAGCCGAGAGGGTAATCTCCCCCTTTTCGGCTTCTGCAAATCGGGGTCTGTAGCATTTGTCCCCTTGCTACCCCTCAGTTCTTGCACCTGTGCTCATACTTGAGTACCTTGCTCACCATCAGTTCTTGTGCCTGGGCTCAACTTGAGTACCTTGCAGAGGCTCCCTCTAGATGCATGATCCTGGAGCTTCTGTAGTCTTCATTCCTCATAATTTAGCATTCCCAATTCAGTTTTGAAGAGACTGAACTTGGCTTCGTCTAAGGGATTTGTGAATATATCTGCAATTTGCTTGTCCGTGGGGACATAACAGAGAGAAATGTCCTTGTTCTCCACGTGCTCCCGAATGAAGTGGTATCGCACTTCAATATGCTTCGTTCTGCTGTGCGATACCGGGTTGTTGGCAATTGCAATCACACTGGAGGAGTCGCAGTACATGGGAACTTCCTTGAACTGAAGGTCGTAGTCGGCTAACTGGTTTCTGATCCATAGGAGTTGTGCGCAACAGCTGCCCGCCGAGATGTACTCAGACTCTGCTGTGGAGGTTGCAACACAATTCTGTTTCTTGCTATTCCATGAGACAAGCCTTTGTCCGAGGAATTGACACGTCCCGGATGTGCTTTTCCTGTCATCCCTACTCCCTGCAAAATCAGCATCTGAAAAACCTATTAGCTCGACATCATTGTTTCTCGGGTACCACAAGCGAAGATTGGAGTACCTTTAAGGTATCTTAGAATTCGCTTTGCAGCGACATAGTGAGATTCCTTAGTGTTCACCTGATATCTGGCACAGACACATGTGGAGAACATGATATCCGGTCTACTGGCAGTAAGATAGAGCAGGGATCCAATGATGCTTCTGTATTTGGTTTCATCGAAAGGTTTACCTTTCTCATCCTTATCCAGAGACATAGTGGATCCCATTGGAGTCCTCATAGAGGTTGCACTCTCCATACCAAATTTCTTAAGGAGTTCATTTGTGAACTTCGTCTGAGAGATGAAGATTCCATCCTCAGACTGTTTCACTTGAAGTCCCAAGAAATACTTGAGCTCTCCCATACTGCTCATTTCAAACTTTCCTTGCATAAGTTTAGAAAACTTTTTGCAAAGATTGTTGTCCATTGAGCCGAATATGATGTCATCGACATAGATTTGCACCAGCAAAATCTTGCCTTTGACTTCCCTGAGAAACAATGTTTTATCTATTTTACCTCGAGAGAACTTGTTCTCAAGAAGAAAACTAGATAAAGTCTCATACCAAGCTCGTGGAGCTTGTTTTAACCCATATAAAGCTTTATTAAGAAAATAGACATGATTGGGATAAGTAGGATCGACAAAACCTGGGGGTTGAGCAACGTATACTTCCTCTTTCAGGTCTCCGTTCAGGAATGCTGATTTCACATCCATTTGATAAACTGTGAATCTTTGTGCGAAGCATACGCCAAGAACAATCTGATTGCCTCGAGCCTTGCTACTGGTGCGAAGGTCTGGTCGAAGTCAATCCCCTCCTCCTGTCTGTAACCTTGAGCCACCAGCCTTGCCTTGTTCTTTATGATGACACCATGTTCATCCAGCTTATTTCTGAAGATCCACTTGGTGCCAATCACATTCTGCTTGTATGGTCTGGGAACTAGCGTCCAAACGTTGCAACGTTCGAATTGATGTAGTTCATCTTGCATGGCCAGAATCCATGCCGCATCTTTGTTTGCCTCGTCGAACTTCTTTGGCTCAACCTGTGACAGGAAGCTAAGATGCAATACTTCGTTAATAGTACCTCTTCGAGTTCTGACACCGACACGAGGATCTCCGATGATCTGATCTCTAGGATGATCCCTCACGTGCCGGAGCTCTAGAAGTCTGGCGTCTGGAGCTTCGACTACTTCTTGGGCTTCTCCTTCTTCTAAGAGATTTGTTCCATTTTGATCTTCAACATTTTCAGATGACGTGGAGGTGGAAACTTTGACGAACTTAGGAGTGTCATCTTTAGCGGTCTCATCCAGACTCAGCTGTTCAAGTCGTGCACCTGCATCTTCAAGAATACCACTGGAAGAATTGCTGTTGAGCAAACTTCCTTCATCAAATACAACATTTATTGATTCTTCTACCACTAGGGTTTTCTTATTGAAGACCCTATATGCCCGACTATGGGAACTATAGCCCATGAATATGCCTTCGAAGCATTTTTCACCAAATTTAGTACGCGGGTACTTCCCATTATTCAGTACATAGCATCTGCAACCAAAAATCCTCAAGTAGGACATGGTTGGTTTCCTGCCTTTCAGTAGCTCGTAAGGCGTCTTACGATGATGCTTGTTGATCAATGCTCGGTTTTGTACATGACAAGCTGTATTGACAGCCTCTGCCCAGAAGTATTCCGGGAGAGAAGCGTCTTGCAACATTGTCGTGCAGGCTTCAATGAGAGTTCTATTTCTCCTCTCCGCAACTCCATTTTACTGAGGAGTGCGCGGGGAGGAAAACTCATGAAAGATACCTTGTTTTTCACAAAATTCTGTCATAGCACCAGATTCGAATTCTGTTCCATGGTCACTTCTGATTTTGACCACTGAGCAGTTAAATTCATTCTGAACCTGCTTGACAAAACTAGTGAAGATGTCAAACGTATCTGACTTTCGTTTCAAAAAGAACACCCATGTAAACCGAGAATGATCATCAACTATCACTAGCGTATAGGACTTGCCTCCCAAGCTATGAACTTGCATTGGACCAAACAAGTCCATATGTAAAAGGTAAAGACATCGGGAAGAGTCTTTGACTGCGATGCTCTTAAAGGTAGCCCGAGTCTGTTTGCTCATCTGGCATGCAGGACAGGGGCTATCTTTGATGCACTTGATACTGGGAGCATCCCTTACTAAGTTCTTAGAAAACAGCATACTAATTGTCTTGAAATTAATATGTGCCAATCTCTTGTGCCATTGATCACAAAGAGATGCACTGCCTGTTGCCACAAGGCATACGAGGGTAGAAGAATCTACACTGAGAAAATCTAAGCAGAAGATATTTCTGCTCCTAATGCCTGAT
The DNA here is from genome assembly GCA_039583875.1 of Platanthera guangdongensis. Classification (NCBI taxonomy): domain Eukaryota; kingdom Viridiplantae; phylum Streptophyta; class Magnoliopsida; order Asparagales; family Orchidaceae; genus Platanthera; species Platanthera guangdongensis. The sequence goes on from CM077152.1 coordinate 131,976,359, forward strand.
AATACCGTCTCAGAAGAGGTACGTGAAATTATCAGACATTTATCCTTGCAGAACTTAACGACATAACCTTTGTCACATAACTGACTTACACTGATCAGGTTATGGTTTAACCCTTCAACATAAGCCACATCGGTGATAGAGATTATACCGTTGGAAATCATACCGTAACCTCTGGTGACTCCTCGATCTGACCCTCCAAAGATGACTTTGGGTCCATTCTCGACTGGAGTGTAATCACGCAGCAGGCTTCTTGTCCCAGTCATATGCCGGGAGCATCCACTGTCCAAATACCAGATCGGCGTTTTGGTGGCCTTTGGACATTCCTGCAAAACAAAATTAATTTGCCTTAGGAACCTAATCGAACTTGGGTCCTAGATTCCTGGTTAGCACACTCCCCCTCGGTTGGTTAACCCTACGAGTGGTCGGCCTCGCATTGCTAACATAGGGAGTCTCGTAATACCTTGGATTAAACCAACAATCCACGGCAAAGTGACCGACTTTGCCACAGCACCAACAGTCGAATCTGTTGTACCTCTTCCTAGGCTCCTGCCTTACCCTGGGAACGGTGGGTACAGCTGGGGCCTTGGATCTGGAGGTGAGGCCTCATGGTGACATCAGTCACATGACTTCGTCACCTTCTGTATAACAGGCTTGGCCTTTGGTGCCTGCTTTCCATTATGGCCGCTAGAGAATTGACCATAATTTCCCATGTGGATTTCCTCATAAGGTGCCTTGAAGGCACTCTCACCGAAGTTCCGGGTAAAGGTCCAACCATCATATCGGCTCTTTGGCTTTGCAACCGAGGGCCGAAAATGATGACCAAAGGTCGATTCAAAGTCATGTTGGTTGCAAGGAAAGCTAGGCTTTCTGAACGCAACAGGACTAAGAGGAGCCTTACCCTTTTCATCAGCAGAGGCCTTCTTGGCGGCCTTATTCTTCCTCTGGTTCCTGTTTCTCCTGGATGAGGAACCAGATACCCCTACATGCCCCAAGCCAGCTCCTTTGGCCTGAGCAGAGAAGGTATCAACTACTGGAAGAACTGTTTTTGGCATAGAGAAGCTCTTGACGATCTTCCTCTCTGCCGCAAGTTGTTCTTCCAACTTGTCGACTTCCTCCTGCTTAAGATCAAGGAGCTTTAAAGACTCTGAATGCTTTGAAGTCAGGTCAAGGTGCTCCTGTCGGAGAGAAATCAAGCTAGTGACCTCTTCCCTTAGGGATACACACTCACCCTTAAGGAATTTCACTTCCTTCTTCTCAGCCTTTAGTCTCTTACGGCACTCCTCGAAAGTGTTGAGCAGAAGCTCATATTTCTCGAGGATCTCCGCTTCACGGGCCGAAGGGCTATCCTCAGGTTCATCATCCTGAGACTCAGGGTCAGAGTCGGAGTCGGAGAGAGGAGTGTGAGCTTTTACCTTCCCAGTAAATGGGGGGCATTCTCCTTCTGAGTCGGAGCGACCCACCAGCCCGAAGTAGGCTTCCTCATCATCACTTGAGTCTGAGGAATCAGACTCACTCAGTGTCTTTGGCCTTTTGACAATGTAGCTCCGCTCCTTCTTCTTATCTCTAGAGGATTTGTGCTCCTCTCCTTTCCCTTTTTCTCTCTTGCCTTGATAGCAGTCGGCCACGACGTGTCCTGGCTTATTGCATCCAAAGCAAATAATGTCAGAGGAGCGATGTTTGTTCGGTTTAGAAGCATACCTGTCAGAAGAATAATTTTTCTTCTGATGCCTGGAGGAGGAGCCGTCTCTCTTTCTTTGATTCCTCATCTTGAGGAACTTCTTGAACTCTCTGGTGATGAGGGAGAAATCCTCCTCCGACAGCTCTGAGCTGGAGGAGCATGGCTCGGAGTCCTCCTCCTCATCCTTTTTCCTGGCACGGTATGAAACAGCACCCTTTCCTTTTCTGGAGTGACTGGCTTTTAGAGCCACAGTCTTTTCTTTGGCTGCAGCCTTCTCTGCTTCTTCTTCTGCTTTCCTGGTGTTCAGTTGAAGCTCGTAGGACATCAGCTTCCCGAACAGAATTTGCGGGTCTGTTTCAGCTAGTCTGCCAAACTCTCGGATGGTGCAGATCTTTGTGTCCCATTCCTTAGTAAGGGACCTAAGGAATTTATCATTGAGTTCACCATTAGTGAACACTCTTCCGTATCCTTTGAGGGCGTTGACAATCTTGAGGAAGTTCTCGTAGGTGACTCCGATCTCTTCCTTAGGCCCTTGTCTGAAGGCCTCATATTTCTGGTTCAGGAGGGATCTCCGATCATCCCTCACTTCATCAGTTCCCTCCATTAGGACGATCAGGCAATGCCAGATTTCCTGTGCTGTCCTGCAGTTGCTGAAGTTCTGCATCATTGAGTCATCAACCGCGCTGACCAGAATGTTTCGCGCCTTCTTGTCAAGTCCTACTAGCACCATCTCGTCCTTGTCCATTTCAGAAAGTTTCTTTGGCACTTTCTGGGTAGGATCAATGGTGGAGGCCTTAGTAGGGACATAAGGTGCCTCCTCCACGATCATGAAGAGTCGAGGATCAACTGCTTCCATGTAGAACCTGATCCTTTCCTTCCAGATAGGAAAGTTGAGCCTGATGCACACTGGGATCTTGCCTGAGAACTTGAGCCCGTCCATTGTAGATGTTTGCCTCGTTCTTGACACTAGCGGAAGGATTCAACTCAAGGTGTTAACCTTCTTGATGAGTAACCTCCCTCTGATACCACTTGAAAGTTCACCTAGTGTCCACTATCTTCACCTATGGGGGGGGGGATAGGTGACGTGCAGCGTTTTTGCGGAATTTAAAATGGTACCTGCACAATAAAAACAAACAACACAGCACACAGAATACACAAGCTATTTATAGTGGTTCCCCGATTTGGGTACATCCACTTTCCCCCTTCGACCTATCTCCCAACAAGGGACGACTCGGTCTCTTCACCAACAGGATTGAAATCCAATCCTTGCACTATCGGAAGGAACCCTTCCACACGTGGGAGTCAACACTCCCACAAAACGGGTTGCACTCAACCCTTACGACACGGAACCACCGTTCCTTTACAACAAAAATAAAATAGAATGTACAAAAGATACAAACTACGTTTGGAGACAAGGTGTCCCTCTTCGTTGACGACGTGTTCTTGAAGTCCACGAAAAGTCCACAACCCTAGACTCTCTTGGAGAGGATCTCCCCGGAACCAGCGGCGGCAAGAAGGGCGGCGGCTAGGTTCACGGGATCGGCGGCGACGACGATGTGCGGCTACTGTACTTTAGAGATCCAAACTTCATAGCGAAGCTAGCTAGGTCTACCAACGGTCACACGAGGATCGGTCGTCTCGATCGATTCGGACGGGGAAGTTTTTCCCGATCAACAAATCGAGAGACAAGGGATCTCTGGATAGACGCGTGAGACTCTAAGCTTGGCTAAGCTTCTGTCGGCGGAGATCGGGAAGAAACGCGATCAACAGCGGCGACCAACTTGCTCGAGCGACGACGGCGGCGGCGGAGCGGAACTCGCGATTTTAGGGTTTTTTTGAGCTCGACTTCTTTCTATCTCTTTTATTCCGTGGTTCTACTGTTCAAAAATAATCTTGTATTTATACTATAGAGAACTCAATATGACCGTTGTGGGTCCCATAAATAGAAACCCAAAATCCGGTTCAAGATAACGCCAGCGGCAGAATCCGGTTCAGGGAGTTCCAGAAAAATGCCCAAGTAAAAATCGGCGAGAATCAAAAGTGAGTCTCGTCGAATCGTTGAGAATCAAAGGTGATTCTCGACGATTCGGTGAGAATCAAGGATGATTCTCATCGAAGTTGACTTGGCAGCACGCACTGATTCAGCCCGGGTCGAGTCGGCGAGAATCACTTGGTGATTCTCGTCGATTCTTACTTAGAATCAGAGTTGCTTGCTTTGAAGTGTAGTTGGATCGAGTCGGCGGGAATTAGCCACTGATTCTCGGCGATTCGGCGAGAATCACTAGTGATTCTCGCCGAATCGGCGAGAATCACTTGGCGATTCTCGCTGATTTACACTTAGACGAATTTTCGTCTTTTCCACCCATGATGAGCTCCTTGACCCATCCTTGCTCCTTGTCTGCTCATGCAAGATTACAGCCCTGTACTTGAAAGTAAGTGCACTCCAATAGAGAGAGTACACGTAGGCCAAGACACTGATCTGCTCAACGAGGGATTACGTCGTGCAGACCCGTATATATTGACCTACTGCACCCTAACATTGGTGTGCACTTAGCGTGGAATAACTGCAAGCACAACTTGAAATAATTTGTCAAAAACATTGCCTATTTACCTTAGCTTGTTCAGGGGCTTCTTCAAATCAGGTACGTTGTGGATACAATACCCAACAACGCGTTTGACAATTTGGACAGAGAAGCTCCGTTCAACGATTCTGGCAGCGGACGACGATCTTGGTTCGACGATCGTCGAGCGCAGGGCTTTGTGGCGTGATTAGCTCTGTCGACACGGAATGTCGACACACGGGATTGGCGGGAGTTGACTAAATGTCCTGACACCATTTATTGGTCGCGGACGTGTCTTGCTCTGGATTGGTGAACCATGCGGTGTTTAACCCCATTCGTCTAGGTCAGACCTAGATCTTATCCGTGCATCCCTTTTCTGTGGATCCGACGGCTGTGGTTATTCCTGAAAGGTTTATACCCGAGAGATGGTTTCAAAACCATTATTTTCCTACTGTGAGTTCTCTGTCTAAATCTTAGAGAGAGGGGAGAGCAAAGGAAGAAGAAGAAGCTTAGATCCAGTCGTTGGAGGAGTTTTAGAGCTCCAAATCGCGAGCCGACTTCGGATCTGCGAAGGCAAATAGAGTGCGGTGCTTTTCATCCTCTTACATTTCTATGGTGCCAAGGAAGAACGCTAGGGTAACGATTCTCTTCTTGAGCATGTGAAGCTCTCCTTCTTTGCATAGGAAGCCCGCTCTCGCGAGTTTGCGGTGAGTCGGAGGCATTCCTTCGGGTAGATATGTAAAGTCCATGTTGTTTAGAGTCTGTAACGAGAACAGACATAGGCATGATGTGTGAAGCCTACCCGGACATGTTGGTCTGGATCGGTGATGTTGCATTGCATAAATGCCGGAGAAGACTCTGTGCGAATATTTGTTTTTCGGGTTTTCTACGTGGTAGATTGCAACAGGGAGCCTTGGGGATTAACCCTAAGGTGCACCCGGAAAACTGGGAGGATGCGAGATCTTGCCAACTTGGTGGCCCGGGAGCCAACTTGAACATAACCGGGTTTTGTGGAATGTGATGGAAACGGGACTCGGGAGAAGTTTGACCCGCGCAGATGGCTTAAATTGTCGTTGCGATGTGAGCACGGGTTAGGCGGAACCGTACCCGGTCTATGTCGTTCGGTTAGAGCCGTTGGCATAGATGAGGGTCTTCAGCGGTCGATGGCTTAAATTATCGTGACCCATGCCAGGAAGATAAATTGCTCATGTTTGGCCGTCAAAGTGGCGGTGGTGTGATCAGAATGTCGATGGCTTAAATTGATGTGACATTGGCCGGTTTACCGAGAATGTGCCCTGAGTGCACGGGGTGTGTGGCCGTGTGAGCCTATGCCTGTGATGAAATGTATATTTATACACTACTTGGTTATGCTAATAAGTGTAGGAAAGGAGTATCGCCACCCCGAATTGGGGGCGGGATCGTTATAATTTGGTCAGCATTGCTGACCATTGTTTTTGTTTACCACTGCGCGGTGGATTGTGCTTACAGGTGTTGCTGGACCAAGTGGTCAATAGCGGGCTAAAACCCAAATTGCGAAGCCGGCCCTTGAAGGCCTAATTGAAGTGTTTACTTGCTTTTGTTCATGTATGACCGGCCTGCGTGCCGTGGTATGGAAAACATGTATTAAGAGCAAACCATTTGTAAGGCCTTAAGGCCAATACTTGTGTATGTACTACATTCCTTTTTGGTGTATTAGTGGACATTCATGTTTGGTGCTAGGTTCTTTTAATTGCAACTTTTAATACTGGTTCCGCTAGAATGCTCTGTGTAGGACTTAATGATTGGTTGGATGGTTTCCATTGAGTAACCACCTGGTCTGTTTGTAGTATATGACGTCGGGCCCCGGCCGGACCTACTGTTATATGCTATGCGACGGATAGGGGGTGTTACAATTTGGTATCAGACTCCTAGTTTTGGTCGGACTTAAAATGAATTCGTGGGCGAATTCTTTTTAAGGGGTGGTGAGTACATGTATGTGCGTCATCGTTATAACAGTAAATGAACCCATGAATGTCCACTTAGGAATGAAAATACACGTGTTTGGGGAACCTGTGTGTTCCTATAATTGCTGTTTGCAATTTTATTTGGTCGCTTAACGGTGTTTTGTACCACTATAGGTGACCAGAAGTGGTGCTGGGCCGTCGGAATGTCGAGTTTCTGAGGCTAGCAGTGCACCTAATGAAGCTCCTACAACACCTCCATCGGCTGAGACCATATGATTGGTGGCCAAAGCAGTATTTGCCATGATTAATGCGCAGCCTGCAAGGCAAATGCAGCAGCCCGCTCCTGCGATGGAGCAGATACCGCTACAAGCGGCTGAGTAGAGAAGAGTGGAGCAGGTAGTAAAGGAACCGTTGGTGCCAAGGAGGGCAACCGAGAGACAGCTCAAACATGTCATGAGCTTTAATCCTCCGGTATTCTTGGGGTTGGGAACCCCATCTCAAGCTGAATACTGGCTCTCTAGGGTGAAGAGAGTCTTGATAACAATGGAGACGGAGGAGTGACAAATGACCACCATTGCCACGTTCCTTCTGGACGGTGAAGCGAGATTGTGGTGGGAAGGTTTGGAGCTGCACCTTTTGAGAGGTAGGCAACTCATAGATGTCTCGATGGAGGAGTTCTCGAGACTGTTCTTGGATAGATACCTCCCTTCGGCGCTGAGGATAGCGTTGGAGAACGAGTTCCTGAAGTTGGTTCAAGGAGACAGTAACGTGGATGAATATCTCCACGAGTTTACACGTTTGAGTCGATATGCTAGCTCCACCATTGCGGATGAGGAGAGCAAGACGAATCGATTCTACGAAGGGTTGAGAGATGAGTTGAGGTTACTACTCTCGGGGCCGATGATGCAGGGTTTCTTGACCTTGGTCAACACGGCCCGGTCCTTGGAGAAGGACATGAAGAATGTTCAAGCGAAGAAGAGCATTGGTGATAAGAGGTCGGAGTTCAAAGTGCCGAACTCCTCAAAGACTGTGTTCCGGAAGTGGAACAAGAAAGCTAGGACTTCGGGTCCAGCCCCCTCTGCTGGTGCTTCTGGGGCGACTACGGGTCGGACCCCGGGCTCATGTTACAACTGTGGGAAGCCGGGGCATTTTTCCCGTGACTGTTGGAGCGGACATCCCAAGCCCGAAATGAAGCCTGGAGTGACATATGCAGAGAAGGGCAAGGCGGTGGAGTCAACCGCGTCCCACTATGCTCCGGCCCAACCAAGAGTGTATAATCTTGGCCAACAGGAGACCATAAAACAGGAGGATGTGGTGACAGGTACGGTTTAATTTATAGCAAGTTAATTTCTTTAAATACTTGTTATGCACATGTTACCTTACCACTGCTTGTTTAGGATTTTTTTGATTTGTGAAAATCCGGCAAGATCACTCTTCAATACAGGAGCTTCACACTCCTTCTTGTCCGAAGGATTTATATCACGCATCGGAGTACCTTCTTCGATGGCTAAGGAAAAGTTGGATGTGTTGTTGCCCAATGGGTGTTCGAAGCGTGCTGATAGAATCTATGGCGTGAAGATTCGAATTGGAAGCCAGGAGTTCCATTTGCAAGCGTCGTTATTGCCGCTAGTGGAATTCGACGTTATATTTGGCATGGACTGGCTCTCGGAGCAGCATGCCTATATTGATTGCGGTCACAAGGAAGTCAAGTTGGGAGCAAGTCATGAGACGATAAAAGTGTAAGTTAGATCTGATATACTCTAGAGGGGGGGGGGTGAATAGAGTATGGTGCTTGCTAAAAACTTTTTACAACTCTTGTTGTATTCCTAAGTGAACAGGGAAGCAAATAACATAAAGTAAACACAACCACTGACTAAACACAAAGCAATCACAGAACAATCACAAACCACAGCCAGAAAATAAAAGAAAACAAGCAACCAGAAGACATAAGGAGCTATTGTGGTTCCCCAACCAATCTGGGTACATCCACTCTTCTACCACCCTAGGTAGGAATCCACTGCAGGATGAGTTGATCAGGTGTCCCGAGCACCAATGGGTTTTGATCAGGTCCCCAAAAACCAAACCCTCAAGTATTTTGGAAGGAGACTTGCAACCAGAATAATTTTGAAGGGATTTAAAACCCTGTACAGGAATAAGAGAGAGGGGGTGATAGTGTCTTCTCTGTCAATAGTCAGAGAGAAGACTTGTGGATTGATGTAGCAGCTCTTGCTCCCCCTGAGATCTTGAATTGGTCAGGAATGCTGGAGCACTGCTTCAGGGTGATAGGCCTTCAATGACCTAGAATGCCTGGACCAGAACTGCTTCAGGAACTTATTTTGACTGATAAAATTTTGTTGTCCTTTGAAGTTGTCCTGAGAATAGAAAGAAGAAGACTCTTGATCGAATTTGGTTCTTCTTCTTCTTGAGAGAGTTCTCTGGTCAAGGCTGATTGCAGTCAAGAGCTTTAGATTTTGAAAATGATTGTTCTTCTGCAACTTTAGAGTATCTTCTGTACTGTAATTTATTTTTTGAACTCTGCTTGATTCTGTATTCTTTTTTTTGTCTCCATTTTCTGTGTATGTGTATGTGTCTCTTACTGACTGAGAAAAACTTCAAACTTTTGAATGTCGAGCAGTAATTACAGTCGGCCTTGGAAAGAATCAGCAATCAATGACTTTCCTAACTGTCCCATGAAAAAACGGCATGTGATCATCCATAGTCAATGCTCGTTCTAACGGTAACATTCCGTGAAGATCTGGCATTAAATGTTCAGGAATCAGCGCCAAGAAACGGGACGGGAACCTTAAGGAAAACCTAATCTGGATTCGTCGAACGAAGAACACATTTCGTCGAGCTGAACTTGTGTTCATCGAGCTGAGCTTGAGTTCGTCGAGCTGAGCTTGAGTTCGTCGAGCTGAGCTTGAAAGAGTTCGTCGACCAGACAATCTTCATACATCTGACAGACATTCTTCATTCGTCGAGCTGAGAATCAAATTCATCGAGCTGAGAAAAGTTCTGGACTTAGACAAAATATCTTGCATCTGCTGAAATGCTGTGTCGACATAAGCTGGTGTCGACAGATTGATCTTGGTGTCGACACAAATCCTCTGGTGTCGACAGAAGCTGGTGTCGACACAAGTTAGTGTCGACTGAAATCCTGGTGTCGACACAAGTTAGTGTCGACTGAAATCCTGGTGTCGACACAAGTTGACTGGTGTCGACAAAAACCCTAAGTGTCGACACAGATTCTCTGAGTCCAGAAATCGTCGAGTAGAGAATAGTATTCGTCGACCTGAGAAGCTGACTTCGTTGACCTGAGAAGCTGTGAACTTGAGGTCCAAGTTCGTCGAGCTCATAATATAATTCGTCGACCGAAGCATGAAGCTGGACTTAGAAAAATTTGAAGTCCTTCTGACTTTGGCTTGATGTAGAACCTGAGTTTTCGTCGAACAGAGAACATAGATCGTCGAGCTCATCACTAAGAATTGTCTCACGATCGTCAAGCGCAAAACTCCTTTCGTCGAGCTGAGTTCGACGAACATCGAACTCACTTTACTTAGACTTGAAAAACTTGTGAGTCTAGAGTCTCTGAGGGTCTTGTTGAAAGCTGGTCCATCTGGAGTTGAGCCTAAGGACTTAACCTAGACTCTAGGACATAAATTGACCCTGGCTATATAAGATGGGTCACATCCTAAGTCAGTGAACCTAGCCCAAATCAACTAGGGATCCAACAATCTCCCCATATTTGGGTGAGGTCACTAACAGAGACTCAAGACAGAAAAAAAAGCATGAAAAGAAATATATCTGGCAGAGAATTATAACACATGCAATAGATATATACACACACACAACTTTGTTTAACAGATAGCACAGTTTAAAAACAAATAGCAGACAGAAATGAATCAACAAGAAAAATTACTTCTTTGGCTTCTTCTGCTGAGGTTTGTCTTCTGCTTCCTTTTCTCCTGGCTTCTTGAAAATGATTTCTCTGTTAGGATTTTTGGCTTGAGCCACTATCATGGTCATATCAGCCGCCCCAATAATTTTTAATGATGTAGCCCTGGGGACAACTGCTTCTGGGTGAAGTTTCATATAATCATCAACATTAAATAATTTGTTGCCTTTGTCAAATCTTTTCAGCTCTTCCTTTCTATACTGTGACATAGTTGAAAGACCAGAAATATCTTTTCCTTCTGCTTTGGCTTTATTTATCAAGGATAGACCAATCAACTCTTGGTATCTAGCCATTCTTACTGTGTTAGCAGTCTCTGGATCTTCAAAAGGAATTGGAGGGGAGTCTGGCTTCTTTGGCCTTTCAGCTTTTTGAGCTTTAGAACTTTGTTGTTGCTGCTGCTTATACTGTTGACTACTTGAGGAGGATGGCCTCTACTGGCTCCTTCCAGAAGATCTCCCTGATTGTCTTTGATAAGTTTGCATTGGGATAGATCTCTGGGAGCTAGAGCCACTGGCACCTGCTGCTGGAGGAGGAGGAGGAGGTTCCTTCCTGTATCCGTGCACTGGAGGAGGGGAATATCTCTTGCTTCTCTTTCTATCTTTCTGTTGGTTTTTGGAGAGCCACATCCATGCTGGCATTCCCTTATATGGAGTCACATTGTGCAGAATATAGTAGGGAGTGTCTGCAGTGGGATTTGTCTTGGGAGGAGGAGCAGCCTTTCTCTTCTTTGCCAACAATCTCTTTTTCCTACTAGCTGCATCCTCATCAGAATCAATATCATCATCATCAAATTCTGAATCCTAAGGGGTATCATACAATGCATCCAAAGCTTTTAAAGCTTTTTCTGAAACAACAACTTTTGCTGGAGGAGGGGCAGAAGGTTCAGGAATAAGAGGTTCAACAACAAGAGAAGAATTATCTGTATAAGATTCAGAAACAAAGGAGACAGAGCTATCAGCTACTGCCTTATTCTCTTCTTCAATGTCTGCCTGAATAAACTCATCTAGAGTAGGTATTGGAGAGTCATCCATAATAAAGTCTGGTGCTGAATCTGGCACTGTTGTATCTTCTGGAATGACTTTTGAGCTGGAGGCAGAGATGGAGGCTGAAGCTGTAACGGCCTCCCCAGCCCAAGGCTCGCAAGGACGGCCGCCGGCACCCCCAGCACCACGCTCGAAAGGGTTCAGCCTAACCAGGTCTGCAGACCATGCACCCCAACCCCTCTCCGCGCCTGTTTATCAGCAGCGGTGGGTTGTTGCCACTGGGGATCGAACCCAGGACCTTGATAAGAGAGCTTTACACCACTCCCTCATCACCAACTGAGCTGCAGCTCAGTTGGTGATGAGGGAGTGGTGTAAAGCTCTCTTATCAAGGTCCTGGGTTCGATCCCCAGTGGCAACAACCCACCGCTGTTGATAAACAGGCGCGGAGAGGGGTTGGGGTGCATGGTCTGCAGACCTGGTTAGGCTGAATCCTTTCGAGCGTGGTGCTGGGGGTGCCGGCGGCCGTCCTTGCGAGCCGTGGGCTGGGGAGGCCGTTACAAAAAAGTGCACTTTTTGTAACGGTCCAGGCCCATCCCATGGGAACCCGCTGGACCGCCGGCCTACCAGAGTCCAGACCTGGGCCCACTCATGGTAGTCAGCCTTTCACATTCAAGCCTGCAGGCCATGATGATTTTCCACATTTTGTCTCCTATCTCTTGGCCCATTTCTGGCTTCCTAGGGTTTGTCATGACCTAGTCATGGCCAAAACCACTCTTAGGGGTCTAGTTGGAAATGGGATGTTACAAATCCCAATAAACAAAACAAAGATTTCGTCCCCGAAATCAAGGTTGAGTCTGCGGGACTTACTACCGAAGAAAAGAACCTTGTAACATCCCAGCATGGCGGCTTGTTTGCTAAAATAGGTTTAAAGGGAAACCTAGATCTATGACCATTTCGCCCAATCGGCAGACCAAGATCCCAATAAACAAGGATAAGCCCCCAATAAACAAAAGATAAGCCTCTATCTGCCTAGAGCAGCCCTTAGTAAATTAAAGCAGGAGAATAAATTAACATCTTGAGGGGTCTGAGAGGTATACCTGACTGAATAGCTCTGGGTATCTTTGTCGCATCAGGTCCTGCGGCTCCCAGGTATGCTCCTCCTGGCCGTGGTTCCTCCATAGGACCTTGACTAATGGGACCTTCTTGCGACGCAGGACTCGTACTCCTCGGTCGTCGATCCTAACCGGCTCCAAACGAACTGACCGGTCCGAAGCTACCGGCCCTTCGGTGGTCGTAATCCGCTGCTCCGGGCGTAGTAGAGCCCTTCTCAGCGAGGATATGTGGAAAACATCATGCAGAGCTGCCAGCTCTGGTGGCAACTCCAGCCTGTAAGCCAGGACCCCTATCCGCTCCAGGATCCTGTAAGGGCCCATATATCTGGGGCTGAGCTTCTTCCTTCGGCCACGCATCCGAGAAACTCCATGCATAGGCCGGATCTTCAAAAACACTCGGTCCCCGACCTGAAATTCCACCTGACGATGGCGGGCGTCATAATACTTGGCCTGCCTGCTCTGTGCCTCTAACATCCTGTCCCTGATCAACCTCACCTGAGCCTCGGTGTCTTCAACAAAATCCGATCCCAAAGCCTTTGGGTCCTCGTCCTGAATCCAAGAGAGTGGGGTTCTGCATTTCCGTCCATATAGAGCCTCGTAGGGGGCCATGCCTATGCTGGCCTGATGACTGTTGTTGTACGAGAATTCCACCATCGGTAACATCTTTTCCCAAGGCTCTCCTCGGTCTAGGATGCATAGACGTAGCAGGTCTTCCAGTGTCCGATTTGTGCGCTCTGTCTGCCCGTCCGTCTGAGGGTGGAAGGCGGTGCTAAAAGTCAGTCGAGTGCCCAAGTATGCCTGAACCGACCGCCATTCCCTGGATGTAAACCGACCGTCCCGATCTGACACGATCGTCCTGGGTACTCCATGATAGCGAATGTACTGCTCCACAAACTTCCGAACCAGAACCCCCACTGAATCGTCCTTCCTGACTGGTATAAATCTAGCCACCTTCGTCAATCGATCTACGATGACCCAAATCGAATCATTTCCCGTTCGTGATCGGGGAGACCATGAATAAAATCCATCGCAATATCCTCTAACTTCCACTCTGGCACTGGAAGAGGTTGCAACAATCCCGCGGGGTTTCTGCATTCCGCCTTCACCAACTGGCAGGCTTCGCAATGGGTCACGAAGTGTGTAATATCCCTCTTCATTCCTGGCCAGAACATCATCCTCTTCAGATCGGCCATCATCTTGGTGATTCCCGGGTGTATCGAATACCTACTGCAATGCGCTTCCGCCATGATATCCTCCCGGATCTGACCTCCTGCGGGTATATAAATCCTTCCTCTGAAGTACAATAGCCCATCCTTCAAGGAATAATCCCCCGTCGAACCCTCCTCCAAGGTTCGAAATATCGGTTCCGCCCGAGGGTCTATCTTCTGCCCTTCCCTGATGCGGTCCCGGATATCATCAATAGCGATCATCGACGCCAGATACTCCATGTATAATTCTGGATCGTCCTCGGATACTAGGGATATCTGCATGTCCCCGAAAGACCGGACCAGCTCCATAGACATAAGCTGAGGTCCCTTCCCTGCAGCATCTCCTCTCCGGCTCAACGCATCCGCCACCACGTTCGCCTTCCCGGGTGGTAGTGCATAGTATACTCATAATCTGTCAGGAACTCCACCCAACGCCTTTGTCTGATGTTGAGGTCTTTTTGCGTGTCCACGTATCTCAGGTTCTGGTGATCGGAGAAGATGTCGCAATGAACCCCGTACAGATAGTGCCGCCAAATCTTCAAGGCGAAGATTACCGCGCCGATCTCCAGATCGTGGACCGGGTAATTTTTCTCGTGAATCTTCAACTGTCGAGAGGCATAAGCTATCACATGCCCGTTCTGCATCAGAACGGCACCCATCCCTTGGTAGGAGGCGTCGGTATACACCTGGAATCCCTCCCTTCCTGACGGAATAGCGAGGATGGGAGCCGAAGTGAGCCGACTCTTCAGCTCCACGAAGGCTGCCTCGCACTGTGGTGTCCAAATAAAAGGGGATTCCTTCTTCGTCAGAGTCGTAAGAGGGAGCGCGATCCGGGAGAATCCCTCTACAAACTTCCGGTAGTACCCGGCAAGTCCCAAGAAGCTCCGTACATCTGTCGCCGTCTTCAATGGTGGCCAATCCTGAACGGCCCGAATCTTGGCCGGGTCTACCGGCAACCCAGCCCCACTGACGATATGGCCCAAGAAGGCCACCTCCTTTAGCCAAAACTGGCATTTGCTGAATTTTGCGTACAGCTGATGCTCCCGTAACCTTTCCAATGTCAAGGCCAGGTGTCGTGCGTGCTCCCCTTCCGTCTTTGAGTAGACAAGGATGTCGTCAATAAAGATGATGACGAATACATCCAAATATTCCTTGAACACCCTGTTCATAAGGCTCGTAAATGCTGATGGTGCATTCGTGAGCCCGAACGGCATCACTGTGAACTCGAACAGTCCGTATCGGCTACTGAAAGCGGTCTTCGGAATGTCCTCTTCTCGGATCCGCAGCTGATAATAACCTGACCTTAAGTCAAGTTTCGAGAAGAAATGTGCTCCCTCCAGCTGGTCGAACAACTCATCGATTCGTGGGAGTGGGTAGGTATTCCGAACCGTGAGTCTATTCAGCGCTCGATAGTCTATGCACAGGCGGAGACTTCCGTCCTTCTTCTTGACAAACAGCACCGGGGCTCCCCACGGTGAAGAACTTGGCCGGACGAACCCTGCCTCTACAAGTTCCTGCAGCTGACTCCGGAACTCTGCCAACTCCTTCGGGGCCATCCGGTAAGGGGCCCTAGATGCCGGCCTGGCTCCGGGCACTCACTCTATCTGAAAATCCTGCTCTCGACACGGAGGTAGTCCTGGCAATTTCTCTGGGAAGACGTCGACGAAGTCCCGCACCACTGGGATGTCTGTCATGGCCCCCTTGGCCTCCTCTATCTCAAACAGAATCTGGTAGACCTCTTCCCCCTGTAGATGGGCCTTAACGGCCTGTATTGAAGATAAAAGCACACAAGAGGCGGATCTTATACCTTCGATGACAATAAACGAGTCTCCATGCCTCACTGTGATCTTCTTCGCTTGGCAATCAATCTGGGCATGGTTCCAGTGCAACCATGTCATGCCCAGGATCAACTCGAAGACTGACATTCTAAGAATCGTTGCCGCCACTTCGAATGGCTTCCCGCCAATCTCCGCCTCCATGTTGCAGTGGGCAGAGGTGAATAGCTCCGATCCATCAGGTAAACGCACCCTCCTCGTCAGGCCTGTGAACCGTTCTACGCCTTCTAGCCCTTCCACGAAAGCCTCTGATACGAACGAGTGCGAAGCACCCGTGTCGAACAATGTGTAGGCGGGTTTGCCGCTGACGAAGACTATACTTGGATCGGTTAAATGTCTTAGGATTCTGTAACTAGTTTCTTCCTATTTAATCATTTTTTTTTGAGAAGTTCCTAAAAAAAAAATTGACAGCAGAGATAACGAAATTTTTATTTAAATAATTTAAAAACTCTTGTCATACCTGTTATGACTTGCTCCGGATTTCGAGGCTATGCCAGATCCAAGGCATACACCTGCTCCCTTTCCGGTCTACGATCGCCACCTGGGTATCCACGTCCTCGGCCACGACCCCGGCCTCCGAAGTATGGCGCTGGTGGGGCAGCCTGTGGTGCTGGTGGGGTTGCCCTCCCCATGGGACAGTTCCTCCTAATGTGCCCCACCTGGTGACAATCGAAGCACACTGGCGGTTGATACGCCATTCCCCCGGGTCTCTGTTCGTCCCGCCTCTGAACTGGTGGTGGAGCCATCAACACTGGTCTTCCTATCTCCTGTCTCGCCTCCTGATGAGGCTGGTCTTCTACCCTTCTTCCATCTGTGATGCGGCCCCGCCGCTGATCATTTCGGGCTCCCCTGCTCTGGTCTTCATTTGGCCGCTTCCGGCCCCGAGTAGTAAGCCAATCCGCCTCGATTCTTTTCGCCATCTCCAAAATCCGGGAGATGGGCCCGTCAGATACAAATAGTAAGGTCTCCCTCAGCTCCTCCCGCAGGCCCTTGTAGAACCTTTTCGTATACCCAGCTTCGTCCAACTGATATGAGTCTGCAAACCGGGCTAAATGATCAAACTCTCGGTGGTACTCCACCACCGTCTTGCTCCCTTGCCTCAACTGCAAAAACCTGTCCTCCAGCTCATCTCTGGCTGATTGCGAAACAAAGTGCTCCAATAGCGCGCCCTTGAATTCCTCCCAAGCTATCTCCGCAGCCGTCCTGTCAGCAAAAATCGTATCCAGGGAAGTCTTCCACCACCTCTTAGCATGAGATTCCAAGCAAGACACGACCAAGGGCACCCTTTCCTCCCACGGGCACTTGATCCCAGTCAACATCTCGTACATGATATCTAGCCACTCCTCTGTCCGGACGGCAGACTCAGTCCCACAGTAGGATGGGGGAGCGAGTCCTCGAAAGATACTCAGCCAGTTGGCCCCCGGGTTTGGCTGCGGAGCCAGAACCTGTTGAGCCCTGAAAGCATCCAAAATGGCTGTCAACGTCTGTCCCACCTCCGACTGTAGGAAAGGAGTAGGGACCGAGGGAGGTGGTGCAACGTTCGGAGTCCGCTGGGCCCCGCCTTGTGGTGTGGGCTGAGCTGGAGGCTGCGAAACAAACTATATTAGTGGGTAATCAGCTCAAATATATGCAAAGTGGACTATTTTACAAGTGATTCCTCCTTAGGGTCTCACCACTGCTTCCGCTGCTAGTTTGTCCGCAAACTAAGCTCGCGCGGGGGTGGACCAGGGGTTGTGGACTGTTACTTTTCGATCGGGGTTTCGTTTTGATACCACTTGTAAGACCCCATTTTTTTTTTTTAAAACACAGGGTCTTATGCCCAGAACCGCCGCTTTGCGGTGACACCTTCTCGCCCGGAAGCGTCATCACCACAAAACGCCGTTTCTGCCGGCCAATTCGATCGCAGCATAGTAACAAAATTAGAGTAATAACATGCGAAGCAAAACTCTAAGTAAAAGTCCACAGAAATATCACATCAAGTAAAATATCTCCAAGATGGGAGAGTCCACAAAATCAAGCACTGTAAATAAGGGCTTATGCCTGATACAACAATTCCTCACCACAAGATCTCTCATGTGGAAATAAAATAAATACTACTAGAGTAAGGGCCTCACGGTCCCAGCTGTCTGAACTCCTGTGCTAGACTGCCCCATCTCCAAGCGTGTCGACCTCTGGGGCTGCTCCTCCAATCTGGGCTCCGCGATCCCCTAAATGATGTGGTTCGAAAACCGTTAGTCTAAAAGACTAAGTCCTATCATCCCCCACCCCTTCCCCCATGGCTCCTAGGCACCGAGCAGAGAGGAAGAAAGGGAGGACTTGAAAGTGGAGAGTATATCAAATGCAGGTGACGGTGGACCTAAAACTAGCAATTTATATAGTAACTAAACATATTTGTAAACAAGTAAAGTAAAGTAACCTTAACTTATATGGGTACATATAAGCAAGGGGTCTTTTGCAAGGCTCCCATCGTATAAAGAGTCCCATACCAATTTATACGTTGGGGTGTCGGTTATTAACAGCAATATATATATGTAAAGAAAATTAACCTTAATTTATAAACTTGCCCACACAAGCTTATAGACCAAGGGGTCGTTTTGCAGAGCCTAATGTATAAGTGTCCCATACCACTTATATTTTAGGTGTCAAAGTGTTAAATGAATCGCTTATGCTATGACATGCAAGTGGGTATGATGGATCAAGCAAGTGCAACGCACACACCCGACTCTGTGCACACAGACCTTTAGTTCCCCCTTTCTGGAGCCTCACTCCCAGGATACCTCCGTAGTGGCAGACGGAAGCGGTGGGTTGGGCCTCGCCCACCTCTAAACCAGTATAGCACTACTGGTCAGACCTATCGTACGCCTCAACGCTGGTGCACCAAGCGGACTCCTGCGTACTCTTGCCGGCTGGCGCACCGGACTTCTGTTGGCGAAGTGCTAACACAACACTTGCCGAGTCAACGTATTGGTGTCTGTGCTAAGATCCTCCAATACCGAAGACCCACCACCTTAGTTTCATTCCTTTTTATGCACATGCAAATTTACGTACCAACACCGAGCCGAAGCTCACCGGGCCATCCTGCCCTCTCACCACAACGACCGAGCCTACTGCTTGATCATCTAGCCAAAACTACTTCCCGTAACCTCGGGGTGTGTGAGAGTGAAATCCTAATTATTCTAGTTACTCTTGAAGTTTCATTATTCCTATGAGTTGCGTTAGCCCAGGACTACCCAAGGTATTCCCCGTGAAGGGCTCTCGAAGGCACTAGGAACTATGATGGGATTACGCCCAAAGCTCCCTTTCGCAAGGCACTTATTATTATTGGTTACTACATAAATCTCTCAATCCCTTAGGGTTATAATTGAATTCTAACCCAAGTGTATAAGACTCCTTCTTTTCAACGAGGATGAGTGATCCTTTGTCGATCCCGAACCCCACACAACTCTAACCAACCTCCACTACTCATCTACACTTCTGATGACAAACCTAATTCACCTACCAGTCTAATGCCCCATTATTCCAACTTCCTAAACTCATTGTGCACTTTGATTTGATTTCTGCTGTTTTTACTAATTGCAGACCTCCCTAAGCTAATATGATGTACTCAATAGGTGATACTCTAAATTCTCCTCCAATAACTCTACAAATTTTACCAGAGGTCTATTATGATAAATATAGTCTAAATTCAGAAAATCATATTTTTCCCAATTAATCTACTATTTATTGAATTTTCCTCAAAAACTAGGCCATAGTCAATTTGAACATGAACCATAAGAATTTCTCAGGTAATGGCCTCCTAAAATTTTTATTCAGTAAATAATAGAGAAATATTATTGTTTGCCAATTTTCATAATTTTCCAGATAGTTCTTGACCTCTAAGGATTTATTAAAAATAATTCCTAAGACCAAATATAATGAAGGAAGTGCCACAAATATGTCTCCAATAATTATGTAAAAATTACTAGGGCTTCATAAGGAACTAGAAACATCATGATGAAGAAATTAAAATTTTTTTAGACCATTTAAATGTCATTATTAAATTTACCAAAGTTTCATAGAATTAAATAATTAAAGAAGCAACTACTAAATATCATTCTTCAAAAATTTCAAAAAACTTTACAGAAATGGGTACCATGATTACAAGCCCCTTTGCTAAGTTTCATCAGATTTAATCAAGTATACTTTTCTCCAAAAATTCCTAAGTGAAAATTGTAAAACATGACTTTGTGAATAAAGTACCAAAAATTTTCATCCAAAATTTATTATAAAATTTCCAGAGATATATATACCCTAAACAACTACCCATTCAAAAACTCAGCCCTTTTTAGAAAGTTTTGGTATTAGATCTTATGATTTCAAAGCTAGTGCCCTAAACTAGGGTTATAGATTTAAGGGGTTTAAATTCTTCCAAATGCCCTAACATTTTAACCACAGGACCATAGTAACCCTATGGACATCATTCCCAAGTTTCAAGTCCATCCAAGGTCTTTTGACCCCAAATTCTTCAAACCCTAGAAATTTACCCTAAAGGGCCTACCCTAAAATTCTAGGGCTACCCTAGTCCAAACCACTCCAAACTTCATAAGTGAGTGTAAAAAGTCAAATTATATCAGTGGCCAAAATTTCAGCCTCTGATGAGGGAATTTGGCCACTCAACCATCAAATAGTGGCTTTTGACCAAAATACCCTTATAAGGTCATATATAGGGTGGGTAAATTACCTATCCTAAACATCTCCAAATGAGCTAAAGTTTTAAACCCTATACCTATCATGACATCTAAGACCACCCACCAAAATTTGGGGGAGTTTTAAATTAATTAGGTCACATAATTAAATTAATCATGATTTATTAAATTTTTCTAAAAACTATAGAAAAATATTCTCCAAAAATTCTAAATTTTGGACAGGTTCTAGATATGACTAAGACTTTCTCACTGCCCAAATTTCAACTTGTTTGGACAAGGAATGAAGTGTGGGCACCAAAAATAATTTCTGTTTAGGCCTAGGTATAGGTCCTACCAAAAGGGGTACCCTGATCTAACCAGTGGCCCAAAAGGGTCCAAGCAATTTTTGCTACAAACTAGACACCCGAAGCTACAATTTTCATGTTGGGCAGATTTCCATTCAGGGTAATTAAATACATTAAATACATCTAATGTGACAGAAATGAAATGATATTTATTTAAATCCTAAAGTATCTGATTTGATGCCGCGCGAATCTTGGCGCAGATCGACGGCGCTGGGTTATCGTCCCCGATGAGCCAACGGCCAGGATTGCTTCTTCCTGTGCCGACTTCAAGCGTCTGCCGCCGGCCACCCAGTCCCTTCCCCGGCCGGCCACCGCCACCATCACCTCCGTTGAGGTGGTGGCTATCGCCAGACGGCGGCACAGCCGCCGGAGGGGCGGATTCCGGCGATCCAACCAATAAAATTTTCTGCCGAAAGCCATGAATTTTGCGAATTGGATCGGGCTCAATTGTGCCCGAACCTTGGCCCTAATGAAACCTAAGATCTACCCATGAGAAAAGAGGAGGAGGAGGACCTTGTTGGCGGCCTGGAGACGAGCGGATCTGCGGGTTGACATGGTGGTGGCGCCGCCGATCGGAATTCTGCTATCTCCCAGTAAACTCGCCGGATTTCTTCAGTTAAGGATTGGGAAATTCTTCTCCAAGCTCACTGATGATGTTTAAAACATCAGAGGGGGAGAAGAATGGAAGAAACTGCCATGGCCATCATGGCCATTAAAGGCTTGTTTCGGCCATGATGGTGGAGGCTGTAACAGCCCCTTGACAGCCAGGAAAACGGCTGGAAACTCCTCCCCTTCACTGGAGGAGATGAATGCTGCCATCAATGGGGACCATTGGCCTTTCCTTGGCCAATCTCCTCCTTCAACTCTCTTTCCCCTTTTCTCTCTCCTGCATTAGTATGGAATGAAGCTTTCTCTCTCTTTCCTAGTCACCAAAGCTGACCATGCTGACTCCCCAGCCTATTGGCAGCCCTTTCCACCCATAATATTTCATTATATTGTGGTTAACTTAAAAGAAAAAAGGGGTTGAGCTTGAGTTGACCCATTTAGGCTAGGGTTGACCGTGGTCAACTGAGCCTCTTTGTTTGACCCCAATGGGTCCTTATGGCTCTAATGGGCCTCCCAAGGTATTAGGGGTGTTATGGTAGGGTCTTGGGGTCAAGGTGTAGCCCATGGTCATCCTAAACCATTGTTCAGAGTTCTACTATTTGCAGACCATGATGATTTTCCACATTTTATCTCCTATCTCTTGGCCCATTTCTGGCTTCCTAGGGTTTGTCATGACCTAGTCATGGCCAAAACCACTCTTAGGGGTCTAGTTGGAATGGGATGTTATAAATCCCAATAAACAAAACAAATATTTCGTCACCGAAATCAAGGTTGAGTCTGCGGGACTTACTACCGAAGAAAAGAACCTTGTAACATCCCAGCATGACGGCTTGTTTGCTAAAATAGGTTTAAAGGGAAACCTAGATCTATGACCATTTTGCCCAATCGGCAGACCAAGATCCCAATAAACAAGGATAAGCCCCCAATAAACAAAAGATAAGCCTCTATCTGCCTAGAGCAGCCCTTAGTAAATTAAAGCAGGAGAATAAATTAATATCTTGAGGGGTCTGAGAGGTATACCTGACTGAATAGCTCTGGGTATCTTTGTCGCATCAGGTCCTACGGCTCCCAGGTATGCTCCTCCTGGCCGTGGTTCCTCCATAGGACCTTGACTAATGGGACCTTCTTGCGACGCAGGACTCGTACTCCTCGGTCGTCGATCCTAACCGGCTCCAAACGAACTGACCGGTCCGAAGCTACCGGCCCTTCGGTGGTCGTAATCCGCTGCTCCGGGCGTAGTAGAGCCCTTCTCAGCGAGGATATGTGGAAAACATCATGCAGAGCTGCCAGCTCTGGTGGCAACTCCAGCCTGTAAGCCAGGACCCCTATCCGCTCCAGGATCCTGTAAGGGCCCATATATCTGGGGCTGAGCTTCTTCCTTCGGCCACGCATCCGAGAAACTCCATGCATAGGCCGGATCTTCAAAAACACTCGGTCCCCGACCTGAAATTCCACCTGACGATGGCGGGCGTCATAATACTTGGCCTGCCTGCTCTGTGCCTCTAACATCCTGTCCCTGATCAACCTCACCTGAGCCTCGGTGTCTTCAACAAAATCCGATCCCAAAGCCTTTGGGTCCTCGTCCTGAATCCAAGAGAGTGGGGTTCTGCATTTCCGTCCATATAGAGCCTCGTAGGGGGCCATGCCTATGCTGGCCTGATGACTGTTGTTGTACGAGAATTCCACCATCGGTAACATCTTTTCCCAAGGTTCTCCTTGGTCTAGGATGCATAGACGTAGCAGGTCTTCCAGTGTCCGATTTGTGCGCTCTGTCTGCCCGTCCGTCTGAGGGTGGAAGGCAGTGCTAAAAGTCAGTCGAGTACCCAAGTATGCCTGAATCGACCGCCATTCCCTGGATGTAAACCGACCGTCCCGATCTGACACGATCGTCCTGGGTACTCCATGATAGCGAATGTACTGCTCCACAAACTTCCGAACCAGAACCCCCACTGAATCGTCCTTCCTGACTTGTATAAATCTAGCCACCTTCGTCAATCGATCTACGATGACCCAAATCGAATCATTTCCCGTTCGTGATCGGGGGAGACCATGAATAAAATCCATCGCAATATCCTCTAACTTCCACTCTGGCGCTGGAAGAGGTTGCAACAATCCCGCGGGGTTTCTGCATTCCGCCTTCACCAACTGGCAGGCTTCGCAATGGGTCACGAAGCGTGTAATATCCCTCTTCATTCCTGGCCAGAACATCATCCTCTTCAGATCGGCCATCATCTTGGTGATTCCCGGGTGTATCGAATACCTACTGCAATGCGCTTCCGCCATGTTATCCTCCCGGATCTGACCTCCTGCGGGTATATAAATCCTTCCTCTGAAGTACAATAGCCCATCCTTCAAGGAATAATCCCCCCGTCGAACCCTCCTCCAAGGTTCGAAATATTGGTTCCGCCCGAGGGTCTGTCTTCTGCCCTTCCCTGATGCGGTCCCGGATATCATCAATAGCGATCATCGACGCCAGATACTCCATGTATAATTCTGGATCGTCCTCGAATACTAGGGATATCTGCATGTCCCCGAAAGACCGGACCAGCTCCATAGACATAAGTTGAGGTCCCTTCCCTGCAGAATCTCCTCTCCGGCTCAACGCATCCGCCACCACGTTCGCCTTCCCGGGTGGTAGTGCATAGTATACTCATAATCTGTCAGGAACTCCACCCAACGCCTTTGTCTGATGTTGAGGTCTTTTTGCGTGTCCACGTATCTCAGGTTCTGGTGGTCGGAGAAGATGTCGCAATGAACCCCGTACAGATAGTGCCGCCAAATCTTCAAGGCGAAGATTACCGCGCCCATCTCCAGATCGTGGACCGGGTAATTTTTCTCGTGAATCTTCAACTGTCGAGAGGCATAAGCTATCACATGCCCGTTCTGCATCAGAACGGCACCCATCCCTTGGTAGGAGGCGTCGGTATACACCTGGAATCCCTCCCTTCCTGACGGAATAGCGAGGATGGGAGCCGAAGTGAGCCGACTCTTCAGCTCCACGAAGGCTGCCTCGCACTGTGGTGTCCAGATAAAAGGGGATTCCTTCTTCGTCAGAGTCATAAGAGGGAGCGCGATCCGGGAGAATCCCTCTACAAACTTCCGGTAGTACCCGGCAAGTCCCAAGAAGCTCCGTACATCTGTCGCCGTCTTCAATGGTGGCCAATCCTGAACGGCCCGAATCTTGGCCGGGTCTACCGCCAACCCAGCCCCACTGACGATATGGCCCAAGAAGGCCACCTCCTTTAGCCAAAACTGGCATTTGCTGAATTTTGCGTACAGCTGATGCTCCCGTAACCTTTCCAATGTCAAGGCCAGGTGTCGTGCGTGCTCCCCTTCCGTCTTTGAGTAGACAAGGATGTCGTCAATAAAGATGATGACGAATACATCCAAATATTCCTTGAACACTCTGTTCATAAGGCTCGTAAATGCTGATGGTGCATTCGTGATCCCGAACGGCATCACTGTGAACTCGAACAGTCCGTATCGGCTACTGAAAGCGGTCTTCGGAATGTCCTCTTCTCGGATCCGCAGCTGATAATAACCTGACCTTAAGTCAAGTTTCGAGAAGAAATGTGCTCCCTCCAGCTGGTCGAACAACTCATCGATTCGTGGGAGTGGGTAGGTATTCCGAACCGTGAGTCTATTCAGCGCTCGATAGTCTATGCACAGGCGGAGACTTCCGTCCTTCTTCTTGACAAACAGCACCGGGGCTCCCCACGGTGAAGAGCTTGGCCGGACGAACCATGCCTCTACAAGTTCCTGCAGCTGACTCCGGAACTCTGCCAACTCCTTCGGGGCCATCCGGTAAGGGGCCCTAGATGCCGGCCTGGCTCCGGGCACTAACTCTATCTGAAAATCCTGCTCTCGACACGGAGGTAGTCCTGGCAATTTCTCTGGGAAGACGTCGACGAAGTCCCGCACCACTGGGATGTCTGTCATGGCCCCCTTGGCCTCCTCTATCTCAAACAGAATCTGGTAGACCTCTTCCCCCTGTAGATGGGCCTTAACGGCCTGTACTGAAGATAAAAGCACACAAGAGGCGGATCTTATACCTTCGATGACAATAAACGAGTCTCCATGCCTCACTGTGATCTTCTTCGCTTGGCAATCAATCTGGGCATGGTTCCAGTGCAACCATGTCATGCCCAGGATCAACTCGAAGACTGGCATTCTAAGAATCGTTGCCGCCACTTCGAATGGCTTCCCGCCAATCTCCGCCTCCATGTTGCAGTGGGCAGAGGTGAATAGCTCCGATCCATCAGGTAAACGCACCCTCCTCGTCAGGCCTGTGAACCGTTCTACGCCTTCTAGCCCTTCCATGAAAGCCTCTGATACGAACGAGTGCGAAGCACCCGTGTCGAACAATGTGTAGGCGGGTTTGCCCCTGACGAAGACTATACCTGGATCAGTTAAATGTCTTAGGATTCTGTAACTAGTTTCTTCCTATTTAATCATTTTTTTTTGAGAAGTTCCTAAAAAAAAAAATTGACAGCAGTGATAACGGAATTTTTATTTAAATAATTTAAAAACTCTTGTCATACCTGTTATGACTTGCTCCGGATTTCGAGGCTGTGCCAGATCCAAGGCATACACCTGCTCCCTTTTCGGTCTACGATCGCCACCTGGGTATCCACGTCCTCGGCCACGACCCCGGCCTCTGAAGTATGGCGCTGGTGGGGCAGCCTATGGCTTGTGGGGTGCCCTCCCATGGGACAATTCCTCCTAATGTGCCCCACCTGGTGACAATCGAAGCACACTGGCGGTTGATACGCAATTCCCCCGGGTCTCTGTTCGTCCCGCCTCTGAACTGGTGGTGGAGCCATCAACACTGGTCTCCTATCTCCTGTCTCGCCTCCTGATGAGGCTGGTCTTCTACCCTTCTTCCATCTATGATGCGGCCCCGCCGCTGATCATTTCGGGCTCCCCTGCTCTGGTCTTCATTTGGCCGCTTCCGGCCCCGAGTAGTAAGCCAATCCGCCTCGATTCTTTTCGCCATCTCCAAAATCCGGGAGATGGGCCCGTCAGATACAAATAGTAAGGTCTCCCTCACTCCTCCGCAGGCCCTTGTAGAACCTTTTCGTATACCCAGCTTCGTCCAACTGATATGAGTCTGCAAACCGGGCTAAATGATCAAACTCTCGGTGGTACTACCACCACCGTCTTGCTCCCTTGCCTCAACTGCAAAAACCTGTCTCTCCACCAGCTCATCTCTGGCTGATTGCGGAACAAAGTGCTCCAATAGCGCGCCCTTGAATTCCTCCCAGCTATCTCTCCGCAGCCGTCCTGTCAGCAAAAATCGTATCCAGGGAAGTCTTCCACCACCTCTTAGCATGAGATTCCAAGCAAGACACGACCAAGGGCACCCTTTCCTCCCACGGGTACTTGATCCCAGTCAACATCTCGTACATGATATCTAGCCACTCCTTTGTCCGGACGGCAGACTCAGTCCAACAGTAGGATGGGGGAGCGAGTCCTCGAAAGATACTCAGCCAGTTGGCCCCCGGGTTTGGCTGCGGAGCCAGAACCTGTTGAGCCCTGAAAGCATCCAAAATGGATGTCAACGTCTGTCCCACCTCCGACTGTAGGAAAGGAGTAGGGACCGGGGAGGTGGTGCAACGTCTGGAGTCCGCTGGGCCCCGCCTTGTGGTGTGGGCTGAGCTGAGGCTGCGAAACAAACTATATTAGTGGGGTAATCAGCTCAAATATATGCAAATGGACTATTTTACAAGTGATTCCTCCTTAGGGTCTCACCACTGCTTCCGCTGCTAGTTTGTCCGCAAACTAAGCTCACGCGGGGGTGGCCCGGGGTTGTGGACTGTTACTTTTCGATCGGGTTTCGCTTTGATACCACTTGTAAGACCCCATTTTTTTTTAAAAAAAAAACAACACAGGGTCTTATGCCCAGAACCGCTGCTTTGCGGTGACACCTTCTCGCCCGGAAGCGTCATCACCACAAAACGCCGTTTCTGCCGGCCAATTCGATCGCAGCATAGTAAACAAATTAGAGTAATAACATGCGAAGCAAAACTCTAAGTAAAAGTCCACAGAAATATCACATCAAGTAAAAATCTCCACGATGGGAGAGTCACAAAAACCAAGCACTGTAAATAAGGGCTTATGCCCGATACAACAATTCCTCACCACAAGATCTCTCATGTAAATAAAATAAATACTACTAGAGTAAGGGCCTCACGGTCCCAGCTGTCTGAACTCCTGTGCTAGACTGCCCCATCTCCAAGCGTGTCGACCTCTGGGGCTGCTTCCTCCAATCTGGCTCCGCGATCCCCTAAATGATGTGGTTCGAAAACCGTTAGTCTAAAAGACTAAGTCCTATCATCCCCCACCCCTTCCCCCATGGCTCCTAGGCACCCGAGCGGAGAGGAAGAAAGGGAGGACTTGAAAGTGGAGAGTATATCAAATGCAGGTGACGGTGGACCTAAAACTAGCATTTATAAGTAACTAAACATATTTGTAAACAAGTAAAGTAAAAGTAACCTTAACTTATATGGGTACATATAAGCAAGGGTCTTTTTGCAAGGCTCCCATCGTATAAAGAGTCCCATACCAATTTATACGTTGGGTGTCGTTATTAACAGCAATATATATATGTAAGAAATTAAATTAACCTTAATTTATAAACTTGCCCACACAAGCTTATAGACCAAGGGGTCGTTTTGCAGAGCCTAATGTATAAGTGTCCCATACCACTTATATTTTAGGTGTCAAAGTGTTAAATGAATCGCTTATGCTGCTACTGGTGTCGACAAAAACCCTAAGTGTCGACACAGATTCTCTGAGTCCCAAAATCGTCGAGTAGAGAATAGTATTCGTCGACCTGAGAAGCTGACTTCGTTGACCTGAGAAGCTGTGAACTTGAGGTCCAAGTTCGTCGAGCTCAAATATAATTCGTCGACGAAGCATGAAGCTGGACTTAGAAAAATTTGAAGTCCTTCTGACTTTGGTTTGATGTAGAACCTGAGTTTTCGTCGAACAGAGAACATAGATCGTCGAGCTCATCACTAAGAATTGTCTCACGATCGTCAAGCGCAAAACTCCTTTCGTCGAGCTGAGTTCGACGAACATCGAACTCACTTTACTTAGACTTGAAAAACTTGTGAGTCTGAGTCTCTGAGGGTCTTGTTGAAAACTGGTCCATCTGGAGTTGAGCCTAAGGACTTAACCTAGACTCTAGACATAAATTGACCCTGGCTATATAAGATGGGTCACATCCTAAGTCAGTGAAACCTAGCCCAAATCAACTAGGGATCCAACAATCTCCCCATATTTGGGTGAGGTCACTAACAGAGACTCAAGACAGAAAAAAAAGCATGAAAAGAAATATATCTGGCAGAGAATTATAACACATGCAATAGATATATACACACACACAACTTTGTTTAACAGATAGCACAGTTTAAAAACAAATAGCAGACAGAAATGAATCAACAAGAAAAATTACTTCTTTGGCTTCTTCTGCAGTTGTCTTCTGCTTCCTTTTTCTCCTCCTGGCTTCTTGAAAATGATTTCTCTGTTAGGATTTTTGGCTTGAGCCACTATCATGGTCATATCAGCCGCCCCAATAATTTTTAATGATTAGCCCTGGGGACAACTGCTTCTGTGGTGAAGTTTCATATAATCATCAACATTAAATAATTTGTTGCCTTTGTCAAATCTTTTCACTCTTCCTTTCTATACTGTGACATAGTTGAAAACCAGAAATATCTTTTCCTTCTGCTTTGGCTTTATTTATCAAGGATAGACCAATCAACTCTTGGTATCTAGCCATTCTTACTGTGTTAGCAGTCTCTGGATCTTCAAAAGGAATTGGAGGGGAGTCTGGCTTCTTTGCCTTTCAGCTTTTGAGCTTTAGAACTTTGTTGTTGCTGCTGCTTATACTGTTGACTACTTGAGGAGGATGGCCTCACGGCTCCTTCCAGAAGATCTCCTGATTGTCTTTGATAAGTTTGCATTGGGACAGATCTCTGGGAGCTAGAGCCACTGGCACCTGCTGCTGGAGGAGGAGGAGGAGGATCCTTCCTGTATCCGTGCACTGGAGGAGGGGAATATCTCTTGCTTCTCTTTCTATCTTTCTGTTGGTTTTTGGAGAGCCACATCCATGCTGGCATTCCCTTATATGGAGTCACATTGTGCAGAATATAGTAGGGAGTGTCTGCAGTGGGATTTGTCTTGGGAGAGGAGGAGCATTTCCTCTCTTCTTGCCAACAATCTCTTTTTCCTACTAGCTGCATCCTCATCAGAATCAATATCATCATCATCAAATTCTGAATCCTAAGGGGTATCATACAATGCATCCAAAGCTTTTAAAGCTTTTATGAAACAACAACTTTTGCTGGAGGAGGGGCAGAAGGTTCAGGAATAAGAGGTTCAACAACAAGAGAAGAATTATCTGTATAAGATTCAGAAACAAAGGAGACAGAGCTATCAGCTACTGCCTTATTCTCTTCTTCAATGTCTGCCTGAATAACTCATCTAGAGTAGGTATTGGAGAGTCATCCATAATAAAGTCTGGTGCTGAATCTGGCACTGTTGTATCTTCTGGAATGACTTTTGAGCTGGAGGCAGAGATGGAGGCTGAAGTTGAGAGAGCAAAATTATCAAGAGTTGCTTAGCAACTGCTGGACTAGCTGGAGAGGTAAAAGGTACAATAGCCAAATAAGGCTTAGAGAAATCTGCTGGAGGAATTTCATTTGTATAGTATCAAAACCTCTCAACAAAACTGATAAAGTCACTGTAGGATTAAAATAGAAATCACCAATAGGAGTTATTGGAGCAACTGACTCATCCAAATCAATGTCAGTATTCATAAATTGAATTAACTCAGACATCTCAGCATCAAAGTCTGTCAAAATTGTGGTATCCTCATCTGAATCTGAATCTGCTGGAGAGGGAACTGCTGTGACTGCTGTTTCTTCTGTATCTGCATCTGCTGCAACTTCATCACAGAGCATCTCCCCTGCTTGTTCAGGAATACATGGAGACCAGACCCCTAGATGAAGAGGGGACAGTAGATAGAAGAGAGATCTGGGCAGATAAGGAATGAATGAGGTCACAAGAGGTGTAATGGCCTCTTGGATCAAGGATTTGATGAGAGGGTGAGCAAAGAAATGAGGAGATGGATAAAATGGGGAAGGGGAAAGGGGTTGGAATGGGAGGAGGAATAACAGATCGAGGAGGGGCATCTAGCATGATTGCATCTGATGGTATACGATAAGATGGGATGGTGGATAAGTGTGGGAAGAGGAGACTGAGGAGGTGTAGGAATAGGAATGTCCTGAGGGAATCTGGAGGAGTGGGTTGATGATCAACTTGCAAGGGGGAAGATGGAGGTGGAATGGAATGTTTGTCAGGTCAAGTGGTGGAGATGTGAGGGGTAGGTACATGAGGAGGCTTCTTTGGAGGAAGAGGTGCTGGAATAGATGGTTGAGATGGAGGAACCTCTTCACAGGGTGGGGAGCGGCCTTTACAGCCCTTGTGCTCTCAGACGTTTGGAGGGAGGAGGAGGAACCTTTGAGGCTTGGAGATGGTCCCCTCCCCACCTGCCAAACAGAGCGCAAGTGAGGCGCTTGCTGCGTTTATGAAGATGGTCGGGAGACCATACATTCAACGGCCTTCTCTTTGAGAAAAATTCCCAATATTCTGCCAAAGCAGACTTCCTTCTTGCTGTTCTTTCTCTTTTTGATCAATCAAAGAAACACCTTACTCCAATAAACCTGTCGCTTATTCACTACTGCACACATTATCAGAAATTGGTGACG
Source organism: Platanthera guangdongensis (assembly GCA_039583875.1). Taxonomy (NCBI): domain Eukaryota; kingdom Viridiplantae; phylum Streptophyta; class Magnoliopsida; order Asparagales; family Orchidaceae; genus Platanthera; species Platanthera guangdongensis. The sequence goes on from CM077152.1 coordinate 132,007,045, forward strand.
TGATATAGTCATGAGCAGAGTGCTTGGACATCAGTCTTTCCCGTAATATCTGCCAGAAATTAGTGGGCGGCAGATAATTGCTTTTTCAACAACTTATTAGGTTGTTCCCAGAGAAACCCATTAGTTTCAGCATATCGTTGAATTCCTCAGAATCCATTTCCAGATTGTCTTCTCCATTCACTAATCTAAATATTCAGTGAGAACTGCGGAGAGAGGGAAACAACAGTGTTCCCTATATTGCTGGTCAAAACATCTTCTTCAGAAGCTGTAGATGTATAAACCCATTTCGTATTTCCGTTCCATGAAGTTTAATACGCCTGGTCATGAAATCCTTTAAAACTTAGTTCTTCCAGTAGTTCTAAGATGTATAAAAAGATGGGGTCAGAATGTTGAAACGACTCAAAGTCCATGTCGAAACTGCTGTCAAACTTCATTGCAACCAAAGCACCTGAGGGAATCGCCATTGATGTCCTGCAAGAAAAACACCGAGAAAAACGACGATCAAGAGCAAAGGAACTGAAAGCGCGAGACGGAGGTCGAAGAAAACCTAGATATAAGATTTTCAGAATATGAATCGACAAACTCCATTCCACGAAAAAGAAAACTTCTTCAAACTGAGCTCGACGAAATAAATTATAGACAGATAATTCGTCGATCTCATCCAAAAGAATCGAAAACAGTTCGTCGAACTCCGTTCGACGAAATGTCTTCTTGAAGCAAGTTCGTCGATCTCTGGTCGACGAAAATTGTTTCCTCACACAGAGAATTCGTCGATCGCCGTTCGACGAGAATCTCTCAAACTTTCCCTAATTCGTCGAACTCCGTTCGACGAACTCTGGAAAATTCGTCGAATGCAGACAGAAACTAGTTAACTCTTCTCCATCAATCATTCCCAGTTGATTTATAAAGAACAGATGGGTTTTCTCATCCAATGGCTTGGTGAAAATATCTGCTCTCTGTAGATCAGTAGGAATGTGGATCAAGTTAATTTTCTTTTGACCACATTATCTCTAATGAAATGTTGTCTTATTTCAATATGTTTGGTCCTAGAATGGTGAACTGGATTCTGTGCTATAGCAATAGCACTAGTATTATCACAAAATAAAGTTGAATTATTTAAGTTGACACCATAATCTAAGAGTTGGTTTTGTATCCATAGCATTTGTGAATAGCAACTACCAGCAGGCATGTATTCTGCTTCTGTAGTTGATGTAGACACAGATGTCTGCTTTTTAACAAAATCAGGAGACAAGTCTCATACCAAGGAACTGACATGTTCCAGAGGTACTCTTTTCATGTCCACTCTACATCCAGCATAGTCAGCATCGAGTATCCAGTTAACTCAAACTCTGACTCTGCAGGATACCAGAGTCCTAGATTAGGGCAACTCTTATATATCTCAAATTCTTTTTAAGAAAATAAGGTGAGATTCTTTAGGGTTCACTTGGAACCTAGCACAAAGGCATGTGGCAAACATTATATCAGTCTACTAGCTGTTAGGTATAATAGGGATCCAACAATTGCCCTATAGTTTTTCTGATCCTCTGGTTTCCTTGCTGCATCAGAATCCACAACAGCATTTGTAGCCATAGGTTTTCATCCCTGAAGCATCACCCATCCCAAACTTTTTGATAAGCTCTTTAGCATACTTAGCTTGGGAGAGGAAGATACCATCTGAGAGCTGCTTCACTTGGAGACCAAGGAAGTAGGAAAGCTCACCCATGCTACTCATCTCAAATTTTGAATGCATGAGGTCAGCAAACCTCTTGCACAATTTGGGATTAGTAGACCCAAAAATAATGTCATCCACATATATTTGTACTAACAGTATTTGGTCCTTATGATGTCTATTGAAAGTGTTTTATTTATGGTTCCTCTTGTAAATTCATGCTCTAAAAGAAGCTTGCTAGGGTCTCATACCAAGCTCTTGGAGCTTGCTTTTAAACCATAGAGAGCTTTATGTAATTTAAAGACAAAAGAGGGTTGAGTTGGAGAGATAAACCTGGAGGTTGCTCTACATAAACCTCTTCTTGAAGTAACTCCATTCAGAAATGCACTTTTGACATCCATCTGGTAGACCTTGAATCTCTTGTAAGCTGCATAGGCAAGGAATATCCTAATGGCCTCTAACCTTGCAACAGGGGCAAAGGTTTGGTCATAGTCTATTCCTTTCCTCTTGTCTGTAGCCTTGAGCAACAAGCCTAGCCTTGTTCCTCACCATGTTGCCTTGAGCATCCAACTTATTATATGTAGACCCATTTAGTTCCAATAACTGGGTAGTTATGGGTCTTGGAACCAAATCCAAAATTCTACATCTCTCAAACTGATTGAGTTCATCTTGCATTGCAATGATCCAGTGGGGATCTTGCTCTGCCTCATGATATGGTGAGAGGTTCAATTTTGAGAGAGAAACATGCATGCATCAAGTCTTGTTGAGTTGATGCCTTGTCTGTACACCTACTGAGATGTCTCCAATTACTTGAGATCTGGGGTGATCTCTAAGGTGACAAGATCAGTTGGTGGAGTTGGTTGAGCAACAACTTCAGTATTTAATTCCTCTTGGGGAATGATACTGCTGTTGGGGGAAGTTCACCACTTCCTCTTGACTTTCCTCATCACTATCTTCGCATCCTGTGGAGTGGGATGGTTTGCTACTCTTGGGTAAGGTTCAGTCCATCCATAGACTCATACAGTGGTGGAACATGCAAAGTGCTTATGGTAGAAATTTTCTTTCTCCTTGTATGACATGTTAGTCTCATCAAAAGATACATGAACAGATTCTTCAATTTTAAGAGTTGACTTATTATACACCCTATAAGCTTTACTGACCATGGAGTATCCCAGAAACACTCCTTCATCAGCTTTAGCTGAAATTTTGCTATGTATCTCTTGTCATTATTATGAATGTAACATATACAACCAAAGATTGAAGTAATCTACTTTAGTTTCTTTCCATTGAGTAATTCATAGGGAGTCTTGCCCTTCAGTTTATGTATTAAACTTCTATTCAACACATAGTTGGAGGTGTTCACTGCCTCTGCCCAAAAGGATAGAGGAAGGTGAGCATCTGAAAACAATGTAGTAGTAGATTCAATAAGGGTTCTATTGATATAGTGCAAGTTAGATCTGATATACTCTAGAGGGGGGGGGGGTGAATAGAGTATGGTGCTTGCTAAAATTTTTTTACAACTCTTGTTGTATTCCTAAGTGAACAGGGAAGCAAATAACATAAAGTAAACACAACCACTGACTAAACACAGAGCAATCACAGAACAATCACAAAAACCACAGCCAGAAAACAAAAAGAAAACAAGCAACCAGAAGACACAAGGAGCTATAGTGGTTCCCCAACCAATCTAGGTACATCCACTCTTCTACCACCCTAGGTAGGAATCCACTGCAGGATGAGTTGATCAGGTGTCCCGAGCACCAATGGGTTTTGATCAGGTCCCCAAAAACCAAACTCTCAAGTTTTTGGAAGGAGACTTGCAACCAGAATAATTTTGAAGGGATTTAAAACCCTGTACAGGAATAAGAGAGAGAGGGTGATAGTGTCTTCTCTGTCAATAGTTAGAGAGAAGACTTGTGGATTGATGTAGCAGATCTTGCTCCCCTGAGATCTGAATTGGTCAGGAATGCTGGAGCACTGCTTCAGGGTGATAGGCCTTCAATGACCTAGAATGCCTGGACCAGAACTGCTTCAGGAACTTATTTTTGACTGATAAAATTTTGTTGTCCTTTGAAGTTGTCCTGAGAATAGAAAGAAGAAGACTCTTGATCGAATTTGGTTGTTTCTTCTTCTTCTTGAGAGAGTTCTCTGGTCAAGACTGATTGCAGTCAAGAACTTTAGATTTTGAAAATGATTGTTCTTCTGCAACTTTAGAGTATCTTTTGTACTGTAATTTATTTTTTGAACTCTGCTTGATTCTGTATTCTTTTTTTGTCTCCCTTTTCTGTGTATGTGTATGTGTCTCTTACTGACTGAAAAAACGTCAAATTTGAATGTCGAGCAATAATTACAGTCGGCCTTGGAAAAAATCAGCAATCAATGACTTTCCTAACTGTCCCATGGAAAAATGGCATGTGATCATCCATAGTCAATGCTCGTTCTAACGGTAACATTCCGTGAAGATCTGGCATTAAATGTTCAGGAATCAGCGCCAAGAAACGGGACGGGAACCTTGAGGAAAACCTAATTTGGATTCGTCGAACGAAGAACACATTTCGTCGAGCTGAACTTGTGTTCATCGAGCTGAGCTTGAGTTCGTCGAGCTGAGCTTGAGTTCGTCGAGCTGAGCTTGATAGAGTTCATCGACCAGACAATATTCATACATCTGACAGACGTTCTTCATTCGTCGAGCTGAGAATCAAATTCGTCGAGCTGAGAAAAGTTTTGGACTTAGACAAAATATCCTGCATCTGCTGAAATGCTTGTGTCGACATAAGCTGGTGTCGACAGATTGATCTTGGTGTCGACACAAATCCTCTGGTGTCGAGAGAAGCTGGTGTTGACACAAGTTAGTGTCGACTGAAATCCTGGTGTCGACACAAGTTAGTGTCGACTGAAATCCTGGTGTCGACACAAGTTGACTGGTGTCGACACAAACCCTAAGTGTCGACACAGATTCTCTGAGTCCAGAAATCATCGAGTAGAGAATAGCATCGTCGACCTCGACCTGAGAAGCTGACTTCGTCGCCTGAGAAGCTGTGAACGTGAGGTCCAAGTTCATCGAGCTCAAATATAATTCGTCGACCGAAGCATGAAGCTGGACTTAGAAAAATTTGAAGTCCTTCTGACTTTGGCTTGATGTAGAACCTGAGTTTTTGTCGAACAGAAAACATAGATCGTCGAGCTCAGCACTAAGAATTGTCTCACATCGTCTGAGCGCAAAACTCCTTTCGTCTAGCTGAGTTCGACGAACGTCGAACTCACTTTACTTATACTTGAAAACTTGTGAGTCTGGAGTCTCTGAGGGTCTTGTTGAAAGCTGGTCCATCTGGAGTTGAGCCTAAGGACTTAACCTAGACTCTAGGACACAAATTGACTCTGGCTATACAAGATGGGTCACATCCTAAGTCTGTGAACCTAGCCCAAATCAACTAGGGATCCAACAAACGACTTTTACGGGCTTAAAAGGATCGAGCAAGACGTTGATGTCTGCTCTTTAGGTGGTGAAGGCGGTTCTGATGGTGCAGAGATGTTCTTTACACTAGTGGAGGTTGCAAATCTAAAGCCTATGTTGGATATTATATCAGTAGTAGCTGAGTACCCTGATGTGTTCTCCACAGACCTTCCTAGAGCCCTGCCTCAGCGGGAGATAGATTTCACGATTGAGTTAGTGTCAGGTGCAAAGCCTGTCACAATCTCCATATCGGCTAGCGCCTAAGGAAATGGCGGAGCTGAAGGTTCAACTGCAAGAGTTGTTGGTGCAAGGGTATGTGCGCCCAAGTTCTTCGCCTTAGAGCGCGCCGGTCCTCTTTGTTAAGAAGAAGGACGGAAGCTTGAGGCTATGTATTGACTATAGGGAGCTCAACAAGTTGACGGAAAAGAACAAGTACCCGATCCCCCGAATCGATGATCTTTTTGATCAGTTGGTCGGGTCGACGGTGTACTCGAAGTTGGATCTCAAGTTCGGGTACTATCAGCTGCGAATAAGGGAGAGTGATATCCCGAAGACAGCGTTCAGTACGAGATACGTGCATTACGAGTTTACGGTCATGCCATTTGGGCTGACTAATGCGCCGTCAGTGTTCATGGATTTGATGAACAGGACCTTTAGGGAGTACTTGGACCATTTTGTGATCATCTTCATCGACGATATTTTGGTGTACTCACAGAGTGAGGAAGATCACTTCAAGCATCTTCATTTGGTTTTGTAGACGCTAAGGAGGAATCAATTATACGCCAAGTTCTCGAAGTGCGAGTTTTGGTTGTCCTCAGTGGCGTTCCTCGGTCATATAGTGAGTGGAGAAGGTATTGCAGTGGATCCGACGAAGATTGTTGCGATACGAGAGTGCCTGAGCTTTCTACGATAGCGGAAGTCCGGAGCTTTCTGGGCTTGCCGGCTATTATAGGCGCTTCGTAGAGAACTTCTCGTGGATAGCGTTACCTCTCACTACTTTGACGAGGAAGGATCAGAAGTTCGTTTGGACGCCGGAGTGCGCGCGAGCTTTGGAGGAGTTGAAATGTCGGTTGACCACGACGCCTGTGCTGAGTTCGCTGTATGGGACCGAAGGTTATGGATTTATAGTGATGCTTCGGCAGCGGTTTGGGTTGCGTGCTACTGCAACATGGAAGTGTGATAGCTTATGGCTCGAGACAGCTGAAAGTGCATGAGAGGATTTATCCGGTCCATGACTTGGAGTTAGCGGCCGTGATTTTTGCCTTGAAGCTGTGGAGACACTATTTGTACGGTGTGATGATTGATATCTACACCGATCACAAGAGCCTGAAGTATTTGATTGATCAGAAAGATCTGAATATGCAGCAATGTAGATGGATGGAGTTCCTAGGGGACTATACATTTAGGATCCACTACGTGCCTGGTAAAGGTAATGCGGTTGCAGACGCGTTGAGTCGCCGTGCCCCAGCTCAAGCCAATTAGCTGTCGATTCATGACGAGCGGTTGGTTCGGGAGTTGGTGCGTTGGAGATTGTTTGTGTAGATAAGCAGTCAAGTGCTGAAGCACTCTTGAATTGGACTAAAGTTCAATATGACTTGGCTGATCGGATTCGACAGGCTTTGGATTTGGATGTCCATATGAAGCAGTTCATGGTGGAGGCTCTGGATGGGTCAACTTCCCAATTCGATGTGGAGGACGGATTGCTTTAGAAAGACAGTCGTCTATGCGTCCCAAGTGTGGGCAATTTGCGGGTGGAATTGTTGTACGAGGCGCACCATACCAAGTACTCGATTCACCCAGGGAGCACAAAGATGTACCGCGACGTTAAGAAACTATTTTGGTGGTCGGGTTTGAAGAAGGATGTGACACTATATGTGGCGAAGTGCCAAACTTGCGCCTTGGTGAAGACGGAATGCCAAAAGCCGGGAGGATTTCTGAAGTCCTTGCCTATTCCGGAGTGGAAATTCGACGACATCACAATGGACTTTGTGCACGGTTTGCCAAGGTCGCAAAAGGGGAATGACACCATCTGGGTGGTCGTATATCGGCTAACGAAGGTGTCGCATTTCATTCCGTATAGGAATGATGATCCGGTGAAAAGTTGGCAAAGTTATATGTGGATAACATTGTACAGCTTCACGGTGTGCCCCGCAGCATCGTGAGTGACCGAGATGGGCGGTTCACGTCCAATGGTTGGAGGCTAGTGCATCAAATGTTGGGAACAAAGTTAAAATTCAGCACAGCCTTTCATCCGCAAATGGATGGTCAGACCGACAAGGTCAATAGAACTATGGAAGACATGCTCCGCATGTATGTCTTGGACTTTGGAAAGCAATGGGAAGACCATCTTTATTTGGTGGAGTTTGCGTACAAAAATAGCTACCAGGCGAGCATTCAAATGGCGCCCTTCGAGGTCCTATATGGTAGAAGATGTCGCACGCCGTTGTCCTAGTTGGTAACGGGTGAGTCAAAGTTGTATAAGCGTCAAGAGGTGGAAGATGCTACGTCCTTGGTTCGTACAATTCAGGAAAGGTTGCTAATCGCTCAGGACCAACAAGCGAAGTACTATAATGCCAAGCAAAGGAACGTGCACTTCGCTATGGGCGACTGAGTGTACTTAAAGATCAAGCCGTTCAAGGGTGTCTCGCGGGTGCGACGATTGAAAAAGCTAAGCCCGAGGTACCTTGGGCCGTTTGAGGTTCTGGAGCGAGTTTGTGAAGCAGCCTATCAGTTGAAGCTTTCAGTGGAGCTTAGTGGTTTACATGATGTATTCCATATATCGGTGCTATGGAAGGCAGTGCAAGAGCCTACGCAAGTGATCGCGGTCGATCAAGTGCCCATTGATAGTGGATTGACGACAAAAGTCAAGCCCGTGCGGATTGAAGACTCGGAAGTCAAGCGGCTACGCAATAAAGAGATCAGGATGGTCAAGGTCCAATGGGACAATTGCGGTCGTGAGGAGCTCTCTTGGGAGCGAGAGAAGACTATGCTTGACAAATATCCGGAGTTGTTCCGCTCAGGTACAAATTTTGGTTTTGTACTTATCTTTCTTTATGTAATTTCGTGGACGAAATTCTTTTAAGAGGTTGAGAACTGTAACGCCCCAAAACTCAAAAGAGCGACGGGTGACGATCTCTACCAAATTTGGAATTTGGCAGGGGTACACGGCCTGGGACACGGGCGTGTCCCAGGGCGTGTCGGGATAATTCAAAGAACTGGCTAAACGTTAAGGCAGGAATCTGCGTTCGACGATCGGGCCAACTTTCTGCGTTCGACGATCGGGTCAGCATTCTGGGTTCGACGATCGTCGAGCAGCGCTCGACGATCTGGTCAAATGCTGCAGTCGACGATCGGGTCGCGTGTTCGTCGAACAGGCAATTTTCTGCGTTCGACGATTTTGGCGCGTTCGACGATTTGGCCAGAGAAGCTCCGTTCGACGATTTTGGTAGCGGTCAACGATCTTGGTTCGACGATCGTCGAGCGCAGGGCTTTGTGGCGTGATTAGCTCTGTCGACACGGAATGTCGACACACGGGATTGGCGGGAGTTGACTAAATGTCCTGACACCATTTATTGGCCGCGGACGTGTCTTGCTCCGGATTGGTGAACCGTGCGGTGTTTAACCCCATTCGTGCAGGTCAGACCTAGATCTTATCCGTGCATCCCTTTTCTGTGCATCCGATGGCTGTGGTTATTCCCGAAAGGGTTATACCCGAGAGATGGTTTCAAAACCATTATTTTCCTGTTGTGAGTTCTCTGTCTAAATCCTAGAGAGAGGGGAGAGCAAAGGAAGAAGAAGAAGCTTAGATCCAGTCGTTGGAGGAGTTTTAGAGCTCCAAATCACGAGCCGACTTCGGATCTGCGAAGGAAAAGAGAGTGCGGTGCTTTTCATCTGCTTACATTTCTCTGGGACCAAGGAAGAACGCTAGGGTAACGATTCTCTTCATGAGCATGTGAAGCTCTCCTTCTTTGCATAAGAAGCCCGCTCTCGCGAGTTTGCGGTGAGTTGGAGGCGTTCCTTCAGGTATATATGTAAAGTCCCCATTGTTTAGAGTCCGTAACGAGAACAGACATATGCATGATTTGTGAAGCCTACCCGGACATGTTGGTCTGGATCGGTGATGTTGCATTGCATAAATGCCGGAGAAGACTCCGTGCGAATGTTTGTTTTTCGGGTTTTCTATGTGGTAGATTGCAACAGGGAGCCTTGGGGATTAACCCTAAGGTGCACCCGAAAAGCTGGGCGGATGCGAGATCTTGCCAACTTGGTGGCCTGGGAGCCAACTTGAACATAACCGGGTTATGTGGAATGTGATGGAAACGGGACTCGGGAGAAGTTTGACCCGCGCAGATGGCTTAAATTGTCGCTGCGATGTGAGCACAGGTTAGGCAGAACCGTATCCGATCTATGTTGTTCGGTTAGAGCCGTTGGCATAGATGAGGGTCTTCGGTGGTCGATGGCTTAAATTGTCGTGACCCATGCCAGGAAGGCAAATTGCTCATGTTTGACCGTCAAAGTGGAGGTGCTGTGATCGGAATGTCGATGGCTTAAATTGACGTGACATTGGTCGGTTCACCGAGAATGTGCCCTGAGTGCACGTGGTGTGTGGCCGTGTGAGCCTACGCTTGTGATGAAATGTATATTTATACACTGCTTGGTTATGCTAATAAGTGCAGGGAAGGAGTATCGCCGCCCCGAATTGGGGACGAGATCGTTATAATTTGGTCAGCATTGCTGACCGTTGTTTTTGTTTACCACCGCGCGGTGGATTGTGCTTGCAGGTGTTGCTAGACCAAGTGGTCAATAGCGGGCTAAAGCCCAAATTGCGAAGCCGACCCTTGAAGGCCTAATTGAAGTGTTTACTTGCTTTGTTCATGTATGACCGACCTGCGTGCCGTGGTATGGAAAACATGTATTAAGAGCAAACCATTTGTAAGGCCTTAAGGCCAGTACTTGTGTATGTACTACATTCCTTTTTGGTGTATTAGTGGACATTCATGCTTGGTGATGGGTTCTTTTAATTGCAACTTTTAATACTGCTTCCACTAGAATGCTCTGTGTAGGACGTAATGATTTGTTGGATGGTTTCCATTGAGTAACCACCTGATCTGTCTGTGGAATATGGCGTCGGCCCCGGCCGGACCTACTGCTATATGCTATGCGACGGATAGGGGGTGTTACACATATTATCATTCTACCAGACCATCTTACAGCAACAGAAATCAACACAGCTCCCAGGGCAGTAAACAACAACATAAGAAGCAAAACAGTCAACAACAGACATCTGAAGAAAGTCAAAGAAAAATCAAGTCCAGAAAGACCTCCCTCTCCAACATATGATCCAGAATTGGATCCTAATTCTAGAATGGCCAGGTTTAATGAGCTGATTGCTCTCTCTCAGATAAGAAAGGCCAAAGAAGAAGGAAAATATTCCTCTCAATTTTCTACCATGTCATCATATAGGAAGAAGGAATTTGACAAATATCAAGTAAAAAATCTTTTCAATGTTGATACTTATATGAGTTTGCACCTAGAAGCAGTAGTGCCCAGAGCTACATCTGTCAAGATTCTGGGTGCTGAAGACATGAAAATGACTCAGAGAGAAGCAGAAGATCCCAAAAGGAAGTTGATTTTCACAAAACCTGCTTCCTCTTCAAATGCCTCAAAGAAAGATTCTCAAACTTCTGATTTTGTAATTTTGAACTTTGCTATTATTATATATATTCACAAGACACTTTTGTTCATATCTGCTGAATGTTTTATAATTCTGTCAGATATTTTTTTGCTTTGTGATTTTGTTTATTTTTATTTTGTATAGTGACGTCACCCAAATAGGGGGAGATTGTTGGAACCCTACTTGTGATTTGGGCTAGGTTCACTATTAGGATTGATGACCCATCATGTATAATCAAGGGTCATAAGTTAGTTTCAGGATTAAGATCAATCACATAGGGTTAGCTTACTGAAACCTACCTTTAGAAGACTTCAGAGACTCAAGACTAAAGATACAAGATAGTTTTAAAGATTGCAGAAAAGTCATTCAACGAAAGCTGAAATCATCTTGACGATCGTCGACCTCAAATCGACGAACTCAGAGTTCCTTCTCTGAGTTGAGCTCGATGAAAGTCCAGCTGAGATCGACGAAATTTGAGCTTATATCAGAATCTCAGCTCGATGAAGTGCCTTCTCAGCTCGACAAACTTGGAGCTCAGATTGACAAGTATATTTTCTATTCGACGATCTTGGAGCTCAGCTCGATGAAGTAGAATTATCAGTTCGATGAACTTGGAGCTCAGGTCGACATAAAATTTACTGAGTTCGACTAACTCCTTCAAGGTTCTGTTCGACTAAATTTCTCAGTTTCTCAGATCGACTAAAGTAGTCAAATTTCAGATATTAAGATAGTAATACTCTGTTAATTAATGCTTAATATTCTCAAGAATACAGCCGTTTCTTGACAACATTAATTAAGGATTTCGCAGAGTTATTACTCCACCATATTTACTGGAACAGTTGGGGAAATACATTGAAGACAAAAATAGCCATTTCAATTCCCAGAAAATATGCAGAGGATTTCAAGGAATTTGAAATTCAAATCAGCAATCAATATATATAACATTTTTTTTCAGAAGATTGCTAGTAGTCCATAATAAGAAGAATTATCAATCAGAAGAAGAAGAAAAAGAACATTTGCAACCAAAGAATAAGAAACAAAGACAAAGAAACTTCTTGTTCATCATTCGTCCCTTCAAGATTTTCTTTTAGCAACACAATACTCAATCTGAGACGAAAAAGCTCATTCTCTCAGAATCATCTACTGGAAGAAGAAGTGTTCATCTTTGAAGGCCTACACCCTGAAGCAAAGTTTCCTCTCCTGACCAGATTTCTATAACTCAGGGGGAGATTTGACAACATCAACTAATTCACTAGTCTTTTCAGAGGATTGAGACAGAGAATACAACATATTTTATTTTTCTTTCACTGTGTACAAGGTTATAACTCCCTTCAAAAGTTAGATCCTTTGATTCTCAAGTCTCCTGATCAAAAGACTTGGTTTGGTTTTGGGGTACCTGATCAAAAGCTCAAAGGATTGCTAGATCTCCGTTAGAAAATAGTTCTTGTGGTGACAGGGCACCTGAACAAAAAACTATGGTGATAGGGCACCTGAACAAAAACCTGTGGTGACAGGGCACCTGATCAAAAACCTGTAGTGGATTCCTACCAGGGTGGTAGAAAAGCAAATGTACCCAGGTTTATTGGGGAACCACTATAAATTTCCTTGTGTCGTCTGATTGTGCTCTACTTTTTATTTGCTATGTCGTGATATTTATTTTCTTATATTTATAAGTATCACCTATTTTAATCCGCTGTAAAAACAACTTAAAGTTTTTAAAATACTCTATTCACCCCCTCTAGAGTTAGTTAGATCAATCTCTCACTTTCCATTAGTATCTGAGGTATCACTTTCAATTATGTATATGTATAAAATAAATTATAGTCAAAGACAACAAAAATTGAAAGGCTTGGTGGTTAAGTATTTTCGCCGATCTATGAACGGTTTGGGTTCGAATCCTAGCATCCTCACATTTTGGTGGATATTTAACCCGACCCCAGTTCCTTGCTTACTGGTCCGCCCGCCTGATTTTCCGCTTCTTGGGCGGTCCGCTATGGTACCGGGTCTTTAACCGTGACCGGACCAGCTGGTGGTCCGGTCCACGACCGACCGATTGAACCGGCCGGTCCGGTCTGATTTTTAAAAGCTTGACTTCAATCACAATTTTAGAGGCAATTGATTTCATTGTGATGGAATAAATGCTTGACTAAAATGGTGTTTTCATGGTTTTCTGGAAAACAATAAACGCTTACTTTCAAAAATATGAGCTTTTCTCTTCGGGTAAATAAACATCTCCCTTTTTCTCTTAGCTCGTCGTTTGGATGAAATTGAGCTCCTGGAATTGTAATTGAAGATTTAATTTCAATTTTATTGTTTGTTTGCACGTTTGACGTTTGAATTGGAATTTTAATGAATTCAGTGGAATTTATTTTTGAACTAAAGACAATTCTTTGCAATCTATATAAGAATTGAATAATTCCGGTCGATGCACTTTTTTGCCCGAGAGTGTGTTTTTCGCTTGGGAGCGCATTTTTCGCTCGGGAGCGCGTTTTATCGCCCGACCCACTTTTTTGTCTCCAGAGCGTGTTTTTCGCTCGAGCAAAAGGTATACATCTCCCTTTTTATCTTACTGTTTTTATGTCACTGGTTTACTGGTACCTCTAATTCCATTACTAGTTTCTTACCACTGCTTTCCTTACCATCATAGTATAAAATCATGTTTCTCAAGGCTAACTTTTTTGTTGAGCTGATAGCAACATGTAACTGTTGGAAGGGGTTGTTGCAGCTGAATAGGAGGCCCTCCATGTTTACATGTCAGACACACGACCCTGTAGAAGAATCATGCCCTCAAACCTGAAGCGTTCCAGGGAAATTATTCTTTGAAAGATGATATAGGACTAGTGATTGTTGATTGTCGGGTCCAATCGGAAATCAGTGATAGTCAGTCATTAGTGATCAGTGATCGTCAAATGCAAGGACGATTAGCAATTTTTGACTAGGGGGATCCGATCAGCAATTGTCAACCGTGGAAAGCTGATCAACAATTTGTTGGGCTTTTAAGAATGCACATCACATGTGCGCAACAGAATAAGGAATCAAGAAAACCCAAAGAGAATTGGAACTTGCGATGATCATGATCAAGAAGTAAAAAAAAAAAACTTTAGATAAAAGTATACTTTAGTGAGATTGATTCACTACTCAACCAAGGCGCTCCAAGGAAGTCCGATGAACATTTACGACTGGAGTTCCAAGCATTGAAGTATATCAACGTGTAACACCCCCTATCCGTCACATAACATATAATAGTAGGTCTGGCCGGGGCCCGACGCCATATACCACAGACAGACCGAAGGGTTACGCAATGAAACCATCCTTCCAATAACCAACGTCCCACACAGAGCACATTATAGCGGAAGCATTTTAAATGTTGCAAAATAAAGAACCCAGCTAGAACATGAATGTCCACTAACAAAAACCCAAAAAGGAATGAACGTACACAATACACAAAGTACATGGCCTTATGAGCTTACAAGAGTTTTCTTATACAAATAGTGTCTTCCATACATCGGCACGCAGCCCGGTCCCACATGAGAATAAAAGTAAACTTCAGCATAGGCCTTCAAGGGTCGGCTCACCAACAAGGGTTTTTGCCCGCTAATTGCCACTAGGCTCCGCAACACCTGCAAGCAACAATCCACTGAAGCAGTGGGAAACAAAAGCAACAGTCAGGTAAAGCTGACCAAATTATAACGACCCCGCCCCTTTACTCGGGGCGGTGATGCTCCTTCCCTGCAGTGCATTAGTACAACCAAACAAAATAGTGAAAGTACAATTTAAGTATACTTCACCACAAGCGTAGGCACACACGAACACATACCCCCGTGCTCTCAGGGCACTTATACGGTGAACTCGGTCCACCACCGCCCCTAGGACGCAAACTTGTGAGCATTTGAGTCTTTTCGGCAGAAGTCACGTCAATTGAAGACATCGACGACCTAAGACCCACCCTCTATGCCATTGGTAGGCCCCTAAAACTGAACCACATAGAGGGGGAACTGTTCCACTCAACCCGTTGCTCACCTCGCCACGACAATTGAAGTCATCGGCGCGGGTCAAGCTTCCCTGAAGCCCGAGTATTGAACACACAATATTACAAAACTTAGTTATATACAAGTTGGCTCCCAGGCCACCAACATGGCAGAACCACATTTCTGCCCAGTTTTCCGGGTGCACCTTGAGGTTAGTCCCCAATGCTCCCTATTGCAGTCTACCGCGTAGAAAACCCGAAAAACAACGATCGGCGCAGAGTTTTCTCCGGCCATTCATGCAATGCAACATCACCGATCCAGACCAACTTGTCTGGGTTGGCTTCACACACCTTGCCTATGTCCGTACTTCGATTCTGGACTCTACATGCAAAACAACAGGGACTATTCATGTCTACCCGAAGGAATGCCCCACACTCACCGCATACTCGTGAGAGCAGACTTCCTATGCAAAAAGGAAAGAGGACTTCACATGTCCAAGATGAGAATCGTTACCCTAGCGTTTCTCTTTGGCGCCATGAAGATCTAGACAGATGAAAAGCAATGCAACGGCCTTGCCTCCATAGATCTCAACTCGGCTTGCGATTTGGGGATCCGAAGATCCACTGGCGGCCGGAACTCTCCTCCACCTTCCTTGCTCTCCCCTCTATCTAAAGCTTTTAGAAAGATAAACTTAAAAGGGAAATGAGGGTTTAAATCCCTATTCCCGGATATAACCCAGCAAGAGCCAGCCTGGGCCCTTGGATCCCAAAAGAAGGAAACAGACGGCCACGATTCGTACTTAAAATCCAATTCCTGGGCCGAACACGACTTGTGACACAAGCCGTGTGCCTCAATCGACGCCGAAACCGTCGCGTCAAGAACAGGACACGGGCTCTCGACACGCCCATATCACACTTGACACGCCCGTGTTAATCAGTACACGCCCGTGTTGCGGGGTATGTTCCTCCATCAACACAGGACCAAAACATCCCGAAGAGAACAGGGGTCCTCGACACGCCCGTGTCCAATTTTACACGCCCGTGTCAACCCGAACACGCCTGGGATCCAGGCCGTGTTCCTCCCCCAACACAGCTCGGCTAACAGCCCGAGTAGGACACGGCCTGGGAAACGCCCATGTCTCAGGCCGTGTTCGCTGTCTCGACGATCGTCGACTGCATTTTCGTTGACCACTCGACAAGATCGTCGAACCCGAGCACGACATGGCCCTGGACACGCCCGTGTCCCACGCCGTGTGACCCCTACCAAGCACCAAACTTGGTTCTAAACGCTGCCCGTCCCTCTTTTGAGTTTCAAGGTGTTACAATTCTCTCCCTCTAAAAAGAATTTCGTCCCGAAATTACAGTAAGGGAAAAATACACAAAACGTAAACGGTACCTGAGTGGAATAACTATAGGTACTCCTCAAGCATGGTCTGCTCTCGCTCCCACGAGAGTTCCTCCCGACCTCAGTTGTCCCAATAGACCTTAACCATCCTGATGTCCTTATTACGCAGTCTCCTAACTTCACAGTCCTCAATGCAGACGGGCTTGACCTTCATCGTCAACCCATTATTAACTGGAACTTGATCGACCGCAATCACTTACGAAGCCTCTTGCACTGCCTTCCGCAACATCGATATGTGGAATAGGTCATGTAGACCGCTCAGTTCCACTGATATCTTTAATCGATAAGCTGCTTCGCCAATCTTCTCCAGAACCTCAGACGGTCCAAGGTACCTCGGGCTTAGCTTCTTCAAGCGCCGTACCCGTGAGACACCCTTGAGCGACTTAATCTTCAAGTACACCCAGTCGCCAATAGCGAACTCAACGTTCTTATGCTTGATATTATAGTACTTAGCTTGCCGGTCCTGAGCGATTAACAATCTTTCTCGGATAGTTCGTACCAATGAGGTTGCATCTTCTACTTATTGCCTCTTGTACAACTTCGACTCACCCGTCTCCAACCATGACAACGACGTGCGACATCTCCTACCATAAAGGGCCTCGAATGGCGCCATTTGGATGCTCATCTCGTAACTGTTGTTATAAGCAAATTCCACCAAGTACAAGTGATCTTCCCAATGCCTCCCAAAATCCAAGATGCACATGCAAAGCATGTCTTCCATCGTCCTGTTGACTCTCTCGGTCTGACCATCCGTCTGCAGATGAAAGGCCATGCTGAAACTCAGCTTTGTTCCCAATATTTGCTGCACCAACCTCCAGTCATTGGACGTGAACCGCCCATCTCGATCACTCACGATGCTGCGGGGCACACCGTAAAGCCACACAATATTATCCACATACAGTTTTGCAAATTTCTCCACCGAATCATCCTTCCAATTCGGAATGAGGTGCGACACTTTCATCAAACAATCTACAATCACCCAGATGGCGTCATTTCTCTTCTGCGACCTTGACAAACAATGCACAAAGTCCATTGTAATATCATCGAACTTCCACTCCGGGATAGGCAAGGACTTCAAGAAACCTCCAGGCTTATGGCACTCCACCTTCACTAAGGCGTATGTTTGACACTTCGCCACATAAAGTGCCACATCCTTCTTAAGTCCTGGCCACCAGAACAACTTCTTCAAATCACGGTACATCTTCGTGCTCCCTGGGTGAATCGAGTACTTGGTATGATGAGCCTCATACATAAATTCCGCCCGCAATTTACCCACATTAGGGTCGCACAAACGACTGTCCTTCCATAACAAACCATCCACAACATCAAATTGGGAATTTGACCCATCCAAAGCCTCAACCATGATTTGCTTTATGCTGCTATCCAAATCCAAATCCTGCTGAATCCGATCAGCCAGGTCATACTGAACTTCTGTCCAGTTCAATAGCGCTTCGGCACTAGTCTGCTTGTCAACACAAGAGATCTCTAATGCCTTCAACTCCCGAATCAAACGCTCGTCATGAACCGACAACCAGTTGGCTTGTGCTAGGGCCTCGTGACTCAACACATCCGCAATCACATTGCCTTTCCCAGGAACATAATGAATGTTGAATGTGTAGTCCCCCAGAAACTCCATCCATCCTTTGCTACCGCATATTTAGGTCCTTTTGATCCAATAAGTACTTCAGGCTATTGTGGTCGGTATAGATATCCACCTTCACACTGTACAGGTAATGCCTCCACAGCTTCAGAGCAAATATCACAACTGTTAACTCCAAGTCATGGACCGGATAATTCCTCTCATGCACCTTCAGCTGACGCGAGCCATAAGCTATAACACTCCCATGCTGCAGCAGAACATAACCCAAACCACTGCCCGAAACATCACTGTAGATCTCATAACCTTCGGTCCCACTCGACGAACTTAGAACATGCACCGTGGTCAAACGACTTTTCAACTCTTCGAAAGCTTGCGTGCACTCAGGCGTCCAAACAAACTTCTGCTCTTTCCTCATCAGAGTTGTGAGGGGTAGTGCTATCCGCGAGAAGTTCTCCACGAAGCGCCTATAATAGCCGGCAAGCCCCAAAAAAATCCGGACTTCCGCTACCGTAGACAGCACAGACCACTCCCGTATAGCAACTATCTTCGCTGGATCCACCACAATTCCCTCTCCACTAACTATGTGACCAAGGAATGCTATTGAGGATAACCAAAACTCATATTTGGAGAACTTGACATACAATTGATTCTTCCTTAGTGTCTCCAACACCAAATGCAGATGCTTAAAGTGTAACACCCCAAATCCCAAGATTGGGAAAAAGTTGGGTGACACGGCCTGGGACACGGGCGTGTCCCAGGGCGTGTCCTGCTCGGGTGAACAGCCGGCGAGTGGTCGACAAAATCCGTTTCTACGAAAAAAAATGAGGGAACATGCCCTCTGACACGGGCGTGTCAGAGGCTGTGTCCTCCTCTGGTCGACGATTTCAGCTCGACGAAATTGAGCTGCAGGCATGTAACACGGGTGTCTGAGGCCTGGTAAACACGGGTGTGACACGGTTGTGTCTTAGGGTGCATGGCCTGTGACACGGGCGTGTCACTGGCCGTGTCCCGCTCGGGTTGATTTGGTTTTGCGCAGGCTGAAGCACATGGCCACAGACACATGTGTGTATGAAGGCGTGTCAGGTGGCACGGCCCATGACATGGGCATCTCACTTGGCAGTGTACTGGTCTGGATGAGTCGGTTGTGTGCCGCTTAAGGTACACGGCCTGTGACACGGGCGTGTCACGGGCCGTGTCAAGCAAAAAATAGCCTTTTGTGGCAAAATCGTGGTCGTCCATTTTCTCAGCTGGGATCCAAAGGCTGAGATCCCTCCCTGCTTCCTTAAGGCCGAAAAATGAGATGGGAATTCTCATTTGAGTTTGGTCATCCACTTTTTACAATCCTAGAGAGAGAGGAAGAAGGAGGAGGAGGAGGAGCTTGCCACCAGTGGAGCTGCGGAGTTCCTATTCGAGATCTGAGGCTAGCGTTGTGGAGGCAAAACCACTGCGGTCCTTTCCAGCCGGCTGAAAACCCATGGCTCCGAAGCGATCTTTAAGGGTAACGATCTTTCTTCCTAGCCATGTGAAGGCTTATTTTTTGGCATATGCATAGGATTCCCCCACCAGAGGGTGGCTTGGTAAGGGAGTCCCTTGGGTTGATTCGTGGAATCCCCATCATTTGGCATATAGATACAGAAATGGAGTACGGAATAGGCATGTTGTGTGAAGCCCATCTGGACAGGTTGGTCTGGATTGGTGATGTTGCATATACGCACCGGAGAAGACTCGGTGATCGAAACGTGTAGTTTAAGGAGTCGATGGGTTGGACCTGCGAAGGGTAGTAGCAGGAAGTACTAGAGTGGTAGTCCAGTAAAATACCCTTGTATTGATTGTGTTGTTCATGGCTTGTGCCTGTAAAGGGCAGTAGTAGGAAGTACTGGATTGGAGATCCAGGAAAATACCCTTGATATTGGTGATGCTTGGTGGGTTGTTCCTGTGAAGGGTAGTAGCAGGAAGTACTGGCGTGAACGCCCAGGAAATACCCGCAAATGCTGTTTCGAGCTTGGAATGGAAAATGAGTTCTGTCGCTACCTCTGAGCGTGGAACCTAGCTAACCTGCGATTGTGAAGCCAGTCTTGCGAGGACATGATGGCTATGTATGAGCTGGAAGAGCTCTTACGACTTGATGCCAAACAGGTAAGATGAAACCAACCCGCGCCTTTTTGATAGCCGCGAGTATGCTGTACTCGGTGATGGCAAGGCGACTTGAGCAATGGGGGTGGCTGTTCCGACCTGCGTTATGTCCATCCAACGTGAGACCTGAAGGTGCGGTCTGTTGGAGCGCATAACGAGAGTCTTAGGCCTACGCACCACAACACCATGGGGGCTACGGGCCAATCCCATGTCATTAAGACTAAAATATCTAGCTGCACGCCATGAAGTAAATGCTCAACTTTTGTCGTTGTGTTTTGGCCGTGATACGGTGGTGGGACCCTGGTTCGTCGGTACACCAAGAATGTGCCCTGAGTGCACGGATCGTCAGGCCGCGAGGCTGATGATTATGATGGAATGGTTGTGCGTGAGTGCACAATATGTGATGAATATATATATGCATATGACTTGCTACGCCTGCAGGGAAGAAATGCCACTGTCCCGGGAAAGGGGTAGGGTCGTTATAATTTGGTCAGCTGAACGCTGACCGTTGCCTTATTTGCCACCGTAGGGCGGGCTGTCCCTGTACAGGTGCTGGAGAATTAAGAGGGACACATAAAGGTTGACGTCCCTGCTGTTGTTATTGTTCCTGCTAGCCCTTGAAGGCTAATCTTAAAATACTGTGTTTTATATATTTGTGGTCGGCCTGCGCGCCATTTTTTGGGAGCCACTTTTGTAAAAGGACTTGTAAGGCCATATGGCAAACTGACTTTGTATTTGGTGCACATTCTTGTTTATATATAAATATGGAACTTTATATGGTGGACATTCATGTTTAGAGTTCTGTTGTGTGTTATAGGCTTCCGCTAGAATGCAATGAGTTAGGATGCTCAACTCTGGTATCACTCCGTGACTTTGCCGTCTGTTTTGTGGTATATGCTGTGGTGCCCCGGCCGGACCTTCTAGTATATACTATGTGAACGCATGGAGTCGTTACATTTTTGGTATCAGAGCTCTCGGCCTTTCCCTTTCGAATTCGTGGTCGAATTCTTTTGTGGGGTGGCGAGCACGTGTACGTGCGAACTGCGTTAACACTAATGAACTCTTGAATGTTCACTTTAGGAATGCAAATACATGTGTTTGAGGAACCTGCGGGTTCCTATTTTTGTTTTTATTGCTTGTGTGCGGCCGCTAATGTGCGTGTCTTGTTCACCTATAGGTGACTCGAAGTGGTGCTGGGCAGTCAGAGCCCCAGCGTTCTGATGAGAGTACGACACCAGCTGAGGTGCCTACACCTCTCCCTTCTGCGAAAACTATTTGATTAGTTGCTGAGGCTCTATTTGTGATGATTCAGCCTACTGGTCAGGCACAAGGGCAGGCACAGCTGGCATTGAGGCCAGAACCTGTTATGGTTGTGGATCCTCGAGCAACCGAGAGACAGTTAAAGCAGTTTATGAGTTTCAATCCACCGACGTTTACGGGTATGGGATCTCCTACGCAGGAGGAGGACTGGTTATCGCGCGTCAAGCGGATTATGACGGCGATCAGGACGGAGGAGGATCAGAAGGTCACCTTAGCCACCTTCTTACTCGAAGGAGAGGCACGTTTATGGTGGGATGAGATGGAAGTACACCACTTGGCGGGTCGGCCGTTAACACAAGTGTCGATCGAGGAGTTCTCTCGAATGTTCCTGGCAAAGCACCAACCAGCGACACAACACATTGCCATGGAAAACTAGTTCCAAAGGCTGACGCAAGGAGAAGGCAGTGTTGAAACTTATATGCACGAGTTCACGAGGTTAGGACGGTATGCGGGTTCGATCTTCGCTGATGAGCAGTGGAAAACGAATTAGTTCTATGAAGGATTGCGGGACGAGTTGCGATTCATGCTTTCGAGTTCAGTGAACCAAGGATTCCAGGCGTTGGTTGATATTGCGTGCGCGCTGGAGACATGAAGAGGGTGTAAGGGAAGCGGACCTTGGCTATAACAAAGCTAGAATTCAAGGTGCCCCGACCTGGGAAATCATATTATAAGAAGAAATGGGGTAAGAGGTCCAAATTGGCAGGACAAGCTCCTTCTACGGTTGCATCAGGTGCAACGTCGGGGGCCACGTCAAGGCCAAAGACTCGTACGTGATTTACTTGTGGACAAGTGGGGCATATTGCCCGTGACTGTCGGGTTGTTCCGCCTAAAGGAGAAAAGAAGGCGGGAGCATCCTATGCTGAGAAGGGAAAGGCAGTGGTGGAGTCCTCTACATCCCAGGCGCAGACCCGAGTCTACCACCTTGGCCTGCAGGAGGTCATTAAGCAGAGTGACGTCGTCACTGGTATGAGTTACGTTATTACATTATTTTGCTTATTTCATTCTTTGTTTATTGTATGCTTTGTATGTGGCTTATGTGTGATACAATTGCCACAGGCTTTGTAATGATTCGGGACACCCTGGCGCGAGCACTATTTGATACGGGTGCTTCGCAGTCATTTCTGTCTAAAGACTTTGTAGCTCGCATTGGAGCACCTAGTCATGCAAAGACAGAGAGCGTCAGGGTGGTGTTACCGAATGGTTGTTTGATGCTCGCGGATCGGGCTTGCGATGTGGCGGTTCTCATTGGAAGTCAGGAGTTTTGTTTAACTGCATCTTTACTGCCGATATCAGAATTCGACGTGATCTTTGGTATAGACTGGCTAGCGGAGCAGCATGCCTTTATTGATTGTAATGCCAAAGAGATCACATTGGGCCAGAATACCGAGCAGGAGACTAAGTTCGCTGGTATGCGAGGAGTGGGCGGGACCTTGATGTCTGCACTCCAAATCGTCAAGGCTGTTCGGAAGGGCGCAGAGTTATACTTCACGCTGATTCAGGCTGTTGAGCCAAAGGCCAGTGTAAGTGATGTTTCGGTTGTCTCAGAGTTTGCAGATGTATTCCCTAAGGATCTTCTTAGGCTACCACCCAAGCGGGAGATCGACTTCACGATCGAGTTGGTGCCAGGTGTGAAACCTATGGCCCGCTCGCCATATTGTGTCGTGCCAAAGGAAATGACGGAGTTGAAAATCCAATTGCAAGAGTTGCTGGAGCAGGGTTATATACGCCCAAGTGCGTGCCCTTGAAGCGCACCTATTCTGTTTGTGAAAAAGAAAGACGACGGCTTGCAGTTATGTATTGATTACCGCGAAGTGAATAAGCTGACCGAGAAGAACAAGTACCTGATTCCACGGATTGATGAGTTGTTCGATCAGCTGGTGGGATCAACCGTCTACTCGAAATTGGATTTGAAGTCTGGTTATTACCAGTTGAGGATACGAGAAGGAGACATTCCCAAGACTGCATTTGGAACACGTTACGGTCATTATGTGTTCACGGTAATGCCGTTTGGGCTGTGCAATGTGCCATCGGTATTCATGGATCTGATGCACCGAACGTTTCGAGAGTACCTGGATTTGTTCGTGATTGTGTTCTTGGTGTACTCGAAATCTGAAGCTGCTCATACAAACCACTTGCGCTTGGTGTTGCATACTTTGCGAAGTAATAAGCTCTATGCCAAGTTCTCGAAGTGCGAGTTTTGGCTATCGTCAGTGGCTTTTATAGGCCATGTGGTAAGTGGAGAGGGCATCGCAGTGGATCCGTCAAAGATAAGGGCCATACAGGAGTGGCCGGTGTTGTCTTCGATGGCCGAAGTCAGGAGTTTCCTTGGACTGGCGGGCTACTATAGATGGTTTGTTGAAATCGTTTCACGGATTGCTTTGCCTCTGACCACACTGATGAGAAAGGATCAGAAGTTCGTTTGGACGCCGGAGTGCGCACGAGCTTTTGAAGAGCTGAAGAGTCGGTTGACCACGACACCTGTGTTGACATCATCATGGGGTACCGAAGGATACGAGATCTATAGTGATGCTTCAGGAAGCGGCTTAGGCTACGTTCTTCTGCAAAATGGGAAAGTGATTGCTTATGGCTCATGCCAGTTGAAGGTGCATGAGCGAAATTATACCGTCCACGACTTAGAGTTGGCAGCGATGATCTTTGCACTAAAGTTATGGCGGCATTATCTGTATGGCGTGAAAGTGGATATCTATATGGACCGCAAGAGCCTAAAGTATTTGTTGGAGCAGAAGGACCTGAATATGCGACAACGAAGGTGGATGGAGTTCCTTGGGGACTACACCTTTACGATTCATTATACTCCCGGGAAGGGAAATGTGGTCGCTGATGCCTTGAGTCGGAGTGCACCGACAAGGGAAAAATGGTTGCGGAGGCACGATGAACGTCTAATCCAGGAGTTAGAAGCATTAGAGATTTCTTGTGTTGACAAGAATTTCACAACTGATGCATGTTTGAACTGGACGGAGGTGCAATATAATCTTGCAGACAGGATTCGACGAGCAACAGAGCTGGATGAAAGTATCCAACGCTATGTAAAGGATGGGCCAGACGACAAATTCTCCTGGGATGACGGCCTTTTACAGAAAGAGGGCTGATTGTGCATTCCGAGTATGGGTAAACTGCAAGAAGAGTTGATGTACGAAGCTCACTTTACGAAGTACTCAATTCACCCTGGGAGCACAAGGATGTTCATAGATATGAAGAAGCTGTTCTGGTGGCCAGTACTGAAGAATGATATTGCTCATTACGTAGCCAAATGCAAGACTTGTGCTTTAGTAAAGGCGGAATGCCAGAAGCCCGATGGTTTCTTATAGTCGTTGCCAATTCCGGAATGGAAGTTCGATGATATCTCAATGGATTTCGTGCACGGGTTGCCGAGATCTCAACGCGGGAATGATTCAATCTGGGTGATTGTAGACCGGTTGACAAAAGTGGCACACTTCCTTCGGAACAAATGAGATGATTCAGGGGAAAGTTTAGCAAAGCTCTATGTGGAGCAGATCGTATAGCTACATGGTGTTCCTCGTAGCATTATGAGCGATCAGGATGGGTGTGTTGAATTTTCTCAAAGTGGTCAGCAAGATAACCTAAAGCCAAATTAATATTCTAAGAACTATCCAATTAACACCTTGATCATGCGGAAGCCCAAAGAGCAAGCTTAACACCAAATGCAAATGGAAGAACAAGCAGATCTTATATTCATTAACACTTATTTACAGGGCATGGTATACGTAGCGAGACATGATTTCGATAGTACACAAGCTAAAAATAGAAAGCACAAAACAAGTCGGGCGGACAGCACAGGAGACCGCCGAGACCGCTGTAACAACCCCATCCGTTTACATAGTATATACTAGAAGGTACAGCCGGGGCCCCACAACATATACCACAAAACAGGTGGTGAAGTTACGGTATGATACCAGAGTAGTGCAGCGCACCCTAACACATTGCATTCTAGCGGAAGCCTAAACACTAAACTTGAACTCCACACCTGAATGTCCAACATATAAAAGCTCCTCATTTATATATAACATAAGAATGTTTTACAAATACAAACAGTTGGCCCTATGGACTTACAGGGCTTTCACAACAGTGGCCTCAACATTGGCGCGCAGGCCGGCCACGTATAAATAAAAAACAGCATTTATAAGTTTAGCCTTCGAGTTTAGTGTTTAAGATTCTGCTAGAATGCAATGTGTTAGGGTGCGCTGCGTTACTCTGGTATCATACCGTAACTTCACCGTCTGTTTTGTGGTATATGCTGTGGGGCCCCAACCGGACCTTCTAGTATATACTATGTAAACGGATGGGGTTGTTACATTTTTGGTATCAGCTGTCTTGGTCTTTCCCTTTCAAAGTCGTGGTCGACTTCTTTTGTTGGGTGGCGAGCATGTGTCTGTGTGAACCAAGTTAACACGATTGAACTCCTGAATGTCCACTGTAGGAATGAAAATACATGTGTTTGAGGAACCTGCGCGTTCCTATCTTGTTGTGATTGCTTATGTACGGTTGCTAATGTATGTGTCTTGTTCACCTATAGGTGACACGGAGTGGAGCTGGGTAGTCGGAGCCCCAGCATTCTGAAGAAAGTATGGCACCAGCCGAGGTGCCTACACCTCCCCCATCTACGGAAACTGTGCGATTAGTTGCTGAGGCTTTGTTCACCATGATGCAAGCCCAGCCGATTGGGCAAGTACAACCGGCAGTAAGGCCAGAACAGGTTGCGGCGAGGACAGAACCTGTTGCGGCTGTAGAACCTCGAGCAGCTGAGAAGCAGTTGAAGCAATTTATGAGCTTTCATCCGCCTACATTCTCGGGAGTGGGATCTCCTGCACAGGCTGAAGATTGGTTGTCGTGCGTCAAGTGGATAATGACGGCGATTGGATCAGAGGAACATCAGAAGGTCACCTTAGCCACCTTATTGTTGGAAGGAGAGGCGCATTTATGGTGGGACGAGATGGAGCAACATCACTTGGCAGGGACACCGTTAACACAAGTGTCGATGGAGGAATTCTCTAGACTCTTCCTGGCAAAGCACCTCCCGACGACATAACGTATTGCCATGGAGAACGAATTCCAAAGGCTAACGAAAGGTGATTTCAGTGTGGAAGCTTACCTGCATGAGTTTACACTCTTGGGGCGGTATGCGGGTTCGATTTTTGCTGATGAGTAGAGGAAGACAAATAGGTTCTATGAAGGACTGCAGGACGAGTTGAGGTTCCTGCTTTCTAGTTTAGTGAACTAAGGCTTCCAGGCGTTGGTCGACACTTCGTGTGCGCTGGAAAAAGACATGAGGAGGGTGCAAGGGAAGCGTGCCTTGGCTGTGACACAGCCGGAGTTTAAGGTGCCCCGACCGACGAAGTCATTTTCTAAGAAGAGATGGGGTAAGAAGTTCAAGATGGTGGGAAAAGCTCCTTCTTTAGTTACATCGGGAGCAACGTCGGGGGCCACCTCAAGGACGGATACTCGTATATGCTTTAATTGTGGACGGGTGGGACATATAGCCCGGGATTGTCGGGTGCCGCCAAAGAGTGAAAAGAAGGCGGGAGTGTCATATGCGGAGAAAGGAAAGGCAGTCGTGGAGTCTTCTGCCTCGCAGGCGCAGCCCCGGGTCTACAATCTTGGCCTGTAGGTGGCCATCAAGCAAAGTGACATTGTCACAGGTACGAGTTTAGTTATTGAGTATTGTATTGCTTGCATGCTTTGTTTATTGCATATGCATATGCAGTTTGTGTGTGTGACATGGTTGTCACAAGATTTGTAATGATTCGGAACTCGCTGGTACGAGCACTGTTTGATACGGGTGCGTCACATTCTTTTCTGTCTAAAGATTCATAGAGCGACTTGGGATACCTAGTCGTGGAAAGACAGATAGCGTCAGGGTGGTGTTGCCGAATGGTTGTTTGATGCTTGCGGATCAAGCTTGTGATGTGGCAGTGCAAATAGGAAGTCAGGATTTCTGCTTAACTGCATCTGTCTTGCCGATATCGAAATTTGACGTGATATTTGGTATGAATTGGCTCGCGGAGCAGCATTCCTTGATTGATTGTAATGCCAAAGAGATTACGTTGGGCCAGAATACCGAGCAGGAGACTAAGTTCGCGGGTATGCGAGGAGTTGGCGGGATGTTGATGTCTGCACTCCAAGTTGTCAAAGCTGTTCGGAAGGGTGCGAAGTTATACTTCACGCTACTTCAGGCTGTGGAGCCCAATGCCAGTGTTTGTGATGTTCCGATTGTATCGGAGTTTGCAGATATGTTTCCGAAGGATCTCCCTGGGCTACCACCCCAGCGAGAGATTGACTTCACGATTGAGTTGGTGCCTGGTACGAAACCTGTGGCCCGATCGCCATATCGCGTTGCGCCAAAGGAAATGGCAGAGTTGAAAGTCCAACTGCAAGAATTGCTGGAGCATGGGTATATACGCCCATGCATGTCACCTTGGAGCGCCCCTGTTCTTTTTATAAAAAAGAAAGACGGCGGTTTACGGTTATGTATTGATTACCGCGAACTGAATAAGCTGACAGAGAAGAACAAATATCCGATTCCGCGGATTGATGAGTTGTTCGATCAGATAGTGGGATCGACCGTCTACTCCAAGTTGGACTTGAATTCTGGTTATTATCAGTTGGGGATCCGGAAAGGTAACATTCCCAAAACCGCAGGGCTAGCAGCAGCAGCAGCAAAAGCAGCAGGGACTTCAGCCCTTATGCATCCCGCTCGGCCCTCCAACACCTGCACAGGGACAGCCTACCCAACGGTGGAAAACAGAGGCAATAGTCAGCATTCAGTTGACCAAATTATAATAACCCCACCTCTTCTCCCGGGGCGGTGGTATTCCTTCCCTGCAGGCATAGCATTTCACAAGCATATATATATCTCATATAATGTACTTTCACGCACACATTCCATCACAACTGTAAGCCACTCAGCCAGACGATCCGTGCACTCAGGGCACATTCTTGGTGTACCGGCAAACCAGTTTCCCACCACCGTATAAGGGTCGCAACCCAACGGTAAAACATTGAGCATTTTACTCCATGACGTGCATCCAGTGTTCTAGTTGTAATGCACCGGGACTGACCCGTAGACCCCCATTGTGTCATGGCGCGCAGGCCTACGACTCTTGCTATGTGCTCCAACAGACCGCACTTTCAGGTCTCACATCGGACGGACATAGCGCAGGTCGGATCATCCACCCCCCATTGCTCAAATCACCTTGCCATCACCGAGTACGGCGTACTCGCGGCTAATAAAAGACGCGGGTCAGTTTCACCAATCCTATTCTGGCTTTCAAGCCTTGGTGCTTTCCTGGGCGCACCAGTACTTACTCTTACACCCATTTCATATCACACATCAGCGGGTCTTTCCTGGGCACACCAGTACTTCCTGCTACTCTCTTCACAGGTATGATCCCGTAAATCATAAATGTCAAGGGTATTTCCATGGCTTACCATGCCAGTACTTCATGTTACTTCCTTTCACAGGTCCACCCATGAACATCAAGCATTACAAAGGGATTTCCTGGATCTCTAATCCAGTACTTCCTACTACTTTCTTTCGCAGGTACAACCCAATAGAACAGGCATCACAAGCATCACAAGGGTATTTTCCTAGACTACCACTTCAGTACTTCCTGCTACTTCCATTCACAGGGTTAACCCATCGACTCCTAAACTATGCGTTTATCACGGAGTCTTCTCCGATTCGTATATGCAACATCACCAATCCAGACCAATCTGTCCAGATGGGCTTCACACAACATGCTTATTCCGTACTCCATTTCCGGATCTATATGCCAAATTGGGGATTCCATGAATTAACCCAAAAGACTCCCACAACAAGCCACCCTCTGGTGGGGGAATCAGATGCACATGCCAAAAAGGAAGCCTTCACATGGCTAGGAAGGAAAGTCGTTACCCTCGAAGACCGCTTCGGTGCCATGAGCTTCTAACTAGCTAGAAAGAACCGCAACAACTTTTCCTCCGCAAAGATGGCCTCGGATCTTAGCTTTACACTCTCAAGCTCCACCATCGATCAGCCCCTCTTCCTCTTCCTCCTTCTTCCTCTCCCTTTCTCTCTCTAAGCTTTTAGAAAGATGAAGGCAATAACATAATGAGAATTATTTCTCAGTTTTCGGCCTTAAGGAAGTAGGAAGGACTCTTAGCTGTTAGATCCCAGCTGAAGAAAATGGACGACCATGAAAAAGCCGCAAAATCGCTTTTCGGGTCCGACACGCGCTATGACACGCCCGTGTCACAGGCCGTGTACTCTAAGCGGTGCACAAACCGCCTTATCCCTAATCAGATCACGGACCGGGTACATGCCCGTGATGGACCAGTTACGCCCGTGTCACTAAGAGTGTACTTGCACTCGACAATCGTTGAGCAAATTTCGTCAACCAAAGGGGGACATGCCCTTCGACACGCCCGTGTTGTAGGGTACACGCCCGTGTCACAGGCGTGTTCCCTCTGTCGACCACTTTCGTCGACCAAAGACTCGAGTGTCGACACAAAGGAGGTGTCAACACAAAGGAGGTGTCGACACAAGGGAGGTGTTGACACAAAGGAGGTGTCGACACAAAGGTGGTGTCGACACAAAGGAGGTGTCGACACAAAGGAGGTGTCGACACAATGGAGATGTCGACACAAAGGAGGTGTCGACACAAAGGAGGACACTCCCTATGTCACGCCTGTGTCACTGGGCGTGTCCCTTCCGAACACTTCGTCGAACGTATATTCGTCGACCGCACGACTGCTACGCACCCGAGCAGGACACGCCCTGGAACACTCCTGTTTCCCAGGCCGTATCTCCCAGACAAATTGCCATGTTGAAATTTGGGCTGTTACAATCCTCCCCCCTACAAGACATTTCGTCCTCGAAATGGAAGGAATCAACAAGCAAAACGTTATAACATCAAAATTTTATGTTACAACTAAATTTGCACTCTACAACCATTTTACAGAAACAGCTTGGGAAAATCAGCTCACATGGTCTGCTCTCGCTCCCATGTAAGATCCTCACGGCCGTAATTGTCCCATCGGACTTTGACCATCCCGACCATCTTGTTCCGCAACTGTTTCTCGGTTTGATCCTCGATTTAAATGGGCCTAACCTTTGTCGTTAGCCCATACTCTACCGGCACACGATCATCCTTGATCCACTGAGCTGGATCTTTAACGGCCTTTCGAAGCACCGAGATGTGAAACACATCATGTAATCCACTCAAGTCTGTCGACAGAGCTAGCCGATATGCAACTTCCCCGATTCGCGCAACCACTTCAAATAGACCCACATATCTTGGACTCAAAATATTCAAACGTCGAATCCTAGATACGCCTTTGAAGGGATTGATTTTCAAATATACCCAATCGCCTACCGCGAACTCTACGTTCCGGTGCTTGGCATTGTAGTATTTCGCTTGTCAATCCTGGGCTATGCGTAGCCTCTCTCGAATAGTACGTATGGTTGAGTTTGCTTCATCGACTTCATTACGATTATAAACTCTATCTTCGCCCACTTCTACCCAAGCCAAAGGAGTACGACACTTCCGTCCATACAGTGCTTCATACGATGCCATACCGATGCTCGCTTGGTAGCTGTTATTATTGATACGCCCAAAACGGGTATACGTAATTAACCGCAAGTGTACGTGCCGTGTCAAGTAATAAATAGTAAGTAAAGATCGTTCCCACGAGGAGATGGTGAATTCAGTGCTTGCAATTACTAGTTGCGCCTTTTCTTTAAATTCAAGGAGAATAAAATAGTGATTTGTTAATTACTATGATTATGAAAGACAACGACTACGAATTAAAATAGACTACGATTTGCTAAAGGAAAGTACTTGATTATCGGAGAAGTAATCTTGTATTATGATTTCCTAAGTCTTGTGTGACGAATCTTGTGAAGATGACTTTGTGATAGTGAGTGGTGACACGTCTTGCAACGATTTTAAATTAGAAAATCCGTACCTCTCGATATCGAAAATCCCTAGCCTCTATTTCCCCCTCGGGAGAGACAAGTACCGCATAAAGTTTGAAAACCAAAGTTGCTAATATCAAGGGGAAATCTCTTTCTCCCTTCAAATACTATACCGGATCTATAACACACTTACGCAACTCCTCTCTCGAATTATGAAGCGTAGTAAAATGGCGAAACCTTGGCCAAAAGTTTCAAAGTAAAGATTATAGATTCGGTAAAGACATACACCAAACATTCACAAAGAAAGCTTTAAGTTTTCATCAACACAAAGACCAAGTACTTTCATAATACAAGATTAGAAATATTTAGTTCATGGCGGCGGAGAAATCAAGCATAACAGTTGGAGAGATCTTACAAAACATGTTGAAATTACAGAATAAACGTCGTAGGAATCCTTCGCCGGAGTTGCTCCCTCGCTCAGCCCGGAAAATCCACTCTATTTCTCTAGCCGCCCCCTTTGAAAAAATGAGGAAGAAGAAGACTTCCTCCACTAGTAAGAATGTAAATTTCAGCCCCATCTTGAAAACCTAAATATCCCTCCTTTTAAAAATCCGAAAATTTTCTCTCTCCTCTCTCCTCTTTAACTCCAGAATATTTCCCCTCCAAAAACGTGCATCTCTTGCTCAAAAGGTGCCTCCTTCCAGATTTGAAAATGATGCCAAATTTGAATTTGAAAATCTGAATTTCGTCCAGAAAAGGTTGCAACCTGTTTCAGGATTCTGCAACTTTTTCACCACGACAGCATATTTGGCCAAATTCTTCTTCCAAGCCGTTCTCCTTCGCTTTTCTTGCACTAACACCTAGGAAAAAGACCACTTTAGACATAAATAAAATAAATGTGAATTTACTTGCATTTAAACTTCAACTAAATGATTTTTCTCCCGTATCGACGAGCAAAAGGTCCGAAACTTAGGCTAAATAACTTCATTTTGGGAATTTATCACACCTCCACACTTGAACCTTTGCTAGTCCCTAGCAAAGAGAATTCTAATCAATGAATTGAGTGAGGAGATGGTTAAAATAAATAACTCGCATGATACTTTTTCTCGAAGATAACTCAAAAGCTTAGTCCAGAGTACCGATTAAACCATTTGAAGATTTTCCGACCATTAAGAGTTCAAAACATTTGATAATTCATAAGGTTGATGGAAGAAAAATCTCAATTAATATTTCTAGAGTGGCACGCGCTACCCTTTAAAATCGTTCACTTCCCTTCAAGGTTCCCGTCAAACTTCCTTTAATGACTTCAAGAGGAATGAGAATAAGCCGGGTCTTTGACGTAACCACTGCAGTGGTGAGAGTGGTTTTGGAGAAATGTCATGAAGGTTAGTGGTGAGAGTGGCTTTGGTGTGGTTAGAAATGTGTATGGATGGAAGAAGGTGTCTCCTTAGATGAAAAATTCTTAGCGACTCTCCAAACTATGAGGCTTGTTTTCTCTTTTTTTTTTGGTCCGTAGTTGGGATCATTCCAAGTAGGTGTACACGCACTTAGGCCACATATCACTACGACTCTTTCCACTCTTTTTTTTTATAATCACAGTTGGGATCATTCCAGGTATGAATGCACATACCTAGGCCGCATATCACTATGACACATTTTTCATATATGATGTTTTTTTTAGAGTCTATAGTTGGGATCATTCCAAGTGGGTGTACACACACTTAGGCCACATATCACTACGACTCACACACTTTTATTCTAACAATCACTCATAATTGAGGAGCATACTAAGAATCATCAACTAGGCACATAGGGGAAATATGCATAAAAGTTCAACGTTCAAGCTCACATGGGTACACATGGTGGTCAATGTTGTGGTTTACATCTCTAACTCGGTTCTTGTTCACCCTCCATTATTATATTTAGAAGTTCATACGGGTCGATTTTTAGGAAGATCGCTTATTTTAAAAGATAATGTGAGAAGATGAAATATTAAAAGAAATTGGACCCATCTTGCTAACTTCAAATCAAAATGGTGTGAACCGTTAGTGTCAGCTATCCTCCTAGATGAAAATTAGCATGGACTGCATGATACATTAATTATTTCGAGAACTAGGATCAAAAAATTTTTATATTTTCATTGCTCACCCAATTGGTAGGGGTTACACTACCCCCACCTCCACACTTTTGCCCTTTGCTAGTCCCTAGCAAAGCGACCTCACTTCTCATAACGATAAGTGTGAGAACGTGCAGAAAGTTAAATATAATGCAGCCAATGAAAGCACGAATTAAAGAAATCTAAAAACTCCCCTGATGTTCGGGTGGCTGAAAGAAACAGTCCAAATTGCAGTCTTGTGTTCCATACATTCCGTTGACACGTTTTGGTTCATCGCTCCTATCCGTGTGGTGTGACCTGCAAGATACTTAAACCTCCGACTAGACAACCATGTAATTAAGATATAAAGTATAAAGTAGCTCATTTCATTTCAACAAATTCAGGACAGCAATAAGAGAGCATGACACTATAGATAGTACAACTGATAATTCCAGACAAGTGATATGCAACAGTCGTAAAGTAATAATCATCCAGCCGGCTTATTACCTTTGAGTAAGATACTATTTTCAATGCATACGGAAAATGACGTAGACAGAATGTGAAGGACTACACTAAGCATATAGAATAATATCCAAAAGGAATTAACGATTCTAAGTGTCAGCACAGAATATCAAAATGTCAAAATAGTCCCACACATCACATCACATCCATCAAAATACCAAAGAGTAACTACACACAATAACAAAAATCTTTGCAGCACCCTAAATAACAAAATGTCAAATCAGTAATGCGGGAAAGGAAGAACTGCTAGTCAGCTATGCTATCGACCGACTCCTCTTTATCCTCACCATCCTCGTCTTCGGGGTCAGTCTCCCCCTCCAAGTCGGACGCAGTTGCAGCAATTTTGGCGGGGTCGGCGCGTGACCAATCACTCTGAAGCAGATATCCCTCGGAATCGAACTGTGACTGAAGCTGGTATGAGGGTGTCTCCACCTGGATTTTGGCCGCATGCATCAATTTCTCTTGGTTCCGACGGATGTCCTCAAATCGAGACTCAAAGTACACATGCTGGCATCTGAGGTAGGCCTTTATATACTCGGCATTCTCGGTCGCTAAGCCACGTTCCCCATCATACTGAGATCTTCCAATTACCAATTTCATGGGGGCAGACGATGGGGGTTTTCCAGATGTCGCAGGTTCCTTAGCCCCCAGCTTGCTCAACTTAGATCTCTTCTCTCCGGTTTCAGCAGCCACCTTAATATTAACCTCCACCACCGTCTCAGTGATGTGGTGGCCCACTTGTGTAATAAGATCACCCATCTCACTACCAACTCCGGCCAAGCGACATAATGCTGTAATAAGGGTTGGAAACCAAAGCGGGCGAGCCCTATCCTCCATCACGCGGAGAGCCAATTGCTCAGCAATGAGTCTGCCCATGTTAATCCGCTTGCCCATCAAAATGCTGTAGATTAATGTTAGGCGGTCTAGAGAGATGTTGTTCAGGTGGCGAGTGGGTAGAATGCTAGCATTGATGAAAAGGAGCCACACTTTTGCTTCCCGCGATAGGCTAGTTGACTTAATTGCTTTAAAAGAACGGCGTGCCAACTCGGGTTGAGGTACGCAGCACACAGTAGTTGCAATCTCAGACGGTGGCACTGTTGCTTGGAGCGTCATTAAGCTTCCTTCAGTATCGTCATCCAACTCGAAGAAATTGTTGATGGTAGTTGCAGAAAAATCCACCTGCTTGCCTCTAACTGAGACAGTGGTTCCCTCCCGGAATCTAGCGTTGGCGTAGAACTCGTACACCCACGGAAGCACGACCTCGGTTCTAGGATGGCAGAATATCTCCCATGACAGGGCTTTGATGTGTCCGACATATGCCCGGCTCCATTCCCTAATCTCCATTTTAAATCCCCTTTCATAGATGAGAGGGGCGGACTTAAGAGCCTCAAAACGATGCCACGCTTCTTCAGATAAAAACCTATTTTTGCTATGTGACACGTCCTTCCCCTTTCCCTTGTCCCTTCCCTTTGTCTTTGGTGCCATCTTCAGCTAATTAAAATTAAATCTAACTTAGGAGAATGATTCGCGCAGGGAAATGGAAACCAAAATCGTCACATACACGTTCTAAAAATGGAGAGAGGGGTAGCTGTAGTTACCTTACCAGGTCAAGGAATGAGGCGCGAGTCTGCGCTGAAGCTCTCACGCCGGCAACGATGGCGGCGAGTCTACGAAACCCTTCTGGAATGCCGCTTGCCCGCCGGAATACTTCTCCGCCAATGCCGCTCGCCTGAACTCCCGTGCCCTAGGTCGCGATAGAAATGGGGAAGGCGAAAAGGTTGATGCAAGCCGGCGGGTTTAAGAAAAAAAGAGTAATAAATACGGGAGATTATGTTAGGGGGGCGGGGTTTAATTTGGGTAGGATCTTATTTAGGAATACTTTAAACAGTTGCATCAAGTGAGCCGGTGGGTTTAATTTTAGGAATAATTTAATTAGTCTGGCCTAATTCAATTTGGAGTGAATCGGCGCGCCGGTTCAGTCGAACCGGTGGAGTTGAACAGGCGCGGCGGTTCAGCAGCGCCATGCTGAAGACGGAGGCAGAAAAATAAGAGTTGCAACCTCTAATTTTGGGTTGCAACCTCTCCAAACCGGCTCAGAACAGCGCCGGTTCAGCTGAACCGGGTCCAGTAACTTTTAAACAGTTTTTGTGCATACGCCGGGCAGAAAAAAAAAGGTTGCAACCTTTATTTCGGGGTTGCAACAACTTAATTTCTTCCCAATGAAAACACCGGTTCAACTGAACCGGTCCAGCTTTTTATTCTTCCTATCCAGACAGAAAAAAAAGGGTTGCAACCTTATTTTTATGGGTTGCAACATTCGAATTACGCTCAAAACTTAAATCCGGCCCAAGGACTCCTCGTCAGTTTCAATTACCAACCGTAGTAGACATGTTTCATGATTATAAATTTATTATTATTATTATTACTAATACGAAAAATATAAATATATATAAATATAAAGGATGGGTTGCCTCCCACCAAGCGCCTAATTTACCGTCCCGGCAGGACGATACAAAACTAGTGGAGCGTCACGCACGACACCGCTCGGTCGTCGTCCTCCCTAAGATATAATTTCAGTCTTTCGCCGTTCACTTTAAACTCCGTTCTATCATTTTCATTTAGGATAGTCACCGCGCCATACGGATGCACCTCCTTGACCAGAAAAGGGCCTGACCAACGTGATTTAAGTTTTCTGGGGAAAATTCGTAAACGAGAATTGAATAACAAAACTAATTGTCCCGGCTCGAAATGTTTTTCCTTC
The DNA here is from genome assembly GCA_039583875.1 of Platanthera guangdongensis. Classification (NCBI taxonomy): domain Eukaryota; kingdom Viridiplantae; phylum Streptophyta; class Magnoliopsida; order Asparagales; family Orchidaceae; genus Platanthera; species Platanthera guangdongensis. The sequence continues at coordinate 132,043,579 of CM077152.1, forward strand.
AACCGTCGGTCGTGCCACTTTTTGGTACGCTCTTTATAAATTCTTGCATTCTCGTAAGCATTCATTCGTATTTCTTCCAATTCGTTGAGTTGCAAAAATCTTTTCTTACCGGCGTCTTGAAAGTCATAATTTATTTTTTTATAGCCCAATAGGCTCGATGCTCTAATTCCAAAGGTAAATGACATGTTTTCCCGTAGACTAGTCTATACGGTGTGAGACCAAGGGGCGTTTTGTAAGCAGTTCGATATGCCCATAATGCATCATTGAGCTTCTGCGACCAATCCTTATGATTTGTGCTAACCGTCTTTTCGAGAATTCTTTTGATTTCCCGATTGGACACCTCGGCTAGCCCATTTGTTTGGGGATGGTAAGCCAATGCAACTTTATGCGTGATCCCATATTTTCGTAGCAAGGTTGTGAAGTGGGCATTACAAAAGTGGCTCCCCCCATCACTGATGATAGCTCGCGGCGTTCCAAATCGATTAAAAATGTAGTTTTTCATGAAATGCAAGATGACCTTAGCATCATTTTTAGTTGTGGCTATCGCTTCCACCCACTTAGACACATAGTCTACGGCCAATAATATATATAAATTTCCTTTTGAGTTAATGAATGGCCCCATGAAATCTATGCCCCATACGTCAAATAATTCAACCTCAAGCATTGTATTCATGGGCATTGAGTCATTTTTTTGTATATTTCCAGTTCTTTGGCATCTATCACACTCTTTAACAAAAGAATTTGAGTCCCTGAATAAGTTAGGCCAATAGAATCCAGCCTCTAACACCTTCATGGCCGTCCTAGTACCCATGAAGTGGCCTCCATATGGTGAATTATGACATTTTTCTAGAATAGTTCTCATTTCACTCTCGGGAATACAACGTCTCAATACTCCATCGACTCCCATCTTAAACAGATAAGGGTCGTCCCATAAATATGACCGCACCTGGTGTAGGAATCTTTTTCTTTGGTGATATGTAAGCTCAGAAGGCATAATGTTGCTCACTAGGTAATTTACAAGGTCAGCGTACCAAGGTGCTACACTATTAGAGATCGCTAATAGACACTCGTCAGGGAACCTCTCATCAACCTCAGAACATAACGACGGATGGGTAAACTCAATCCTAGATAAATGGTCTGCTACAGGATTCTCTGATCCTTTCCTATCCTTTATCTCGACATCGAACTCTTGCAAAAGGAGTACCCAACGGATCAACCGTGGTTTTGCATCTCGTTTTACCATCAGATAGCGAATTGCAGCATGGTCGGTATACACTATTACCTTTGTGCATAAGAGATAAGATCTAAATTTCTCGAATGCAAAAACGACTGCTAATAGTTCCTTCTCGGTGGTAGTGTAGTTGACTTGGGCGTCAACGAGTGTTTTACTTGCATAAGCTATCGTGTGGAATATCTTTCCCCTCACTTGCCCTAAGACAACTCCCACTGCATAATCACTAGCATCGCACATCAGAGTAAAAGGCTCTTCCCAATCGGGCGTCACTACGACGGGTGCCGTGGTTAAACGCTTTTTAAGTTCCTCAAAAGCTATTATACATTCATCACTAAAATGAAAGCTCACGTCTTTTTCCAACAAACTACTCAACGGTTTTGCTATTTTCGCAAAATCCTTGATAAACCTACGATAGAAACCTGCGTGTCCTAGGAAACTTCGTAGTATCTTAACATTCTTGGGTGGTGGTAATTGTTCGATCACGTCTAACTTTGCCTTGTCCACCCTTAGTCCCTCTCTAGAAACATGGTGACCAAGCACAATTCCCTCACGCACCATGAAGTGACATTTCTCCCAGTTTAGAACAAGGTTTGTCTCCACACAACGGGTAAGTACCTTCTCTAAACACTCTAAACAATCATCAAACGATTTCCCAAAAATGGAAAAATCATCCATGAATATCTCAATACCCTGGTCCATGATATCAGAGAAAATGGCAATCATGCAACGCTGGAATGTGGCAGGTGCATTGCATAGACCAAAGGGCATTCTCCTAAATGCGAAGGTTCCGTAAGGACATGTGAATGTGGTCTTTTCTTGATCTACGGGGTCTACGGTAATTTGGTTGTAGCCTGAGTACCCATCAAGAAAACAGAAAAAGTCATTCCCTGCCAACCTATCTAAAACTTGGTCAAGGAATGGCAAGGGGTAATGATCCTTCCTGGTGGCTTTATTCAACTTCCTATAGTCAATGCATATTCGCCACCCCGTGACCGTTCTAGTGGAAACTGACTCACCTTTCTCATTTCTTACGACCGTCATTCCTCCTTTCTTGGGTACACATTGCACAGGTGAAACCCATGGACTATCCGAGATGGGGTATATGATCCCCGCGTCTAGCCATTTAATAATTTCTTTTTTTACCACCTCTTTCATAGGTGGACTTAGACGACGTTGATGCTCGATCGACCCCGAAAATGATTCTTCCAAAAGAATCTTGTGCATACATAATGAGGGACTTATTCCTCGGATATCGTTTATGGTCCACCCTATAGCCCTTTTAAATTGCTTGAGTAAGTCTACTAACTTTTGACGTTGATCAGATGATAAATGTGAGTTGATGATGACCGGCAAGGTGTCATTATCGCCTAAGTATGCGTAAGTGAGATAGTCCGGAAGAGGTTTCAAAGTCAATGATGGCGGGTCGAAGATAGACGGTTTTACTGACAAAGATCTTTCGGGCATCTCTAATGGTTCCGGCTTACGGAACCAAACCGTCTGCTTCTCAAATGCTTGCAAGCACTCTTGAATGTTTTCTTCTTCCTCAGAAAACTCACCCTCAGTCAAAACACGAGTCAATAGGGAATCCTGTTCATCCAGCGATACATTAGGCTTATAGTCTCATATAGATACATAGTTGACCACCTCCATATTGTCTTCCTCTCGATGGGGAAATTTTAATGCCTTAAGTACATTAAAGGTGACTTGCTCATCATTCACTCTCATAGTCAATTCTCCTCTTTGAACATCTATAAGTGTCCTACCCGTGGCTAGGAACGGTCTCCCTACAATGATGGGGACTTCCTTGTCCTCCTCCATATCTAAAACCACAAAGTCAGCCGGAAAAATGAATTTATCTACCTTCACCAACACATCCTCAACTATCCCTTTTGGGAATGCCAGGGTCCTATCGGCCAACTGCAAGGTTATGGAAGTCTTTGTTATTTCTCCCAAACCTAGCTTTCTATAAATAGAGAACGGCATTAGGTTTATACTCGCTCCTAAGTCACATAGCGTTTTACCCTCAAATTTATATCCTATAGAGCACGGAATAGTAAAGCTTCCCGGATCTTTCAACTTAGGTGGGAGTCTTTTTTGAAGAATGGCGCTACACTCTCGAGTGAGTGCTACCGTCTCATTTGTTCCAAATTTTCTCTTTTTGGACAGGATATCTTTCATGAATTTAACGTAACTCGGCATTTGTTCTAAAGCTTCAGCGAAGGGGATGTTAATTTGTAATTTCTTAAATATCTCGACGAATTTTTGGAATTGTTGGTCGAGCTTACTCTTCTTCAACCGTTGAGGAAACGGTGGTGGTGGGTAGACTTTCACATTATCCTTCTTCTTAATGTAATCAGTGATCGGTTCTCTCTTCCTTTCTCCTAGAACTTCCACTTCCTTCTCAGAAAAATTATCTAGTCTCACTTCTTCTTCGGGAATACAAGGGGTTCCCTCCACCAACTCTTTTTCTTCATCACTCTTTCTACCCAGTTCATCTGTAGGTGCACTCACTAATTGCTTACCACTTCGTAACTCGACTGCTTTACAATGTTGGTTATCTCCCTTTGGATTTGGAGTGGTATCCGTTGGAAGTGTGCCCGGTGGCCTAAGACTTAAGGCATTGGCAATTTGACCTAACTGGGATTCTATCATGCGTAGTGACCCTTCTAAATTTGAAATGCGTACATCTCTCTTTTGCATCGACTCCATAATCATCTCATCCGTCAGTTTTCTAGAAATACTAGGTTGATTAAAAGCATTATTATGTTGTGGATGTGAGTTATTCAGATTAAATCCGGGTGGATGGGTCGCTCCCGCATTATTCTTCCAAGAGAAATTTGGATGATTTCTCCACTCTGGATGGTAGTGATTTGCAAAACCCGGTGGTACTTGCCTGGGTTGGCCTCCGACATAGTTTACCTCCTCCGTCATTTGATTTAGTTGTTCAACCGTTAAGGGTGCATTAGGTGAAGAGGTAGATAACAAATCTAACCTTTTATTAATTAGGTTAAACTGGGATGACATTTGTGCAGCTAATGATGTAATCTGGTCCACTTGATGGACTCCAGCCGGTTGAGTATTACCTTGTCTCTCATAAGCCTGATAATTATTAGAAGTAAGATCTTCTAATATTGCGTAGGCGTCTTCGGGATATTTCTTCATTAAGGAACCGCCCGCGGCTCCATCCACTAAAATCATGGTTGCCGTTTGCAAACCATTGTAGAATGTAGAGACTTGTTGGTGTTGGGCTAATCCGTGGTGTGGACATTTTCGCAATAATTCTTTAAAACGCTCCCACGCCTCATAAAGAGTCTCCCCATGATTTTGCATGAAAGTCGTTATGTCTCTAATGAGCTTAGCCGTCTTCGAGGGTGGGAAATACTTATTTAAAAATTTTTCAACTAAGTGATCCCATGTGGTAATAGAGTCATTGGGTAATGAGTCTAACCAGTCCTTCGCTCGTCCTTCTAATGAAAATGGAAATAGCCTCAACAAAATTGCATCTTCAGATGCTCCATTGAATTTGAACATATCACAGATCGCTAAGAAGGTACGTAAGTGAGAGTTCGCATCTTCATGACTAAGACCCCCAAACTTGTTATATTGCACTTGTTGCATAACTAGAGGGTCCATTTTAAAGTTGTTTGCCGCAATTGCGGGTCGCGCAATACTAAAGTGTAAACCTCCTCTCAAAGGTGTATTATAATCGCGACACGTCATTCGTGGCGCAGCGTCTTGACCATTATGGTCCACTTGTCCTTCATGATTATTCATATTCTCGTGATCGTGATTATCCATCTCTTGATGAATAATATTCAGCGTTCTACAAATTTTTCTGTTTTGCCTACACGTACGCTCTATTTCTGAATTGAAAGGCAAAAGTTCAGAAGTTCGATGTCTGGACATGCACAAACAGAATTATTGATAGCAGTAACAACACAAATAATACAAGATAAAACAACAAAACAAGAACTTGAGCTCTAAATACTCGGGTTTAACTAATATTGCAAGAAATAAAACACTAAATACGTCGCACCTCCCCGGCAACGGCGCCAAAAACTTGATACGCCCAAAACGGGTATACGTAATTAACCGCAAGTGTACGTGCCGTGTCAAGTAATAAATAGTAAGTAAAGATCGTTCCCACGAGGAGATGGTGAATTCAGTGCTTGCAATTACTAGTTGCGCCTTTTCTTTAAATTCAAGGAGAATAAAATAGTGATTTGTTAATTACTATGATTATGAAAGACAACGACTACGAATTAAAATAGACTACGATTTGCTAAAGGAAAGTACTTGATTATCGGAGAAGTAATCTTGTATTATGATTTCCTAAGTCTTGTGTGACGAATCTTGTGAAGATGACTTTGTGATAGTGAGTGGTGACACGTCTTGCAACGATTTTAAATTAGAAAATCCGTACCTCTCGATATCGAAAATCCCTAGCCTCTATTTCCCCCTCGGGAGAGACAAGTACCGCATAAAGTTTGAAAACCAAAGTTGCTAATATCAAGGGGAAATCTCTTTCTCCCTTCAAATACTATACCGGATCTATAACACACTTACGCAACTCCTCTCTCGAATTATGAAGCGTAGTAAAATGGCGAAACCTTGGCCAAAAGTTTCAAAGTAAAGATTATAGATTCGGTAAAGACATACACCAAACATTCACAAAGAAAGCTTTAAGTTTTCATCAACACAAAGACCAAGTACTTTCACAATACAAGATTAGAAATATTTAGTTCATGGTGGCGGAGAAATCAAGCATAACAGTTGGAGAGATCTTACAAAACATGTTGAAATTACAGAATAAACGTCGTAGGAATCCTTCGCCGGAGTTGCTCCCTCGCTCAGCCCGGAAAATCCACTCTATTTCTCTAGCCGCCCCCTTTGAAAAAATGAGGAAGAAGAAGACTTCCTCCACTAGTAAGAATGTAAATTTCAGCCCCCTCTTGAAAACCTAAATATCCCTCCTTTTAAAAATCCGAAAATTTTCTCTCTCCTCTCTCCTCTTTAACTCCAGAATATTTCCCCTCCAAAAACGTGCATCTCTTGCTCAAAAGGTGCCTCCTTCCAGATTTGAAAATGGTGCCAAATTTGAATTTGAAAATCTGAATTTCGTCCAGAAAAGGTTGCAACCTGTTTCAGGATTCTGCAACTTTTTCACCACGACAGCATATTTGGCCAAATTCTTCTTCCAAGCCGTTCTCCTTCGCTTTTCTTGCACTAACACCTAGGAAAAAGACCACTTTAGACATAAATAAAATAAATGTGAATTTACTTGCATTTAAACTTCAACTAAATGATTTTTCTCCCGTATCGACGAGCAAAAGGTCCGAAACTTAGGCTAAATAACTTCATTTTGGGAAGTTATCAATTATAGACAAACTCCACCATATAGAGATGATCTTCCCATCTCTTTCTAAAGTCTAGGGCGCACATCCGGAGCATATCCTCCATCGTCCTGTTGGTTCGTTCAGTTTGGCCATCAGTTTGGGGATGAAGGCCGTACTGAATGTCAACTTCGTGCCCAACAATTGATGAACTAGCCTCCAGTCGTTCGATGTGAATTGCCCATCTCTATAACTTACGATGCTCCGAGGAACACCGTGTAGCCGCACAATCTGCTCAACATATAATTTTGCCAAACTTTCCACCGAATCAGCCCGTCTATTCGGCAGGAAGTGTGCCACTTTCGTTAGCCGGTCGACAATTACCCAAATTGAGTCATTTCCGTGCAGAGATCTCGGCAACCCGTGCACGAAATCCATGGAAATATTATTGAACATCCATTCTGAAATCGGCAACGACTTCAAGTAACTGCCCGACTTCTGGCATTCCGCCTTCACCATAACACAGGTTTGGCATTTGGCCACATAATGAGCAACATCACTCTTCAGCCTTGGCCACCAGAATAGCTTTTCATATCCCTGAACATCTTCGTGCTCCCAGGGTGAACTGAGTACTTTGTATAATGCGCTTCATACATCAGTTCTTTCCTCAATTTACCCAAACTCAGGACACACAAACGGCCCTCCTTCCGCAGAAGACCGTCATCCCAGGAGAACTTGCCCTCTGGCCCATCTTTAGCATAGCGTAGGAGATCTTCATCTAGCCCCGTTGCTCGTCTAATCCGGTCTGCAAGGTCACACTGCACCTCCATCCTGTTCAAACAGGCATTGGCGGTGGAATTCTTGTCAACACAAGACATCTCCAATGCTTCTAGCTCCTGGATGAGACGTTCATCATGCCTCTGCAACCAGCTCGCCCTTGCCGGAGCTCTCCGACTCAAGGCATCCGCGACTACATTTCCCTTTCCGGGCATATAGTGAATCTCAAAGGTGTAGTCCCCAAGGAACTCCAACCACCTTTGTTGTCGCATATTCAAGTCCTTCTGCTCTAATAGATACTTTAGGCTCTTGTGATCTGTATAGATCTCCACCTTCACGCCATAAAGATAGTGTCGCCACAGCTTTAGTGCAAAGATCACTGCCTCCAACTATAAGTCATGGATGGGATAGTTTCGCTCATGCACCTTTAGCTGGCGTGAGCCATAAGCAATCACCTTCATGTTTTGCAGAAGAACGCAGCCTAAGCCGCTCCCCGAGTCATCACTATAGATTAGAAATCCATCGGTACCACATGGCGATGATAACACAGGCGCCGTAGTCAACCGAACCTTCAGCTCTTCAAAATCTCACGCGCACTCTGTCGTTCAAATGAACTTCTGATCTTTTCTCATCAGTGTGGTTAGCGACAAAGCAATCCGCGAGAAGTTTTCAACAAATCTTCGATAGTAGACCGCCAGTCCAAGGAAGCTCCTGACCTCGGCCACTGAAGCCAACACCGGCCACTCATGTATGGACTTTATCTTCGCCGGATCCACTGCGATGCCCGCTCCACTCACCACATGGCCTAGAAAAGCCACCGACGATAGTCAAAAATCGCACTTCAAGAACTTGGCATAAAGCTTATTCTGCCTCAACGTATTTAACACTAACCGCAAGTGGTTTTCATGCTCGGCTTTCGATCGAGAGTAGACTAGAATATCATCAATGAACACTATCACGAATAGGTCCAGGTACTCTCGGAACATGCAGTGCATCAAGTCCATAAACACCGAGGGTGCATTGTACAGCCCAAACGACATTACCGTGAACTCATAATGCCCGTAACGTGTTCTGAATGCCCAACATATAAAAGCTCCTCATTTATATATAACATAGGAATGTTTTACAAATACAAACAGTTGGCCTTATGGCCTTACAGGGCTTTCAAAATAGTGGCCTCAACATTGGCGCGCAGGCCGACCACGTATAAATAAAACACAACATTTATAAGTTTAGCTTTCGATGGCTAGCAGCAGTAGCAGCAAAAGCAGCAGGGACTTCAGCCCTTATGTGTCCCGCTCGGCTCTCCAACACCTGCATAGGGACAGCCCACCCAACGGTGGAATACAGAGGCAACGGTTAGCATTCAACTGACCAAATTATAACGACCCCACCCCTTTTCCCGGGGTGGTGTATTCCTTCCCTGCAGGCATAACATTTCATAAGCATATATATATCTCATATAATGTGCTTTCATGCACACATTCCATCACAACCGTCAGCCACTCGGCCCGATGATCCGTACACTCAGGGCACATTCTTGGTGTACCGGGAAAGCAGTTGCCCACCACCATATCAGGGTCGCAACCCAACGGTAAAACATTGAGCATTTCACTCCATGACGTGCAGCCGGTGTTTTAGTCGTAATGCACCGGGACTGGCCTGTAGCCCCCATTGTGTCATGGCGCACAGGCCTATGACTCTTGCTATGCACTCCAACAGACCGCACTTTTAGGTCTCATGTCGGACGGACATAGCGCAGGTCAGATCATCCACACCCCTGTTGCTCAAATCGCCTTGTCATCATCGAGTACGGCGTACTCGCGGCTAATAAAAGGCGCGGGTCGGTTTCACCAATCCTGTTCTGGCATTCAAGCCAGGGTGCTTTCCTGGGCGCACCCGTACTTACTCTTACACCCATTTCATATCACACATCAGCGGGTCTTTCCTGGGCACACCGGTACTTCCTGCTACTCTCTTCACAGGTATGATCCCGCAAATCATAAATGTCAAGGGTATTTCCATGGCTTACCATGCCAGTACTTCCTGTTACTTCTTTCACAGGTCCACCCATCAACATCAAGCATTACAAAGGGTATTTCTTGGATCTCTAATCCAGTACTTCCTGCTACTTTCTTTCGCAGGTACAACCCAATATCACAGGCATCACAAGCATCACAAGGGTATTTTCCTAGACTACCACTCCAGTACTTCCTTCTACTTCCATTCACAGGGTTAACCCACCGACTCCTAAACTACACGTTTATCACGGAGTCTTCTCCGATTCGTATATGCAACATCACCAATCCAGACCAACCTGTCCAGATGGGCTTCACACAACATGCCTATTCCGTACTCCATTTCCGGATCTATATGCAAAATTGGGGATTCCATGAATCAACCCAAAAGTCTCCCGCAACAAGCCACCCTATGGTGAGGGAATCAGATGTATATGACAAAAAGGAAGCCTTTACATGGCTAGGAAGAAAAGTCGTTACCCTCGAAGACCGCTTTGGTGTCATGAGATTCTAGCTGGCTAGAGAGAACCACAACAACTTTTCCTCCACAAAGATGGCCTCAGATCTTAGCTTGACACTCTCAAGCTCCACCAGCGATCAACCCCTCTTCCTCTTCCTCCTTCTTCCTCTCCCTTTCTCTCTCTAAGCTTTTAGAAAGATGAAGGCAATAACATAATGAGAATTCTTTCTCAGTTTTCGGCGTTAAGGAAGTAGGGAGGACTCTCAGCTATTAGATCCCAGCTGAAGAAAACGAACGGCCACAAAAAAGCCGCAAAATTGCTTTTCGGGTCCAACACCCCCTGTGACACGCCCATGTCACAGGTCGTGTACTCTAAGCGGTGCACAAACTGCCTTATCCCAAAATAGATCACGGACCGGGTACACGACCATGATGGCCCAGTCAAGTCCATGTCACTGGGCGTGTACTTGCACTCGATAATCATCGAGCAAATTTCATCGACCAAAGGGGGACACGCCCTTCGACACGCCCATGTCGGAGGGTACATGCCCGTGTCACAGGCGTGTTATCTCTGTCGACTACTTTCGTCGACCAAAGACTCGAGTGTCGACACAAAGGAGGTGTCGACACAAAGGAGGTGTCGACACAAAGGAGGTGTTGACACAAAGGAGGTGTAGACACAAAGGAGGTGTCGACACAAAGGAGGTGTCGACACAAAGAAGGTGTCGACATAAATGAGGACACGCCCTAGGTCACGCCCGTGTCACTGGGCGTGTCCCTCCCGAACACTTCGTCGAACGCATTTTCGTCGACCTCGGGACTGCTACGCACCCGAGAAGGACACGCCCTGGGACACGCCCGTGTCCCAGGCCGTGTCACCCCAAAAAATTGCCATGCTGAAATTTGGCCTGTTACAATCGCCCAGTCCGTCAAAGTCGCCGAAGCCGCCCGAGCTGCTGCTGCTACAAGCTGAATAACACACTGAGTCCGCCGAGACCGCGAGGTCACGTGGGCACACCGTTATTCGCTGACTGCTGATGAACTGAAGAATAGACTGCCTACCCACCTGAGAACGACGGACAGGTTATTGGAACTTGGAAACGCTGAAGCAGAGAACCATTGACAAGCCGCAGAAGCGACCAGCTGAGACCGCAGAGACCGCACACTTCAATGTACGTGACCGAAGTCAAAGCCAAACTCCTGGCTCCTTGAAGCTAGCCACGCGACCTGCACATAGTAAACCGCCAGATCTACTCAACCCGCGCGGACAGGGTAATCCAGACCGCAACAATAGCTCAAGCCCCACTTACTGTTCACTTAGTTACAGTAGACGTGCCAGGGGGGAGGGGTCTATTTATAGGCGAGGTGAGGAGTATGGTCACCACCCTAGTGAATAGAGTCACCACCCCAGCTCGCGCACTAGCAAAACACCCGTCCGCTGAGTCCTCTAGGACTTAGCTAGATTCCAAGAGAAACTTCCAGGAGCAATAACGAAGATGTTCACCAATGGACATACTCGCATCAGTCCGCCCATACTATGTGGACAAGACACCAGTTCGCATATCCTGCAAACACCTCACAAGGACAGCCACCACTGTAATAGTTAGCACACTATGTATGAAGACAAGGAGGCAGTCCGCACAGCTCGAAAGCCAAGCCTCCATCTGCCACAAGTCCACGGCTAACAGGCAGTCTGCCCGGTCAACAGCGGACTCGGTGGATACCGTAGACACACTGAACTTGTCACTGAATGTGACTAAGTACAGTAAACCACCAAGAGCAAGTGCGAGCTCGGCGGACAAGGCCCAGTCCGCCTAACCCAAAGCAGATCGCCAAACACCTCACCATAATAAGGTAGAGTTCGCAAGCCCTACTCGCACAGCTGCCAAGACATCAACCACCTGCCGGACTTCAACACCAGTCCGTGCAGTCCTCCAAATCAGATAACACCTGCTGCACCACTAGAGCTCAGTAAAGGCCACAACCAAACTCCAAGGCCAGTCCGCAACAACAGACACCACAGACTCAACCAGTCCGCAAAGCCACCCGTAGATAGAACTCCCAATCCGCCGGTTAACACAAGCTTGGAAACAAGGCCGCTGATCAGACTAAGCATAGCCTACAGTACGCGAACCGTAGTCCGCTCAGGCCGCTTTGCTTGAAGCCCTTCCTTGGCCATAGGCCAACCAGGCCGCACAATAGCCTGCCCCATGGCCTCACACCAGGCCGCACATGCCGCTCCTTAAGAACAGCCAAGCCACCAAGATAGCCAAGGTCACCCAGGCCGCAACCAGCAGTCCGCCCAGGCCTGCCCATCACCCACTTCCACTTCACAAATTTCAACACTTCCCCTTGAAGTGAGAAGTGGTGATTAAACCCAGCAAGCTTCATAACAGCTGAAATGGCCTCTTCGACAGCGGCTTCATGAAGATGTCAGCAAGATTATCTACACTCCGAACATGCCCGACCAGAAGAGATCCCTCCAACACCTTCTCCCTTATGAAGTGGTTCTCGATCTAAATATGCTTGGTCCTTGCATGACACACTGGATTGTTTACCAGTTTGAGAGCACTCTCATTGTTACCCCGGAGCAAAGTAGGCTCTTGCACTTCCTCATGAACATCCTCTACAAGCCTCCTTAACCAGACAGCTTCCCGAGTAGCCAAGGCCGAAGCCTTATACTTAGCTTCTGTAGTAGACACGAACACTGAGTCCTGCTTCTTGCTACACCACGAAATGCAAGCTGATCCACAAGTGAAATCATAACCCGAAGTTGATCTTCGATCATCCGAGCCACCACCATAGTCAACATCCGTGCATCCAATCAAAGCAAAGTACGCATCCCTACTATAGAGGAGTCCCATATCAGAAGTTGACTTGACATACTTCAAGATGTTCTTTGACGCTACCAGATGCAACTTCCTTGGTTCAGCAATAAACTGACTTACTCAACCAACAACGTAAGCAATGTCTGGACTAGTAATCATCAGGTAGATCAAGCTCCCAACTAGAGCTCTGAACACCAAGGGATTGGAAAGAATCCTTCCTTCATCTCGTCAAAGCTTCAGCCGATGTTCCATTGGAGTAGAGCTACTCTTCCCTTCGCCCATATCAAATCGACTCACAATGCGATCCGCATATCCCTTCTGGCAAATGAGAATCCCGCAGTCCTTCCTCTCCACCTCAAGACCAAGAAAGTGATGAAGCTCTCTCAAGTCTTTCATCTTGAAGCATATAACAAGCTCAGCCCTGAGCCTCGCTACTTCCTCCTCTGAATTCCCTGTGATGATCATATCATCCACATACAGTAGGACCAAGACTAAAAGCACCCACTTCTTCTTGACAAACAATCTAGAATCCGAGTTGGAAGCAAGATAACCACAGAATTGCAGATACTCTGCTATATTCCCATACCAAGCTCTAGGAGCTTGCTTCATCCCGTAGAGAGCCTTCCTGAGTTTGCAGACATAGTCAGGATGAACTTCAGAAGCAAATCCAAGTGGTTGATCCATGAAGATGTCCTTATCAATTTCTCCATAAAGAAAAGAATTCTTCACATCAAGCTGCCACATTCTCTATCCCTTGCAAGCAGCCAAGGCGATCACCACCCGAACAGAAGTCATCTTTGCAACTGGACTAAATGTCTCCTCATAGTCTTCACCATACTACTATGAGAATCCTCGAGCAACCATGCGAGCCTTGTATCTATCAATGCTCCCATCAGCCTTCTTCTTCAACTTAAACACCCACTTACAAGTCACTGGAGTAATGCCATCAACCTTGGGCACAAGATCCCAGGTTTAATTCTTCTTAAGAGCAGCAATCTCTTCCTTCATGGCATCATCCCACTACTTAACTCCAGTGGCCTCATTAAAGTTTGCAGGCTCTCGCTCATCCAGAGGACCTGCAAAGAGCATGAGACAAAACTCACTGCATTCCAATCATAGTAACGAGCAGGTGGCTTCACAACCCTCTTTGATCTCTGAAGAGGTTGTTCCTTGCTCACTACCTCTGTTGCTTCTTCAGGCTCAACTCCACCTTCAGGCAAGCTTTGAGCAATGCTCCCCCTACTTCCTGAGCCAGAAGCCTTAACACTAGAACTTGAAGCAACAGGAGCTGCTGGTGATACAACAAGCTCCTCTTCCAGAACTTCATCAGCCACCTTCTGCTCTTCATCAACCTTGCTCTCGGTTAGCTCAACCGAGCCACCTACATACGATGTCAGTTCATCAAAGACCACGTCTCTTGATACAATAAACTTCTTTGTCGCAGGATCCATGCATTTCCATCCATTCTTCCGCTCATCATAGCCAACAAAGACAAGCTTCCTTGCCTTTTCATCCAGCTTGGTCCTTGAAGCATCCGGGACATGCACATAGCAAGTTGATCCGAACACCCGAAGGTGTTCCACACTGGGCTTCTCCTTCAGTAACATCTCAAAAGGAGTCTTAATGTTGATCGGGCTGAGCGACATCCGATTGATGATGTAAGAAGCACAAGACATCCCCTCCGCCCAGAAGGACCTAAGAATGTCTTTCGCATGAAGCTAGCATTTGCAAGTCTCCGTCAAATGACGGATCTTCCGCTCCACTACTCCATTTTGTTGTGGAGTGTGAGCACAAGTAAGCTCTCTTTGGATCCTGTGCTTTCTATAGAAGTTAGAAAACTCGGACGAGACAAACTCACCACCGTTGTCTGTTCTAAGCTTCTTGATCCGCAAGCCAACACTTGCAGGTTTCTGTCAGATGACGGATATTCCGCTTTACTACTCCATTTTGTTGTGGAGTATGAGCACAAGTAAGCTCTCTCTGGATCCCGTGCTTCCTACAGAAGTTAGAAAACTCGGAGGAGACAAACTCACCACCGTTGTCTATTCTAAACTTCTTGATCCGCAGGATAAGCCGACCCTCCACTAGCTCCTTGAACTCCACAAACAAACGGAAGGCTTCAGACTTCTCCTTCAAGAAATATACCCAAGTGTATCTTGAGTAGTCATCAATCAGCACAAGCATGTATTTTCTCCCACCAAGGCTAGCAGTGGCAGTTGGTCCCATCAAGTCTCCATGGATGCAATCCAATGGTCTCTTGCTCCTTGTTTGTGATTTATAAAACGGAAGGCGATGAGACTTGTCATACTAACATCCCGCACAAACGTGACCGTTGCCAAATGAAGATATCTTAGGCAAACCTCTTACAAGGTTTCTGTTAGCCATAACCTTCAGCTTATCTATTCCTACATGCCCCATCCTTTCATGCCATATAGCAGCACTATCGTTTGCTCTCATCCGATCAACATAAGAGTTAGTTGCAAGAACAAACAAGTTCTTCACTCTCCTCTTAACATGAGCAACATCAGCCTTAACCGCTGATACATTGGGAAGGAACTTCACTTCAATTGGCCCAAACAGAATGTGATAACCCGCGTCTACCGCATTGGTCACAGAGAAGAGGTTCTTCTTCATGCCCGGCATGTGATACATACTCGTTAACGTGAGTGGCCCCTTATCACTACCCAAAGATACAACCCCCTCTTTCTCTACTGCATAAACAGTATTATCAGCTGTAAAAACCGAACAGAAACAAACTGGAAGTGGTTTAACTGAAACTTATTATCCGAAAAAGGTCTCTATTATAAAGGTATGACCTCGCTTATATAGAATGGAGGAGAGAAGAGAGAATACAAATAAGAGATGTGGGACTAAAAAATTTACAGGACACAAGCGGACTATACAGACACAAACCGCACAAGCCGCGGGTTAGACAGAGGGGCTAACCGCTCGGCTACTACCAGAGAGAGAGAGAGAGAGAGACTGCCATGAGAGACCGCTAGACCGCCCGGTCTCCAAGTTGCCAGAGACAAACCACTAGACCGCTCGAACCTCAGACAGCAACACACAACAACCAACCCGCTGAAGGGTAACAACAAAACCGTGCGGTCATCAACCCGCCAAGCCAGACCGCCAGACTGCCCGGTCACCAACTTCAACATTCCCCCTCAAGCTGGAGCATATATATCGATCATGCCCAGCTTGTCACAAATATGAAGAAACGAGGCTGATACTGGCTTGGTGAAGATGTCATCCAGCTCTTTATCAGAAGTGACAAAGGGAGTGCAAATTTGTTTTTCAAGATCTCTTCACGAATGAAATGACAGTCGACCTCAATGTGCTTGGTTCTTTCATGGAAGACCGGATTTTTGGAGATGTATATGACAGTCTTGTTGTCACAAAATATAGGCAGAGGATGGTTGTAGACTTCTCCTAAATCTAGCATGAGAGCTCGTAGACATTTTAACTCACAAGTGGTCGATGCCATACTTCGATACTCTGCTTCAGCACTGAACCTGGAAATAACAGACTGCTTCTTGCTCTTCCAGCTTACTAGATTTCCCCCAACAAAGGTGCAAAAACCGGAGGTAGACTTGCGATCCCCTTTGTCATCAACGTAACTCGCATCTGAGTATGCTTCAACCCTCAGACGATCATTCTTCTGAAAGAGTAATCCTTTCCCAGGCGCTGCTTTGACATACTCCAAGATCCGCAAGACGGACTGTAGATGGCACTCCCTAGGTGCTTGCATGAATTGACTCACCTTGCCCACATCATAGGAAATGTCGGACCTGGTCACTGTGAGATATATGAGCTTACCAACTAGATACCTGTACCGCGTAGTATCCGAAAGAAGAGGCGAATCATCTGTCCAGGTTTTGTCTTCTCCAATTGCCATGGGGCATCGGGCAGGTTTGCCTCCAGTCAATCCTGCTTCTTTTAATAGATCAAGGGCATACTTACACTGGGAGAGGACTAAGGAGTTGGGCTTCCGAGAGATTTCGATCCCCAAAAAGTATTTCAGAGATCCCATATCTTTCGTGACCAGATATTGACGAAGATGCCGCTTTGTCAAGGCTACCCCTTCATGATCATCGCCTGTGAGAAGAATATCATCGACGTACACATCAAGAACCACCAGCCTCAAGGAGGTTTTGTGAATAAATAGCGAGTGATCGGCAGAGCTGCGCGCAAAACCAAAGGCCGCCACGATGCCACTGAACTTATCAAACCAAGCTCGAGGGCTCTGCTTGAGGCCATAGATTGCCTTCTTCATCCGGCATAATCATGTCTCCCCCTGAGAAACATACCCAGGAGGTTGCTCCATGTAGACGACCTCCTGAAGATCACCATAAAGGAAGGCATTCTTTACATCCAGCTGGAAAATCGGCCACTCGCGATTGACAACCACAGAGAGAAGGACACGTATAGTGCTGAGACGAGCCACGGGAGAGAAAGTGTCAAAGTAATCAACTCCATATATCTGAGTAAAGCCCTTAGCAACAAGGAGAGCTTTATAACGGTCCACCATGCCGTCCGGGCCAAATTTGACCACAAAGACCCAGCGACGGCCAACAACATCGGTACCAAAGGGAGGAGGAACAAGAGTCCAGGTGCCCCGCTCCGTGAGGGTCGCCATTTCCTCATCCATGGCCAGCTTCCGGTGAGGAATAACAAGGGCCTCCTGGTAGGAATGAGGAGTGGCAGTGGTAGAGATAGCCAGCGCAAAGGCCCTGCGAGAAGAGGTAAGGCGATCATAGGAAACAACTGCAGCAAGGGGGTGTAGGGTACACGTCCGCACCCCTTTGCGAAGAGCGACATGAAGGTCCGGTTCGGCGGCTCCTTCGGCATTCGAAGCATCTGTGGCAGAGAGAGCTGGCCCGGGAGGAGAGAGCGACGGCGGTGGAGATGAGGGAGACGATGACGGAGAAGTGGGAGAGAGAGGCGGAGGGAGAGGAGTGGACGGAGACGGTGTAGGGGTGGATATCGCGGTAGGAGACGAGGGAACGAAGGGAATAACCGGAGAATCAGAAGCTGGGGGAAGAGGAGAGGAAGCTGGGGGAAGAGAAGAGGAGTCATCCGAGAAGTAGGAGGCATTCTCAAAGAAGGTAACGTCAGCGGAGACGAACTGCTGACGAAGAACGGGGTTAAAGCAACAGTAGCCTTTCTGAGTGGTGGAGTACCCCAGAAAGACACATTTGGTGGACTGAGGGGATAGCTTATCACGGGTGGCAGATGGGGAATACACAAATACAGTGCACCCAAAGATTCAGAGAGGGAGAGGAAAAGGCTCCTTGCCCGGATACAGAATGGAGAATGGGGTTTTCCCGTGGAGAATGGTGGAGGGAATGCAATTAATGAGGTAGCAGGCAAGGAGAACAACATAGCCCCAATATGAGCGAGGGACATGCATCTGGGTCATCAATGTGTGAGCGACATCGAGGAGGTGACGGTTTTTGCGTTCCGCCACCCCATTTTGTTGGGAGGTATAAACACAACTAGTCTGATGAATAATGCCATATTGCACACAAAAAGAGGTAAACACATGACACAAATATTCTTTAGCATTGTCAGCGCGAAAGGTTTTAATGCAAACACCAAACTGAGTTTTAATTAACTAATAAAAAGAGATCCATACATCGAAAAGTTCAGAGCGATCTCGTAAGAGATACACCCAAGTACATCTAGAAAAATCATCAATAATAGTTACAAAATAAGAACTACCCCGACCAATGGTGAGGGTAGGAGCAGGTCCCCAAACATCGGAGTGGACAATATCAAAAGGACGAGTAGAGCCCCGAACTTGCTTCGGTGGGAAGGAGGAACGATGATGCTTGCCTAGTTGACAAGCGTCGCAGTGGAGAGGAGTATTGGAGGGAGGGAGGTGGGGCAGGAGCTGATGTAGAAGCCGTGGTGGAGGATGACCGAGGCGGATATGCCACTGGAGAAGTTCCGTATAAGAAGATGAGAAGGCGGATAAGGCGGAAACATTGTCGAGGAAGTAGAGGCCACCGGTCTCAGTCCCAGTAGCAATCGTGTGTTGGGAGCTCAGATCCTAAAAAGAACAAGAAGTCGGAGTAAATGTCACAGAACACTGAAGCTGCTTGCATAAAGAGGTAACCGACAATAAATTGCACGGAAACTTGGGCACATAGAGAGTGTCCGCTAGTCAAAGGGACGGAGTAACATGGACCACTCCCGACCCATGAACTGGGGAGGGAGAACCGTCTACAACGAGGACCGGGGGCAACCGATCATGCTGTTCGAGTAGAGAGAAGCACTGAGGATTGCCCGTCATGTGATTAGTTGCACCAGAGTCGATGAGCCATTTACCATGAGTTACCACATGGGCACTACCTGAGGATGTGTCCACAGAGGCAGACAGCTTGGAAGAGGAGGCAGATGAGTCACCGGAGGGGCGAAGATGGGGATGCTTCGTCCAGCAGCGTTCGAAAGTATGGCCAATGCGGCCACAGTGAGAGCAGAGGTAGGTTGAAGAAGCACGTCCGCCGGACTGGTGACTGCGGCTACCAGAGCCACTCCGCTGAGTTTGATGAGCATAGTTGTCCGGTGGAGGAGTAGTGGGCAGAAGTGGGCATTGAAAGAGAGAGGTGACAGCGGCGATGCGGGAAACGGTGGCATCTAAGGTAGGAGATTCTGCCTCACCCAGAATTTGCTGGCGGATCATGTCATAAGTATCAGGAAGACGGAGCAGATAACACACAACTAGAAGCTCCTAGAAGTGCTTGTGTTGTTGAGCCAAATCCGCAGAAAAGGGGCGATTCTGAAGAATCTCAGCCACAAGAGCCTGAGCCTGTTGGTAGGCAGTAGCAGGAGACAAGATAGGATGGGCAAATAGGTCCGCATACAACGTATAGATGAGGGACGTCTGACCTCCCTTGGAGTACAGAGCGGCAAGATGAAGCAAAGCAGCCTCATGACGGATGACGGGAAGACACTCATCAGAGAGGCTATTAGCGAGCCAAGTACGCACAAGCGTGTCACTCGCATCCCAGTGATCAAATAGAGGTGAAGTGGTAGGAGGAGGGTCATCAATGAGATGGTGGCGTTTGCGTTGCGAGCATAGGAGAAAGGTGAAAGAGACGCTCCAATCTGGGTAGTTGGAGCCGACAAGCTTGGAAACTGTGCCAAGGTTCCCGGAAGGAGTAGGAGGAAGAGGCGGAGCCGGATTGGCGACAGGGGTGGTGGTAGGAGTGGTGGCAGTAGAAGCATCAGAAAGAGTCATAGGAGCAAACAACGGGAAGCCGTATGGTTAGGAAACAATCCGCGTGGATAGGAAGAAGAAGAGCTGCAGCGGTCACGAGGGCAGAAACCAGCGGCCAGAAAAGCCTCGACCAAACCACAGACCCAAGCAGAGGGATAAAAGTCGAGCGGCTAGAAGATAGTCCGCGCGAACAGAAGCGAAGAGCAACAAGGCAAACAAGGCAAAAGGTCGCGGCGATAGGATGCATCGACTTAGCACAGGTAACAAAGAGGTCGCACACACAGAGGGCAACGACAAGGAGATAAAGAAGCCGTGCGGACAGGGCGCAAACAGGCGATGCAAGCCGCGCGGACAGGGAAGGCGCACTGAATCAGGAGGAGAAGATCGAGTCCTCTGATACCATGTAAAAGCCGAACAGAAACAAACCGGAAGTGGTTTAACTGAAACTTTATTATCCGAAAAAGGTCTCTATTACAAAGGTATGACCTCCCTTATATAGAATTGAGGAGAGACGAGAGAATACAAATAAGATATGTGGGACTAAAAAATTTACAGGACACAAGCAGACTATACAGACACAAACCGCAAAAGCCGCGTGGTTAGACAAAGGGGCTAACCACTAGGCTACTAACAGAGAGAGAGAGAGAGACTGCCTTAGGAGACCGCTAGACCGCCCGGTCTCCAAGTCGCCAGAGACAAACCACTAGACCGCTCAGACCTCAGACAACAACACACAACAACCAACCCGCTGAAGGGTAACAGCAAAACCGCGCGGTCATCAACCCGCCAAGCTAGACTGCCAGACCGCCCGGTCACCAACTTCAACATCAGCAATTATGATAGCTTCGTCACCTGAGTAAGCTTGCAAGGAAGAGAACTTCGACTTGTCTCCGGTGAGGTGATGACCGCACCTGGAGTCCATGATCCACTCGTCATTGAAGTCGACAGCAGACAAAGCACGGACACAAGTGCCCGTCATGAAAGCTCCGCCCCATCCAGCTTCCTCACTCTTAGAGCAAGCTTCCTCCTTGTATGCAGAATGCCCATGCTGCAGTTTGACCTTGCAGTCATGCTTGATGTGTCCCCGCTGATGACACTTGTAGCACTTCAAGTTCTTCTTCCAATCCTTCTTAGGAGCAGCGCTCCTCTCTGGTTGATAAGAAGTTGAAGGCTCATTTTCAGCAGCAGTCTTCTTCTTCTTCCCTTCCCATCCTTCTTCTTCTTGCCTGAGAAGAGAGCTTCACTGCCTTCCTGATTGACATTGACTACAGCCATCTACCTTGCCAAACTTTCCTTCGAAGCAAGCAGGTTCTCAAGCTCCAACAGAGATGGCTGAGTAGCCCAGCCTTGAACATATGTCACAAGGGCAACATACTCCTTCCGCAAGCCGCGGATTATGTGCCTTTTCATCTTAGCCCCAGAGATAGGCTCATCATGATCAAGTGCTGATAGCTTAACACACAAGCTTTTCATCTTCAGAAAGAATTTGGAAATGGTCAGGTCTCCTTGAGTTGTCCTAGCCAACTCATTCTCCAGAAACTGAAGTCTTGCTACATTCTTCCGATTGAACAACTCATCAATACTTGTCCAAATATAAGCAGCAGACTCACATCCAATGATGTGATCAAACAGTTCTGGTGACACAGCTCTCTTGAGAACAAACTCCGCCTTTGCATTTGTTTTTCTCCAGAGCCTCACCTGTTAAGCAGTACCAAAAGCAGTAGTCACTTCCTGTCTGTCGTCACCACCGACGACCTCCCATAGCTCCTAGCCCAGAAGGTAACTCTTCATGCATGACTTCCACTTCTTAAAGTTAGTCGGCATTAAGAGTTCAATACCAAGACCTCTTGCGTAGCTTACTTCCATTGCAACAACCTTTGGTTAAGCTTCCAGAAACAAAGAGCACCAACAGAGCAACA
Organism: Platanthera guangdongensis; assembly: GCA_039583875.1. Classification (NCBI taxonomy): domain Eukaryota; kingdom Viridiplantae; phylum Streptophyta; class Magnoliopsida; order Asparagales; family Orchidaceae; genus Platanthera; species Platanthera guangdongensis. Next base: position 132,065,373 of record CM077152.1, read on the forward strand.
ACACACGGTGATCACCTCTCAAGCAACTTAACCTGACTCTGATACCATGTTGAATTTTCTCAAAGTGGTCAGCGAGATAGCCTAAAGCCAAATTAATATTCTCAGAACTATCCAGTTAACACCTTGATCATGTGGAAGCCCAAAGAGCAAGCTTAACACCAAATGCAAATGGAAGAACAAGCAGATCTTATATTCATTAACACTTCTTTACAAGGCGTGGTATATATAGCGAGACATGGTTTCGCTAGTACACAAGATAAAAAAATAGAAAGCACAAAACAAGCTGGGCGGACAGCACAGGAGACCGCCAAGACCGTACAGTCCTCCAAAGTCGCCGAAGCCGCCCGAGCTGCTGCTGCTACAAGCCGAATAGCACATGGAGTCCACCGAGACTGCGAGGTCGCGCAGACACACCATTATTCACTGACTGCTGATGAAATGAAGAACAGACCGCCTACCCGCCTGAGACCGGCGGACAGGTTATTGGAACTTGGAAATGCTGAAGAAGAGAACCACTAATAAGCCGCAGAAGCGACCAAATGAGACCACAGAGACCGCACACTTCAATGTACTTGACCAAAGTCAAAGCCAAACTCCTGGCTCCTTGAAGCTAGCTGCGTGACCTGCACACAGCAAACCATCAGCTCTACTCAACCTGTACGGACAGGGAAATCCAGACCGCAATAATAGCTAAGGCGCCAATTACTGTTCACTCAGTTACTGTAGACGTACTGGGGGGGGGGGGGTCTATTTATAGTCAAGGTGAGGAGTGTGGTCACCACCCTAGGGAATAGAGTCACCACCCCAGCTCGCACACTAGCAAAACACTCGTCCGCTAAGTCCGCAAGGACTTAGCCGGATTCAAAGAGAAACCGCCAGGAGCAATAACGACGATGTTCACCAATGGACAAACACGCATCAGTCCGCCCATCCATACTATGCGGACAAGACACCAATCCGCATAGCCCGCAAACACCTCACAAGGATAGCCACCACTGCGACAGTCCGCACACTATATGTGCGGACAAGGAGGCAGTCCGCACAGCTCAAAAGCCAAGCCTCCATCCGCCACAAGTCCACGACCAACATGCAGTCGGCTCAGTCAACAGCGGACTCAGCGGATACCGCGAACACACTGAACTTGTCATTGAATGTGACCAAGTCCAGAAAACCACCAAGAGCAAGGGAGAGCTTGGCGGACAAGGCCCAGTCCGCCTGCCCCAAATCAGATCACCAAACACCGCACCAGAATAAGGTAGAGTCCGCAAGCCCTACTCGCATAACTGCCAAGACATCGGCCACCTGCCAGACTTCAACACCAGTCCGCGCAGTCCTCCACATCAGCTAACACCTGCTGCACCACCAGACCTCAGCAAAGGCCACAGCCAAACTCCAAGGCCAATCCGCAACAACAGACACCGCGGACTCAACCAGTCCGCAAAGCCACCCGCGAATAGAACTCCCAATCTGCCGGTTAACATAAGCTTGTAAACAAGGCCGCTGATCAGACTAAGCACAACCTACAGTCCGCGAACCGTAGTCCGCTCAGGCCGCTTTGCTTGAAGCCCTTCCTTGGCCATAAGCTAACCAGGCCGCACAACAGCCCGCCCAAGGCCGCACACCAGGCCGCACAGGCCGCTCCTTAAGAACAACCAAGCCACTAAGACAGCCAAGGTCACCCAGACCGCAACCAGCAGTCCACCCAGGCCTGCCCATCACCCACTTCCACTTCACAAATGTCAACAGGGCGCTTTACATCGAATGATTGGAGGCTAATCCATCAGCTGTTGGGCACTAAATTGATGTTAAGTGCAGCCTTTAATCCCCAAATGGATGTCCAAACTTAGAGGACCAACAAGACAATGAAAGATATGCTCCGAATGTGCGCCCTGGATTTTGGGAAGAGATGGGAAGATCATCTCTATCTGGTGGAGTTTGCCTACAAAAATAGCTACCAAGCAAGCATCGATATGGCACCGTTTGAAGCGCTTTATGGTCGGAAGTGCCGTATGCCGTTCACTTGGCAGAAGCAGGAGAATCCAAAGTGTATAGGCATAACGAAGTCGAGGAAGCTAACTCGACGATACACACTATTCGGGAGCGGCTACTGATAGCCCAGGATCGTCAAGCGAAGTACTACAACATCAAGAACCAGAACATGGAGTTCGCGGTGGGTGACTGGGTCTATTTGAAAATCAAACCCTTCAAAGGCGTGTCCAGGATTCAGCGACTGAAAAAGTTGAGCCCGAGGTATCTTGGTCTATTTGAAGTGGTGGAACGAATTGGGGAAGCTGCATATCGGCTAGCTCTTTCAGCAGACTTGGGTGGATTACATGATGTGTTTCACATCTCGGGGCTTCAAAAAGTTGTCAAAGATCCAGCTCAAATGATCAAAACTGATCGTATGTCGGTGAAGTATGGGCTAACGACGACAGTTAGGCCCATTCGGATCGAGGAGCGTGACGAGAAATAGTTGCGGAACAAGACAATCGGGATGGTCAAAGTCCGGTAGGACAATTGCGGCTGTGAAGAGCTAACATGGGAGCGAGAGCAGACCATGCGAGCTGAATTTTCCGAGCTCTTTGTGCGACTGTTATGCAGTGCGTGTCAAGTTGTATGAACATTTATGGACTAAACATGTTGTGTTTGATTTCCTTCCTGTGTGCAAATTTCAGGGACGAAATTTTTGTAAGGAGGGGAGGGTTGTAACACCCCAAATCCCAAGATTGGGAAAAAGTTGGGTGACACAGCCTGGGACACGGGCGTGTCCCAGGGCGTGTCCTGCTCGGGTGAGCAGCCGGCGAGTGGTCGATGAAATCCGTTTCTACGAAAAAATGAGGGAACACGCCCTCTGACACGGGCGTGTCAGAGGCCGTGTCCTCCTCTGGTTGACGATTTCAGCTCGACAAAATTGAGCTGCAGGCGTGTCTGCTGCCGTGTATTGGCACACGGCCTGTGACACGGGCGTGTCACAGACCGTGTCCTTTGCTGGATGTGCCCAGGGAATTTGAGGCCTGGTGAACATGGGTGTGACATGGTTGTGTATTGGGGTACACGGCCTGTGACACGGATGTATCACTGGCCATGTCCCGCTCGGGTTGATTTGGTTTGGCGCAGGCTAAAGCACACAGCCACAAACACGGGCGTGTCTGAAGGCGTGTCAGGTGACATGGCCTGTGACACGGGCATGTCACTTGGCCGTGTACTGGTCTGGATGAGTCAGTTGTGTACCGCTGAAGATACACGGCCTGTGACACGAGCGTGTCACAGGCCGTGTCAGGCAAAAAATAGCCTTTTGTAGCAAAATTGTGGCCGTCCATTTTCTCAGCTGGGATCCAATGGCTGAGGTCCCTCCCTGCTTCCTTAAGGCCGAAAAATGAGATGGGAATTCTCATTTGAGTTTGGCCATCCTCTTTCTACAAACCTAGAGAGAGAGGAAGGAGGAGGAGCCAGCCACCGGTGGAGCTGCGGAGTTCCTATTTGAGATTCGAGGCTAGCGTTGTGGAGGCAATGCCGCTGAGGTCCTTTCCAGCCGGCTGAAAGCCCATGGCTCCGAAGCGATCTTTCTTCCTAGCCATGTGAAGGCTTCGTTTTTGGCATATGCATAGGATTCCCCCAAAATATGGTGGCTTGGTAAGGGAGTCCCTTGGGTTGATTCGTGGAATCCCCATCATTTCGCATATAGATCCGAAAATGGAGTACATGATAGATATGCTGTGTGAATCCCATCTGGACAGGTTGGTCTGGATTGGTGATGTTGCATATACGCACCGGAGAAGACTCCGTGATCGAAATGTGCAGTTTAAGGAGTCGATGGGTTGGACCTGCGAAGGGCAGTAGCAGGAAGTACTGGAGTGGTAGTCCAGGAAAATACCCTTGTATTGATTGTGATGTTCATGGATTGTGCCTGTGAAGGGCAGTAGTAGGAAGTACTGGATTGGAGATCCAGGAAAATACCCGTGATATTGGTGATGCTTGGTGGGTTGTTCCTGTGAAGGGTAGTAGCAGGAAGTACTGGCGTGAACGCCCAGGAAATACCCGCAAATGCTGTTTCGAGCTAGGGATGGAAAATGAGTTCTATCACTACCGCTGAGCGTGGCACCTAGCTAACCTGTGATTGTGAAGCCATTGGGTTTTGGCCTTGATGCGGTGGTGGGACCCAGGTTCGCCGGTACACCAAGAATGTGCCATGAGTGCACGAATCATCGGGCCGCGTGACTGACAATTATGATGCAATGGTTGTGCGTGAGCGCACAATATGTGATGAATATATATATGCATATGACTTGCTACGCCTGCAGGGAAGAAATGCCACTGCCCCGGGAAAGGGGTAGGGTCGTTATAATTTGGTCAGTTGAATGTTGACCGTTGCCTTGTTTGCCACCGTTGGGTGGGCTGTCCTTGTGCAGGTGCTGGAGAATCAAGAGGGACACAGAAAGGTTGACGTCCCTGCTGCTGCTACTGCTAGACCTCGAAGGATAAGCTTAAAATACTGTGTTTTATATATTTGTGGCCGGTCTGCGTGCCATTATTTGGGAGCCAGTTTTGTAAAAGGACTTGTAAGGCCATAAGACCAACTGGCTTTGTATTTGGTGCATATTCCTGTTTATATATAAATGTGGAACTTTATATGGTGGACATTCATGTTTAGAGTTCTGTTGTGTGTTATAGGCTTCTGCTAGAATGGAATGTGTTAGGATGCGCAACTCTGGTTTCACTCCGTGACTTCGCCGCCTATTTTGTGGTAAATGCTGTGGGGCCTCGGCCGGACCTTCTAGTATATACTATATGAACGGATGGAGTCGTTACATAAAGTGATTCTCCTCACTCTGCGAGTACATCATTATATCGTCGATAAAGAAGATCACGAAGTGGTCTAGGTACTCTCTGAAAGTTCTGTTCATCAGATCCATGAACATGGATGGCGCATTAGTCAGCCCAAACGACATGACCATAAACTCATAATGCCCGTACCTCGTACTAAAAGCTGTCTTGGGGATATCACTTTCTCTTATCCTAAACTGATAATACCCGGACTTAAGATCAAATTCTGAGTACACCGATGACCCGACTAACTGATCGAATAGATCATCAATCCTTGTGATCGGGTACTTGTTCTTCTCCGTTAACTTGTTCAGCTCTTGATAATCGATACAAAGTCACAAACTTCTGTCCTTCTTCTTCGCAAAAAGGACCGGTGCGCTCCATGACGACGAACTTGGACGCACAAAACACTGTTCCAACAGGTCTTGAAGTTGAACCTTCAGTTCTGCCATCTCCTTAGGCGCTAACCGATACGGAGAGCGTGACATAGGTTTGGCACCTGACAATAGCATAATAGTGAAGTCTATCTCCCACTGAGGTGGGGCTCTAGGGATATCGCCAGGGAACACACCAGGGTATTCAGATACCACTGGGATGCTGTCCAAAGCAGTCTTAGGATTCGAAGCCTCCACTAGCGTGAAGAACAACTCTGCACCAGCACGAACTGCCTTAACCACCTGAAGAGCAGAACTCAAGTCTTGCACGACCCCTTTTAAGCCTGCAAATGTCTTCTCATGACCAGTTCCCAACTTGACCTCATTGCGATTGCAAACAATGTATGCCTGCTGCTCCGAGAGCCAATCCATACAAAAGATCACATCACACACTACTATCGGCAATAGCGACGCTCGCAAGTCATCAACGTGACTCCCATGCCTTACCTTAATGCAACAAACTCTATCCGCGCTCATAGGGCACCCATAGGCAGCAGCACATCCAATTTGTCCCTTGCCATCGAATAAGGTACTCCGATGCGCGATACAAACTCTTCGGACAAAAAAAATACGAAGCTTCCACATCAAACAGTGCTCTCGTCGTATAATCGAAATTGAAACAAAGCCTAGCACAAGCAGTCCTAAGCTAACATGCACAAGGGCAAAAAGTATTTAAAGCTAAACTACTATAAATTTAACCGTACCAATCAACACGTCAGCATGCTTCCTGGCCTCCTACTGGCCCAGGCTATACTATCTAGGCTTCCTCTCAGACTTTGGGCGTCCTCCAACAATCACGGGCAAAATGCCTCAGCTTCCCACAATTATAGCATGCACCCGGGGTTCGGCCTATAGTTGCCCCCGAAGCACCAGAAGAAGGGGCTATACTTGAAGTCCTAGCCTTCTTATAGAACCTACAATACCCAGACTTTCAGGTTGTCAGCCCTTTGAACTCTGTCTTCTTAGCACTAAAGTCCTTCTTCTCTTGGACTCTCTTTTCCCGCGTTCTCCAGTATGCGGCTCTTATAGGACTTGCAGAGTTCGATACCCTACTCACTGGCATCTGGTGAGTTTTACCCAAATCTACTTCCAAAGATCTAGCCGACTCCACCAAAGCCCGAAATCCCAACAATTTCGGTCCTAGTAGTAGAATTTGCAACTCGCCACACAGACCATTATAAAATCTATCGACTATAGACTGCTCGTTCTCCAACTCAAAGCCTGGGTAGCGCCTTATCATAAGAAATGCCTGCAAATATTCGTCAACTGAGTGCGCTCCCTGCACTAAAAGCATGTTCAACTGTTGGCCTGATGGTCTTCTAAATGCCATTTGCTCCATCACACCGTCCCGCGTTGAAGCCACCTTAGGGACAAAGGGTTGCACATTCCTCCCATGTTGTGCATTAGTCACATCGAACACCACTTCAACTACCCTTCTTATGGTTTCAAACGAAGCAGGGGTCTCAAGCACGTCGCTAAGTGCACTATATTCCTCAAAAAACGAGCGTTCTGACGGTCTTACACCACTCCTGGTCACCTATAGTCATACAAAACACCATTAAGCGACCAAACAAAATTGTAAAAAGCAATTATAGGAACACGCATGTTCCTCAAACATGTGTATTTTCATTCCTAAGTGGACATTCATGGGTTCTTTTAATGTTATAACGATGACGCACACACATGTGCTCACCACCCCTTAAAAGAATTTGTCCACGAATTCATTTAAGTTGACCGAAACCAGTAGTCTAATACCAAATTGTAACACCCCCTATCCATCACATAACATATAACAGAAGGTCCGGCCGGGGCCCGACGCCATATACCACAGACAGACCGAAGGGTTACGCAATGAAACCATCTTTCCAATAACCAACGTCCTGCACAGAGCACATTCTAGCGGAAGCATTTTAAATATTGCAAAATAAAGAACCCAACCACAACATGAATGTCCACTAACAAAAACCCAAAAAAGAATGAACGTACAAAATACACAAAGTACATGCCTTATGGCCTTACAAGAGTTTACTTATACAAATAATGTCTTCCATACATTGGCACACAGGTCGGTCACACATGAGAATAAAAGTAAACTTCAGCATACGCCTTCGAGGGCTGGCTCAGCAATAAGGGTTTTTGCCCGCTAATTGCCACTAGGCTCCGCAGCACCTGCAAGCAACAATCCACCAAAGCAGTGGCAAACAAAAGCAACGGTCAGGTAAAGCTGACCAAATTATAACGACCCCGCCCCTTTACTCGGGGCGGCGATGCTCCTTCCCTGCAGTGCATTAGTAAAACCAAACAAGATAGTGAAAGTACAATTTAAGCACACTTCACCACAAGCGTAGGCACACATGGCCACACACCCAGTTCTCTCAGGGCACTTATACGGTGAACTCGGTCCACCACCGACCCTAGGAAGACAAACTTGTGAGCATTTGAGTCTTTCCAGCAGAAGTCATGTCAATTAAAGACATCGACAGCCTAAGACCCACCCTCTATTCCATCGGTAGGCCCCTAAAACCGAATCGCATAGAGCGGGAATGGTTCCACTCAACCCGTTGCTCACCTCGCTATGATAATTGAAGTTATCAGCGCGGGTCAAGCTTACTCGAAGCCTTAGTATCGAACACACAATATTACATAACCCAGTTATGTACAAGTTGGCTCCCAGGCCATCAAGATGGCAGAACCATATTTCTGCCCAGTTTTTCAGGTGCACCTTGAGGTTAGTCCCTAAGGTTCCTTATTGCAATCTACCGCATAGAAAACCCGAAAAACAACCATCGGCGCGGAGTCTTCTCCGGCCATTCATGCAATGCAACATCACCGATCCAGACCAACTTGTCCGGGTAGGCTTCACACACCATGCCTATGTCCGTACTTCGATTCCGGACTCTACATGCAAAACAACGAGGACTATTCATGTCTACCCGAAGGAATGCCCCACACTCACCGCATACTCGCGAGAGCGGACTTCCTATGCAAAAAGGAAAGAGGACTTCACATGTCCAATATGAGAATCGTTACCCTAGCATTTATCTTTGGCGCCATGAAGATCTAGATGGATGAAAAGCACCACAATGGCCTTGCCTCCGTAGATCTGAACTCGGCTTGCGATTTGGGGCTCCGAAGCTCCACCGGTGGCCAGAACTCTCCTCCACCTTCTTCCTTGCTCTCCCGTCTCTCTAAAGCTTTTAGAAAGATAAACTCAAAAGAGAAATGTGGGTTTCAAACCCTATTCCCGGATATAACCTAGCAAGAGCCAGCCTGGGCCCTTGGATCCCAAAAGAAGGAAACAGACGACCACAATTCGTACTTAAAATCCAATTCCTGGGCCGAACACGGCTTGTGACACGCCCGTATCCAAGGCCGTGTGTGTCAATTGATGCCGAAACTGTCGCGTCCAGAAAAGGACACGGGCTCTCGACACGCCCGTGTCACACTTGACACGCCCGTGTCAATCAGTATACTCCCATGTTGCGGGGCGTGTTCCTCCATCAACATAGGACCAAAACATCCCGAAGAGAACACGGGTCCTCTACATGCCCGTGTCAACCCGAACACGCCGGGCATCCAGGCCGTGTTCTTCCCCCAACACAGCTCGCCTAACAGCCCGAGCAGGATAAGGCCTGGGACACTCCCATGTCTCAGGCCGTGTTTGCTGTCTCGACGATTGTCGACTGTATTTTCGTCAACCACTCGTCAAGATCGTCGAACCCGAGCATGACACGGCCCTGGACACGCCCGTGTCCCAGGCCGTGTGACCCCTACCAAGCACCAAACTTGGTTCTAAACGCTGCCCATCCCTCTCTTGAGTTTTGGGGCGTTACACAATGCCTCTATGGGTATCCACACGAGCAAGAAGAACCCTTAGAGTCATGCCACACAAGGTCCAGGTTAGAAGAAGGAATGCCTTCAACATCTCCACGAATTGTTAGATCTGTTAAAGGAGAGACGACGGTAACGAAGACGATGCTTAGGAAACACTTTCCCGACGACGACAACAGATCAGAATAGTCGGCAGCACGGAGCAACGACTGTGACTTCTAGGTTGTGGAACAGTTCCATCAGGATGAAGAAGCCATCATACTCTTAATCTGGATCGATTAGGTCAAGCACACTGAGATAACATTTATCTCATCTATTTATACCCGTAGATCGAAATAGTCATTACCCGTAGACCAGACCGAAATCAGACTTAAATAATCAAACCGGAGTTAACAACATTTGTCGAGATGACACGTGAATATACAATGAATTAATGATCCATTCATCGAGACAACACATGAATACTTGACGAATTCAGACAGATAAATTCGTCTAAACATCAAGAGAATACTCAACGAATCTAAGTCCAATTCATCGAAACATCAAGAAAATACTCGACGAATCTAAGTACAATTCGTTGAAATGTCAAGAGTCCTCTCGACAAATTCAGTCCAATTCGTCGAGATGTCAAGATACATTTCGACGAATTAGCCTTGTGTCTTTCGACATGTTATCTGGTCATCTATATTCACAATATAGGTCTCAGGCCAAAAAAAACACCAAATCCAGAATGACATAGTGAAAGTCTTTATTTCAAGGATAGCTAAATCACCTGGGGGGGGGGGGGCGAATAGGTTTCTTAGTCCTTAGTGACTATCTTTGAATCTCTTTTCGTTAGCTATTTTATTGGTAGATTAAGTTTTGCTTTTAATACAAGCTATCTGTACAAAGAAAAGCAACACAACAAAGCACACATAGATTTGTAGTGGTTCCCCAATCTTTGGGTACATCCACTCTCCTTCCACATTGCCAACTTCCCGTTGGTCAAGGCACTTCTCCAAAATAATGCTCAAAAAGCTTACACCTCAGATGACTCAGGATCTCTTAGTCTCCTACAAGACTTACAACTCAGGCATAAGGCCCTATAACTCAGTGATCTAAAGATCACCTACCTCAGGCCCAAAGGCCTTATAACTCTTACTGGGAGGACAACCCTACCTCAGATCCACAAGGGATCCTACCTCAGAGAGAATGACTCTCCTACAGCTCAGACCTAATGGTCCTACCTCAGATCCAAAAGTATCCTATAGGTCAGGCACAAGTGCCCTACCACTAGGTGAGAATGACTCACCTGCCTCAGGCTCAAAAGCCCTACAACTCAGTGATCAATTTATCACCTACCTCAGATATAAACTGGTTCCTACAGCTCAGGATAAACAACCCTACAACTCAGATCAACTTCTGGATCCTACCTCAGAGCAAATTTGCTCCTACCACTCAGATCCACAAAGGATCCTAAAAGATGGAAGTGAGTTATTAGGGTTCTTGATTGGACACAAGAGGAATTTCTCTGTGCCAATCTACCATGACTGAGTTAGACTCAACCCAACTTTGACTCCAGGAATGTTTTCCTGAGTCACTTTTCTGCACTAAGAACACCTTAGCCCCAACTACTTCACAACAACAAGTATATCCACTTGAGCTAAGAGTGATTTGTAGAACACTGTTCTGCACCTTTCTGAACTGAACCTAAAGCTCAGCCCTCTCTTATTCTTCACAGCTCCCCAAGAGAATGTTCTTTAGGATTTGTTGGCTGGATCTGTGAAGCACTTGCAACAAGGGTTGACCCTAGCTGCCATCTCTTTCTTAGTGAATCACCCTGAGCTTGCTGGCTGGTACAGATGAAGATGGCGCTAACAATCTTGTTGTTGAAGATGTTGATATCAACAACTAACTTGATATGCCTCTAGACTTGCTTGTCTTGGTCTCTCTGTTCTTCAGCCACAACCACAACAATGGCGATTGGGAAGAACTACTGTAACAGCAGCTCTTTCTGTAAAGAGCTTCTCCTTTTATTTATTGTAACCCGACGACTTTTTTAGTAGTGGGTCCCACACCATTAATGTTGGCTGCATCCTTGCTTTAATGACTAACTGTCGTACAGTACGCTTGCGACGCCTTTTTGTCATGTACTATAGCTTTGTCGCTAATAATTTGAATAAGGTTGACTTTTTGACTTACTGACATCAACACCCGAAGACTTTGTCAAAATTCAAGCATCAGTAGAATAGGCGTTGTGTGAATGAGCTTCACTCGACGCCAAAGTACTTAGATAATTCTGTCTATCTAGGCATTGATAGCGTTGAGTGAGTAATGCTCACTTAATGCGTTTTGCCTTAACCCTTTCTGCAGCCTTTTCTATATGCATGACGTTGAGAGCGTTGAGTGAACACACCTCACTCAACACCTTGTTCCTTAACCACATTCTGCAATTTAGGCATCAAGAGTGTTGATTGAGCATGCCTCACTCAATGCTTTCTGCCTTAGCCAGATTCTCTGTTTCAAAATTCAGTTTGAGTTTGACAAACTCAGAACTCAGTTCAATGAACACTGAGCTCAGCTTGACGAATAAGTAAAAGCTCAGTTCAACGAATTTAGAGCTCAGTTCGACGATCTCACAACCCACATTTTTCACTGCCATTAAAGGTATATCAGAGTAAGGGAAAAATGCACGTCATGATGCCACGTCAGTAGGGGATAACTGCGGACGCTCAGGCAAAAACTCCTACTTAACCATGAAGAAAGATCTTTAAGTTATTTAGAGGCAAAATCAGTTTAAGTGTAGTAGCTAACCGTATCCCTCGGCTTAGTGTCTCATCTAGTCCACGAAGAAAAATAGTTATACGCTGCGGAAAATACTTCTTTTGTAAGGTTAGACATCCTAGATGAGTTAAAAGGTCCCCAGAGGACACCTCATGGTATGTAAGTTCAAAGTTTATAATAGGAATACAAGTAGATTTTTACGGTCGTTAAATATAATGATTTAGCATTTTAAAACATACAATGCGTGAGGAAGTAATAATAGTTTTTATACTTGAAAATACCTATCATGCAATCCTAGCACAAAACATCCCAGAGAACAAGTAATCCAAATACACAAAAAGAAAACCAACTAAGCAACTAGCGAGCATCCAAAATCAACAATCCTGTGGGCGTCAACAAGATGACATGAACCCACACAAAACAAAGTATGTCTGAAGTAGTAAAGAAACAAAAACAACAATCTACCTCGCTGCGGCGAGGCAAAAACCACAGCCAACACTGCTGCCCAAGAACTCCAAAACCAGCACCGTAATCAGCTACAGCTCTGAACCTGAGGCATTCCAAAGACAAAACACCTCAATAAGAATGTACAAGTGATGGCAGAAGTAAGCCAACAGTAAACAAAGTCAAGGGGTACCAACCTGAGACCAAAGGAAAAATACTTAAATAAAGTACAACAGTGAGGTACAAAAGTAAAAAAGAAACACTTACGTGAAGCGTCACGTACAACAAAAGTACCCCAAATGCACAAGACTATAAGGGTGAAAAATTCCGCGATTAAATCATCAGGGAGAAGGCAAAACTCTACGAGCCATATGTGGTCAACTCCACTAAAAAACAAAACGGGAAGGGTGGTCAACTCATCTGGACACGCCCCCATGGATATATTAATTTGTCATAAATGCAGGAGAGATTAGATACTCCACCATACACCACAAAAAAGCCCAAACACCTGGTAGAGTCCCACAAGGTACTAACAGAGGGATCAACATTGCGGTGATGGATTCGCCTATAAATAACACCCGCAACGAAGGAAAATCATGAAGTCACACCCCATCACGACCCGAGTTTAGAGCTCATGGGCACACCATAACCTAATCGGGGCCTGGTGGCTTGTCTCGCCCCACAACATCGCCACGAAGAAAACCATGATATAAATCTCAAGACAACAATGGCACATCAGATTCTACTAGACAATTCTAGATTTGAAATGGTTGATCAACCTTTAGAAAGAATTTACAATCCTAAATAAACTCTAACATATCCTACATAAAAGTTGAGGAACGGTTATAAGAGTGAGATTTAACTGCATCATCAAAACATATAGCACTTAACAAGGCAAGGTAGCAAAATCAAGAATGTGAAATCTATAAGTAGAATTTGTCAAAGGATCTAAACAACACTATATTCAGTAAGTTATTAAAAATCATGATAACAAGGAGTTATAAATTTCTTCAAATCGGGATAAAGAAGGGAAGAGAAGGAGGAAACCATCACTTTCCTTGGTTTTACCGGAGAAGACCACCAAATCGCACCTCAGTGTAGATCGGGACCAAGAAAGACGAGGGAAATCAAAATCTAACAACAATGGCCAAAAATAGGAGTTAGGGCCGAAAACCCTAGCAATAAAAACTCATGGAATGGGGAAGATTTTAAGACGATGGTGTAGCTCTCATTGAGAACTTTCAGGATCTATGATCAGTTCAGGATTTCGAGTTCCGGAGCACCGTCGGCGGCCACCAGAAGAATCGCGGAAAACTTTCTCTCTCTCGCTCACGCCGCTCTTATTCAGTAAGAAGGGAGAAAAACGGTCTAAGGAGAAGGAGAAGTTTATCTTATATATATATATTTATATAATGAATATAATATAAGGGTTAGTACACTTAAGTGAAGGGACAAGGTTCGACTGAACTGAAATCCTCGAGAAGTATGGATTTCTCGAGTGGAAGGAGATATTTCTCGAGTAGAAGATAAATTCTCAGAAACAATAAGAAGTTTTCTCGAGTAAAAGAAGCAGGTTTATCGAGTAAGAGAGATGATATTTCTCGAGTACAAGAATAATTACTCGAGAACTGAAGGAAACACCACTCGAGAACATCAAACCCAGTTCTCGGGTACAGAGCCAAAACTTCTCTTGAACAAGGGCAGTGCTCGAGTACAAACGAATCTTCTCGAGAACAAGAAGGGCAATTCTCGAGAACAAGACGGTCTTCTCGAGAGCAAGAGCAGATCCCGAGTACAGAAGAAGATTCCTCGAGTACTAAATAACCTTCTCGAGAAGTAAAATAGGCTTCACGAGAGCATGATTGCACATCACGGGACCGAAATGGTACATCACGAGAACAAACTAGTATTACTCGGGTACAAAAATTAGACCTCTCGAGAACTAAAGGCATCACTCAAGAGCTAGAGGAATTTTCTCGAGTACAACAAAAGACTTTCTTGGGAATCAACACACTACTCGGGAACAAGTCCCGGCCTCTCGAGAAACGAAGGGCCAAAGCTCTCGAGTACAAAATGATCTCTCTTGAGGACAAGGCTGCTGATCTCGAGTACCAAGCAGGGTAATTTCAGAAATTCTAATTTGACTAACATCTGGGATAAAATGTGACTTCACGAATTTAAAAGTGAAGACAACCCTAGAATCCGATGCACCAATCTTGAGACACTATCATCAAATGCTTACACAAGCAAAAGTCATCCTTCAAATCAAGGAAAACATACAATCCAATCAAATCCCAAAACCTGGTCAAATAGACTCAATGGACGCGAAAATGCACAAACGTTGCAGCGCCGTCAACAAAACATAAAAAGGGGGGTAACGCCCAGCCATCATAAATATAACGACACCAAAACAAATAATAACATCAGAAGATCGGGGGCGTTACATTCACACCCCCTAAAAGAAGTTTTGTCCCGAAACTTATCACAACATTAAAACAAAACCAAAACGAAAAAACCAAATATTACTAAAAACTTGAAGACATACCTGAACCAAGAGAAGAGATTCAGATGAGATTTTCTCATCGCCGACTCTAATTCCCACATCGCGCTCTCGACGTCTTGATTTCGCAAGAGAACTTTAACCATGGGGATGGTCTTTCTCCGTAACACTCATTCTTGAGAATCCAAAATACGAACCGGTTCTTCCACGTACGTAAGGTTGGGCTGAATCTGGGGCACCGAGTCAAGGACTTGATGATCACTATGAACACACTTCCGCAACTGGCTCACATGAAACACATCATGGACACCAGGGAAGATAGCAGGCAACTGCTGCCTATAAGCAGACACTCTGATGTGCTCTAGAATCTGAAAAGGTCCCACATACCGGGGTCTAACTTGTGCTTCCTTCCAAACCTTTTAACACCTGACATCAGAGAGACTTTCAGAAAAACCAAGTCCCCAACAACAAACACCAGATCAACCCTTTGTTGATTAGCATATTTCTCATAGTATTCTTGTGCTACACGGAGCTTCTCCCGAATATGAGTCACAACACAATTCATTTCTTCAAGGGCTTCTGGACCTAGCAACGGTCTCTCACCAACCTCAGCCCAAAACAAAGGAGTCCTACAATGCCTCCCATATAAGGCCTCAAATGGGGCCATCTGCAGACTCTCTTGATAACTATTGTTGTAAGAAAACTCCATGAGTCTGAGACGCTCATCCCAAGCACCACCGTGATCCAAAATGTAACACCTGATCATATCCTCCACGATCTAATTTACCCTTTCCGTCTGACCATTCATCTGCGGATGATAGGCGGTGGAATAACTCAAATCAGTACCCAACCCCTCCTGTAAACTCTTCCAAAAACAATACGTGAATCTGGAGTGTCGATCTGATACTATGCTGACAGGCACTCCATGTAATCTGATGCCCTCATCAAGGTATAACTCAACTATCTTCTTCATAGAATACCCAATCTTAAAGGGGATGAAGTGAGCATATTTAGTCAATCTATCAACTATCACCCAAATAGAATCGTGCCCATAGGGAGATCTCGGTAAACCAGTGATGAAATCCATCGAAATACTCTCCCACTTCCAACTTGGAACATCAAGCGGTGTCAATTTACCTCCAGGCCTTCTATGATCAGCTTTAATACGCCGACACGTATAACATTTCGACACAAACTTTGCTATATCATTCTACATTCCCGACCACCAAATAATTTGCTTTAGATCTTAATACATTTTAGTGGAACCAGGATGGTAGACAATACTGGAAACATGAGCTTCAGTACAAATCTTGGCCCGAGTATCACTAAAAGAGGGGATGCAAAATCTATCCCGATACTTCAAGGTATCCAACTCATCCAAAAAGAAATCAGGTAGCTCTCCCTTCTCAGTTCTATTCCGGAGATACAACAAATCTGGTTCATCCTTCTGGTGCGCTCTAGTTAGGGAAATTCAAGAGGGCTCTTCTTTTACAAGGTTAGACATCCTACATGAGTTAAAAGGTCCCCAGAGGACACCTCATGGTATGCAAGTTCTAAGTTTATAATTGGAATAAAAGTAGCTTTTTACGGTCGTTAAATATAGTGATTTAGCATTTTAAAACATGCAATGCGTGAGGTAGTAATAATAGTTTTTATACTTGAAAATACCTATCATGCAATCCTAGCACAAAACATCCCAGAGAGCAAGTAATCCAAATACACAGAAAGAAAACCAACTAAGCAGCTAGCAGCATCCAAAATTAACAATCCTGTGGGCGTCAACAAACTGACACGAACCCACATAAAACAAAGTATGTCTGAACTAGTAAAGCAACAAAAATAACAGTCTACCTTGCTATGGCGAGACAAAAACCACAGCCAACACTGCTGCCCAAGAACTCTAAAACCAGCACCGCAATCAGCTACAACTCTGAACCTGAGATATTCCAAAGACAAAACACCTCAGCAAGAATGTATAAATGATGGCAGAAGTAAGCCAATAGTAAACAAAGTCAAGGGGTACCAACCTGAGACCAAAGGAAAAATACTTAAATAAAGTACAACAGTAAGGTACAAAAGTAAAAAAGAAACACTTACATGAAGCGTCACGTACAACAAAAGTACCCCAAATGCACAAGACTATAAGGGGGAAATTTTGCGATTAAACCATCAAGAAGAAGGTAAAACTCTATTAGCCACATGTGGTCAACTCCACCAAAAAACAAAACGAGCAGGGTGGTCAACTCATCTGTACACACCCCCATAGATATATTAATCCGTCATAAATACTGGGGAGATTGGATACTCCACCATACACCGCAAAAAAGCCCAAACACCTGGTAGAGTCCCACAAGGTACTAATAGAGGAATCAACATTGCAGTGGTGGATTCGCCCAAAAATAACACCCGCAACGAAGAAAATCATGAAGTCACACACCGTCACGACCCGGGTTTAGAGCTTAGGGGCGCACCACAACCCAATCGAGGCCTGACGGCTTGTCTCGCCCCACGACATCGCCACGAAGAAAACCATGATATAAATCTCAAAACAATAATGACACATCGGATTCTACTAGACCATTCTAAATTTGAAATGGTTGATCAACATTTAGGGAGAATTTACAATCCTAAATACACTCTAACACGTCCAATATAAAAGTTGAGGAACGGTTATAAGAGTGAGATTTAATCACATTATCAAAACATATAGCCCTTAACAAGACAAGGTAGTAAAATCAAGAACGTGAAATTTATAAGTAGAATTAGTCAAGGGATCTAAACAGCACTACATTCAGTAAGTTATTAAAAATCATGATAACATGGAGTTAAAAATTTCTGCAAATCGGGATAAAGAAGGGAAGAGGAGGAAACCATCACCTATCTTGGTTTTACCAGATAAGACCACCAAATCGCACCTCGGCGTAGATCAGTACTAAGAAAGATGAGCGAAATCAAAATCTAACAAGAATGGCCAAAAATAGTAGTTAGGGCCGAAAACCATAGCGAGAAAACTCAAGAAATGGGGAAGATTTTACCACGATGGCATAACTCTCGTTGAGATCTTTCAGGATCTACGATCAGTTCAGGATTTCGAGTACCGGAGCACCGTCGGCGGCCACCGGAAGAATCGCGAAAAACTTTATCTCTCGCTCACGCCGCTCTATTTCAAGAAGAAGGGAGAAAATTAGTCTAAGGAGAAGGAGAAGTTTATCTTATATATATATATATTTATATAATGAATATAATATAAGGTTTAGTACACTTAAGTGAAGGGACAAGGTTCAGCTGAACCAGAATCCACAAGAAGTATGGATTACTCGAGTGGAAGGAGATATTTCTTGAGTAGAAGATAAAATCTCGAGAACAAAACGAAGGTTTCTCAAGTAGAAGAAGCAGGTTTCTTGAGTAAGGGTGACGATATTTCTCGAGTACAATAAGAATTACTCGAGAACTGAAGGAAGCACCACTCAGGAACAGTGAACCCAGTTCTCGAGTACAGAGCCAAAACTTCTCGAGAACAAGGGCAGTTCTCGAGTACAAGCGAATCTTCTCGAGAACAAGAAGGGTAGTTCCCGAGAACAAGACGGTCTTCTCAAGAGCAAGAGCAGATCCCGAGTACATAAGAAGATTTCTCGAGTACTAAATAACCTTCTCGAGAAGTAAAAGGGGCTTCTCGAGAGCATGATTGCACATCAGAGGACCGATAAGGTACATTACGAGAACAAACTAGTATTACTCGGGTACAAAAATTAGACCTCTCGAGAACTAAAGGCATTACGCGAGAGCTAGAGAAATTTTCTTGAGTACAAGAAAAGGCTTTATCGGGAATCAAAACACTACTCGGGAACAAGTCCCGGCCTCTCGAGAAACGAAGGGCCAAATCTCCTGAGTACACAATGATCTCTCTCGATGACAAGGATGCTTATCTCGAGTACCAAGCAAGGTAATTTCAGAAATTCTAATTTGACTAACATCCGGGATAAAATGTGACTCTATGAATTTAGAAGCAAAGACAACCCTAGAATCTGACGCACATTTCTTGAGACACTATCATCAAATGCATAAACAAGCAAAAGTCATCGTTCAAATCAAGGAAAACATTCAATCCAATGAAAATCCCAAAATCCGGTCAAACAGACCCAACAGACGTAAAAACGCACAAACGGTGCAATGCCGTCAACAAAACATAAAAAGGGGGTAACACCCCGACATCATAAATATGACGAAACCGAAACAAATAATAACATCGGAAAATCGGGGGCGTTATAGACGAACTTAGAGTTCAGCTCGACCAATAAGTGAAAGCTTAGATCGACGAACTCAGAGCTTAGTTCGACTAACTCTGAGCTTAGCTCGACGAATTTCTGTGTCAAGATGAACACTTCCTTTGAGAATTTAGTCAACACAATCTCACATGGCATTGAGTGGGCTTGCCTCACTCAATGCTTGTGGACTTGGTAAATATTCAATTTTTTATGGCGTTGACTGACTGAGCTATACTCAACGATTATGGAGCTATGACATTGAGTGAATGATCTGTACTCAACGCCTGTGGACTTAGCCACTTTTCAGCACATTTCTCATTAGGCTTTGACTGTATTAGCCTATCTCACAGCCTTTTGTTACATGGCGTTGAGTGAGTTGACTTCACTCAACGCTTGTGGACTTAGCCACATTCTAAGCTTGCCACTTCATGGCTTTGACTGTATAGGCTTCACTCAGCGCTATAAGTCATCTAGCATTGAGTGAATGACCTTCACTCAATGCCTGTGGACTTAGACAGATTTCTGTCTTTCCACATCTTAGGTAAGGTTTACCAGACTTAGCCACTTAGGCAATATGTCCCATCATTTCTATTAGGGCAATCTGCAATCATTGAACTTGAGCACAAGTTAGATCACCATATGTATATATATTGTTTACTAGGCCTTCTTCAAATCCAAGACATTGAGATCAATGGACCCAACAATCTCCCCTATTTGAAGAAGTCAAATCCTATGCCAATTTATACACTAACACACTTATGCTATATATACAAAATATATTATCTGAACATAAATCAGATAAATCATAGATATAACAAATGATGTAACAGATAAGTCAAAATCATAGCAACTGATGAGTCAGACAAATCATAATTATAGCAAATGATATTCTATTTAACATATAGGGAATTAATATTTGTGTAATTAAACAAAGTGTCACATCCCTTAGCCCTGTAAGCAGAACCTGAAATTTTTCAAGTTTCAGGTTCTCTTATCACAATCCCACTGGCCTTGGGTTTCTTAGCTAGTTTGTCTTCTGGCCCAGCTATCTTCTTTCCCTTTTTGTCTGCTTCATCAGTAGCTTTAGTCTTAGTTGCTTTTTCCTTTTCAGTTTCAGCTTCAGTTTTTTCTTTCTGCCTCTGAAAGTATCCATGAGCCTTGAGAAAGTACTTAGAGGGTTCAACAGCATCAGGAGGTAGAAGGTTGTCATTTCTGTTCCACCAGTAGATTCTTCTTTCAGTGTCCCTCTTCTCCATCTTGTCCCATTCTATTTTATTATACCATTTTTCTCGGTCCGATCTCTTATTTTTGACCTGATCCCCAACAAGCAAGATGATAGATCTGGAATCTGGGCTCCATTGCTTGAAATCAGGCCTTTTCTCCATTTCTTTTCTGTATTTCCTTTTCTAATCCTGATTTCCTCTTCAGTTTCAACAGTTTCAGCAGTCATTTCTTTTATCTGTAGTGTCTGGTCTACAGTTGTGCTGAAGGTAGGAATTTCAGGAGCAGTGGACTGCATTCCCCACTGATTACCAGCACTATCATAATCTTCTATATACAACCCATACCCTTGATTATCTTGAGCATGTTATCTGTTTAAAGTCTCTAGCACTTAAGTAGGCATCATTGGGATACTGTCATATTGCACTGGCTCTAATCCCAATGAGCCTCTCACGATATTTGTTGCCCATACCATGTTTTCAGTATTAGTCCTTATAGCTTCTCTCTCCACCTTTTTGTCTTCTTCAATTAATTTAGTGGTCTGGGAGCTGCTTGTCTTGCTTCTTTCTACTTCCAGGTAGTTTACTCCAGCAGTGACATGATTCTTGACTTCCAACATGTGGTCATCAAGCATCTTGGTGCAGACATCCATCTGTTGGAGTTACCATGATGATCTGGAAGTGATCAAACATGTAATCTCACTGCCAACGCGATATGAGCCTGCAGGGTCGCACATAAGAGATGTGGAGAAGTTGGACGATTGAC
The DNA here is from genome assembly GCA_039583875.1 of Platanthera guangdongensis. Classification (NCBI taxonomy): domain Eukaryota; kingdom Viridiplantae; phylum Streptophyta; class Magnoliopsida; order Asparagales; family Orchidaceae; genus Platanthera; species Platanthera guangdongensis. The sequence continues at coordinate 132,086,420 of CM077152.1, forward strand.
TGTGTTGGTAAAGGTTACCAATCACCGACCTGAATAGGGTTGTAGGCAAAGTGTTGCCTTAAAAGGATCGTCGGGTTGGGCAAATGTTGCCTTGGAAGGCTGGTTAGGATTGTCGTCCGAGGGTCGATGACATTCGTCGAGAGTTGTCTTCCGATTCCCGCCGATCGGCGAGAATCATCTTTGATTCTCGCCGATCGACGAGAATCGTCGAGAATCAATATGTTGATTCTCGACGATCGACGACTTCGACATGTATCGTCGACCGCGGCTCGACGATCGACGAGTTCGTCGTGTATCATCAAGTCATGCTCGACGATCGGCAAGAATCGTCGAGTATTGTACTCTGATTCTCGCCGATCGTTGGTGATACTCGTCGACTGATTCTCGCCGAACCTGATCAGTGATTCTCGCCGATTGTCGCCGATTCTCACCGAATGATACTCGCCGATTCTGAACCCTAATTTCGGGTGGTCTGCGGATAGCGGAGTTTCTAAGTCTTTTATGCCTTTGGTATAAAAGGGACACTTAGGGTTTTCGGGAAAGAACACGCTTGCTCGCGATTTTCTCCTGTAGCGAATCGAACCCGACGGAAGAGTTCCGCTCGTTCGCTCCGCCGATCCCGATTCCCGCCGCCGGAAGAGTTCCGCCGCCGTGTTCGCTCCGTCAACCACCTCCTCTCCGGCGATTGTCGCTGGTGCTGCAATCCCTGGCGCGGACCTAGCAGTCCGTGGGAAAGCAAAGGTGCGGTCTTCTCCATCCCGATCTTCCGTGTGACGGAAAGACCGGCGTTCTCCCGCTCGTGTGGACTTCTGCAGAAACGTGGACATTATTCCACGTAGAACTCGCCGCTAGCAGGAAGAAGAAATTTGGAGCATCTTCGTTGAGTTGTGACTCAACGCCACCGAGGTAATTTTTGCCTAGCTTTTGTTAACTTCTTGATTCAATGTTCATAGCCCGATCCACATCTCTTTGGGTTTTTCTTGATGTTTATTTTTCCGCTGCGTGCACAAGCGTTGTGCCATCCTTATAGAGAAACCCAACAGTGGTATCAGAGCCAGGTTACGACCATGATCGTTGTTTTGGAAGTTTGTTATTCCAGTGCATGTAAACCTAGGGATTTAGAAGTGTTCTAAATGTCTAGATTTAGTCTTGGTCTCCTCCAAGAACGTCTGGGATTTCGTGGGAATTTCTAAGTGTTATAAATTGTTGTCTCCTTAGCAGTAACCATCCCTCGAGTATGTTTTGGATTGTGAATCCAACATAGAGAGATGAGCTTGTCTAATGCTTTAAGTTGAGTTGTCTTTGCCTTTGTCCAATGCATGTAAATCTGAGGATTTGGAAATTTCCGGATGTTCAGATTTAGCCCTTCCTTCTATCAATTGTTGATGGTGTTAGGATGTGCACATAAGGGATGCATGTGGTTTTAGAAGAATTTTGTTTTTCTTTGGATGTGCACATTGATCAAATGTTGATCATGGTTAATTGTTAACCTATAATTGAAAAATCCCTTCATCTAATATTAAGTGTTCGGATGCCTTCCGATGGATGACACTCTTCCTGCCTCGATCGATGAAGTGTGGGCTTGCCAAAGCAAGGTGCATTAATCTATCTTGGTAAGGGTGCGAGCGGATAATTGTGATATCCCACTGTCGACATCGGGTCATACTTAACTAGGTGACCTCAAAGGTTGAGTGCCTAGAGGCATAGGGTTGGCATGCACCATATGATGGATGCGAATAAGGAGTTATTCACCAACCATACAAGAATTGCATGAGGATGCAATTGGCAAGCGTTGCCTACCTAAATAACCGCATCGTGAGAGGAACGCCAAAGCAGACTCATAGTGTTGGTGAAATACGGATCTTGTCCACTAAGAGAGTAGCTTGCATGAACTCTCCGATTTGTTAGTAAGGGCTATCATTTCGAATAAAATAGTGAGAGTATTTTAATTGAAGTCCAAATTAAAATAAATTGTATTTGAAATTTGGTACTGATTTTATTCTGCATAAATTCTTGTAGAATTCCATGGCAAGTGTTTCACACTCCACGTTGTCTCTGAGAGCCATCCTTGAGAAGGATAAGCTCAGTGGGACAAATTACATGGACTGGTACAGGAACCTGAGAATTGTTCTCAGGCAGGAGCGAAAGCTCTATGTCTTGGAAGAAGAAGCCCCCGAGGTGCCGACCGGGAACTCTTCCCGTGCTGAGAAAGATACTTATAAGAAGTATACAGACGATGCTTTGGATGTCGAATGCCTTATGCTTGCCACTATGAACTCTGAGCTTCAGAAGCAACATGAGAACATGGGGTGCAAGGAGATTGACGATCATCTCAAGAAAATGTTTCAAGGGCAGGCTCGTCAAGAGAGGTTCGACATCACGAAAGCGTTGTTTCAGTGCAAGATGGAGTTCGAGACTCAGTAGGGACTCACGTACTCAAGATGATTGGGTATATCGAGAACCTTGAAAGGCTGGGTTTTCCTCTTGGTCAAGAGTTGGCCACGGATCTGATCCTGCAATCGTTGCCGGACAGTTATGAGCAGTTTGTCTTGAACTACAACATGAATGAGATAGACAAGACACTGCCCGAACTCCTAGGCATGTTGAGAACTGCCGAAATCAACATGAAGAAGGCCAAGCCTGCCAGCCCCATACTGATGGTGCATAAGGGCAAGGGCAAAGCCAAGGGTTCCAAGAAGACGAAGGTGGGACCTAAGTCATATCTTGAGCCCAAGTCTTCAGCACTGATGAAAAAGAAAAGCACGGTGAAGGAAGGGAAATGCCACCACTGTGGCAAGGCTGGTCATTGGAGGAGGAACTGTCCTTCATACATTGAGGGTCTGCAGAAATTGAGGGGAGGTATGACTTCCGCTTCAAATATTTACGTTATAGAGATAAACCTTTCTGCTCCTTCATCTTGGGTATTGGATACCGGATGTGGTTCTCACATTTGTACAAATGTGCAGGAACTGGGAAGGAGAAGATTGCTGAGTAAAGGGGAGGTGGACCTCCGCGTCGGCAATGGAGCAAGAGTTGCTGCTGTAGCCGTAGGGGTTTATCGTCTTTCTTTGCCCAGTGGGCTTGTAATAGAACTTGATAATTGTTATTTCGTTCCGGCCATAACTAGAAACATTATATCTATTTCATGTTTGGACATGATTGGATTTTCTTTTATAATTAAGAACAATTATTGTTCTATATTTAAGAATGATGTTTGTTATGCTGTAGCCCAATTGTTTAATGGTCTTTATGTTTTGAACTTGGACCATCTGATCTGTAATGTAGATAATAATAAAAGACTAAGAACAAATGACTCGAACCCTACTTTTCTCTGGCATTGTCGTTTGGGCCATATCAACGAGAAGCGCATATCCAAGCTCCATAGAGATGGACTTTTGGACTCATTTGATTATGAATCATTTGAGCGATGCGAATCTTGTTTATTAGGCAAGATGACTAAAGCTCCTTTCACTGTTATACTGAGAGGGCTGAGGATCTCTTGGGTGTTGTACATAGTGATGTATGCGGACCCATGAGTTCCATGGCTAGAGGTGGGTATTTCTACTTTATTACATTTACTGATGATTTCAGTAGATACAGATATGTGTATCTTATGAAGTGCAAATCCGAGACCTTTGAAAAGTTCAAAGAGTTCCAGAATGAAGTAGAAAACCAGTTGGGTAAAAGGGTTAAAGCACTCCGATCTGATCGAGGTGGCGAATACCTGAGTCATGAGTTCCGTGATGATCTGAAAGAGTGTGGTATTGTATCACAGCTCACTCCACCTAGAACACCACAACATAATGGTGTGTCTGAGAGGAGATATCGTACTCTGTTAGACATGGTACGTTCGATGATGAGTCATGCAGACTTGCCTGTTTCCTTTTGGGGTTTTGCTTTAGAGACTGCTGCAATGACATTGAATCGCGCTCCAACTAAAACGGTTCTGAAGACACCATATGAGATATGGACTGGGAAGCGTCCTAGTATGTCGTTCATTAAAATTTGGGGCTGTGAGGCATACGTGAGACGTCAAATGCCTGATAAGCTGGAACCCAAATCGGATAAGTGTTATCTGGTGGGATATCCTAAGGAAACGAAAGGGTATTACTTTTACCTACCGTCTGAGGGCAAAGTGTTTGTCGCAAGGACTGGTGTCTTCTTGGAGAAAGAGTTCTTATCAAGAAAGACTGAAAAGGTAGAGCTTGAAGAAGTTCAAGAACCACATGTAGTGAATGAACCGGAATTGGATTCTGAGACAGGACTACAAGATGTTGTAGCTAGAGAACCTGCTCAGGGAACACAAGTCCTACGTAGATCTGGTAGACCGAGGTTTGAGCCTGAGAGATATGGATTTCTCGTGTCTCAAATAGGTAATGTGTTGCTTATGGATCATGATGATGAACCAGCAACCTACCAAGAGGCTATGAATGGACCGGACTCCGACAAATGGCTTGAGGCTATGAAATCCGAAATGGACTCCATGTATGCAAACCAAGTTTGGAACTTGGTGGAACCACCTGAAGGGGTACGACCCATAGGGTGCTAGTGGGTCTTCAAGAAGAAGACCGACATGGATGGGAATGTACAGACATTCAAAGGGCGACTGGTGGCTAAGGGTTTCAAGCAAATTCATGGTATTGACTATGATGAGACCTTTTCCCCTGTTGCCATGGTAAAGTCCATAAGGATATTGCTTGCTATTACTGCGTATTATGACTACGAGATCTGGCAGATGGATGTCAAAACGGCTTTCCTTAATGGAAACCTCCTTGAGGAAGTGTATATGACACAACCCGAGGGTTTTGTATCCCCAGATGAAGCCACTAAAATATGCAAGCTGAATAAGTCCATATATGGACTGAAACAGGCCTCTCGAAGTTGGAATCTTCGTTTTGATGAGAAAATCAAAGAGTTTGGTTTCATCAAGAATGAAGATGAGCCTTGTGTTTACAAGCGAATCAGTGGGAGCATTGTTGTCTTCCTGATATTATATGTAGATGACATACTGTTGATTGGGAATGACATTCCTACCCTGAAAGTTGTTAAGAACAACCTAGGGAACTGCTTTTCAATGAAGGATTTGGGTGAAGCGACTTATATACTCGGTATTAAGATCTATAGAGATAGATCGAAGAAGTTGCTGGGTTTGACCCAGAGTACGTACATCGAAAAGGTGTTGAAGCGGTTCAACATGCTTGAGTCCAAGAAAGGATTTTTGCCCATGTCTCATGGTGTGAATCTCTCTAAGGACCAGTGTCCAAAGTCTTGTGAAGATAAGGACCGCATGAAGTTGATTCCATATGCTTCAGCAATTGGATCAATCATGTACGCGATGTTATGTACTCGACCCGATGTCTCCTTTGCTTTGAGCATGACTAGCAGGTATCAGTCAGACCCCGGTGAGTGTCACTGGATTACAGTCAAGAATATCCTGAAGTACTTGAGAAGGACTAAGGACGTGTTCTTCGTGTATGGTGGAGAGGAAGAGCTCGTTGTAAGTGGTTACACAGATGCTAGCTTCCAAACTGATCGAGACGACTCCAAGTCTCAGTCAGGTTTTGTGTTTTGCCTGAATGGAGGAGCTGTGAGCTGGAAGAGTTCCAAGCAAGAGACAGTTGCTGATTCTACAACAGTGGCCGAGTATATCGCAGCAGCTAATGCGGCGAAGGAGGCTGTATGGATTAGGAAATTCATCGGCGAGCTTGATGTAGTTCCTAGCATTGTTGGTCCCGTAGTTCTCTACTGTGATAACAATGGTGCAATTGCACAATCTAAGGAACCTAGATCTCATCAGCGCTCCAAGCACATACTCCGGCGGTTTCATCTTATTCGTGAGATTGTCGAACGAGGAGATGTAAACATTTGCAGAGTGCCGACTGAGGAAAATATTGCGGATCCTGCTGACAAAGCCTCTCGCGTAGAGAAAGCATGATGGTCATACTAGATCGATGGGTATACGATACCTAAATGATCAACTCTAGCGAGAATCTTGTGGGTTGCATGTAATCTTGTATTTTGTTGGCTGTTTGTTCATATGATGAACTGTGTACCTAATTTTCCTTTTACAATTAATGGCAAATTCTTTTATTATGTTTTTCTATATGATAGTTAAATGTTAACATAATAGATACCCTTAGAATGTTCACTTCCATGGGACATCAAGTACGTGACTTAAATGTGAGAGCCCATGATTTATTTGAAGCTTCATTCTTAAAGGTCCCTGGTCGAGTATCATCATAGAAGCTAAGGGTGATGATGGTACATGGAGACTAGCACGTGTGTTGACTGATGACCGGTTCTCACAGGTCATGATATTGTGATATCAAGTCATCACGTGGGTACTTGTTAGTGAACAAGTTGTACTGGACAGACCCAACCTGAGACTGCTCTGTGGATTGTCATCCAATCGTGTCACGAGTAGGTCTCAATTGACAATGGTGTTGTCGTCGTTTAACCTGAAGTCACAACATTCATCAAGTGAGGAAGGGCGTGCTTTGATGCCATCTAAAGTCTTCCTTGAGAAAGGTTGATGATAAGGGTGGTTGTTGGGCATGTTACGAATCATTTGGGTGTTTGTGTGTGAGCAGATATGGGATTTGTCCTCCTGTATGACAGGAGTTGCATCCATGGGCCCCTTGATGGAACTGGACTGAGAAATGCATGACCATGCTTGGTTGAGTCAATATGTGATATTGGACTCACCATTCTCTGGAAGTCCGTCCTGGATCAAGAAACTTGGATTGAGCTATTACGAGGGTGATACGGTCCATGCCTCTAGTTCTTTCCGGATGTAATGGACAAAGGGACAAAGACAACGCTGATATATTGGTCATAAAGGCTTATGAGTTATAAACTCTTATTTGCTTGGGGAGCAATGATGCATTGGTAGATGCCGCTCATTATTTGTGAGGTTTTTGCTTTGATACTTTCGAGATCAAGTGGGAGTCTGTTGGAGTTACCATGATGATCTGGAAGTGATCAAACATGTAATCTCACTGCCAACACGGTATGAGCCTGCAGGGTCACACATAAGAGATGTGGAGAAGTTGGACGATTGACTGTGTTGGTAAAGGTTACCAATCACCGACTTGAATAGGGTTATAGGCAAAGTGTTGCCTTAAAAGGATCGTCGGGTTGGGCAAATGTTTCCTTGGAAGGCTGGTTAGGATTGTTGTCCGAGGGTCGATGACATTCGTCGAGAGTTGTCTTCCGATTCCCGCCGATCGGCGAGAATCATCTTTGATTCTCGCCGATCGACGAGAATCATCGAGAATCAATATGTTGATTCTCGACGATCGACGACTTCGACATGTATCGTCGACCGCGGTTCGACGATCGACGAGTTCGTCGTGTATCATCAAGTCATGCTCGACGATCGGCGAGAATCGTCGAGTATTGTACTCTGATTCTCGCCGATCGTTGGTGATACTCGTCGACTGATTCTCGCCGAACCTGATCAGTGATTCTCGCCGATTGTCGCCGATTTTCACCGAATGATACTCGCCGATTCTGAACCCTAATTTCGGGTGGTCTGCGGATAGCGGAGTTTCTAAGTCTTTTATGCCTTTGGTATAAAAGGGACACTTAGGGTTTTCGGGAAAGAACACGCTTGCTCGCGATTTTCTCCTGTAGCGAATCGAAACCGACGGAAGAGTTCTGCTCGTTCGCTCCACCGATCCCGATTCCCGCCGCCGGAAGAGTTTTGCCGCCGTGTTCGCTCCGTCGACCACCTCCTCTCCGGCGACTGTCGCTGGTGCTGCAATCCCTGGCGCGGAACTAGCAGTCCGTGGGAAAGCAAAGGTGCGGTCTTCTCCATCCCGATCTTCCGTGTGACGGAAAGACCGGCGTTCTCCCGCTCGTGTGGACTTCTGCAGAAACGTGGACATTATTCCACGTAGAACTCGCCGCTAGCAGGAAGAAGAAATTTGGAGCATCTTCGTTGAGTTGTGACTCAACGCCACCGAGGTAATTTTTGCCTAGCTTTTGTTAACTTCTTGATTCAACGTTCATAGCCCGATCCACATCTCTTTGGGTTTTTCTTGATGTTTATTTTTCCGCTGGGTGCACAAGCGTTGTGCCATCCTTATAGAGAAACCCAACACCATCTTTGTGAAGATTTTAGTGTTCTGTTTGTTGAAACCGGAATCCGGTCTCCTGTGGAGTTCGACCCTTGGGGAAGGGGTGACCGCGCACCTACTACCCTCAAGCGAACGATCTAGGCACAAAACTAGGAACACAAGAGGACAGACCCAAGGTCTCAGCGTGGAGGACCCACCGCATACCCGGAAGACTAACAAACTCTTCCCCTCCCAAGCCAAGGGCTGAGCTAAGGCACCTTCGGTGGGATATCTTGGCCGACCGGAACATCTGAGGAGGATCTCAAGATCCACTCCTTAACTAAAAGTGCCACCTCGGGTCTATGTAAAATGCTCCCAGCCTGCCTTGCTATTGGCGCCAAACCGCCCGGCAGCCCTACTCTACGCAGCCCCAATTGGGCCGCTAATAGCGGAACTCCGCTACTCTGAAAGGATGCAACGGGCCATCAGGGGCTTCCCGACATCTATACCTCGGGGCCCGCACAGGGGGAGCGGTTCACGAACACGCCGCTCGCCCAAGACAGGAGGAGTAAGCTACATTCTCAGAGCATCACATATATAAAAGAATATTACAGGAATATAAATTCCATACTCGGCACGCAGGCCGAAAATATAAACAAAAAGGCCTTCGAGGGCCAGCACAAGCTTGGGCTTAAGCCCGCTACTCCACGCCTGGTACTGCAACACCTATACGCCAATGTCTCGACGAGCGGCGGCCAACTAGTCATCGGTCGGCTAATATAAGCAGGCCAAACATATTGCGCACACCCCCTTTTATGGGGCTTGTGGCGTGCATTCCCTGCAAACGGGCAAATAAACAACTTCCTCGGAGTCTTCTCCGGGAACCCCAGAACATCACCAATCCGGCTCACACGTCCGAATGGGCTTCACACAGCATTCCTAAACCCGTACTCATGCTTCCGGGCACTAATGCAATTAACTGCGGGGACGTACACGTCAGCCCGTCGGGGAGCTCCCTTCCCCCCACCCGTTGGTGGAGAGGGGCTTCCGTGCAAATATGTAAACTGAAGGCTTCACATGCCCAAGTTGAAACATCATTACCCTTGTCGCGTGCTTGGCGGCGGGGGCGGGAGAGGAGCTCCGAGTCGATCCTACTGCATGCGGCCGCGTCAGCGTTCGACCTCCACTCTAGGCCGAGCCTTGCTCCAGGACGAGTCTCGCTCCAGGCCGAGCCTCGCTCCAGGCCGAGCCTCGCTCCAGGCCGAGCCTCGCTCCAGGCCGAGCCTCGCTCCAGGCCGAGCCTCGCTCCAGGCCGAGCCTCGCTCCAGGCCGAGCCTCGCTCCAGGCCGAGCCTCGCTCCATACTGAGCTTGCTGCCGGGAGAGGGGAAGGTCGAGGTGTGCTTCTCCCGGCCGGAAAAAAGAGAGGGATGCGGGGCTCGGGTACCTCCTCCGAGCGGCGACCTGAACATAGAAAATAGGAGGGGCCGGGCTGATCTCCAGGCGGCTGGAGAAAGAGGGGCGGCGCGGGGGTGCTGCTGCTTCAGGTGGCCGGAGAGAGAGAGGAGGTGGGGCTCGGGCTGCAACTACTGTAGGCCGACGGCGAGAGAGAGGAGGTGGGAGCCCGGGTTGCCACTACAGGCGGCGGCGGCGGCGAGAGAGAGAGAGGTAAACCCGCCGTACCCTAGCTTGGGCGGTGGCCGGAGAGAGATAGAGGGGGCGGCGGCCCCTTGCTGCTCCAAGCCGAGAGTGAGAGAGGGAGGGGGCGGCGGCGGTGCTGCTTTGCCGGCGACGGGAGAGGGCGGGGAAGGGGCGGCGGCGGCGGCTGGGCTCCAGGATCCGCCGGGCTAGGGCTCCCAATCTCTTGGCCTGCATCGATTTCTCTCTGCCTCTCCCCCGTACCCCGAGCCCCCTTCTCTTCCTTTTATTTCTTTTTTTATTTTTTTCCCTTGCTGTGTCCCGATCCCGCCTCAAAACCGTGTCCCCCTGCTCCTCTTATCCCTTCTTCCTTTTCTTATAACAAAACATATATATATATATATATATATATATATATATATATATATATATATATATATATATATATATATATATATATATTGTATATAAATTAAGAACCCATGCGCATAGAACCTCCGCACGTACGCACGCACGAGGACCCGCACGTCCTCAAACGGGGTCGCACCAACTCATCGCCCATAACACGCCCCTAGGCTGACATTTGGGGAGGGTCCCACTCGCCCGGCTACGGGGTTGTACACAGTTCACTTCACATAATTTTATCATTTTCATGGATTGTCACACTATTCTTTGCCTGAATCTTTTGATTTTCTATGACAACAACAATATTCTTGTTTGACACATCCATCTTCTCTATTATGAAGTCTATAGCTCCAACAACTCTTGTGAACAATTTGACTATTTCTCCTTTCAGTAGATTGACTTCAAATCTTATAGATTTGATCTCTGTAGCCAGATCATTTCATCCACATAATTTTGTAATGACCTCCTTTGCTTATCCAACAAACCCTTCAGTTGGGCTAGGAATGTTGGTGGCAGCTGATCAACTTTGGCAGATGTGCCTTCATCTATAGTTTCCTGAACTGGCTTGCTCCCTGTTTCTGGATGTGATGAGGTGTGTGCTTTCTCATGAATATATTCCTCTTTCTCAAATTTTGAGGAAACTACATCATGTACTTCATGAGCAGGGAGATTAGATGGTATCTCCCCCTCAACTACTGCCATGCCTTCATGTGCATGAAGGTCAGCAGCAACAACACCAACTTTATTAGTTGTAGCAGTCAGTACTACTATTGGAGGGACCTTTTGTAGACCCCCCTCCTGGAACACAAAACACGGCACGAGGGGAGTCATATGCCCAAAACAGCCGCCTTGCGGTAGTGTTAGCACACAGGCTAACCTATACCACAAGATGTCTATCCTGCCGACTATAACCAATATCAACCAATACCAACCCAACCAAAAATATAAAACAGAAGTCAATCCATACATAAGTAAAATAGTCCAAAAGGTACATCAAGAAAAAGAAGCTACAACAAGCTTCTATAATATCAAAGTACGAGTAAAACTTGCCCAAATGGGCTACATCATGAGTCTCTCAAACTCACATCAGTCATTGATAGTAGCGATGACACCATCCCTTCAGGCCCTGTCGTCCTAGCCTGGAAGTCCTGCTGCATAACCTGCTGCTACTCTGTCTATGCGGGGTTTCCTCCTAAAAAGGAAGACGTAGCAACCGTTAGTCATAAGACTAAGTGGCTATCACATCCGCTCCCCCGGCGGCTCCTCGGCAGCGGGCGGAGAAAAGAACTAGGGTACAATATATATAAATAAAACAGTAGTACAAACAGGTGGTATAGAGTGAGCAATATCAAGTATATCAGCAGTATAATGAAAGAGTAAACAATCTACTCTAGCAGTTCTATCATCTACAACAGTATATGTAAAACATAAAGCTACAACAAAAAGTAACTCAACTTATATGAATGCCCATACAAACATATAAGTTGAGGATCAGCTCAGCAGTAAAGTAACTCATCATATAAGAGTGCCCATACAAACTTATACGATGAGGATCTTGTGTATGCAATGTAAGGTATGCCATGAATGCAATACAATGACTCACCCATGATCACGCACAAGCAACTGCTATGTCGACATAGACTTGTAGTTCCCACTTTTCGAGCAGGTAGCTAACCTCTCTGGCGTCAACCATCGTGTCCAGACGGTGACAGTAGAGCGGGCTTCTCCACTACTAGGCGAGCATCCACACTACCAAGCCTAGGCCTCCGTACGCCTCAATGCTAAGATCACAACAACGGAACTCACATGCGTACTACGGCTCAGAAGGTATCTCGGGTAGATGTGCACCAAGAGCCCAGCCCAACTGGCCTATCTTGTGGCACGAAAGGTGCCTCTGGGAGCGTATCAACAAAGGACCAAGGCCAACTGCCCACTGGCATGGAGGGTGCCTCGGGAATTAAGCACTGAGGACCAAGGCCTAACCGTCCAAGTCTAACTGCAAACTCCCATCGGTGTGCCGTCTGGTGAGCCCGTAGACCTGACACACTATCCATAACCCATGATTACGACACCGTATGTCGACTCACACCACATGCATTTCACATACATGGCTGCACATTAATCCCTCTTTTCATTATTCACATTTCTTCCTCAACAGCACGCAAGAGCTCCACATCGAGTCTCTTACAAATACATAATTCCAGTGCGGCAACACACACGTACTTTCAACCCTTCCATATTTTTGTGCATCCAAGCACGCCAAGGGTTCACCATCAACATAATGGTACTCCACACATATTCACCAACCATTTGGTTATCATAATTACATGTATACTATGATCATATGACTTTAACATCACTGGTTATAATTCTTTTACCAAATTCGAACTATTCGTGTACATATGGTTCTACCAACTAAAAGCCATCAACCATTTGTTCATCGCAATTACTACAAATTATGTACAACAAACATCAAGTCAACCTCATCATTATTCATTGTATTACCATTATCAAGTACATCCATATCGATTCACATATTTAAGTCATTCCTACCATCCCAACTCATCAATCTATTCATTCACTAACCTCCACGAAATCACCTCGATCAAGTACACTTTACTACACCATTTGTTCATTAGGGATCTATCCAACAAATGTCATTAACATATTTTATCACAATTACTTATAGACTAAATTCAATATAACATTAACGTTAATGTACTACAATCTCTCTACCAAACCCAAAACGGATACAAAACAAACACAAGAACAATATACGCAGGAATGATTACTGTACCACAACTTAGATCGGGAATTCGTGAGGCTACAAGAATCCGGTGAATGCGTGTAACCCCTCGTTGGAAAGTTATTTCCAAGGGCTATGACTTTCATGTTTAGTCCAAAGCCCAGATCTGGCCGCATCATATCTGAAAATGTCCTCGAAGGTTGCTGCGCGCAAAAAATTGATTTCTGTGCGCATCTTAAAGCAGATCGAACGTTATCGATTCGTCTTCTTCCTCCAAACAAACTTTCCAAATAACATCCAGAATCTCCCCTCCATTATTCACCTTCATATGGACACTTCTTTTCACGAAACCAGTCCACAAACTTCATTTGAAGTGAGGAAAGGTTGAAGACTCTAATTCATAGGACACAAGTCCTAGCATGGCCTCTTCCTAGAAACCTTCTTCTCACAAATCAAGACTCTTTTGAGTTGATATCTCTCCTATGAATAACTAGAGATCTAGCACCAATGGAGAGGGTAGGAAGCTCACATCATTTCCGACATTTCCACCGTTTACAGCCATGAATCTTGTCACCCTTCTTGGCGGCATCTTCTTCTCGGTTGGTATTCGTTCTTCACGGGAAAGAAGATCGGCTCCAACAATCTCTTCCTCTCCGATGGTTTCTCATAGCGACGACTTGGCAAGAAAGATAAGAGAAAACTAGGGTTTTCTCCCTTTTCATTGTAAGAAATTAGGGTAACTGCATCGCCACGTGTCAGCTTGACATTGGACCGCCAAACGTCACATTAAATGCGTCATTTCGAAAGGACGCGGCCTGAAAATTCGCCAAGGGATAATTCTATGCTCGATGAATTTTGCTCGATGTTTCGTCGAGCTCTACTCGACGTTTCGTCGAGCTCTACTTGATGATGTTCGTCGAGCTCTGCTCGACGATGTTCGTCGAGCTCTGCTCGAAAATTTTCGCCGAGCTCTGGTCACTACCCATGTCACGGGTAGTCTTGGATTGGGCACACATGGGTAGGGACACTCCCATGTCACTACCCACATCCTTCTTTGGAAAGATTACAAAGGTGCAAAATCTATAAGAGTACCATACGGGTAGGGACACACCCGTGTCACTACCCGTGTCCTTCTCTGGACGGATCACAAAGAAGGCGCAAAATTTACAAGAGTGCCACACGGGTAGGGATACACCCATATCACCACCCGTGTCCTTCTCGAGTGGAATCAACACCTCCTCCCCTACTCAGTGCAAGCCTATCTGCCAGCACACCCTGAGCCCAAGTCAGCTCTCCTGACTTAAAAGTGTACACGAGGGGCCTAGCATGAATCGGGACATTACACCTTTAGCTGCTCCTCTACAAATAATGCATCTTACATTATCTCTTTTATCAGCTGCTCCCCCTCAATTGGAGCATTCCTTTCCTCAGCACTTGGAATTTCCATTACTCTATCCAACAGTTTCTCTTCTTCAGACATACCAGTCTCTTTATCTGAAACTAGTTTGATCTCCCCCTCACTCTGAGGCCTGGGAGCATCATCATCAGACATAGGCAGATACCTATCTGTATCATCCAATATGGATGCATCTTCATCCATCCTTGCAGATATCCTGTCAACAACTTTCTTTGCCACTATTTTAGCCAACTCAGCAGCAGGCTCATCATCCTCAGGGACAATATATGACTCAAGTCTGCTCACACGACTTAGAGGGGTAAGTTCAGAAGAGGCTGATACCTGAATATTCATGTCCCTTTCGGACTCTTCAGTAGAAGATGAGAGTTCTGGATTGTGAGGCTCTTCCTCCTCAGATGAGCCGCTGGAGGAGCTGGGCTCAGTTTCAGCAATCTTCTTGTCGTCCTAGCCTGGCTGTCCTGCTGCATAACCTGCTGCTACTCTGTCTGCGGGGTTTCCTCCTAAAAAGGAAGACGTAGCAACCGTTAGTCATAAGACTAAGTGGCTATCACATCCGCTCCCCCGGCAGCTCCTCGGCAGCGGGCGGAGAAAAGAACTAGGGTACAATATATATAAATAAAACAGTAGTACAAACAAGTGGTATAGAGTGAGCAATATCAAGTATATCAGCAGTATAATGAAAGAGTAAACAATCTACTCTAGCAGTTCTATCATCTACAACAGTATATGTAAAACATAAAGCTACAACAAAAAGTAACTCAACTTATATGAATGCCCATACAAACATATAAGTTGAGGATCAGCTCAGCAGTAAAGTAACTCATCATATAAGAGTGCCCATACAAACTTATACGATGAGGATCTTGTGTATGCAATGTAAGGTATGCCATGAATGCAATACAATGTCTCACCCATGATCACGCACAAGCAACTACTATGTCGACATAGACTTGTAGTTCCCACTTTTCGAGCAGGTAGCTAACCTCTCAGGCATCAACCATCGTGTCCAGGCGGTGACAGTAGAGCGGGCTTCTCCACTACTAGGCGAGCATCCACACTACCAAGCCTAGGACTCCGTACGCCTCAATGCTAAGAACACAACAACGGAGCTCACATGCGTACTACGACTCAGAAGGGATCTCGGGTAGATGTGCACCAAGAGCCCAGCCCAACTGGCTATCTTGTGGCATGAAAGGTGCCTCTGGGAGCGTATCAACAAAGGACCAAGGCCAACTACCCACTGGCATGGAGGGTGCCTCGGGAATTAAGCACTGAGGACCAAGGCCTAACCGTCCAAGTCTAACTGCAAACTCCCATCGGTGTGCCGTCTGGTGAGCCCGTAGACCTGGCACACTATCCATAACCCATGATTACGACACCGTATGTCGACTCACACCACATGCATTTCACATACAGGGCTCCACATTAATCCCTCTTTTCATTATTCACATTTCTTCCTCAACAGCACGCAAGAGCTCCACATCGAGTCTCTTACAAATACATAATTCCAGTGCGGCAACACACACGTACTTTCAACCCTTCCATATTTTCGTGCATCCAAGCACGCCAAGGGTTCACCATCAACATAATGGTACTCCACACATATTCACCAACCATTTGGTTATCATAATTACATGTATACTATGATAACATGACTTTAACATCACTGGTTATAATTCTTTTACCAAATTCGAACTATTCGTGTACATATGGTTCTACCAACTAAAAGCCATCAACCATTTGTTCATCGTAATTACTACAAATTATGTACAACAAACATCAAGTCAACCTCATCATTATTCATTGTATTACCATTATCAAGTACATCCATATCGATTCACATATTTAAGTCATTCCTACCATCCCAACTCATCAATCTATTCATTCACTAACCTCCACAAAATCACCTCGATCAAGTACACTTTACTACACCATTTGTTCATTAGGGATCTATCCAACAAATGTCATTAACATATTTTATCACAATTACTTATAGACTAAATTCAATAAAACATAAACGTTAATGTACTACAATCTCTCTACCAAACCCAAAACGGATACAAAACAAACACAAGAACAATATACGCAGGAATGATTACTGTACCACAACTTAGATCGGGAATTCGTGAGGCTACAAGAATCCGGTGAAGGCGTGTAACCCCTCGTTGGAAAGTTATTTCCAAGGGCTATGACTTTCATGTTTAGTCCAAAGCCCAGATCTGGCCGCATCATATCTGAAAATGGCCTCGAAGGTTGCTGCGCGCAAAAAATAGATTTCTGTGCGCATCTTAAAGCAGATCGAACGTTATCGGTTCGTCTTCTTCCTTCAAACAAACTTTCCAAATAACATCCAGAATATCCCCTCCATTATTCACCTTCATATGGCCACTTCTTTTCACGAAACCAGTCCACAAACTTCATTTGAAGTGAGGAAAGGTTGAAGACTCTAATTCATAGGACACAAGTCCTAGCATAGCCTCTTCCTTGAAACCTTCTTCTCACAAATCAAGACTCTTTTGAGTTGATATCTCTCCTATGAATAACAAGATATCTAGCACCAATGGAGAGGGTAGGAAGCTCACATCATTTCCGACATTTCCACCGTTTACAGCCATGGATCTTGTCACCCTTCTTGGCGGCATCTTCTTCTCGGTTGGTATTCGTTCTTCACGGGCAAGAAGATCAGCTCCAACAATCTCTTCCTCTCCGATGGTTTCTCATAGCGACGACTTGGCAAGAAAGATAAGAGAAAACTAGGGTTTTCTCCCTTTTCATTGTGAGAAATTAGGGTAACTACATCGCCACGTGTCAGCTTGACATTGGACCGCCAAACGTCACATTAAATGAGTCATTTCGAAAGGACGCGGCCTGAAAATTCGCCAAGGGATAATTATATGCTCGATGAATTTTGCTCGACGTTTCGTCGAGCTCTACTCGACGTTTCGTCGAGCTCTGCTTGATGATGTTCGTCGAGCTCTGCTCGACGATGTTCGTCGAGCTCTGCTCGAAAATTTTCGCCGAGCTCTGGTCACTACCCATGTAACGGGTAGTCTTGGATTGGGCACACATGGGTAGGGACACTCCCATGTCACTACCCACATCCTTCTTTGGAAAGATTACAAAGGTGCAAAATCTATAAGAGTACCATACGGGTAGGGACACACCCGTGTCACTACCCGTGTCCTTCTCTGGAAGGATCACAAAGAAGGCGCAAAATTTACAAGAGTGCCACACGGGTAGGGATACACCCATATCACCACCCGTGTCCTTCTCGAGTGGAATGAACACCTCCTCCCCTACTCAGTGCAAGCCTATCTGCCAGCACACCCTGAGACCAAGGCAGCTCTCCTGACTTAAAAGTGTACACGAGGGGCCTAGCATGAATCGAGACGTTACACCTTTAGCTGCTCCTCTACAAATAATGCATCTTGCATTATCTCTTTTATCAGCTGCTCCCCCTCAATTGGAGCATTCCTTTCCTCAGCACTTGGAATTTCCATTACTCTATCCAACAGTTTCTCTTCTTCAGACATACCAGTCTCTTTATCTGAAACTAGTTTGATCTCCCCCTCACTCTGAGGCCTGGGAGCATCATCATCAGACATAGGCAGATACCTATCTGTATCATCCAATCTGGATGCATCTTCATCCATCCTTGCAGATATCCTATCAACAGCTTTCTTTGCCACTATTTCAGCCAACTCAGCAGCAGGCTCATCATCCTCAG
This sequence comes from Platanthera guangdongensis, assembly GCA_039583875.1. Lineage (NCBI taxonomy): Eukaryota > Viridiplantae > Streptophyta > Magnoliopsida > Asparagales > Orchidaceae > Platanthera > Platanthera guangdongensis. The sequence goes on from CM077152.1 coordinate 132,104,411, forward strand.
GGACAATACCCGACTCAAGTCTGCTCACACGACTTAGAGGGGTAAGTTCAGAAGAGGCTGATACCTGAATATTCATGTCCCTTTCGGACTCTTCAGTAGAAGATGAGAGTTCTGGATTGTGAGGCTCTTCCTCCTCAGATGAGCCGCTGGAGGAGCTGGGCTCAGTTTCAGCAATCTTCTTTGCTTTCCTTTCCAAAGCTGATGGTCCATGGGGTTGAAGTACCCTGTCCCACCTCTCCAGCATCTTGATGTCCAGTCTCCTCATGTGGTGTATTCTTTCTCCAAGCTTTAAGTTCAGGATTTCTGGAACCATCTGTCACAGAAATAGAGAAATAATTCTCCCTAGATTTGGTTCGGCAAGGCATTCCACTACCCTGTCAAGTACTACCTTGCCCCAGTCAGTTCTTTTGGTTAGAATGACTCTAGCCAAAACCTTAAACATATTCTTTGGGATCTTGTCATGGGACCCTGTTTTCCATAACAAAGTCTTCCCAATGATATCAGCCTGGAACTTTACCTTTAGATTCAGTTCCTTTCTTAAAATGGATCCGGAAGTGCGTTTAGACAATCCGCACCATTTTACCGCAGACTTTATTTCTTCCTGCAACAACTCATCTTCGTCGTCAGTTGCGAAACATTTTGTCAGCTTTAGGGCTCTGGACAGCCTTCTTGGTGTTATCTTGACTCTTGTTCCACTTACAGTAGTCCTGATTTTCTCTCCTGTAGTATCTCCCCTGACGTTGGAGAATAATTCCAGAACCCCCTGCTTCCAGAGTAAACAGGGTTCCGACAGTATGAATTATAGGTCAGAAGTATGGAGAAGATGAAGAACATATTGTATCTCTTCAGGAGCATCCTTGAATCCATTTCAAACAACATCTGCTCCGTCAAAGAGAAAATCCTAACCTTTGGGCGACATTTTTCTTGAGAATTTCGAATACCTAGCGTGAACAACTTTCCATCGATTCGGCGAATGCGGGCAGGAGAGGGTAAGGAGCAGTGACTTTGATTATTGCACAAGCTCTTCTATTTATAGTTATTCCTGAAGAGAAGGCGGAAAGTCACTATCCTATTTTGTTGATTAATTTTGATCAATGGGCGGGATTGAATCCCGACACTTATCTGCAGGCCGTCTTTTCTACAATTTTTCTTTAGTAAGCTTATTTTGCTCAACATATGTTTTCTTTAGTAATTAGATTGCAACTATCCCCTTACTGTGTTGGCCTAACTTGCAGGGGTAACATTGTCCTGTAGTGCATATTCTAATATGTGTCCTAGTGGGGTACAATTAGACATAATTTCAACAACCTTAAATTAATTTCAACTGAGAGTGTGTTAGCCCCCAAACTCAATTGATTAAATCAAATTTAGATACTTATCTAAACTAGTATTGCACATTTAATATGTGTCTTTGTGGAGTGCAATTTGAATTAGCTTCAACATACCCAAGTCAAGTTTGAGGATGTTGAAACTAGTTACTTCTTGTGGCATAGTGAACTTGTGAGCCACTAGCATATTTGTTGAGAAGAGATTTTAGACAATTGTCTCACATATTCTCAGATAACTATTTCCATTACCTTATCTCTAGCATACATAATTTCAGCAATTGAGCAATCAATTAGTAGAATTAAAAGCTAGGTGATTTCTACTTATCTCTGCCCTGTAGACTTGAGGCCCATAGTCGATTCACAGTCTCTGAGTATACCTGTAACCTTGCTCCTGATCTTTAGCCTTTGATGTGCATTTGGATTTCCCTAGCTAGCTCACCCTCAACAATTGCACTTGTCTTTGACATCTTGTGCATGATGATAAGTTGAATCATTCCTTGTACCAAGACTTAGGTTTGGTACATCTCTATCCAAGGACCATAATTGGGCATGACCACTTAGACTATCCTGCAAAACAAAAATTACCTTACCTAAGGAACCCAAGCTGACTTGGGTCCTAGGTTCCTGTTAGCATAAGAATGCATATATCTACCTACAGGAGTCCTTTCAGGAAGACACTGCCTTGCCTTTGCCACATAGGGGTTGTGCCAATAGTCTATTTAAAAGTTGCCCACTTTGCCACAACACCAACATTCATGGATGTTGTATCTCCTTTTCTGAACACACCTTGAAGTGTGCAAGCCATATCTGGCTTCCTGTTCAGTGGGGAGAACAGTGTCCTTCATCTTATTTCTTCCAGCAAGATCTTGACCAGTAGTGAGTTTGATAGTAGAGGAGCTTGGCTTTCTTTGAACTCCATTAACAACAAACTTCTTTGCAATTGACATGTTCTTAATGGCTTTAGAGGTAGTCAAGATAGCCTTACTGACTGAAGCACTATAGGATTGAGTTCTGGCTTGAAGAATCTTAGAATGGGCAACAACCTTATGCTTGAATGATGGGGCTGAGGCACTAAATACAAAAGGTCTAGTGTAACACCCCCTATCCGTCGCATAACATATAGCAGTAGATCTGGCCGGGCCCCGACGCCATATACCACAGGCAGAGCGAAGGGTTACACAATGAAACCATCCTACCAATAACCAACGTCCTACACAGAGTACATTCTAGCGGAATTAATTTAAATGTTGCAATATAAGAACCCAGCCACAGCATGAATGTTCACTAACAAAAACCCAAATGGAATGAGCGTACAAATACATAAGTACTTGTACTTATGGCCTTACATGAGTTTATTTATATAAATAATGTCTTCCAAACCTCGGCAAGCAGGCCGGCCACACATGAGAATAAAAGTAAACATTCATATAAAGGCCTTCGAGGGCCAGATCAACAACAAGGGCTTTTGCCCGCTATTTGCCACTAGGCTCCGCAGCACTTGCAAGCAACAATCCACCGAAGCGGTGGCAAGCAAAAACAACGTTCAGCTAAAGCTGACCAAATTATAATGACCCCGCCCCTAAACTCAGGGCAGCGTTACTCCTTCCCTGCACTTTATTAGCATAGCCAAACCGTATAGAAATTACACATCATCACAGACGTAGGCTCGCACGGCCACACACCCCGTGCTCTCTGGGCACATTCTTGGTGAACCCGGTCAAAATCTGTGGTCTCACCACCGCCCCTTGGACTGCAATTCTCGTGAGCATTATGGTCTTTCTGGCCTAAGCCTAAGACCCTCCATCTATGCCAACGGTGAGTACCACATACCTTAGGTCTCTCTAACTGAACGATGTAGAGCGGGTACGGTTCTGCCTAACCCGTCGCTCACACCACAACGTCAATTTAAGCCATCTGCGCGGGTCAAGCTTCCCCGAGTCCCATTTCGATCACACACTTTATATAACCCAGTTATGTTCAAGTTGACTCCCAGACCACCATGTTGGCAAGATGACACATCTGCCCAGTTTTCCGGGTGTACCTCAGAGTTAGTCCCCAAGGCTCCCTATTGCAATCTACCGCGTAGAAATCCCGAAAAACAACCATCGGCACAGAGTCTTCTCCGGCCTTTCATGCAATGCAACATCACCGATCCAGACCAACTTGTCCGGCTAGGCTTTGAAAGTGCAGGTTAGATCTGATATACTCTAGAGGGGGGGGGGTGAATAGAGTATGGTGCTTGCTAAAAACTTTTTACAACTGTTGTTGTATTCCTAAGTGAACAGGGAAGCAAATAAAATAAAGTAAACACAGTAACTATCTAATCAAAAAGCAATCACAAATCACAGCCAGAAAATAAAAGATAATAAGCAACCAGAAGACACAAGGAGCTATAGTGGTTCTCCAATCAATCTGGGTACATCCACTCTTATACCATCCTAGGTAGGAATCCACTGCAGGATGAGTTGATCAGGTGTCCTAGGCACCAATGAGCTTTTGATAAGGTACTCAAAAACTAAACCAGATTTTTTGATCAGGTGTCTTGCCACCACTGAGTTTTGACAAAGTCTCATAAACCAGCACAAACGTTTGAAGGGAGTTTGATAAACCCTTTACAGCAGAGAGAGAGAGAGAGAGAGAGAGAGAGAGGGTTAAGATGATCTTCTTTGTCAACAATCAGAGAGAAGATAGTGGATGTTGTCAAAGCTCCCCCTAAGATCTTGAGTTGTTCAGGAAGTGAAGCTTTGTAGTAGGGTGATAGGCCTTCAGAAAATTTGATCTCCAGCAAAAGATGATTTCAGCAACAGCTGAAGTGTGTGGTGTCTGGAGTCTTGAATGATGATAGCCTTTGAACACTGGAATCAAGAGGGATCTGAAAATTTCAGTATGTTGATCTCCTTTTGTGTTGGTGTTCTTGTATGAATTCTAAGACTGAGAATATCTGCAACTCTTTCTCTTTCTGTTGTTGTGATTGTTGTAAGAGTTCTTATTTTTTAGCAGAATATGAATATCTCTTTTATTCCTAAGATCTGAACAGAATGATTCTCTATCCAATATAGCCGTTAGCCTGTCATAAATGACTTCCTTAACTGCATTTTGTCTTCTGGAGGAAAGTCCAATAAAACATTCCTTTGAAAATCCCTTGAAACTTGCTCTAGATTAATTGAAACGGCTACAGGATCCTTGAAATAAATGCTGAGAATAATTCCATAACTGTCTGAATTTGAATCTTGAAGAACGTCGATCTCACCAGAAAAACGTCGACCTGAGCTCTACTATCATTGAACTGAGCTCAGAGACTGGTCTTAGACTGAAACAGAGATCGTCGATCTGAGCTCAACTATCGTCGAACTGAGCTCAGAGATAGAGAAACAAACTGGAGACAAGAATGTCAATCTGAGCTCGAAGATCGTCGAATGGAGTTCGACGACTCGTTGAAGTTGAGCTCAGAGATCGTCGAATGGAGTTCGACGATTCGTCGAAGTGAGCTCAGCGATCGTCGAATGGAGTTCGACGATTCGTCGTCCTGAGCTCGACGAAATGACTTAGTCTCCAGAACTGAAATATCTGGTCTTGAGGGCAGCTTTCAAACCTAAATACTAACCCTTAAACTCAATTCTAATTGACCTTTAGATCTATACAAGGAGGTCAAAACAAATTTCCTAAAATACATAGTGATCCTTGCCCAAATCAGTAATAGGTTGTTCCAATAATCTCCCCCTATTTGGGTTAGGATTACTATTTACAGACAGTGGAAAATAAAAACATACAAAGCAGAAAAATAACAAACAAGACATTGCAGAAACACAGACATTATCTCAGATAGTTCAGAAAACAAAATATACTGTCATCTTACAGAATCATTCCTTTTCCTTGCTCTTTATGAGAACTATTTCTCTATTGGGATTGAGAGCTTCTTTCTTGGATCTTCTATCATCAACTGCACCTAGAGAGGTTTGATGCTTTGACCTGGGCACTACAGCTTCTGGGTGCAACTTCATATATCTTTCTGAATCAAAAACTTTACTGGAGGAGTATCTCTTAAGTTCTTTCTTTCTTTGATCTGATAAAGTAGTGATATTTGAAGTATCTCTTCCTTGTTCTCTAGCTTTCTTAATTTGGTCCAAAGCAGCTAGTTCTTTCATTCTTGTTGTCCATGAGGTGGGGTTATTTTCTGGATCTTCAAATGGAACAGGAGGCTCATATTTATTTGAAGAATTATCTCGAGGAGCTCTGGAGGAGACTAGTTCTTTCAACTTATAAGGGAAGGGGCCAGAAGTAGTGTCAGATGGACCTTGTCCTTCCCTTGGATAAGGATGTTGCCTGGAATATCCTTTAGAGTACACTTTGAGTTCTCTCTGATTTCCTCTGTACTGTCCTCTTCTGGACTGGTAACCTCTAGATTGATTTCCTCTGTACTGGGATCTTCCTTGAGGTTGATATGAAGTTTGGATTCTGGCAGTAGATTGGAAGGCAGAACTACCACCTGCACCTGCATCAGGTGAGGGAGGAGGAGGAGGATTGAAATGGGATGATCCTTTGTCATACTTTCTTTTCTTCTTCATAGCTTTCAGTTGATTCCTGGAGTACTGCATCCAAGGTTCTGTGATAGGGCAATCATGCAGTATGTAGTATGGAATGTCATTTGTATCTTTCACTTTTTCTGGAGGAACTCTCTTCATAGCCTTGCTTCTTGCTTTCCTTTTCCTTGCAATTGTTGCAGAGGAATCATCTGAGTCAGTCCTAAACTGATCACTGTCTAAGCTTGGAGGATTATCATACACTGCATCAATCCTTTTGAGGTAATCTTTTTGTTGTTGAGACTGAGCAGAAGAAATAGCATAGACAGCATCAGTAGCAGCAGCAATAGCAGGAAGTGGAGTAGAAGCAACACTGGCAGAAGGAGCTATGACAGCAGATTCAGATACAACAATTTCAGAAATAGAAGCTACAGCAGCAGTAATGGAGGCAGTAGTAACAGATGAAACTGGAAAAACAACTTCAGAAGGAGCAACAGCAGCAGTAACAACAGGCTCAAAATCAAATGCCTCTGTCATATGCATATCCTCAAAAACAGCAATATCAGAACTAACAGAAACATCAACAACAACAGTAGGAGCAGCAGTAGGAGCAGCAGAAGAAGCAGTGTCAAAATAATGATGGAATGTATATAAGAGCTTATTAGGCTGGGGTCACATCTGGAAATAGGCACAATGGCCTTAGTAATATCTTCAGAATGCTGGACTGGAAGGTAGTTGAAGTACACAGAATCAAAAACTGACAACAGTGACCTGAGGTCCACTGTAATGAATGCAACTGATGCAACTGGAGCTTCGGCTGAAGTTTCTGCAGCAGGCAATCTCTCAGCTTCATAAGGCATCTCCCCCTGCCTAGATTCAGTGAGAACTGGATCAAGGCACCCATAAGAAGGGATTGCCTGAGGAGGAAGAAAAGAAGATAGCCTGGCAGACAGCTCCTGAACTATTTTTAGAAGGGGAGCCAAAGAGGTCTCTAGCAGGAGGGATAACCTTGGTGCTATCAGCTCATATAACCTGTCAGCAAGAGCTGGAAGATCTACTTGCTCAAGAGGGACTTGAGTAGAGGTAGGGATGGATGAGGTAGAAATGAAGGTTGGAGCAACAGGAGATGTTGGTGGAGAACCTGTGGATGGTGGAAATGATGGTTGGGAAATTGGAATTGTGGAGATGGAAGAGAGTGGAATGGAAATAGATGGTGTGAAGGATGGTTGAGCAATTATGTCCTAAAGTAGTTATTGATAAGAGGTGGACGAGGATGGTGGCTCAGGAGGGGATGAAAGAGAATCATCCATATAGAAATCATCTATAAGAGTGAAAGATGAAATATGAGAGGATGAATCAATATCCAGGTATGGGTAGTGATGTAGAGGATGGAAGATTTCTTCAGTGAATGGTGGAGTTGGAGAAGGAATTGAAGTTGGAGATGAGGTGGAAATTGTGATGGTGGATGTGACTGTTGTAGATAAAACAAGAGGTGGAGGAGGAGGAGATGAAGCAGGCAAGTCTTCTGCAGGGGCAGAAACCTGAGGGGAAGAGACTGAAGCAGTCCTTGTGCCTAAAGTAGAGATTGCAGAGGGCCTGCTGGGCTTGACAATCTACCTGTCCCATTTTACAAATAGGGCACAGGTGAGCCTCTTGGAGGCATTGATGTGCATCCTACTGGAAACAAGCAGTGCAGGGCATCTGTTATAAAGAAACAGCCCTAAAATCCTTCCAAAATTAACAAAGTTCTTATTAATCTTTTTCTTAATCAAATCAAAGAAAACTTCTCCCCAGTTGAGTTGCTTCTTGTCCACCAGAGCACCCATCAGACAGAGCTGATACCTAGATATGGTATCATGAACTGAGTGTTTGGCCAACAACACTTTTCCAACAATATCAGCTAGAAATCTGTACTCAACAGACAAATTTTTCTTAAGCAATTTGCTAGGGTTTGCTTCTGAGTGTCCCATCCTTTCAAGCATATTAGAAAACTCCTCTCCAGAAAGCTCAACAGAATCTTCTCCATAATTCAATTGAACCTCTATCAAAGAAGCAGGTGTTAGAGATACCTGGGTTCCTGATATGGATTCCAACCACTGTATTCTGATCCAGGTTATGGGCAGTATACACCCATTACTTTATCTCATCTGCATCTAATTTGATCCTTGTAGTCATGATGGTAACTAGCTATTGTTCTTTGAAAAGTTCCAGAATGTCCTTGAAGATTTGATCGCTGTTGTTGAAAGAATCCATGTCGATATCAAATCCAACATCAAATTTCATTGCGGCCAAGATGGAGACTGATAATGCCATTGATTCCTGCAAAAATGAAAAAACTAACGACCAAGTGTAGAGAAGTTTGGAGGGAAAGAGAAAATTTGCAGAGAGTATGAAAGCGCAAAGAGAGAACGACGGCCGAAAAATGAGTTTTATATTAGGGTTTGACGCAGAAAACGAAAGATCGTTGAACTCTATTCGACGATCTGGGCTTCTAAAGGAAACTGAAAGGTCATCAACATCGTCGATCTCCGTTCGACGATATTGTGGAACGTCGAGCTCCGTTCGACGATCGCTGACCTGAAGAAAGATAGTTTAACACTATCTGAGAAGCGCTGAACTCTGGTCGATGATTTCGGAAGTCGTCGATCTCCGTTCGACGATCTGAGGGAAAATCGTCGAGCGTAGTTCAGAGACCAGAAACACTCTATACACTAGAAAAAAGCACTTTGAGTTGCCTAGTCTTGGTCATTTTTATGATTTTAAAATCTTGGATCTTATTTTAGACTTCCTCCATCTAACATTCCTAACTGATTCAGGAAGAATGTTTGTTTCTTTTCATCCAAGGGTTTGGTGAAAATATCTCCCCTTTGCAAATCAGTTGGGATATATTGAAGTTCAATTTTATTTTTCTCAACATTATCCCTTAGAAAGTGATGCCTAATTTCTATGTGTTTTGTCCTACTATGGAGGACTGGATTTTGTGCTATAGAAATAGCACTGGTGTTATCACAAAATATTTTAGACTTTTCTAAGTTGTAGCCATAGTCTAGGAGTTAGTTTTGAATCCACAATATTTGTGAACAACAACTACCTGCAGCCATATATTCAGCTTCAGCAGTTGAAGTTGACACAAATGTTTGTTTCTTGCAAAACCAGGAGACAAGTCTGTCACCAAGAAACTGACAAGTTCCACTGGTGCTTTTCCTGTCTATTCTGCATCCAGCATAATCAGCATCTGAAAATCTAGTTAAGTCAAATGCTGAATCTTTTGGATACCAGAGACCTAGATTTGGACAACTTTTTACATACCTAAGAATCCTTTTTACTAAGGTTAGGTGTGACTCTCTAGGGCTCACTTGGAATCTAGCACATATGCATGTAGCAAACATTATGTCAGGTCTACTAGCTGTAAGGTAAAATAAAGAGCCAATCATTGCTCTATATGTTGTCTGATCAACAGGTTTCCCATGTTCATCAGCATCTAATACAACATTAGTAGGCATAGGTGTTTTCATACATGATGTTTCAGACATACCAAATTTCTTAACCAATTCTTTTGCATACTTGGTTTGAGAAATAAATATGCCTTCAGCATGTTGTTTCATTTGCAATCCTAGAAAGAAGGATATCTCACACATGCTACTCATTTCAAATTTAGAATGCATTAGGTTGGAAAACCTTCTGCACAAATTTGAATCAGTAGAACCAAATATAATATCATCTACATAGATTTTTACTAGTAGGGTATGAGACTTATGAGTTATAATAAAAAGAGTTTGGTCTACTCTACCCCTTATAAACTCATTTTTCAGAAGAAAGCATGCTAGAGTCTCATACCATGCTCTAGGAGCTTGCTTTAGACCATATAATGCTTTATGCAATTTGAAAACATAATCAAGATGAGTTGAAGAGATAAAACCTGGGGGTTGTCTGACATAGAATTTTTCTTTGATATCTCCATTGAGAAAAACACTCTTTATATCCATCTGGTATACTTTGAATCCTTTATGTGCTGCATATGCTAAGAAGATTCTTATGGCCTCTAACCTTGCAACTGGTGCAAAGGTCTGGTCATAATCTATCCCTTCTTCTTGAGAGTACCCTTGAGCAACTAACCTTGCCTTGTTCCTTACAATGACTCCTTGATCGTCCAATTTATTTCTGAACACCCACTTTGTTCCAACAATGGAGTGATCCTTTGGCCTTGGTACTAGTTCCCAAACTTTGTTCCTTTCAAATTGATGCAACTCTTCTTGCATTGCAATGATCCAGTGTGGATCTTGCTCTGCATCTTGAATGGATTGAGGTTCAATTTGAGAAAGGAAGCAAGTGTGCATCAGGTTTTGATTGACCTGATTTCTAGTTTGCACACCAGATGAGATGTCTCCAATCACTTGGGAGATTGGATGGTCTCTTGATGTTACTAAATCAACAGGAGATGTTGATTGTTCACCAACCTGTGTTGTTGTTTCCTCTTGTGGTACAACAACTGGCTCTTCAAGAAGTTTCTCTTCAAGATGTTGAATGTCTTCTTCATCTTCACTGCTTTCATCTTTTTGAATGATTTGTAACCTGTCCAAGTTTTCTGCAAGAGAGTGTACCTGCAAAGGTTCTATGGTAGAAGTATTCTTCTCCTTGAAAGACATGTTAGATTCATCAAAAGATATATGAACAGATTCTTCAATTTTGAGAGTGGATTTATTATATACCCTATAAGCTTTACTGATCATGGAGTATCCCAGAAACACTCCTTCATCAGCTTTAGCTTGAAATTTTGCTAAGTATCTCTTGTCATTATTATGAATGTAACAAATACAACCAAAAATTTTAAAGTAATCTACTTTAGGTTTCTTCCCTTTGAGTAATTCATAGGGAGTCTTGCCCTTCAGTTTATGTATTAAACTTCTATTCAACACATAGTTGGAGGTGTTCACTGCCTCTGCCCAAAAGGATAGAGGAAGGTGAGCATCTGACAATAATGTAGTAGCAGATTCAATAAGGGTTCTATTTTTCCTTTCAGCTACCCCATTTTGTTGAGGAGTTCTAGGAGCTGATAAAGTGTGCCTGATACCTTCACTCTGACAGAACACTTACATAAGAAGAGAATCAAAATCTGTCCCATGATCACTTCTGATCAGGGCAATGTGAGTATTGAACTCACTCTATATGCATTTGAGAAACTCTGTCAAACACTTAAAGTTATCAGACTTCTTCCTCAGAAAGAACACCCATGTGAATCTAGAGAAGTCATCTACAACCACTAAAGTATAAGATTTCCTCCTAAGCTTTGTACTATAATGGGTCCAAAAAGATCCATGTGTAACAGATACAAAATCCTAGGTGAATCACTCTTATTAAGTGATTTGAAACTATTTTTGGTTTGCTTGCCTAATTGATAAGCCCTGCAAAGTCCTTCCTTCTTGTAGGGGCCAGAAGATAGTCCTCTAACAAGGTTGTCCTTGGATAGCCTAGCAATGTCTCTAAGGTTTATATGTCCTAGTCTCTTATGTCATAGTTCATTAGGTCTACTAATAGAGTTAAACAAGCAAATATCTACTTCAGTTGAAAGAAAGTCTACTAAATAGATGTTACCTTTCCTTTTACCTGTCAACAATGTTGTGTTGTCCTCTGATTTGATCTTGCATAAGGATTTGCTGAAAGTCACTTGGTAGCCTTCATCACATAGTTGACTGATACTGATCAAGTTGTGCTTCAGTCCTTCCACATAGGCTACTTTCTTGAATGTGACTGTGCCAATCTGGACTGCACCATATCCTTTTGTTAGTCCAAAGTTTGAATCACCAAATATTACTTTGGGTCCAAGCTTGGCTTTGAAGGATGTGAAATTGTCTTTGTTTCCTGTCATGTGCTTTGAGCACCCACTATCCAAATACCATTGCTGGTTTGATATTGGATAGGTCTTCACCTGCACATAAAGCAATTTATTTGTTTTTGACCCAGTTTACCTTGGGCCTAGGTTGATAACCTTTGAATTCAGAAATAAAAGACATCCCTGGTTGACTCTTATAACCTTCATGATGATATCTCCTTGGAGGTATTATCCATTCAGTATAAGGGTTAAATCTTTGGGATGAAGGACCCCTAGGTTTGGAATTTGATTTACCTTTGAAAAAGTTTTCAAAAATCTGATCTCTGCTCGACGATCGCTGAGCTGAGTTCGACGATCTTGGGTCAGATCTTCGACCTCCGTTCGAAGATCGACTGTGGCAGAGTTCAGGGTTTAGAGATCGTCGACCTGAGTTCGACGATTTAGCCTGAGATCGTTGATCTGCATTCGACGATCGTCTAGCTCCGTTCGACGATTTCTATTGAACTCTTGTTTTCTTGGGTAAGTCAGAATTCTTCCTAGCTACCTCTACAACTCCCTTGCCTTTATGAGAGATAAACTTGATTAGGGTTGTTAATACTATATGTTGGCTGGATGAAGCACCCAAGCCCAGTGTACTATTGAATCTTGAGTTCATTGTGCTTGTGATGTCCATTAGCTTGATACTTCTCCCATTGAGGGATTCTTCAAGCTTCTTGGCCTCTGATAGTTCACTTTTCAGTGAAGCTATCTGCTCCCTACAACATTCCAACTCCTTAGAGAGTTTGAGGTTTTCTGATTTTAAAGTACTGTATTCAGATAATTGATTTCTGAGAGAAATGATTTCCTTCTCAGATTTTAATAAATCTAAACATAGTGCTTTAAACTCACACTTGAAGTCCTCAGAATTAAAATCAAAAGAACTTATTACCTGGTCCTCTTCAGATTGAGTCTCTGATTCAGATTCTGACTCTTCTGCATCAGAATTTTGTTGTGAGGCATTGATAGCCATCATGCAGAATTCCTTTTCATCAGCATCATCTTCATCATCACTAGAGCTGGATGAAGCTTCTGATTCCTCTTCTGTCTCACTCCAAGTTTCAGCAACAAATCCCTTCCTTGTATGTTTGTTCTTGCCGGAGGAGGGTTTGCCATTGCTGCTCTTCTTGAAGTCCTTTTCTTTTCTCCTTTCTTTCCTGTCCTTTTTATCCTTATTTTTATTTTCTGGACAGTCAGGCACAATGTAGTCTGTTTTCCTGCATCCAAAACAAATAATCTCTTTGTTATTTGATTTGTCATACCTTGGCTTGTCATGCTCTCTGTATGATCTTTTCCTGAAATCCTTCCTGACCATTTTGTAAAACCTTTTGGCCAGTAGGCTTAGCAGCTCTTCATTGCCTGTGACTTTGTCTTCAGGCTGATCTTCAATGGCTTTGAAAGCTATTGTTTTTTCCTTTCTTGTAGCTGGTGAGGCAGCCTTCTGCTCTTCTTCTCTATTCTTGATGAGCAGCTCATAAGACTTGAGCTTGCCCAAAAGAGCTTCAGTTGTGATCTCATTTAGGCTTCTGGCATCCTTGATTGGCCAGATCCTTGAGTCCTAAGTGCTTGGGAAGCACATTAGAATTTTATCATTGAGCTTAGTCAATGAGTTCTCCTTGTCCAAAGTTTTCAGCTCATTGACTATGAGACTGAGTCTATTATACATGTCTGCTACTGACTCAACTTCTCCTTTCTTGAAATTCTCATACTGGGTTATGAGATGAGATCTTCTATCTTTTCTCTCATCAGCAGATCCTGAGACTATCTCAGATAACTTGTCCTAGATGTCCTTTGCTGAGTTGCATTCAGCTACTTTTTGGAATATCTCATCAGACATAGTCTGGGCTAGAATATTCATAGCTTTTGCATCTGCAACTTTCCATTTCTTGATCTCTGCATCTGTTCCTGAAGGAGGTGGAACATCACTTGTACTTATATTCTCTGGAGGTCTTGGACACACTGTCAAAATAGAATTGAAAATGTCCTCATCAATAGAGTTCTTGTACAGTCTAATCCTTGCCTTCCAAAGTGCAAACTTAGATAGATTGCACACTGGAGGTCTAGTGCTAGCATAATCTTTGTTTTGGGACATGCTCTATGAAGGAATAATTCTAATAACAAAATCAAAACAAGCAGATCTAACTAGAGGGATATTTGGGTTCAGGTGTTAGCCTGTGCAACCACTAAGGTGTGGTATTTTAACCAACCTAGAAGATGTGGTATTTTTAACCAACCTGGCTCTGATACCAATTGAAAGTGCAGGTTAGATCTGATATACTCTAGAGGGGGGGTGAATAGAGTATGGTGCTTGCTAAAAACTTTTTACAACTGTTGTTGTATTCCTAAGTGAACAGAGAAGCAAATAAAATAAAGTAAACACAGCAACTATCTAATCAAAAAGCAATCACAAACCACAGCCAGAAAACAAAAGAAAATAAGCAACCAGAAGACACAAGGAGCTATAGTGGTTCCCCAATCAATCTGGGTACATCCACTCTTCTACCACCCTAGGTAGGAATCCACTGCAGGATGAGTTGATTAGGTGTCCTGGGCACCAATGAGCTTTTGATAAGGTACTCAAAAACCAAACCAGATTTTTTGATCAGGTGTCTTACCACCACTGAGTTTTGACAAGGTCTCAGAAACCAGCACAAACTTTTGAAGGGAGTTTGATAAACCCTTTACAGCAGAGAGAGAGAGAGAGAGAGAGAGAGAGGGATGAGATGATCTTCTCTGTCAACAATCAGAGAGAAGATAGTGGATGTTGTCAAAGCTCCCCCTGAGATCTTGAGTTGTTCATGAAGTGAAGCTTTGTAGTAGGGTGATAGGCCTTTAGAAAATTTGATCTCCAGCAAAAGATGATTTCAGCAACAGCTGAAGTGTGTGGTGTCTGGAGTCTTGAATGATGATGGCCTTTGAACACTAGAATCAAGTGGGATCTGAAAATTTCAGTATGTTGATCTCCTTTTGTGTTGGTATTCTTGTATGAATTCTAAGACTGAGAATATCTGCAACTCTTTCTCTTTCTGTTGTTGTGATTGTTGTAAGAGTTCTTCTTTTTAAGCAGAATATGAATATCTCTTTTATTACTTAGATCTGAATAGAATGATTCTCTGTCCAATATAGCCGTTAGCCTGTCATAAAAGACTTCCTTAACTGCATTTTGTCTTCTGGAGGAAAGTCCAATAAAACATTCCTTTGAAAATCCCTTGAAACTTGCTCTAGATTAATTGAAATGGCTACAGGATCCTTGAAATAAATGCTGAGAATAATTCCATAACTGTCTGAATTTGAATCTTGAAGAACGTCGATCTCACCAGAAAAACGTCGACCTGAGCTCTACTATCGTTGAACTGAGCTCAGAGACTGGTCTTAGACTGAAACAGAGATCGTCGATCTGAGCTCAACTATCGTCGAACTGAGCTCAGAGATAGAGAAACAAACTGGAGACAAGAACGTTGATCTGAGCTCGAAGATCGTCGAATGGAGTTCGACGACTCATTGAAGTTGAGCTCAGAGATCGTCGAATGGAGTTCGACGATTCGTCGAAGTGAGCTCAGCGATCGTCGAATGGAGTTCGACGATTCGTCGTCTTGAGCTCGACGAAATGACTTATTCTCCAGAACTGAAATATCTAGTATTGAGGGCAGCTTTCAAACCTAAATACTAATCCTTAGACTCAATTCTAATTGACCTTTAGATCTATACAAGGAGGTCAAAACAGATTTCCTAAAAGACATAGTGATCCTTGCCCAAATCAGTAATAGGTTGTTCCAACAGGATTCACACACCATGCATATGTTCGTTTCTCGTTTGCGGACTGTACATGTAAACAACATGGACTATTCATGTCTACCCGAAGGGACACCTCACACTCACCGCATACTTGCGAGAGCGGGCTTCCTATGCAAAATGAAAGAGGACTACACTTGTCCAAGATGATAATTGTTACCATAGTGCTGGGTCCATCCTCCTGTTGGTTCCAAAAGCGCATAACCATTTTAGTTCATAGGGAGTCTTTCCCTTTAGTTTATGTATCAGACTTCTGTTCAGCACATAGTTGGAGGTGTTCACTGCCTCTGCCCAAAAGGATAGAGGTAGATGAGCATCTGACAACAATGTGGTGGCAGATTCAATAAGGGTTCTATTTTTCCTTTCAGCTACCCCATTTTGTTGAGGAGTTCTAGGAGCTGAGAAAGTATGTCTGATCCCTTCACTCTGACAGAACTCTTGCATAAGAAGAGAATCAAACTCTGTCCCATGATCACTTCTGATCAGGGCAATGTGAGTATTGAACACTTCTGAGAAGGGTTCATCCCAATTCCAGCACTCTCATCCTCCTCCACCACCTCCTCCTGATGCAGGTGCAGGTGGAAGCTCTGCAAGTCAACCCCCAGCCAGAAGTCAGGCTCCCTATCAACCTCATGCCAGATCTTACCACAGGGAAAGCCAATCCAGGGGTTCACATTCTAGGAGAGGAGGATATAGAGGTAGTCAAAGAGATATTCAAGTATATTCCAAAGGGTACTCCAGGCAACACCCATATTCTAGGGGAGGACAAATTTCTTCTGATACAACTTCTGGTCCTTTCCCCTACAAGCTGAAAGAAACTGTGTCTGCCAGACCTCCTCAAGACAATCCCTCCAACAGGTATGAGCCACCTGTACCTTTTGAGGATCCTGAAAATAATCCAGCTGCTTGGACTGCAAGGTTAAAGGAATTAGTTGCACTGGATCAAATTAAAAAGGCCAGAGAACAAGGAATAGATTCTTCCAACATTTCTACTATATCTGAACAGAGACAAAAAGAACTAGAGAGATATGCTTCAAGTAAATTCTTTGATGCTGACAGATATATGGAATTACATCCTGAAGTTGTAGTTCCTAGGCCTAAAAAGCAAACATATTTGGGTGCAGCAGATGATACCAGATCCAACAAGGAAGCCCTCAATCCTAACAGAGAGATTAAACTTGTTAAAGGCAAAGATAAGAAATGATATTGTAAGGTGATAATTTCTGTGATTTCTGACTGCTATCTGGATGATATATATTTCTGTGATTCTGCATGTCTAGCTGTTGTTTTTCTGTTTTACTATTTGTATATTGTTATTTAAATTATTCCAAAGTCTGTAAATAGTAATCCTAACCCAAATCGGGGGAGATTGTTGGAACACCCTATTACTAATTTGGGTCAGGATCACTATGTCTCTAGGAATCCTTTGCTTGACCTCTTGTATAGCTTAATAGGTCAATTAGAATTGAGTCTAAGGGTTAGAAGTCTAGGTTTGGAAGCTGCCCTGAAGACCAGGATTCTCTGTCTGGAGACTAAGTCTGATCGTCGAGCTCAGCACGACGATTCGTCGAACTCCGATGAACGATCTGTCGAGGTTGAGCTACACCGGTGTGCGAACATTTTAAAATAATTTGATAAATCGCGACACCGGTGTGCGAAACTTCGAAACCTTCAAAACATATTATACGCTTATTTAGATCCCAGGAAACGGGATCGACCCAGTGACAAGTGATGAAAATATATGATAATCCTAATTCGATACTAATTATCCAAACGTCGCTCGTTAAACTCACTCGACCCTCAAAATTTTCAAAATAATTAATTAAAGATTTTTTAGCTTCTAAATAATATTTAAGTGCATCGCGTCTAATGGAAGATCGACTTACTTGATGATATTTGGGTTGTAGCCCTTGGTGGATGTACTCGGTTTCTTGCTCGTCATCGTAGAGGCTGAACGACAACCCACGTCTGATGACGTTCTTCACCTGCAGCTCCTGATGCCGACCTTGATCGTACGTCCATATTTGTCCAGATGCAGATAATTGAGCCTGGCTTGACTCGGGAGGAGCTTGTTTGGCAGTGCAAGAATTAATGTGTCTTGCGAGTGTCGAGTTGCCACTGAGAGTAAGTAATTTCGAGCATTGCTTGCACTTCGCCTTATGCTCGGAGCTGACTTTCACTTTGTCGAAATATTCCCAAACTGGCGCCGTATCCATGTGCTCCACCACTTCGTGAGCGACTGATGATGAAGATGACGCCATCATCGATGACATATTCGACGTAAAAAAATAGTGAGGGGCGGGGATTTGGAACTTAGGAGAGGTGGGAATGTTGGATTGGGAAATTAGAGAGTGGGAGGAGTGGGGGGGAATTTATAGATTCTAAGAAATTTTTTTAAAAAATTATTTTATTAATATTTATTAAATAATTATTAAATAATAATATTTATTTAATAAATATATATTAAATAAATATTAATAATTTAATATATATATAAAATATTATATATTAATATTATATAATATATTAAAATAACAACGGCTCTAAGAGCCGTTGTTATTAACAACGACTCTTAGAGCCGTTGGTACAATTACTTGGTAAAGGGGCGGGCCGGGCCCGCCCCCTGGATTAGCCCGGACCTAGAAATCGGGCTTTGCCCGGCCCGGTGTCGGGCTTAGCCCGGGCCTAAGAAACCGGGCTTTGCCCGGCCCGGCCCAGGCCGGGCACCGGGCTGAGAAAATGCCTATATATGTGGCCTTGTTAGGCCCCATGGCCCGACCTGGGCCCGGGGCGGGCTTAGCCCGGGCCCGGGCCTAGCCGGGCTTTTACCGGGCCGGGCTCGGGCCGGCCCCCATTCCCAATTTTTATGGGCACTCCTACTTGTGACACGCCCGTTGTCCAATGCCGTGTGCGTCAATCGACGTCGAAACCGTCGCGTCCAGAACAGGACACGGGCTCTCGACAGGCCCGTGTCACACCTAACAAGCCCTTGTCATTCGGTACACACCCGTGCTGCGGGGCGTGTTCCTCCATCGACACAGAACCAAACACAACCCAAAGAGAACACGGGCACTCTATACACCCATGTCACATTTGACACGCCCGTGTCAAACCCGAACACGCCTGGGCTCCAGGTCGTGTTACTACCCCGACACAGCTCTGCTAACTACCCGAGCAGGACACGGCCTGGGACACGCCCGTGTCTCAGGCCGTGTTCGCTGTCTCGACGATCATCGACTGCACTTTCGTCGACCACACGGCCAGATCGTCGAACCCGAGCACAACACTACCCGGGGAAATGCGCGTGTCCCAGGCCGTGTGACCTCTACCAAGTCCCAAACTTGGCTCAAAACACTACCCGTCCCTCTTTTGAGTTTCGAGGCGTTACAACTCTCTCCCTCTTAAAATAATTTCATCCCAAAATTACAGAAAGGAAAAGATATAAATAAAACTTAAACGGTACCTGAGTGGAATAACTCCGGGTACTCCTCAAGCATGGACTGCTCTCGCTCCCACGAGAGCTCTTCCCGACCGCAGTTGTCCCAACGGACCTTGACCATCCTGATGTCTTTGTTATGCAATCGCTTGACTTCCGAGTCCTCAGTGCGAAAGGGCTTGACCTTCATCGTCAACCCATTATCCACCGATACTTGATCTACCACAATCACTTGCGAAGGCTCTTGCACCGCCTTCCGCAACACCGATATGTGGAACACGTCGTGTAGACCACTCAATTCCACTGAAAGCTTCAATCGATAAGCTGCTTCGCCAATCCGCTCCAGAACCTCAAACGGTCTAAGGTACCTCGGGCTTAGCTTCTTCAAGCGTCGTACCCGTGCGACACCCTTGAACGGCTTAATCTTCAAATACACTCAGTTGCCAACAACGAACTCCACGTTCCTATGCTTGGCGTTATAGTACTTAGCTTGCCGATCCTGAGCGATTAGTAATCTTTCTCGAATGGTTCGTACCAACGAGGTTTCATCTTCCACTCTTGACGCTTATACAGCTTCGACTCACCCGTTTCCAACCATGACAACGGCGCGCGACATATCCTACCATAAAGGGCCTCGAAGGGCGCCATTTGAATGCTCGCTTGGTAGCTGTTGTTATAAGCAAATTCCACCAAATACAGGTGATCTTCCCACTGCTTCCCGAAATCCAAGACACACATGTGAAGCATGTCTTCCATCGTCCCGTTGACCCTCTCGGTCTGACCATCCGTCTGCAGATGAAAGGCCGTGCTGAAACTCAGCTTGGTTCCCAACATCTGCGGTACCAACCTCCAATCATTGGACGTGAACCGCCCATCTCGGTCACTCACGATGCTGCGGGGCACACCGTGAAGCCGCATAATATTATCCACATACAGTTTTGCCAATTTCTCCACGAAATCATCCTTCCTATGCGGAATGAAGTGCGACACTTTCGTTAAACGATCTACGATCACCCAGATGGCGTTGTTGCCCTTCTGCGACCTTGACAAACCATGCACAAAGTCCATTATAATATCGTCGAACTTCCACTCTGGGATAGGCAAGGAATTCAAGAAACCTCCAGGCTTCTGGCACTCCGCCTTCACTAAGGCGCAAGTTTGACTATTCGCCACGTACATTGCCACATCCTTCTTAAGTCCTGGCCACCAGAACAATTTCTTCATATCACGGTACATCTTCGTACTCCCTGGGTGAATCAAGTACTTGGTATGTTGAGCCTCGTACATCAATTCCACCCGCAGTTTGCCCACATTCAGGACGCACAGACGACTATCCTTCCATAACAATCCATCAACAACATCAAATTGGGAATTTGACCCATCCGAAGTGTTAACCTCAAAATAGGCTATCCTTCCCAAGACAGCCATCTCGCTCGTCACGGCCTGCCTCGGGTTCCTCCTGGAGATCGCGATTCCTTAGTGTGGGCGTACAGAATTCTCTATCCGCTCAGGCCGCACGGTGTGGGCAGTCTCAGCGGTCTCAGCGGTCTGACCGCCAAGTCCGCGCGCCTTCCCTTGGTCGGCAGGGGCCGCGGACTGCTTCCACAGTCCGCCTCTGCAGGCCGCCCCCTTTTTCAGCTTAACCGCAAGCATGTCTCCGCAGGTCCCCCTTTGCCGGACTTGGTTGCCTATCCACCCAGGTCGGCAACAAGCCGCGTCCTTTGCAGGAATTGGCTTCTTTCAGCCTGCTCCTGCAGGTCGCTCTTCAAGAAAACCAGACCGCTCAAATCGCCAAAAAATAGTGATGACCTGCCCTCAGGCCGCCAGCCAGCTACCTCAACTTCCTCACCAACAAGCGCGGCCTGCCTCGTCAGTCCAGCAGGTCGCTCAGCCCTTGGCCACCAGTAGCATGGGAAGCCAACTCCTTCAGTCCGACTGCATAGCGCGGACACTTGCTCTCCGGCTACCCGCGAAGATCAGCAGCAATACCCAATTCTTCGCGAGCTCGGTGGACTCGAAATGAGATCAAGACTTCCAGTCTGCCTTCATTGGTGAACCCCAACAACTTTAACAGCCAGCCTCTCAGTCCCAACATAGGCAGACTCTGCTTAGCAGTAGGCGTGGACTCCGTGGACTCAACAGACTCACTATACAGCCCGCCATTCCTCGCCTCCAGCACCCGCTTCTCTCCAGCAGTAGGGTCAACTTCTCCTCAGTCCGCAGCCTTGGCGCTGGCTCAGTCAGTAGTGGCGGACTCCTTCCAGCCCGCCAGGTAGCAGAACTTCCACAAGGCAGTCCCAGACGGCATAGCCTCATGCGAACTCTGCCGACTCAGCGGGTAATCCCTCAGGCCGCACAACCTTGGAACGGATTCCTTCAACCCACACTTTCTTGGCGCGGGCTCGATCAGCTCAGTAGCGGCGGACTCTGCAGACACTCCTCGCAGTCTGCCACTCAGTCTCCCAGCTCTCCATCAGCAGTACCAGCTCCAGAAGCAAGACCTAGTCCACGCGGCCTGTTGCGGACTCGACAGACTCCGTCTTCTTCTTGCTCAAGTTATCGCCTCACCGGGGGTAACATCACCGCAAGCCATTACCTCCTCGGGCCTATAAATAGCCCCCTAGACCTCTCCTGGAGGTCAGGCTCAGACACCCCAAGGTGCTCACATTCGAAGACAGCCCACCACAAGCTCAAGTGGTCAACTCCTGCGGACTCTGTTTCCCAGTCCGCCTTCCTTCTTTCTGTAACTACACGCGGCCTGCCGGCTTCAGTTGCCAGACTGCACGACCTCTCCTCTTCCCTAAGTTGCGCGGCCTGCCGACCCGACTCTTCAGTCCACGCGGTATCTTCTGGAACTTCTTCCTTAGCCGCTAGCTTCCTCTTTGTACCCCTTTATTGCTTTCTTGTAAAGGTGTATTGCCAAGCTGTAACTCTCGCTATTAATCAAAGGAAAGCCCGTCGCAAGAGTGGCATTTAAGCCGCGGCAGGCGAAGTCTGTTATTGTCGATGCTAGCGGCCCCTTCTCTCTTCCCCTAAGTTCAGCTCAGCTCTCTCGGCATCAACCTGCAAGCACAACTGTCCAAGTAACTATCTGCTCGACAGCTCCTGATCAACCTCCTCCGCTGCTCTCAGCAAACCTCTCCTCTATCCCCGCAACCCCTTTGACAAGCGCTTGCTCCACTCTCGAGCACTCAGAAGGTTCCCCTTCCCCCAACCTTCATCCTCTTCCTCTCCTAGCTTGTGATATCGAACACCTCCCTCCGTGTTAACTAGGCGGTGCCGTTTTCGCGCATCAACAGTTAACACGCGACCTTCAGATCCGAACAGACGGTGAACAGCAACAGTTAACCATGTCAGACCATCAGCCTGCCGGGAAGTTTGCTCCAAGTCCTAGAGATGATCCTCTCTGGGAGGCCTTCGAGCAATCACGCCGTGAGAATGCTCAGTAATTCCAAACAATCAACCAAATGCTCGTCATGATCACACAACGACTAGACTCTCAACCTGCAGCAGCTCCGGTTGCTTCAGCTACTCCAGTCAATCCAACACCAACATTGGAGCATCAACAAGCTTGTCCTTTAGCTTGCCCGCCAGTCTATCTTCCTCCTTTTACATCAACCTTCCCGCAAGGGCCTGCAGCCCCTTTGCGACCTCAAGATGAAGAGTTTGCTTCTTGCCAAAACTTCTTCCGGGAAGCAGCCCGAGGAAATCCTGCTAGATTTCTCAATTTTTAGGGAAGTCATCCTTACCCTGCAGCTCCTGCCTTTGCTCCTCCTGCAACAACTTTTCCTTTTTATCCTCCTGCTTCTTTTGTAGCTGCAGTTTATGCTCCTTTTTATCCTTATGATGTAGGAGAGCAAGAAGAGCCTTCGCCATTTGCAGAGAACGTTCGTCATGAACCAACTCTAGCTAACTTCAGAGAGCCCCGATTACCGATCTACACTGGAGAAACTGATCCAGTGAAGCATCTTCAAGCCTTTGAATCAGCCATTGCTCTCAAAACTCTTTCAGATGCAACTAAGTGCAAGCTCCTTGTCACAACCTTTGATGGACAAGTGAGGGACTGGTTATATGGTCTTCGCCCTCACTCCATTACTTCCTTTGCTGATCTGCGAAGGGAGTTCTTGCTCAGATTCTCTACCTCAACCAAGAGGAAGGGCGGTCCAGAAGCCCTCTTTGAGATCAAGCAGCGTGGCAATGAAACTTGGTCTCAGTTCATTGATTGATTCCAAAGAGAAATCTTGGACATCGAGATTGTTAGCCAAGAAATGTACCGAGTGGCTCTTATCCACGGTCTTCGTGAAGGGCCGCTCAAGTTTGAAGCCAATATCCGAGCACCAAGAACTTACCAAGAGTTGATTGCCTTAGCCAACTCATACATCTGAGGCGAAAAGAGCAACCCAGGATTCGTCTCCAAGCTCATATAAGAGAAAGATCCTTCTTACAAGCAGCCTCTGAGGTCTCCTCACAATGATTTCCCAACTCATTTGAGGAAGGGAAGAAGGTTTCAGCGCTATCGATACCCTTTCCCGAGCTGTGATCGTGCTCAAGATCCATTGCTACTACTAGCTCCATCTTCTTAAACAGCTGCAGTTTATCAACAACAAGACGATGACTTGCATGAGTCTGAACTAGATGAAGCCATTCTAGAAGTAAGCCAAATCATGAAAGACAGGGCTAACTATAAGAAGCCTTACCAGCCAGCTGATCAAAGGCCAAAAGACTCTGAACCATACTGCGAGTTCCACAAAGAGTCAGGACACTTGATTGAGAACTGCCGAGCACTCCGCCGACTAGTGCAAAGGATGCTTCAGCAGGGTAAGATGCGTGAACTGCTTCTTAAAGATTATCGCCCTGATCCAGCAACCTCAAAGGGCAAAGAAATGGCAGATATTCCTTACAGCTCAAGAGAAGTAAGCCTAGTCAAAGAGCCCCCTCTCTTCGTTGTTTGCAAAGCCATTGAAACCTTCGATGCTGATGACGAGGGCGTGCTTGGAAGGTTATTCTAAGATGGAAAAGGACTTCATAGTTCTTCAAATTTTTTCACAACCATGATGGGTTATCTCTACTACTCTTTCAAACATTTTTCTCTTCAAAACACTTCTAAGTGTTCCTTCTTGCTTTTCAATAAAGCTTTTATCAGGGATCCCGTACTGATACAATTCCCTTCTTATAATGCTTCCTCCCCTATTCTCTCTCTGCCAAAGAGATCACTTAGCCACTGAGATATCGCCGAATCTTTCTATAGGCCCCCTTGGGATTGGATTTCGGCGTAAGACCACAATGACCACATATCGTGAGGAGATTTCGCATATGTGTGTAGTGGGGGCTATCCAACTCTCATGTAGAGGAATACGGGATTTCGGATCCTAGCCGGCATCTGACACAAAGTGCGTGCTAGGGAGGCCCTATGTGTTAGCTCTGCTATGCTTCGTTAGGATAAATTACAGTTACGGTGATCTTTGCTTGACAAGCAATGACGACCAAGCGTAGCCTTGTATCTTCGATCACCTCATAACTGTGATGGCCGAACGCTCTCTAGTACTCTCAATCCATACTTTCGCGGGGTCCTCAACTCCACTGATCAATCCACAAACAAGCTATAGGCCTCTTGGCGCAACCAGTCTCATTGATCAGAGATATAGTAACCCAAAGCATGTGATCAGTGCATCTAGCGATCCTTCTAGGGATTTTCCTTGCTTTTCTCTTTTGTGCCCTCCTAGAGGATGCACAGCTAGCCCGCTCTTGGTAGGACTATACTCATGACAACCTTTCTCAGGTAAGCGATGCATAAGGCCCACGAGTGATCTCCTGTGGCAGCATCAAGTCTTTCTTGGTCATCTCCGAGTATAGACCTCCTTCTTTCCCAACTGCCTTTTTCACAGGTGAACAGGTTAATCCGACCTACCAAAAGGATTCGCAACATTCACTTTGCTTATGCTCATCTTATATGCATTGCTTTCTCAAAGCTCTATCCGATGATCACTTATAAGCTCTTCACTACTCTTATTAAATGTCAACGCTCGACTTATTGATCTAGACTTCATGTTGAAGACATCTCTAATATAGCAAGAAGATCACTGCTTTCTGGACTGATCTTCATTCAATTATCAACAGAGTTCTTCAGGCATTTCCTCTGCTATTTGGTCATATCGACCTTATCTCATCAACAGTTAGCATTCACAAGTTCCGTCCAGGTACTTGCAGCTTAGTCTTTTCATCATATCTGCTGCTAACTCTACTCTTGCAGAGATCAACAGATGCCTACAAGTCTTATCCAGGTACTTGCAGCTTAGTCTTTTCATCATATCTGCTGCTAACTCTACTCTTGCAGAGATCAGCAGATGCCTGCAAGTCTTATCCATGTACTTGCAGCTTAGTCTTTTCATCATATCTGCTGCTAACTCTACTCTTGCAGAGATCGGCAGATGCATGCAAGTCTTATCCAGGTACTTGCAGCTTAGTCATTTCATCATATCTGCTGCTAACTCTACTCTTGCAGAGATCAGCAGATGCCTGCAAGTCTTATCCAGGTACTTGCAGCTTAGTCTTTTCATCATATCTGCTGCTAACTCTATTCTTGTAGAGATCAGCAGATGCCTGCACGTCTTATCCAGGTACTTGCAGCTTAGTTTTTTCATCATATCTGCTGCTAACTCTACTCTTGCAGAGATCAGCAGATGCCTGCAAGTATTATCCAGGTACTTGCAGCTTAGTATTTTCATCATATCTGCTGCTAACTCTACTCTTGTAGAGATCAACAGACACTTGCAAGCCTCCTTCCAGGTACTTGCAAGCTTCTTTCATATATATGTCTGCTTATAACTCTTTTCTTGCAGATATCAGCAGATACTTGCAAGTTTCTTCACAGGTACTTGCAAGTTACTTTCATACACTGTGTCCACTTCTAACTCTTCTTTTACAGAGACCAGCAGATACCTGTAAGTTGCCTTCAGGTATTTGCGGCTTTTTCTTTACTCCCATTTTTACTTCTAACTACTCCTTTGCAGAAATCAACAAAGACTTGCAAGTTTCTTTCAGGTACTTGCAACTCATTTTTTCTCTCTTGCATACTCCTCACACTTCTTTTTGCAGAAGATAACAGATACTTGCAAGCCTCCATCAGGTACTTGCAAGTTATTATGCTTCTATGCTTTTCTCTCACATTCATTTTGCAAAACTCAGTAGAAGACGCATCTTCTTCATTTTGCAAAAGCAAACTCAGGTACGCGTAAGGTCTACCCTCCAAACATGCCTACACTAACTTTTCCTCTATAGGAGAAAGACAGGCATTGGCAACCTTCTAAAGGAGAGACATCAGGTTCTATCTCTCCTTGCCCCCTTCTTTTCCTTTGGGGTGGATCACGATTTTAGTGGGTCTCCTACTTATTCGAAGTTCTATTCGGAACTTAAAAAAGTGCGGGATTATGTTAACCCCGAAATCGGCGATCCTTCCCAAGGCAGCCAGCTCGCTCATCGCGGCCTGCCTCGGGTTCCTCCTGGAGATCGTGATGCCTTAGTGTGGGCGGACAAAATTCTTTATCCGCTCAGGCCGCATGGCTTGGGCGGTCTCAGCGGTCTGACCGCCTAGGCCGCATGCCTTCCCTTGGCCGGTAGGGGCTGCGGACTGCTTCCACAGTCCGCCTCTGCAGGCCGCCCCCTTTTTCAGCTTAACCGCAAGCATGTCTCCGCAGGTCCCCCTTTGCCGGACTCGGTTGCCTATCCGCCCAGGTCGGTAACAAGCTGCGTCCTTTGCAGGAATTGGCTTCTTTCAGCCTGCTCCTGCAGGTCGCTCTTCAAGAAAACCAGGCCGCTCAAACCGCCAAAACAACAGTGACGACCTGCCCGCAGGCCGCCAGCCAGCTACCTCAACTTCCTCGCCAACACGTGCGGCCTGCCTTGTCAGTCCAGCAGGTCGCTCAGCCCTTGGCCACTAGCAGCATGGGCAGTCAACTTCTTCAGTCCGCCTGTAGAGCGCGGACACTCGCTGTCCGGCTACCCGCGAAGATCAGCAGCAATACCCAATTCTTCGCGAGCTCGGCGGACTTGAAATGAGATCAAGACTTCCAGTATGCCTTCATTGGTGAACCCCAACAACTTCAACAGCCAGCCTCTCCGTCCCAATATAGGCATACTCAGCTTAGTAGTAGGCGCGGACTCCGCGGACTCACTATATAACCCTCCATTCCTTGCCTCCAGC
Organism: Platanthera guangdongensis; assembly: GCA_039583875.1. NCBI lineage: Eukaryota > Viridiplantae > Streptophyta > Magnoliopsida > Asparagales > Orchidaceae > Platanthera > Platanthera guangdongensis. The sequence goes on from CM077152.1 coordinate 132,131,553, forward strand.
ACCCGCTTCTCTCCAGTAGTAGGGTCAACTTCTCCTCAGTCCGTAGCCTTGGCGTGAGATCAGTCAGTAGTGGAGGACTCCTTCCAGCCCACTAGATAGCAGAACTTCCTCAAGGCAATCCCAAACCGCATAGCCTCATGCGGACTCTGCGGACTCAACGGGTAATCCCTCAGCTCGCGCAACCTTGGCGCAGACTCCTTCAGTCCGCACTTTCTTGGCACGGGCTCGATCAGCTCAGCAGCGGTGGACAAGTGCTTGCTCAAGTTCAGACATCGCAAGACGTTACCTCCTCTAGACTGCCAGGTAACGCCACCGCAAGCTGTTACCTCCTCGGGCCTATAAATAGCCCCCCAGACCTCTCCTGGAGGTCAGGCTCAGACACCCCAAGGTGCTAACGTTTGAAGACAGCCCACCGCAAGCCCAAGTGGTCACCTCCTGCGGACTTCATTTCCCAGTCCGCCTTCCTTCTTTCTATAACCGCGCGCGGCCTGCCGGCTTCAGTTGCCAGACCGCACGGCCTCTCCTCTTCCCTTAGTCGCGCGGACCGCTGACCTGACTCTTCAGTCCGCGCGATCTCTTTTGGCACTTCTTCCTTAGCTGCCAGCTTCCTCTTTATACCCATTTATTGGTTTCTTGTAAAGGTGTATTGCCAAGCTGTAACTCTCGCTATTAATCAAAGGAAAGCCCGTCGCAAGAGTGACATTTAAGCCGCGGCGGGCGAACTCTGCTGTTACCGCTGCTAGCGGCACCTTCTATCTTTCCCTCAGTTCAGATTGGCTCTCTCGGCATCAACCTGCAAGCACAACCGTCCAATTAACCGTCTACTCGACAGCTCCTGGTCAACCTCCTCCGCTGCTCTCAACAAACCTCTCCTCTATCCCCGCAACCCCTTTGACAAGTGCTTGCTCCACTCTCGAGCACTCAGAAGCTTCCTCTTCCCCCGCAACCTTCATCCTCTTCCTCTCCTAGCTTGTGAGATCGAACACCTCCCTCCGTGTTAACTAGGCGGTGCCGTTTTCACGCATCAACACAAAGCCTCAACCATGATCTATGATGAGGTGTAAATATACGTATTTTTATGTACAATCAATAAGTCGTTTTAGTTTTTTTTCGTTATTTTTACTTAATTTTGTTCAATAAAATGCTCCTATTTTGTAAATATTATGCTAACTTAACTTTATTTTTGTTTCCTGAAATTTTCAGGAAAATTGCAAAAAAAGCAAGTACATGCCCGTGTACTTTGGGTCATGCCCGTGACCAGGGCGTGATACTTCATTTCCCGTCAAATCAACGCATTTGAAGAAGAAAAATGTGACACGCCCAATGACACGCCCGTGTAATTGGACACGCTCCGTGACCTTGGCCCGTGTCACTCCAGCTCGACGAAATTATGCTTAACGTTCGTCGACCGACCCGACACGCCCATCGACACACCCATGACCAAGGGCGTGACTCCTCCACCTGGCCAGACAAGACAGCGCGACGACTTTCGACGCAACCCGCGCCCAGATCCACCTCCCCGACACGCCTAGCGTCACGCCCGTGACCTAGGGCGTGACCTCCACGTTTTCAGCCGCGAAGTCAAACCAGCAGTCAAATCGCCGATCACCTCATGAATAGTACTGACACGCCCCCCTACACGCCCGTGTCAGGGGGTGTGTACTTTGAATTTTTTCCCTATAAATAGTCATGTTCTGTATGAGCTGTTGTTCCCCTTTTTTGGAGCTATTTTGCTTAGGAGCAGGCTGTTAGATGCATTCCAAGGCTTTGTAAGGAGATTTTCTCCCCCTCTCCTTTATGTTTGTTTGTTTTAGCTTTGTAATGAACTTTTCATCTTTATAAAATTAGTAGCTTTTACTCCTTACGTTGTTATGGATTTCATCTTTGTTGGCCACTCTCTAAGCAATCTTATTTTTTACTTTGTTTTCGTTCTTTTTAATATGTTTGTGTGTGTATGGATATAGTTTTTGCTCTCATGATTTTCATAGTTTTCATAAGTTAACTTTTTAGCACTCTTCATATTCATCCTTATGAACCTATAAAAAGGATTACAAAAGTGGTTTTGATTTTTTTATTTAGTCTTTTATTTTTAGTTTTGTAAAACTTTTCGTTCTTTTAACTTTTCTTCCACCTTTTAAGTGTTTTTATAGAGTTATAAAAATGGATAAATTGTTATTTTGTTTTTTCAAACACTTCTATTTTCACTTTATTTTCAAGACCTTTTGCTTCTAAAATTTTTTTGACTTCATTTTATTCATTTCTACCGCATTCTAGCGGTAGAAATATATTTGTTTCAATTTTTCGAGCACTTTCATTTTGCGTTTATTTGCAAACTTTTTTGCTCGTTTAATTTTTATTTCGTCTTTTTATGCATTTCTACCGCATTCTAGCGGTAGAAATGTGGTTATTTTATTTTTTCAGTAATTTTGGTTTTCACTTTTTTTTTCGTATGTGTGCGTGCGTGTATGAGTTAGTTTTTATAGCTTTCTTTCCTTTATGTAGAGTGCGTGAGTGAGTTTATATTTTCTATAGAGTGTGTAAGTGTGTTTTCAATTATGTCGTGTGTGTGCGTTTTCCTTCCTGTAGAGTGCGTGAGTGTATGAGTTAGATTTTTATTTCTATTGTGTGTGTGAGTTTTACTTTATGTTGAGCGTGTGCGTGTGTTTCTTTTTTTGAAGTGTGTGTGAGTATTTCATTTACAGTCGAGCGTGTGCGTGAATTTTAATTTCTACAGAGTGAGTGTGTTTTAATTTACTGTCGAGTGCATTTATTTTCTCCTACTCGTTTGAGTAGGACCCGCTTTAATTTTCCACCTACTCATTTGAGTAGGACTTGTGTGTGTGAGTTTTTACTTTCTGTCGAGTGTGTGTGTGCGTACTTCATTTCTGTAGAGTGTGTGCGTGTGTGCATTTATTTTCTCCTACTCGTTTGAGTAGGACTCGCTTTAATTTCTCGCCCACTCGTTTGAGCCGGGACTTGCCTTTTACTGCTTTTATTTCAGTCCTACATGTTTGAGTTGGACTCGTAATTTACAGCTTTCCTGTACTGCTTTATTTACTGCTTTCTTTTATCGCTTTCTTTTTCAGCTTTCATTTTATCGCTTTTTCCCGCAAGCCGTCCCCATTCCGATGAGTGGCTAACCGCTCTTAGCTCTCAGTATTGAAGAGCATTGGGACAGATAAAATAGCTTCAAATAATTAAAGGTCCTGTTTTTTCTAATTAATTAAATTAACTTAAGGTTTGCCTCGGGTTTACGAAGCGTAGAACCACATAATCGATGTGTGGGCTCTATTTCCGTAGTGTATACGCTAGCTAGCCGAGAGGCCGTGCGTATGGACCGATATCCCCTTGGTAAATGGAGTTCCGCACTAACCCTCGAGAGAGGAGGCGCGCAAATTCTACCGGATTGGGTTCCCCACCCAATAGCGGGGTTCTTAGCATAATGCGGGCATTAAGAGGAATCCTTCGTCGGACGAGAGCCCGGTCGAATAGTCTTAATGTTCAGGTGAGCGATAGTACTAGAGATAGATGAGCTCATTTTAGTGGAACCTCCACGACAAGTCTCCTGCCTTAATTAATTTGAAACTTAGGATCTCTTTTTATTAATAGTTTATTTTAGTTCAAATTTTATTCGGTGCGGTTGCGCTAAACTCTTCATCGGCTCCATCTTTTTAACGCTTTTATTTTCTGCCTTTTTGTATATATATAATATCCTGACAAGATAAAATATCGGTAAAATAATAGTCCCCTCCACGGAAGAGTAGAAATAATCAACCTGACCCTGAAAACAATACGACCTCGATATTCCACACCGGAATATCCTGTACTACACATGATAGGTGCACTTGCCTCCTTTCGTTAAAACTCGATCTCATCTGTTTTATATCCAAATAATAAATCTGCGTGCCCTGTTTTCTAAATAAAACCAAATCCACTTTTTCCAAATAAAACCGCCTGGGGCGCCGCAGGCTCTTAATAATTTTTGGAGTTTTAACTCCATATCAATCTGCTTCATGTGGCCATCCCAATCCAGAGCCTGCCGAACCCGATCAACCAGGTTATACTGAACTTCTATCTAATTCAACTGCGCTTCAACACTAGTCTGCTTGTCAACACAAGAGATCTCTAATGCCTCCAACTCCCGAACCAAACGCTCGTCATGAACCGACAACCAGTTGGCTTGCGCTGGGGCCCTGCGACTCAACGTATCTGCAACTGCTGAAAGAACTAGTGCCTAAACACCTAGAGGGGGGGGGGTGAATAGGTGCACTTAATCTTTTAAAACGTTAAAGGCAGAACCACAGAATTATATGCAATTCTTCACAGCAATACAACACATACACCACAGCAATCACAGAATAAAGCACACACAGAGAACACACAGATTTTATAGTGGTTCCCCAGGGCCTGGGTACATCCACTTTCCCCCTTCGCCTATATAGTAGTGTACTAGATTCGGCCTAACTTCTCCACTACTCCTCAGATCCTCAGATCTTACAGCTCAGAACCCCAAACAGGTTCCTACAACTCAGAGTGATCCCACTCCTACAACTCAGGCACACAGCCCTACCACTCAGTCTTCACAAAGACCTACACTCAGCCTTCAACAAGGCCTACACTCAGCCCTCAACAAGGCCTACACTCAGAGAAATGAATCTCCTACACTCAGGCACACATGCCATACCACTCAGCCTTTATAATTTCAGGCTTACAACTCAGATCCCTTAGGATCCTACAAGAAATTAAAATTACAAAGTATATACCCACAACTCAGAATGAGAGAGAAGAGTTGACTGGTTTCTTAATGAGTTCTTGGAAGAACTTTGTTGAGATCAACCTCCCTTGGCTTTCTTCAAAGCTTCTTGAATTAGAACACAGTAGGGTTGAAACTCTATGCAGATGATCTTCAATCACTGCTGACTTAAGAATCAGATCTCAATCTGAAACTTTCTTCACAGCCTGGTTCAACAGCTGTCTTCTTAGAAGGAGCTCTCCCTCTCCAACTTCTTAGATCTTCACTTGAAGGTCTTCTTTTTTTAGTGTTGTTAGATCTTCAATGAATCCAATACTCAATCTTTTTTTTACTGTCGAAGGAGAAGGGTCTTTATATAGACTTTCTCCAAGGTAACCGGCTGTTCCGGTTTCTAACAACTTTTTGATAGCTCTGACAGTTGCAGTAGACCAGCTGGAATGGCAGCTGTCAAGTCATCCAGTCACTTCTTGAATTTTCTGTAACTGTCTGAAAGTGTCGAGACAGTCAGTCTTTAAGTGTCGACACTGATAGACTAAGTGTCGACACAAGTAGACTAAGTGTCGACACTAGCCTTCATGGTGTCGACACAACTCCTTGTGTTGTAGAATCTGCTTCTCGACACTACTTCTTCAACATGTGTCGACACAGATCATGTGTGTCGACACAAGTCCTTCTTCTTTAGTACTTAGATGATTTCTGCTAAGTGTCGACACAACTCCTTTGTGTCGACACATCTTCTTGTGTTGATCTTGTTAAGTGTCGACACATCTTCTTTGTGTCGACACATGCCTTCTGTGTTGAAACTTTTGCTGAGTGTCGACACATCTCCTTTGTGTCGACGCATTCTTCATGTGTTGAGACTTGGCTGAGTGTCGACACATCCCCTTTGTGTCGACACATTCTTCTTGTGTTGAGACTTTGATGAGTGTCGACACATCTTGTTTGTGTCGACACTTCTCCTTAGACTTTCTTAAAATTTATTGAGTGTCGACACAGCCTCCTAGTGTCGACACTTGTACTTGAACTTTGTTGATGTTTTGCTGAGTGTCGACACAGCCTCCTAGTGTCGACACTTTTGATGTCGACAAAGTTCCTCTGGGTGTCGACACTACTTCTAAGTGTCGACACTGTTTCTTTAGACTTTTCTTCATTGTGTGTCGACACTGCCTGTATGTGTCGACACTTTCCTTCTGGTGTCAACTCTGCATCCCTGGTGTCAACACAATTACTCCAAGTGTCGACACTGCTTCTCTGGGTGTCGACACAAGTCTTCTTAAGTGTCGACACTTTTCTTCTAGGTGTCGACACATGGACTTAGAAACGTTTCTTGCAAACATGCAGTTACTTAACCTGCACAAAGAAACTCAAAGCACATCAAATACACCATGATGTATATCATTGAGTAGGGTGAGGCTTCTTCAAATCTGGTACATTTAATCCAATGTACCCAACAATCTCCCCCTATTTGGAGAAGTCATAACCCTTAGTCAATGATATACACCATACATAACAAATTCACTGTATGATGTAAAACAATATTAAATGACAGGGTAAGTACATAAACATGTATAAACAAAACATATATACACAAATATCTCAGAACAGTAATGTAATAGATTTAACACATATCACATTGTTCTAACAACTTCAACATTTTCATTATTCAAAAGTTTACAGAAAGTTGAATGCAACTGATTACACATAGTAAACTTAAGAAAAATTTCTATCCTAAGGTAGCTCAGGCTCCTTGATAACTATGCCCTTTCCAGATTGAATCTTTGCTTGAACTTGAGCATCTTTGTCATCAGCAGGCTTCTTCCCTTTAAGATCTATCTTTTTATGCTCTTCAGCCTTGATCTCCTGCCTTTCAAAATAATGATGAGGCTTTGGGAAGTACTTGCTAGGCTCCTATGCAGTAGGAGGTAGCTTTCCCATCTTAGCCTTTCTTCTATATTAAACAATAGCCTCTTGCATGTTCTCATGTTTCCTCCACTCTTGTTCAGAGTACCATTTGCCTCTATCAGAATATTATCTTTAGCAGCCTTCCAAGCAGTCAAAATGATATTCCTGGAGGTGGGGCTCCATTGTTCAAAATCAGGTCTTAACTCAGCTTGCTCTCTGAATCGTTTCTTAGACAATTGAGTCTCTTGTTCTTTTAGCAAAGCTTCTTATTCTTTCAGTGTTGCCTCTGGCACAGGCTGAACAACTTTCTCTATGATGACATTCTGATTTCCCTCAGGAGGACTATACATTGATTGTATGTCTTGATGTATCATGTCAAAGTCTGGTGGAGGGTATATCACTTGAGCTAATTCAGCTTGTTCTCCTCCAAAATATGCAGGATTGATTCCAGACTCTGCAACATTGTCATCATCACATAAGGGTGGATATCCAAGGGTAGCTCTGATGGAATTTGAAATCCACTTGGCATGATCAGAGTCTGCCTTGACTAATACCCTCTCCCCCTTTATGACTTCTCTCTCAATGTGATCCCTCAGATCATCTTTCTGAAACCTTATCTGTGCATTCAGATAGTTTACTCCATCTTTATAGAAGAGTCTTAATCTTTGAAGCTTGTCAGTAATTGCCTTCTGAGAGTCTTCAATAGCAGTTTTAATAGCAGATTGGCTCTCTTGCAATTGCTTGTCAAATTCAGCCTTGGCAGTAGCACTTGCTGTAGTCTGAGCAATAGTTAGATTCTTCATTTCAGTTACTATTGCATTATGTGAAGCAGTGAGATTATCATTCATACTTATCTGATTTTCCAGAACATAGCCTTGCTTCACTTCTAGCTCATCAAGTTTTGTCTTTATTTTCTCTTGATGTGTGGCCAAATAGACTACTGCATTGCCTCCCTTATGGAAACAATCAGTCATTTCCTTCTTGTTCAGATTCACTTCAAATCTGATTGACCTAATGTCTTGGGCCAGATCAAACTGCAGTGACTTATGCCCTTCATCCATATAAGTTTGCAAAGCCTTTCTTTGCTCATCTAGCTTGATCTATAAAGCCACCATTAGTGAACTATAGTCAGTAGATGGGGCAGGCTGTGGAGCAATTGTTTGTAGGGCTTTCTTATAGTTTTGGCTCCTTCTTTTGAAGACCTGTAACTTCCTCTTCTTGGCTCTTGCAGCCTCTTCATCTTTTGAGGCAGAAGTGCTGGCTATGTCCACTCTAACCTTAGGACTATGATGTGAATCCTTCTCAGTCCTTTGTGGTTCCTCAGCATCCTTGGGCTTCTCAGTCTCTTTGCCTGCAGTTTCTTCTTCAATCTCCACATGCTCCCCCTCAATAATTACTTTCTCCACCTCAGCAACAGCTTTTTCTATCTCAAAATCTATTTGTCGAAGATCAGGGAACATCTCTTCTAAAGTAAATTCCTGTTGAGAATGGGCAGGAGAATCTCTTATCTCATCAACCACTTTATTTGCAACAGATGTGTCCTCCATGACAACATCTTGGGGTTGAGGTTGTATCTGTGTTTGCTGATGAACATTAGGTAATGAATCAGACATAACTTCATCCTCAATAGGGAAATCTAATTGATTAATGTCAGTTATTACCTCTAGTATGGTTTGAGTAGCTTGTTCACTCTCTAGTGGAGTTGGCTCATCCACAAGTAAAGGCTCCCCCTGGATTGAATCCAGGTGAATTGGGCTTGCTGGTGGTAGTTCCCCCTACCTCTGTGCTTATTCATGTCTTGCTGGAGACTGTCCAGCATTTCTTGTCTCTTCATCATCAGGAGTAAACACTACTTGCTCTTTAGAGCTGCTAGAGGATTCTTGAATCATAGTGGCTGTGTTCTTCTTCTTTTTCTGAGGTGTGTCCTTTATTAGAGATGACAGTTCTTTGGTCAGTACTCTATCCCACCTAGAGAAGATTCTCAAATCCATTCTCCTCATGTGGTTAATCTTGGAACCTGCTGCTTGATTCATTACCTATGGAATACTTCCAGCTAGGTATAGACTCAGTATTCTACCCAAATTGGGCTTCTTCATACTCTCTTTTATCTTCTCAAACACAACTGCAGACCAATCAGTAGTAAGTTTGAAGATAATTCTGGTCATCAAACTGAATATATAAGCTGAGATTCTGTCATGTCCTCCAGGCTTGCTCAGGATGACCGTGCCCACTATCTCAGATAAGAACTTGCCCTGCATGTTCATTCCTTTTCTGTTGAAAACAGATCCTATCTTCAGGTTAGAATCAAATCCACACCATGTTAGTTCATCCCTTGTCTTAAAAGCAGACACATCTTCCTCTTCCTTTGTCCTTGGTAGTTGAAGAACTTTTCTTAGACTTTTAGGAGAGACCTTCACCTTTGCACCATGAACTCTGGACTTAATCTTGAATCCTGATTCATCTAGAGTTGCTCCATTCAGAAATTCGAGGACTTCCTTCTTCCATATCTTGATCGGTTCTGATACAAGAAATTCTAACCCAGTCTCTTCTATGAGGGTTACCACACCTTTGATTTTAGGTGCCGCGTCATCAAAGGCGTGACACACGAGTTCATATCCTTCATTAACATTCTCTTCTAGCTTGGGTGCCATTAGGGTTTGAAGAAATTTGAATTTAGAGAAGAGAAATGTCGACACACAAGTTTGGTCTCGAAACTTTGGTGTGCCTGTCGACAAACAATGGAGAGAACCTATTTATACCTTTCTAGAATCGAAGATGAAAGGACGCGTCAAAATACTTAAATTGTGTCGACACTGTTAAAAAGTGTCGACACTTACTTATAATGTCTCGACAACTATGTGTCGACATAAGTATAGTCGACAGAATATATGTGTCGACACTTGTATGTGTGTCGACACCACTCAGCTCGACACTTAGTCGAGACTTTACTATACTAATTCTGTGTAAAGCCTAAGTGTCGACACCATTTTACTTAGCCAATTTTGAAAACTTATTCTAAGTTTATCATCCCTAATTCAATTTTAAATTTATTGAATTTGGTTTCATCTAAGGGCTTAGTATACATATCAGCTAGCTGATTATCTGTATTAATATACTCTAGTGAAATATCTCCTTTTTCCATATGTTCTCTTAGAAAATGGTATTTTATTTCTATGTGCTTAGTCCTATTATGGGAGACAAGATTATTTTCAATAGAAATAGCACTTGTAGAATCACAAAGTAAAAGTGTTCTACTTACCTGAATACCATAATCTTCTAGCTGATGTTGAATCCATAGAAGTTGAGCACAACAACTTCCTACAGCAACATACTCTGATTCTGCTGTGGAGATAGCCACACTTGTTTGTTTCTTGCTACTCCATGATATTAGCTTTCCACATAGGAATTGACAGGTACCTGTTGTACTTTTCCTATCTTCCTTGCAGCATGCAAAATCTACATCTGAATAACCTGTCAGTTCAAAATCTCCATTCCTAGGGTACCAAATGCCTAGATAAGGAGTGCCCTTAAGATATCTCAAAATTCTTTTGACTGCTGTCAAGTGAGATTCTTTAGGGCAAGCTTGGTACCTTGCACAGACACATGTAGCATACATGATATCTGGTCTACTTACAGTCAAATATAGAAGGGAGCCAACTATCCCTCTATACAAAGTTTCATCTACAGGTTTCCCTGCATCATCTTTGCTTAGAGACATTGTTGACCCCATAGGAGTTTTCATGGTAGTGGATGATTCCATATCATATTTCCTTATCAATTCTAGGGTGAACTTAGACTGGCATATGTATAAACCATCCTCAGTCTGTCTAACTTGGAGACCCAAGAAGAACTTAAGTTCCCCCATACTGCTCATTTCAAACTGTCCTTGCATTAGTTTTGGAAACTTTCTGCAAAGATAATTTTCTGTAGACCCAAATATGATGTCATCTACATATATTTGGACTAAGATAATCTTACCTCTGGATTCCCTAAGGAATAGGGTCTTGTCTATTTTCCCCCTTGTGAATTTATTCTCAATGAGAAAACTAGACAGGGTTTCATACCAAGCCCTAGGGGCCTGTTTTAACCCATACAAAGCTTTCCTAACTCTATAAACATAATTAGGTTTAGTTGAATCAACAAAACCTGATGGTTGTTCTACATAAACTTCTTCCTTCAGATTTCCATTCAGAAAAGCTAACTTAACATCCATTTGGTATACCTTGAACCCTTGGAATGTTTCATAGGCAAGGAACATCCTTATTGCTTCCAGTCTGGCTACTAGAGCAAAGGTTTGATCAAAATCAATACCTTCTTCCTGCATATATCCTTTAGCTACTAGTCTAGCTTTGTTCTTTATAATTACTCCATTTTCATCCAGCTTGTTCCTAAAGATCCACTTGGTTCCAATTATGTTGTGATCCTTTGGTTTAGGAACTAGCTCCCAGACTTTGCATCTCTTGAACTGGTTCAGCTCCTCTTGCATTGCCTCAATCCAATGAGGGTCTAGAATTGCTTCTTCCAATTTCTTTGGCTCTACTTGGGATAGAAAGCTGGAGTAGAGAACTGAACTTTGATTCCTGCTCCTTGTTTTTACCCCTTGTCTGAGATCTCCAATAATTTGATTTGCTGGATGATCTTTTAAATGCCTATTTGCTGGAGGCAACCTGTCTTCTGGTTGTACACCTTCAGCTTCTTCATTCAGCAGCTCCTCTTGGTCTTCTTCAGCAACATGAGTATCTTGTACTCTCCCTGGAAAGCAGCCACTATCTTCTACTTGCTGACTTGTAGAAGGACTGAAAGAAATTGTACCTAATCACCTAGAGGGGGGGGGGGGTGAATAGGTGACTTAATCTTTTTGAAATTTTAGGCAGATTATATCACAGATTTCACAGATCATAAAAATAGCAACCACAGAATCACATACACACAGAGTACACACAGTTTTATAGTGGTTCCCCAAGGTTTGGCTACATCCACTTTCCCCCTTTGCCTATCTAGTAGTGTACTAGATTTGGCCAAACTCCTCCACTATTCCTCAGATCCTCATATCTTACACTCAGAACCCCAAATGGTTCCTACAACTCAGAGTGATCCCAGTCCTACAACTCAGGCTCAACAGCCCTACAACTCAGTCTTCTCCAAAGACCTACACTCAGCCATAAGGCCTACACTCAGCCTACAACAGGCCTACACTCAGAGAAATAGATCTCCTACACTCAGGCACACAGGCCCTACCACTCAGCCTTTATAATTACAGGCTTACAACTCAGATCCCTAAGGATCCTACAAGTAATTAAGAATACAATGTATATACCTACAACTCAGAATAAGAGAGAAGAGTTGACAGGTTCTTGATGAGTTCTTGGAAGAACTCTGCTGAGATCAACCTCACTTGGCTTTCTTCAAAGCTTCTTGAATGTAGAACACAATAGGGTTGATTCTCTATACAGCTGATCTTCAATCACTGCAACTTAAGTTTCACATCCCAATCTGAACCCTTCTTTACAGCCTGGTTCCAACAGCTGTCTTCTTGGAAGGAGCTCTCTCTCTCCAACTACTTAGATCTTCACTTGAATTGATTCTTCAATGAAGTGCTTGATCTTCTTCTCTGATTGTTGTTGATCATCTTCTTCTGTTGACAGAATAAGCCTTTATATAGGCCTTCTTCATGGTGACCGGCTGATCCGGTTCCTAACAGTTTTCTGACATCTCTGATAGTTGCAGTAGACCGGCTGGATTGGCAGCTGTCAAGTCATCCAGTCACTTCTTGAAATATTTGTAACTGTCTGAAAGTGTCGAGACAGTCTGTCTTTAAGTGTCGACACTTATAGACCAAGTGTCGACACAAGTAGACTAAGTGTCGACACTAGCCTTCAAGGTGTCGACACAACTCCTTGTGTTGTAGAATTGACTTCTCGACACAGCTTCTTCAATATGTGTCGACACTGATATTGTGTGTCGACACAACTCCTTGTTCTTCAGTACTTAGTTGAATTCTGCTAAGTGTCGACACTACTCCTTTGTGTCGACACATCTTCTTGTGTTGAACTTGTTCAGTGTCGACACATCTTCTTGGTGTCGACACATGCCTTCTGTGTTGATACTTTCTGAGTGTCGACACAGCTCCTTGTGTCGACACATTCTTCTTGTTTTGAGACTTTGGCTGAGTGTCGACACATCTCCTTTGTGTCGACACTTGTACTTAGAATTTGTTGAACTTTACTGAGTGTTGACACAGCCTTCTAGTGTCGACACTTTCTTCATGTATTGAGTCTTCTGCTGTGTGTCGACACATTATTTATTATGTCGACACTTTCTTCATGTGTTGAGTCTTCTGCTGTGTGTCGACACATTCTTCATTATGTCGACACTTATACTTTGACTCTGTTGAAATTTGCTGAGTGTCGACACAGCCTCCAAGTGTCGACACTTTCTGATGTCGACGAAGTTCCTCTGGGTGTCGACACTGCTTCTAAGTATCGACACAGCTTCTCTGGACTTCTCTTCATTGAGTGTCGACACATCCTATAGGTGTCGACACTTTCCTTCTGGGTGTCGACTCTACATCTCTGGTGTCGACACAATTACTCCAAGTGTCGACACTGCTTGTCTGGGTGTCGACACAAGTCTTCTTAAGTGTCGACACTTTCCTTCTGGGTGTCGACACATGGACTTAGAAACTTTTCAGCTTTCCCTGCAAATACTTAACCTGCACAACTAAACTCAAAACACATCAAATACATTTTGATGTATATCATTGAGTAGGGTGAGGCTTATTCAAATCAGGTACATTTAAACCAATGTACCCAACAATCTCCCACTATTTGGAGAAGTCATAACCCTTAGTCAATGATATACACCATACATAATAAAATCACAGTATGATGTAAAGCAGGATTATATAACAGGGTAAGTACATAAACATGTATTAATCAAAACATGTATACACAGATATCTCAGAACAATTATGTAATAGTTTTATCACACATCACATTGTTCTAACAACTTTGTCATATTCATTATACAAAAGTTTACAGAGTGTTTAAAATCAAAAGATTACAACTATAAACTAAAGATAAATTCTATCCTATTGCTGCTCAGCCTCCTTGATCACAATGCCCTTTCCAAATTGTATCTTTGCTTGGACTGGGGCTTCAGCATCTTCAGCAGCAGGCTTCTTGCCTTTAAGATCCTTCTTCTTTAACTCTTCAGCTTTGATCTTCTGCCTTTCAAAGTAATGATAAGGCTTGAGAAAGTACTTGCTAGGCTCCTGGGCAGTAGGAGGTAGCTTTCCCATCTTTGCCTTTCTTCTATATTGCACAATGGCTTCTTGTCTGTTCTCATACTTCCTCCACTCCAGTTTAGAATACCACTTGTTTCTATCTTGAATATTATCCTTGGCAGCTTTCCAAGCAGTCAAAATGATATTCCTGGAGGTGGGGCTCCACTGTTCAAAATCAGGCCTTTGTTCAACTTGCTCTCTGAACCTTTTCTTAGACAATAGAGTCTCTTGTTCTTTGAGCAAAGCTTCTTGTTCTTTCAGTATAGCCTCTGGCACTAGCTGAACGACTTTTTCTATGATGACATTTTGCTTTCCCTCAGGTGGGCTATACATTGACTGTATATCTGCATGTATCATATCAAAGTCTGGTGGAGGGTATATTACTTGAGCCACTTCAGCTTGCTCCCCTCCAAGATATGCAGGATTAATTCCAGACTCTGCAACATTGTCATCATCACATAATGGAGGATATCCAAGGGTGGCTCTGATGGAATTTGAAATCCATTTTGCATGATCAGAGCTGTCTTTGACTAACACCCTCTCCCCCTTTATGACTTCTCTAACAATATGATCCCTCAGATCATCTTTCTGAAACCTTATTTGGGCATCCAAATAGTTTACTCCATCCTTAAAGAAAGGTTTCAACCTTTGGAGCTTGTCTGTTATAGCCTTTTGAGAGTCTTGTATTGCAGTTTTAACAGCAGTTATGCCCTCTTGTAATGTTTTATCAAATTCTGCCTTAGCAGTAGCATTAGATGTAGTCTGACCAGCAGCTATATTTTTCATTTCTGTTACTATTGCATTGTGTGAAGCAGTTAAATTATCATTCATCCTTAGCTGGTTCTCCAGAACATAGCCTTGCTTCACTGCAAGTTCATCCACTTGAGCTTTGATCTTCTCTTGATGAGTTGCTAGATAGACTACTGCATTCCCTCCTTTATGGAAGCAGTCAGCCATCTCTTTCTTATTCAGATTCATCTCAAATCTGATGGACTTTATATCCTGGGCCAGATCAAACTGTAGAGATTTTTGCCCTTCATCTACATACTTTTCCAGAGCTTGCCTTTGCTCATCAAGCTTTATCTGTAATGCAACCATCAGAGAACTGAAATCTGTTGATGGTGCTGGCTGTGGTGTAGGCTGTGGTGCAATTGTTTGCAGAGCTTTCTTATAATTCTGGCTCCTCCTCTTGAAGACTTGAAACTTCCTCTTCTTGGCTCTTGCAGCCTCTTCATCTTCAGAAGCAGATGTGCTATCAATAGTCACTCTGTCCTTTGGGCTTGAAGGTAACTCCTTCTCAGTCCTTGTTGGTTGCTCAGCTTCCTTGGGCTTCTCAGACTCTTTGCCTGCAGTTTCTGCTATATTTTCCACTTGCTCCCCATCAATACTAACTTTCTCCCCCTCAGCAGCAGCACTCTCTTTCTCAAAGTCTGCTTGTAGAAGGTCAGGGAATAACTCTTCTAGGGTGAATTCTTGTGGAGGATGGGGTGGAGAAACTCTTATCTCATCAGCAACTTGATCAGATACCACTTGATCTGCAACAGATGTGTCCTCCATGACAACATCTTGGTATTGGCTATGTGTTTGTGTTTGCTGATTTACATTAGGTATTGAATCAGACAAAACATCATCCTCAATAGGGAAATTTAATTTATTAATGTCAGTGATTACCTCAAGTATAGTATGGGTAGCTTGTTCACTTTCTATAGGAGGTGGCTCATCAACCAGTAGAGGCTCCCCCTGGATGGAATCCTGGTGAAGTAGGCTAGCCTGTGGTAGCTCCCCCTGCCTCTCTGCATCATCTTGTCTAGCTTGAGACTTTCCAGCATTTCCAGTTTCTTCTTCTTCAGGAGTGAACACTACTTGTTCCTCAAAACTGCTTGATGATTCTTGAGCCACAGAGGCTGATTTCTTCTTCCTTTTCTAGGGTGTTACCTTCTCAGGAGTTGGCATTTCCTTGGTCAAGACCCTATCCCATCTAGAGAAGATTCTCATGTCCATCTTCCTCATGTGATTGATCTTAGATCCAGCTGCTTGACTCATCACCTCTGGTATACTACCAGCTAGGTATAGACTTAAAATCTTACCCAAATTGGGCTTCTTCATACTCTCCTTAATCTTCTCAAACACTACTGCAGACCAATCAGTTTGTAGTTTGAAGATAATTCTGGACATTAGACCAAACATATGAGCTGATACTCTGTCATGCCCTCCAGGCTTGCTCAAGATAACCTTGCCCACAATCTCAGATAAGAATTTGCCTTAGCTGTTCATCCCCTTCCTATTGAAAACAGATCCTATTTTCATCTTGGAATCCAGTCCACACCATGTTAATGCTTCTCTAGTCTTAGAAGCAGAAACTTCATCTTCTTCCTTAGTCCTTGGTATATTTAGTACCTTTCTCAAACTCTTAGGTGAGACCTTCACCTTTTCTCCATGAACCCTTGACTTAATCTGTAGTCCTGATTCATCTAGGGTTGCACCATTCAGAAATTCCAGGACCTCCTTCTTCCAGATCTTGATGGGTTCTGAAACAAGGAATTCTAATCCAGATTCTGCAACTAGGGTTACCACACCTTTGATCGCGGGTTCCGCCTCATCAAATGCGTGCCGCACCAGTTCATATCCTTCATTCACGTTCTCTTCGAGCTTGGGCGCCATTAGGGTTTGAAGAAATTTGAATTGAGAGAAGAGAGGTGTCGACACACAAGTTTTGTCTCGAAACTTTGGTGAGCGTGTCGACAAACAATGTTGAAATCCTATTTATACCTTTCTAGGATCGAAGATGAAAGGGCGCGTCAAAATACTCAAATTGTGTCGACACTGTTGAAAAGTGTCGACACAGACTTATAATGTCTCGACAACTATGTGTCGACACAAGTATAGTCGACAGAATATATGTGTCGACACTTGTTTATGTGTCGACACCACTTAGCTCGACACTTAGTCGAGACTTTACTTGTCTAATTCTGTGTAAAGCCTAAGTGTCGACACCACCTTGGATGTGTCGACACCTACCCTGTATGTGTCGACACTAATTCTCTGAAGTGTCGACACCAACTTCCTAGATGTGTCGACACCTTTTCTCTGAAGTGTTGACACCAATCCTCTGTCTCGACACAGACAACTCTGTGTGTCGACACTATTTTACTTAGCCATTTCTGTAAACGTATTCTAAGTTTATCATACCTAATTCAATTTTAAACCTATTGAATTTGGTTTCTTCTAAAGGCTTAGTATACATGTCAGCTAGTTGATTATCTGTATTAACATACTCTAGTGAAATATCTTCTTTTTCCACATGTTCCCTTAGAAAATGATATTTTATCTCTATGTGCTTAGTCCTACTATGAGAAACAGGATTGTTTGCAATAGATATAGCACTAGTAGAATCACAAAATAGTGGTGTTATACTTACTTGAATATCATAGTCTTCTAGCTGATGTTGTATCCATAGAAGTTGAGCACACCAACTTCCTACAGCCACATACTCTGATTCTGCTGTGGAGATAGCCACACTTGTTTGCTTCTTGCTACTCCATGATATCAGTCTTCCACCTAGGCATTGACAGGTTCCAGTTATACTTTTCCTATCTTCCTTGCAACCTGCAAAATCTGCATCTGAATAACCTGTCAGTTCAAAGTCTCCATTCCTAGGGTACCAAAGGCCTAGATAAGGAGTGCCCTTTAGATATCTCAGAATTCTTTTGACTGCTGTCAAATGAGATTCTTTAGGGCAAGCTTGGTACCTAGCACAGACACATGTAGCATATATGATATCTGGTCTACTTGCAGTCAAATACAATAGGGAGCCAACTATCCCTCTATACAAAGTCTCATCTACATGTTTCCCTGCATCATCTTTGCTAAGAGACATAATTGACCCCATAGGAGTTTTCATGGTACTGGATGATTCCATACCATACTTCCTTATTAATTCTAGGGTGAACTTAGACTGGCATATGGATAAACCATTCTCAGTCTGTCTAACTTGGAGACCCAAGAAGAACTTAAGTTCCCCCATACTGCTCATCTCAAATTGTCCTTGCATTAGTTTTGCAAACTTTCTGCAAAGACTATTTTCAGTAGACCCAAATATAATGTCATCTACATATATTTGGACTAGAATGATCTTGCCTATGGATTCTCTAAGGAATAGAGTCTTGTCTATTTTCCCTCTTATGAATTTATTCTCAATGAGGAAACTAAACAGGGTTTCATACCAAGCCCTAGGGGCTTGTTTTAACCCATACAAAGCCTTCCTAAGTCTATAGACATAATTAGGTTGAGTTGAATCAACAAAACATTATGGCTGTTCCACATAGACCTCTTCCTTCAGATTACCATTCAGAAAGGCTGACTTAACATCCATTTGGTATACTTTAAATCCTTGATAGGTTGCATAGGCCAGGAACATCCTTATGGCCTCCAGTCTGGCTACTGGAGCAAAGGTTTGATCAAAGTCAATACCTTCTTCCTGCCTATATCCCTTAGTAACCAGTCTTGCTTTGTTCTTTATAATCACTCCATGTTAGTCTATCTTGTTCCTAAAGATCCACTTAGTTCCTATTATGTTGTGGTCTTTTGGTTTAGGAACAAGCTCCCAGACTTTGCATCTTTTGAACTGATTCAGCTCCTCTTGCATTGCCTCAATCCAATGAGGGTCTAGGATGGCTTCTTCAAATTTCTTTAGCTCTACTTGGGATAGAAAACTGGAGTAGATTACTGCACTTAGATTTCTGCTCCTTGTTTGTACCCCTTGACTTAGATCACCAATAATTTGATTGGCTGGATGATCTTTCAAATGTCTACAAGCTGGAGGCAGCCTGGCTTCAGGTTGAACTCCTTTAGCTTCTTCAACTTGCTGCACTCCTTGGTCTTCTTCTGCATCAGGTGCATATAGTACTCCCCCTGGACAACAGCCACTATCATCTACATGCTGACTTGCAGTAGATCCTTCTTCAATAGTGAGCTTATCCATCTTCTTAGTCACACCTGTGGAGCTACAAATACTTCTAGACAACTCATTGTTAATAAGTCTAGCTTCATCAAATACTACATGTACTGACTCTTCTACAACTTGAGTAGTCAAGTTGTAGACTCTATAAGCCTTACTATTGTTGCTGTACCTAACAAAGATCCCCTCTTGGGATTTGGCAGCAAACTTGGTCAAGTAAGACTTACCATTGTTAAGTATATAGCATTTACAACCAAAGATCCTGAAATAGGATAGATTTGGTTTTCTGCCTTTCACAATCTCATAGGGGGTCTTGTTGTGACTTTTGGTGATAGTAGCCCTATTAATTACATGGCATGCAGTGTTTACTGCCTCAGCCCAGAAATATTCTGGGAGAGATGTATCATTTAATATGGTTCTACCAACCTCAATCAAGGTTCTATTCTTCCTTTCAGCAATGCCATTTTGCTGAGGTGTTCTTGGTGAAGAAAATTCCTGAAATATCCCAAATTCTTCACATAGCTTTGTCATACTATCAGACTGGAATTCAGTACCATGGTCACTTCTTACTTTGACCACTGTACTGTCTAACTCATTCTGAATTTGTTTGACAAAACTATAGAAGATACTAGGTGTTTCAGATTTCTGTCTAAGAAAGAACACCCAGGAAAACCTTGAGTAGTCATCTACAACCACAAAAGTGTAGACCTTCCTACCTAGGCTGTGAACTGGCATAGGACCAAAGAGATCCATATGCAAGAGGTATAAGCACCTCACAACATCTTTGTTCTCAATGCTATTAAAGGTGGATCTAGTCTGCTTGCCCTTTTGACAAGCTGAACATATCCCATCTTTAATATACTTAACCTGAGGACCATTCCTCACTAACTCTTTACTATAGAGTTGGCCAATTGTCTTATAGTTAAGATGGGCTAGCCTCTTGTGCCATTTGACACAATGAGAGACTTTCTCATCAGCTACAAGACACACTGGAGAAACATTGTTCTCACACATAATGTCTAGGCAATAGACATTTCTCTTTCTATAACCAGTCAAAATGATCTCTTGATCATTTGATCTCCTGATATGACAACTATCTTTGACAAATGAGATGTCATATCCTAAATCACTTAACTGACTTATACTAATGAGGTTATGTTTCAAACCTTTAACATAAGCCACTTGAGTAATAGTTATAAGGTTGCTAGAAATGTTACCAAAACCTTTGATGATTCCTTTTTCAGAACCACCAAAGGTGACTTTAGGACCATCCTTGATTGGTGTGTAGTCCTTTAGCAATCCCCTAGTTCCAGTCATGTGTCTGGAACATCCACTGTCCAAGTACCATATTGGGGCATGACCACTTGGACTCACCTGCAAAACAGATTAGTTAACCTTAGAACCCAAAGAATTCTTGGGTCCTTGGTGCTGGTTAGTTTGCCTCTTAACAAAGCTACCTGTAGATCTTCCAACAAGCAGTTTGCTACTCATCTTGACACTAGAATTATGCCAACAGTCTATGGCAAAGTGGCCTACCTTGCCACAGCACCGACACTCAAATCTATTGTACCTTTGCTTAGGTACAACCCTAGCTGTTCTATCTACAGCAGGCTTGTTGAGTACTGGGGCTTTGCCCTTACACTTGGACTGAACAGTCCTAGCAGGTTTAGTAAACCCCAATCCAGTTTTACCCTTGTGAGGTATAAACTCATCTATCAGAGGTAGAACTGATTTTGGTTTAGAGAACCTTGCTACTATATCTCTCTCCTTCTAAAGACTAATCTCCAGATTTCTGATTTGATCATTCTTGAATGTTATAGTCCCCATCTGAATAACAGTTATGTTCTTCAGCCTGGCTATTTCATTTAGTTTTTGATCAATCAATTTATCAAATTCTGTTGCAGCCTCTTTGAGATTAGCAATCTCCTTTGCCTGACTCTTGGCCAAGGATTTGCTTTTCTTAAAAGCTTGTAATAGTACACTATATTCATCAATAAACTGATGAATATCCCCTTCAGATTCAGATCCACTGGCATCACTTGATGCTGATGTAACTGAATCTGAACTAGCACTAGAAATTGAACTTAAAGAACAATTTTGTACCTGACTATGTCCAGGCTGATCCTGGATATTGTCACCATCTGACAAGGCCATCAGTCCTTGGCACTGATTGTCCTCTTGCTCATATATAGAGTTCATTAACTGGATGAACTCCTCTTCTTCTTCTTCTTCAGCAAATAGTCCAATGTAAGCTTTTGCTTCTGAATCAGTTTCTGAAGATGATATGTCTGACAGTCTTTTTTCCTTCTTGGCAACAAAGGACCTTTTCTTTTTTCCCTTAATTTGAGTCTTCTTCTTATCATTAGACTCTTTCCTTTTCTCTGGATAGTCAGCAACAACATGTTCTTGTCTGTTACAGCAATAGCATACAATTTTTGATAAAGTTACTTTGCTTGACTTGGGCTTTCTCCTGTTTTTCTTTGATGACTTCTTATTCTGATAATAGTCATCTTTTCCCTGTGAAGTGGATGGCTTTGACCTCCACTGTTTCTTCTTTAGAAACTTTTGAAAGTGTCTTATGAAAGCTGCAAAGTCCTCATCACTCTCACTGCTTTCAGAATTCCTGCATTCTGTATCATCTGTCTCAGTCTCAGCCACTTTTGGAGGTGGAGATGGAGACTTACTTTTATATTTTTTGGTGGCTTCTGTCTTGAATGCCACTGCTCTTTCTTTATGCTCACTTCTTGTAGTCTTCTCCTCCTCCTTCCTTACCATCAACTGCATCTCATAGGATAGCAGTTTTCCAAACAATGTTGGAGGAGGAATATCTGCAAACTTGGTCATTTCCCTTATGACACAGATCTTGGTGTCCCAGTCCTTTGTTAGGGACCTCAAGAACTTATCATTCAGCTCATAGTTGCTGAATTCTCTTCCATAAGACATCAACTCATTGACAATCCTATAGAATTTCTTATAGCATTCTATTATACTATCAGACCTGCCTTGTCTGAAGCTCTCATATTCTTGGTTTAACAAAGACTTCCTATCTTGTCTAACTTCTTCTGAACCCTCCATGTACACTATCAGAGTATCCCACATCTCCTTTGATGTTTTACAGTGTATCAAGTTCTGAAATGTAGTATCATCTATGGCACTCACAATGATATTCTGAGCCCTCTTGTCCATGGTGGCCAGAATAATCTCATCTTTTGTCATTTCAGAAAAGTCCTTAGGTGTTCTCTGATTTGCATCCAGGACTGAAACCTCCATAGGCACATATGGCCCTTCTTTAATTGTGATATAGATTCTAGGGTCAGAGGCTTCCATAAATAGCCTAACCCTTTCTTTCTAGATGCCAAAGATCTCTTTTCTGCAAATTGGCAACTTCATGGATCCAAGTTCCTTATGATTCTCTGTTGAACCCATTTTCTTGATTTTCTTGATTATGCTAAATCTGTCCTTGATTTCACTGAATCTGCCAACAGGATCTACTCAGACAGTTATGTCCCTTTTTGAGTAACCTCACTTTGATACCACTTGAAAGAAATTGTACCTAATCACCTAGGGGGGGGGGGGTGAATAGGTGACTTAAACTTTTTGAACTTTTAGACAGATTATATCACAGATTTCACATATCATAAAAACAGCAACCACAGAATCACATACACACAGAGTACACACAGTTTTATAGTGGTTCCCCAAGGTTTGGGTACATCCACTTTCCCCCTTCGCCTATCTAGTAGTGTACTAGATTCGGCCAAACTCCTCCACTATTCCTCAGATCCTCAGATCTTACACTCAGAACCCCAAATGGTTCCTACAGCTCAGAGTGATCCCACTCCTACAACTCAGGCTCAACAGCCCTACAACTCAGTCTTCTCCAAAGACCTACACTCAGCCACAAGGCCTACACTCAGCCTACAACAGGCCTACACTCAGAGAAATAGATCTCCTACACTCAGGCACACAGGCCCTACCACTCAGCCTTTATAATTACAGGCTTATAACTCAGATCCCTAAGGATCCTACAAGTAATTAAGAATACAATGTATATACCTACAACTCAGAATAAGAGAGAAGAGTTGACAGGTTCTTGATGAGTTCTTGGAAGAACTCTGCTGAGATCAACCTCACTTGGCTTTCTTCAAAGCTTCTTGAATGTAGAACACAATAGGGTTGATTCTCTACTCTACATAGACTTCTTCTTTTAGATTTCCATTTAGGAATGCTGATTTTACATTCATTTGGAATACCTTGAAGCCTTGATATGTTGCATAAGCAAGGAATATCCTAATTGCTTCCAGTCTTGCTACTGGGGCAAAGGATTGTTCAAAATCAATACCCTCTTCCTGCATGTATTCTTTTGCAACAAATCTTGCTTTGTTCTTCACAATAATCCCATTCTCATCCAGTTTGTTCCTAAAGATCCACTTTGTTCCAATGATGTTGTGGTCTTTTGGTTTAGGAACTAATTTCCAGACCTTGCACCTTCTGAACTGATTCAGCTCCTCTTGCATGGCATCAATCCAATGTGGGTCTAGAATAGCTTCTTCAAATTTCTTGGGTTCTACTTGTGATAAGAAGCTAGAGCAAAGAACTGTATTCAGATTCCTGCTCCTTGTTTGTACTCCTTATCTTGGATCACCAATTATCTGATTTACTGGATGATCCTTTAAGTGTCCATTAGCTGGAGGTAGTCTATCTTCAGTTTGTACACCTCCAGTCTCTTCATTATGTTGCACCTCTTGTATTTCATCAGCATCTGGAGAGTCTTGTACTCCCCCTGGACAGCAGCCACCATTTTCCACTTCCTGATTTGCAGTTGAATCTTCTGTAATGGTAAGCTTGTCCATTCTCTCATTTATACCTGTAGAACTGCAAGCACTACTTGTCAACTCACAGTTAATCAGTCTTGTTTCATCAAAGACAACATGTACAGACTCTTCTACAACTTGAGTAATCAATTTGTAGACCCTATAAGCCTTACTATTGTTGTTGTACCCAAGAAATATCCCATCTTGGGATTTGGCAGCAAACTTAGTTAGATAAGACTTGGCATTGTTAAGGACATAACACTTGCAACCAAAGATCCTAAAATAAGATAAGTTTGGTTTCCTGCCCTTCATAATCTCATAGGAAGTCTTTTTGTGTCCCTTGGTGATAGAAGCCCTATTGATCACATGACATGCAGTGTTTACTGCCTCAGCCTAGAAATATTCTGGGAGAGAAGTGTCACTCAATAGAGATCTACCAGCCTTAATCAGTGTTATATTCTTCCTTTCATCAATACCATTTTGCTGTGGTGTTCTAGGTGAGGAGAATTCTTGAAAAATCCCAAATTCTTCACACAGTCTTGTCATACTTTCAGATTGAAATTCAGTTCCATGGTCACTTCTGATTTTGACCACTGTACTGTCCAGCTCATTCTGAATTTGTTTGACAAAACTATATAAAACACTTTGGTTTTCAGACTTTTGTCTCAGAAAGAACACCCATGAATATTTAGAATAGTCATCTAACACCACAAAAGTGTATACCTTCCTATATATACTATGCACAGGCATAACACCAAATAAATCCATATGCAAGAGGTATAGACACCTCACTGAATCCTTGGTTTCAAGGCTATGAAAGGAGGATTTGGTCTGCTTGCCTTTTTGACAAACTGAGCATATACCATCCTTTATACACTTAACTTGAGGACCATTCCTCACTAACTCTTTGCTAAAGAGTTGGCCAATAGTCTTGTAGTTAAGATGGGCCAGCCTCTTGTGCCATTTAACACAATATGAGGCTCTCTCATCAGCTACAAGACAAATAGGAGAAACATTGTTCTCACACTCAAAGTTAAGACAGTACACATTTCTCCTTCTATATCCTGTCAATACGATCTTTTGATCACTTGATATTTTGATATGACATCCATTCTTAATAAATGAAATGTCATATCCTAAATCACTCAACTGACTTATGCTTATAAGGTTATGTTTCAAACCCTTCACATAGGCCACTTGAGAGATAGTAATCTAGTTATTAGAAATGTTACCAAATCCTTTGATTATTCCTTTTTCAGAACCACCGAAGGTTACTTTAGGACCATTCATGATAGGTGAGTAGTCCTTCAGCAACCCCCTTGTTCCAGTCATGTGCCTGGAACATCCACTGTCCAAGTACCATATAGGGGCATGGCAACTTGGACTCACCTGCAATATAGAATTACTTAACCTTAGAACCCAAATGAGTTTTGGGTCCTTGGTTCATGTTAGCTTGAAATTTAACAAATTTGCTAGCAGCTTTTCTAACAGGCAGACTGCTATACTCCTTGACACTAGTATTGTGCCAACATTCTAAGGCAAAGTGGCCTACCTTGCCACAACACCAGCACTCAAACTTGTTATACCTTTGTTTAGGTACAACCTTAGCTGAATTGTTTACAACAGGTTTCTTGTTTTGTACCGGGGCTTTGCCTTTCTTATTGGACTTGGCAGCCCATGCTGTTTTCTTAAAGCCTATTCATGCCTTACCCTTTTGTGATACAAAGTCATCTATTTGGGGTAACACAGATTTTGGCTTATAAAAACTAGCCACAATCTCCTTTTCTTTCTAAAGTCTAATCTCCAGATTTTTTATTTGATCATTCTTGAATGTGATTGTTCCCATTTGAATAACAGTTATATTTTTCAATCTGGCAATCTCATTCAGCTTTTGATCCAACAACTTCTCTGATTCAGTTGCAGCCATCTTAAGATCTGCAATTTCCTTAGCTAGAGTTTTGGCCAGGTTTTTGCTTTTCTTTAGTGCCTGCAACAAGTCCCCATATTCATCTATCAGCTGATGAATATCACCTTCAGACTCAGACCCATCCACATCACTTGATGCAGATGTTGCTGAATCTGATTCAGTACTACAATCTGAATTTCTAGAAAGACATTGTACCTTACTAGGATCAGGTTGATCTAGACACTTGTCTTCTTCTAACACAGCCATCAGTCCCTTGCACTGATGGTCTTCTTGTTCATAGATAGAGTTCAGCACTTTCAGAAACTCTTGTTCTTCATCTGCTGCATATAGACCAATGTATGCCTCAACTTCAGATTCTGACTCTGAAGATGATTGGTCTGTTAAGCTCTTCTCCTTCTTAGCAACAAAGGATTTCTCCTTCTTGCACTGGTGTTGAATCTTCTTTTTATCTGCAGACTCTTCTCTTTTGCCTGGACACTCAGCCACAACATATCCAGGCCTATTATAGCAGTAGCAAACTAACTTTGATGTTGTATATTTGCATGGCTTAGACTTCCACTGCTTCTTCTTCAAGAATCTCTGAAACTGCCTTGTGAAGGCAGCAAAGTCTTCATCTGAGTCACTGTTGTCTGAACTTTGGTTGTCTGAATTATCCGAAGCAATTTCAGCAACTATCTTAGGAGGTGATGAAGAAATCCTCCTATTCTTCATAGTGGCTTCAACCTTGAATGCCACAGACTTTTCTCTATGCTCCCATTTTGCACTTTTCGTTTCCTCTTTCCTAGCCATCAACTGCATCTCATATGACAATAATTTTCCAAACCAAGTTGGAGGTGAGATATCTGCAAGTTTGGCCACTTCCCTAATGACACAAATCTTAGTGTCTCAATCCCTTGTCAAGGATCTTAGGAATTTATCATTCAGTTCATATGTACTGAAGATTCTTCCATAGGACATCAACTCATTTACTATTCTATAGAACTTTTTGTAACACTCAGTTATACTGTCAGACTTTCCTTGTCTGAAACTCTCATATTCCTGGTTCAGCATAGAATTTCTATCTTGTCTGACTTCTTCAGAACCCTTCATATAGACTATCAAAGTATCCCACATTTCCATGGAGGTCTTGTAGTGAATCAAATTCTGAAAGGTTGCATCATCTATGACACTTACTATGATATTCTGGGCTCTTTTATCCATAGTTGTCAGGATGATCTCATCCTTAGTCATTTCTGAATAATCCTTAGGAATTCTTTGATTTGCATCTAGAACTAAAATCTTCATACGAATATAAGAACCTTCCTTCACTGTAATGTAGATCCTTGGATCAGAAGCTTCCATAAACAGCCTGACCCTTTCTTTCAAGATGCCAAATATCTCCTTTCTACATATGAGTAATTTCATAGAACCTAGTTCCTTATGATTTTCTCCTGAACCTATTTTCTTGATCTTGAATCTGCCTTAAGGATCTCACTCAGACTGTTAAGTTTTTCTTTGAGTAACCTCCCTCTGATACCACTTGAAGGAATTAGTGCCTAACCACCTAGATGGGGGGTGAATATGTGTAATTCCTCTTTCTTTTTAAGGCAGCAAATCTATTCAATTAATTACTTAACAACAGATAATTCTATAGCTAACACAGCACAGATTCACAGAATTATCACAACACAGATTGCACACAGATTTTTATAGTGCTTCCCCAAGGTTTGGGTACATCCACTTTCCCCCTTCGCCTATCTAGCAGTGTGCTAGATTATTCCTAACTTCTTCTCTTCACCTCAGATCCTCAGATCTTACAGTAGCTCAGAACCCCACCAGGGCTCGTACAACTCAGAGTGAGTCCACACTCCTACAGCTCAGGCACACAGCCCTACCTCAGCCTATACAAGGCCTACAACTCAGAGATATCAATCTCCTACAACTCAGGCTCACAACCCTACCTCAGCCTTCAACAAGGCCTACCACTCAGAGAAAATATTCTCCTACACTCAGCATTTATAACAAAGGCTTACAGCTCAGATCTACAATAGATCCTACAGAAAATTGATTTAACAAAGTTATTTTACCACCACCCTGGTAGAGAGAGAATGGATGAATGGCTTCTTGATCAGTTCTTTGAAGAATCTGATAGCAGAGAACAACCCCTCTTAGCTTTCTTCAAAGCTTCTTGAATCTGAACTCAGTAGGGTTTAATCTCCTGTGAAGTTGATCTTCAATCAACTTCTAACCTGAGATTCATATCTCAATCTGAATCTTTCTTGACAGCCTGGTTCAGCAACTGCACTTCTTAGATGGAGCTCTCTCTCTCCAACTTCTTAGATCTTCTGTCGAAGGTCTTCTTCTTTTGGTGTTGTTAGTTATCTGTGTATATTCTCTTCTTCTGTTGAAGGAGAAAGCCTTTATATAGTCTTCCTTCATGGTAACCGGCTGATCCGGTTTCTAACAAACTTCTGACAGCTTTGACAGTTGCAGTGAACCGGTTAGAAATGGCAGCTGTCAAGTCATCCAATCAATTCTTGAAATAGTGTCTCTGTTTGAAAGTATCGAGACTGATCTTCATCATGTGTTGACACAAGTAGACTAAGTGTCGACACAAGTGAACTAAGTGTCGACACAAGCCTTGGTGGTGTCCACACATCTCCTTTGTTGTTGTTATTGCTTCTCGACACAGCCTTCTATAGAATGTGTCAACACTGATTCTGTGTGTCGACACAATCACTTCTCTTCTTTATCATAGTTGAAACTTTACTTTGTGTCGACACAAGTCCTGTGTGTCGACACAGTTGATGTCGACAAGGTATTCAGTGTGTCGGCACTGCCTCTTGGTGTCGACATAGTTGATGCCCACTAAGTATTCTTATGTGTCTACACTGCCTCTTGGTGTCGACACAGTTGATGTCGACAATGCTTCTTTATGTGTCGACACTGCCTCTGTATGTAGACTTAGTTTCTTCAGGTGTCGACACAGCCTTTCCAAGTGTCGACACAATCAGGTCCAAGTGTCGACACAGCTTTTCTCCAGTGTCGACACAAGCCTTCATGAGCGTCGACACAGCTTCTCCTAGTGTCGATACATGGACTTAGAAATTTTTTCTGCATTCCTGCATTTACTTAACCTGCACATATAAACTCAAAACACATCAAATACACCTTGATGCATATCAATAAGTAGGGTGAGTCTTCTTCAAATCTGGTACACATTTTCCAATGTACCCAACACCTTCAGTAATCAATGCTAAAGGAATTCAAATTTCAAAATAAAATTTATATGGAAAACATAAAAAGGATTTATTTTCATCTTCCTTAGTGGTGATAAAAAAACTGAGAATAAGGATCTTCTTCTGCTCTCTCGATAGCACTAAGAGACACATTGAATATACAGAATACAGAGCTCACAGTGCAACAACACTGTCAAAAGACAAGAAGCCCTAGCCCGTGACCAGAGAAATGAACAGCAAGCTGAAGAAGAAGAAGAACATACATTCAAGATCAAGAGTCTTCTTCCTTCTATATCCCAGGATTCTTCAAAGGACAAAAAAGATTCTATCTATCAAGAAGTTTTTGGAGTTCTATAAGAATCAGTCATCTGTGTCCACATCAACTACTGAAGCAGAATATATAGCAGCTGGAAGTTGCTGTTCCCAGATGCTGTGGATCCAAAACCAACTCCTGGACTATGTCTTCAACTTAAATAATTCAACTCTCTTATGTGATAACACAAGTGCTATAGCCATAACACAAAATCCAGTCCATCATAGTATAACTAAACATATAGACATTATGCATCATTTCATTAGAGAGTGTGTAGACAAAAGCAAAATTATACTTGTCTATATCTACACTGATTTACGAAGAGCTGATATTTTACCAAACCCTTGGATGAAAGAAATCATTTGTTCTTTATAAATCAGCTTGGAATGATCAATGAAGAAGGTTTAATTTAAGTTCTGTCTGTGCTCGACGAATTTTTCAAAGTTCGTCGAACGGAGTTCGATGAACTGGGAAACGTTCTTCAGATATTTGTCGAATGGAGATCGACGAACTCTCGCTGAGTGAAGTTATTTTCGTCAAATGGAGATCGACGAATTTGGTTCAAAAAAATTTTGTCGAACATAGCTCGACGAAATGTCTTCAAATCTTCAGACTGAGCTTGACGAATTATTTAACTACAAATTATTTCATCGACCTCAGATCGAAGAATTTTGCTTTTTTTCATGGAACGGAATATGTCGATTCATATTCTGGAAAACCTTATATCTAGGTTTTCTTCGATCTCCATCCCGTGCTTTCAGTTCCTTTGCACTTGATCGTCATTTTTCTCTTGCAAGCACTCTAATGGCGATTCCAGTAGGAAATCTTGCAGAAATGAAATTCGACACTGGCTTTGATGTCGATTTTGATTCCTTCCAGCATTCCGACCCAATCTTCCTGGAAATATTGCAACTGCTTGAAGAACAGCAATTGAAGAATATGTTGTCCACTGGGATAAAGATATCTGCCACTGAGATCAGAGAGTGGGGCTATACTTCCTCCACCACAGATGAGAACACTATGACAAGGACAGTATCGGGTAATCCTATTTCTCTTACACCCGCCGTAATAACCGAAATATTTGGATTAGGTAATGGTGAAGAAGAATTAGAAATGGAAACTGAGGAGTTTGATATGATGCTGAGGTTACTCTAGAGAAACCCCAAATAAGCTGATGAAGAAACACATGTTTGTTGAATTCAAATTCCTAGCAGACATTATGGGCAAAGTGTTGCTATGCAAGCATATTGCACATGACTACATAACCATGCACCAATTCCTGGTTATATGTACAGTGGTCAACAATAAGAAGGTCAACTGGGCTCAAATCATGTTTAATCTAATTAAGAAAAAGAATACAAAGAAAGAGGTGTGTTTTGGAAGAATTTTAGGGATCTTCCTGAAGGAAAAGGCTGCTGAATCCCTGCTCTCCGATACCATATTCATAAATTCCTCTAAGAGGCTCACCTGTGCTCTCTTTGGTAGGTGGGAGAGGACCATCACCAAGCCCTCCAAGGCTTCTTCCTTTCCACCAGGGCTTTTGAGAGTACTAGGGCTTCTCCAGCCACTTCCCACTCTACTGAAGAGATCCCTCCTCCACCTCCATCACCTCCAGCCATCCAACCTCATCCTCAACTTCCCTCCTCCTCCACCATTCCTTCTCTTCAACAACCACTTCATAATCCCACTCCATCTCCATCTCCTGCAACCTCTCCACATATAGATATCACTGACATCCCCTCTTCCACCCATCAGGAATCTCAATAATCCTCCCCTTCTCAATCACCACAACCAACCCCACCTCAATCCCCCCATAGTACACCCATTTCCTCCCCACCTTCATCTCCCTTACCCCCCATCTGGACAACATCCCATTCTTCAATATGCCTTCACCTCCCCTCAATACATCTACTCCTCATGATGAATTAATGCAAGATGCACCACCTCCACCATCCTCCTCCATTCCTACCTCTGTCTCCACTGCTACACCTTCTACACCACCCTCTGCAGCACCACTATTGGATCCCTCCATCATGCCACAACTCATTGCACTTCTAACTCCCCTTCTTAAAACCATTATAGTAGTGGCCATTTCCCCTCTTGCTACTTCCCTCTCCTCCCTAGCTGCCCAAATATCTGCTCTTTCTGCTCCTCCCTCTTTAGTTAGGGGTCGGGCACCAGTATACACTACAACCAGGTAGGGGGAGATACTCCATGAAGAAGCAGCAACAGAAATAGCAGCAGAAGTAACAGCAGAAGCAGTAGTAGTAGATGCAATAACAAACACAGTGGAAACAGAAGAAACAGAAGCTGTTGCAGATGCTGACAAAGGTTTCATTGATTTAATTCACTTTATTGAATCCGATATGGACATAGATGAGACAGTCTCAGAGAATATATATACTACTAGTGATTTTATTATAAATCCCACAGTAGATTTGTTAAATTTATTGAGAACTTTTGATACAGTTCATTTGAACTTTCTGCCAGAAGACAACACTAAGCCATCCATGGCTATAATTCCTTACACCACACTAATAAGCCCCAAAGTTTCCAATCAACTAAAGGCCAGTTTTGTAGTAATAGAGACTCTAGCCATTCCATCTCCACCACAAACTGTTTCACCCATTATCCCATCTCCTCTTGCTCCAGTTTTTGTTATGCATGATTCCCGCATCCCTGATCTTGATGTATTGTTCATTGCTGACATTGAAGAGGAAAATAAGTCAGTTTCTTAAAGCAATGAAGTGTACAGTTCTCCAGCTCTAGTTCCAGCTCCTCCTCCAGCTCCTACGCAGGCTGAAAAGACAATTGATAAATCAATACTAAAGGCCATTGATGCCTTATACGATGCTCCTCAGGATTCTTCTGATGATGATGATGATAATGATGAGGACTCTGATGATGAGACCAAGAAAAATAAAGTGTCTAAGAAGAGTAAAGCTCCTCCACCTGCCGCCCCAAAACCTAATCCCACAAATGATACTCCTTAATATATACTTCAGAAGATCACACCTTACAAGGGCTTGCCAGCATGGATGTGGCTGTCCAAGAATGAACAGACAGAAAGAAAGAAAAGCAGGATGTATTCCCCACCTCCTCAAAGATACAGAAAGGATCCTCCTCCTCCTCCTCCACCAGCTGCTGGTGCTTCCAGTTCTTCAACTCAGCGGCCTTCCCATTTTCAAACATATCAAATCATCAAGATAGGTCCTCCTCTTTAGGAAGCAGCCAACAACGACATTATTCTTCAGGCAGACAACAACAACATCAACAACATCAAAAACAACAATTCACTGAACATCAAAAGGCTAATAGCCCTAAGAGACCTGCTTCCCCTCCTGTATAATTTGAAGATCTAGAGTCAGCTACAACTACTAGGATGGCCAGATTCCAAGAATTGGTTGGCCTATCCATGATCAACAAAGCAAGAGCTGAACGAAAGGATCCATCTCAATACTCTACAATGTACAAGTACAGAAAGGAAGAAGTGAATAGGTTTTCTAAGGCTAACAAGTTTTTTAATGTTGATGATTATATGAAACTTCATCCAGAAGCAGTAGTGCCCAGGGCTACATCTCTTAATATTATTGGGGATGTTGACATGACAATGACCAAGGCTCAAGCTACAGATCCCAACATATAAATTATATTTACCCAGTTTGGAGACAAAGCCAAAGAGGAGAAGCACAAGGAGAAGAAGAAGAAATAAACTTTGAACTGTCTTTAGTCTTTTTGAGTAACTTTAAACTGCTTATTTATATTCTGATACAAAGCTCTGTGTATATATATATATATATATATATATATATATATATATATATATATATATATATATATATATATATATATATATATATGCTGCATATTTAAATTTTTCATGCCACATATATGTTTTATTGCTTTGCTATTAATGAGAGTCTGTAATTAGTGACCTTACCCAAATAGGGGGAGATTGTTGGATCCCTAGTTAGATTTGGGCTAGGTTCACTAAATTAGGATGTCTGACCCAACATGTATAGCCAGGGTCATGATTGTGTCCTAGAGTCTAGGCCACGTCCTTAGAGTCAACACAACATGGACCAGCCATCAACAAACTGCAAAAGACTCAAGACTTAGAGAAATATCAAAGACTCAGAAAATGAGTTCGACGTTGGTCGAACTCAGGTCGACGAAAGTCGTGCTCAGCTCAACTAAGTCAGAGACAATTCTCTGAGTTGAGCTCGACGAACTTCAATCTCTGATCGATGAATTCCAGAGTATACTTCAACATTCCAAGTCCAGAATTCTTCACTTAACTCCAGTCGATGAACTTAGTTCTCAGGTCGACGATCTCTAGGTATTCTACTTAAACATCTTATTCTATAAACAACTAAGTATTCTAAGTCCATAATCACACTCCAGTCGACGAACTCACCTTCTCAGCTCGACGAACTTAGACCACAGTCTTGGAAAGATTGATCAAGTAGCAGTTAGAAGTTCTCAGCTCGACAAAACTAGTTCTCAGGTCGACAAACCCAGTTCTGAGGTCGACAATTTCTAGACACATTACTTCAACATTCAAGAAACATGGAATTCTGTTATTCAGTCGACGAAGTTATATTCTCAGGTCGACAAACTTGATGCAGAGAATTGATAGGTCTAGAGAAAGCAATTATCAGTTCTTAGGTCGATGATCTTGGATCTAAGCTCAACGAACAACTATTATCTGGTCGACGAACTTGACTTCTCTGCTCGACGAACTTTGGACATAGATCGATGAATTCTGCTCAACGAATTCTGTAAAGTTCCAGACTTAGAAATTTCCCTCCCTCTGTCTATTTTCTATTGCAATAATTCATTAGTAATCAATGCATAAATATTCTCTGAATATTACTATTAGAAGCAAGCATTGATTACGGTCTTCATCAGGATTATTGCTTGCCATTTTTCCATGAGACAGTTGGGGAAACCAATCAATGCAAATATTCTCCAGGCCGTCAGTAATCAATGCTGAAGGAATTCAAATTTCAAAAGAAAATTTATATGGAAAACATAAAAAGGATTTCTTTTCATCTTCCTTAGTGGTGATCAGAAAAAACAGAGAATATGGATCTTCTTCTGCTCTCTCGACAACACTAAGAGACACAGAGAATAAACAGAATACAGACCTCACAGGGCAACAACACTATCAAGCGACAAGAAGCCCTAGTCCTTGACAAGAGAAAAGAACAACAAGCTGAAGAAGAAGAAGAACATACATTCAAGATAATGAGTCTTCTTCCTTCTACATCCCAGGATTCTTCAAAGTATAACAAACATTCTATCTGTCAAGAAGTTTCTGGAGTTCTTCTGGTCAAAGCAAAATTTCGAAGACCTATCACCCTGCAGCAAGGCTTCATCTTCTTGAACCATTCTATATCTCAGGGGGAGCCTTTGCTAACATCATTTCTCCACTAGAGTCTTCCCAGTTCTATCTGAGAAAGAGAAGACAAAATCACTCTCTCATCTCCCACTGTATAAAGGGTTCTTAACTCCCTTCAAAAGTTATTCTTGGTTGCAAGTCACCAAATCAAAAGACTTGAGGATTGTTGTTTGAGCACCTGATCAAAAGCTCATTGGTAGCAGTCACCTGATCAAAAACCTGAGTGGATTTCTACCTTGGTGGTAGAAGAGTAGATGTACACAAGTGTAGGGGAACCACTATAAAATTCTTGTGTTGTCTGGGTTGCTCTTTTTCTTCTGTTCTTATTGTGGCTGTGCTTGCTAAGTTGCTGAGTTAGTGTTTTGTAATTTAATTTCTGCAGCACTACTACTAAATTAAATAAATTAGCAAAAAATTGATAAAACCTAAATACTCAATTCACCCCCCTCTATAGTATTTCAGATCTAACCCCTAGCTTTCAATTGGTATCAGAGCAAGGTTCCTTTGGTTGTACAAGCTAACCCTTGAACCAAAGATCCTGAGTTAGATCTGCTCTTTATTTTTATTAAGATTATACACACAACATGGCACAGAACAAAGACTATGCAAGCACCAGACCTCCAGTATGCAATCTAAATAAGTTTGCCATCTGGAAGGCAAAAATTAAGTTATATATGAACTCTATTGATGAGGATATCTACAATTCTATTATGACAGGTCCTCCTCAACCATCTACTTCTACAGCAACATCCAGCACTAATGCAGTTCCACCACCTGAGTGGACTGAGGCTCAGAAGAAGGCAAAAGTTGCTGATGCCAAAGCCATTAATATTATGGCCCAAACAATGTCAGATGATATTTTCTAGAAAGTGGCTGAATGCACACAGCCAAGGCCATCTGGGATTCTATAAATCAAATGGTCGCTGGATCTGCTGATGAAAGAAAAGATAGAAGATCCAATCTCATATCACAATATGAGAATTTCAAGAATGAGGAAGCAGAATCAGTTGCAAATATTTACAATAGGCTGAGCTCAATCATCAATGAGCTAAAGATATTTGACAAGGACGTCACCCTCACTAAGGTGAATGACAAGATGCTCATGTGCTTCCCAAGCTCATGGGATTCAAGGATCTGGCCAATCAAGGAGGCCAGGAGCTTAAATGAGATTTCCACAAAATCTCTTTTAGGAAAGCTCAAATCTTATGAGCAGCAAATCAAATCCAGATAAGCAGATGAGTAGAGAACACCTCCACCAGCAAGGAAGGAGCACATCATAACCTTTAAAGCTGTTGAAGAAGCTGAATCCTCAACTGTAAAAGAAGAGCTGATGAGTTTCTTTGCCAAGAGATTCTATAAAATGACAAGGAAGGATTTCAGAAGAAAGTCATCCAAGCAGAATGACAAGCCAAGGTGCGACAAAACCCCACTAAAGAAGTGGTTTGCTTTGGATGCAGGAAACCTGGACACTTCATCTCAGAGTGTCCAAAAAATCAAAAGAAGGAAAAGAGAAGAGAGAAGGACTCTAGAACACAGCAAAGCAGGAAGCCTTCCTCCAGCAAATACAAGAAGAAGGAGAAAGGCTTTGTAGCTGAAAACTGGAGTGAAACAAAAGATGAATCCACATCTTCCAGCTCCAGTGAAGAAGAAAAAGAGGCAAGGGCCAAAAAAGTATGCCTCATGGCCATTGTTGCCTTCAGGAGTCATTCAGATGAAGAAGATTCTAACAGTGAAGGAACTTCTGAATCAGAAGCTGATCAGGTATTGTCCTATTTTGATTATAGCTCTGATACTTATAAAATTAAATTTAAAATAATGTGCATTGATTTAATAAATTCAGAAAAGAAATCAAGGAACTTAGGGAAAAATTATCAGACCAGTAAAACATCATCTCTGAAAACATCAAGTTAAAAGAAGAACTAATATCAGCTAATAAACAAATAGACTCTTTAAAAACTAAACTATGTGAGGCCAAACAACTTGAGGAATCTCTCAATGGTAGAAGCATTAAGCTGATGGACATTACAAGCACAGTCAATGCTAGACTTAATGGCAAGCTGGGCTTGGGTGCATCATCAAGTTTTCCCCCCATCCTTAAGAAGAATATTTTATTAACCCCCATTAAATTTGTTTCTGCTAAGGGTAAAGAAATAATAAACCATAAGCAAACTACAGACGAAATGCCCAAATTAAAAGGTCAAAACAACATAAACCACAAAACCTTAGATAAATACAAAGTTCAGCAGATTTCGTCGAACTCAGATCGACGAAATATGGACAGTTCATCGAAGTTAAGTCGACAAACGCTGAATGCAAATTTATATAATGATCATTCATCTTACTGCTATCGACGAACTGTGTATTGTTCGTCGAGCAGAGGTCGACGAACTTGGGGCATAGAAAATTACTATGTTCATTCTCTGAGCAGAGATCGGCAATCTCATCCCATTTCATCGAACTCTGGTCGACGAACTCACAACAATACATTAAACCCAGTCAGACTTAGCAAAAATTATAATTATAACACCAACTCAAATCAAACTAAGAAACCATTTAACCCACTTGCTGATTGGATAATTCCACCCTGAAGATATCATCCATTAGGATATAAATCACAACCAGAATTTTCTGTGATTTCAAGCTTTTCTTATCAACAATATAAAGGACCCAAGGTAACCTGGGTCAAGAACAACTAACTATTTTTATTGCAGGAAAAGGGTTGTCCAGTGATTAATCAAACATTGTACCTGGACAGTGCATGCTCCAAACATATGACTGGCAGTAAGGACAACCTAATCAACTACAATTCCAAGATGGGACCAAAGGTAATCTTTGATGATTCAAAGTGTGGCCAGTTTGAAGGCTTTGGAGAAGTGAGGATTGGAGCTGTCACATTCAAAAAGTTGACCTATGTAAGTGGACTCAAGCATAACCTCATCTCCTTAAGCCAATTATGTGATGAAGGTTATCAGGAACATTTCAACTCAAAAACTTGTATTATTTCTAATAAAGAAAAACAAAATATTTTAATTGGAAATAGACAAAGAAACATTTATTTAGTTGATTCCTATTCTGCCAATTTAGTCATTTGTTTGCTTAATATAGTTTGCAATAAAAATGAATTATGGCATAACAGGCGAGGACATGTTAACATGAAAAATATTGCTAGGCTATCTAAAGACAACCTTGTGAGAGGTTTACCTTCTGGTCCCTACAAGAAGGAAGGCCTTTGCAGGGCTTGTCAACTAGACAAGCAAACTAAATCTAACTTTAAGTAAGTAAATAAGAGTGATTCACCTAGGATTTTGTATTTGCTACACATGGACCTCTTTGGACCCATTACTGTACAAAGCCTAGGAGGGAAATCCTATACCCTAGTTATTGTAGATGACTTTTCGTGATTCACTTGGGTGTTCTTTCTGAGATTTAAGTCAGATAGCTTTAAAGTTCTTACAGATTTTCTCAGGACCATACATATTGAGTACTCTACTAATGTTGTATTGATCAGAAGTGATCATGGTAAAGAGTTTGAGTCTCTTCTTATGCATGAGTTCTGGGAGAAGGAAGATATTAGGCACTACTTCTCAGCTCCTAGAACTCCCCAACAAAATGGGGTAGCTGAAAGGAAAAATAGGTCCCTAATTGAAGATGCAGGCACATTACTTGCAGATGCTTACATGCCCCTATCCTTTTGGGCAGAGTCTGTAAGCACAACAAATTATGTACTGAATAGAAGTTTGATACACAAACTAAAGAACGGGACTCCCTATGAATAACTTAAATGGAAGAAACCTAAAATCACCTATTTAAAAGTATTTGGATGTGTATGTTATATACATAATAACAATAAGAAATACATTAAAAAGTTTGAAGCTAAGGCTGAAAAGGAAATTTTTCTAGGATATTCCCAAGCAAGCAAAGCTTATAGGTTATTTAATAAATCATCTTTAAAAATTGAAGAATCAATTCATGTTACTTTTGACGAGGCTAACATGTCTTGCAAGGAGAAAGAGATTTCTACCATTAATCCTTTGTAGGTACCTCACTTGTGTGAGAATTTGGATGGACTAAGCCTCACCCAAGAGGCTCCAACATATCCTTCTCCACAAGTTGATAAAGATAGTGAAGAAGAAAACACTGAATTGACTGAACTTCATCCAACAACAAACACAGTTCCACAAGAGGAATCAATTCCAAATGCTGTTGTTGAACCAACTCCATCCACTGACTTTGTCACACTAAGGGATCACCCTATATCTCATGTGATTGGAGACATGTCAGTAGGTGTACAAACAAGGCATTAACTCAACCAAGAATTGATGCATGCATGTTTTCTCTCTCAAGTTGAGCCTCAATCCATAAAATATGATGAGCAAGATCCCCACTGGATCATTACTATGCAAGAGGAACTCAACCAATTTGAGAGATGTAGAGATTGTGATTTGGTTCCAAGACCCAAATACTACACAGTCATTGGAACCAAATGGGTATATAGAAACAAACTAGATGCCCATGGTGTAATTGTGAGGAACAAGGCTAGATTTTTTGCTCAAGGATATAAGCAGGAAGAAGGCATAGACTATGATCAAACCTTTGCACCAGTTGCAAGGTTAGAGGCAATCAGAATCTTTCTTGCCTATGCTGCCTACAAGAAGTTCATGGTATATCAGATGGATGTAAAGAGTTCTTTTCTGAATGGAGTACTAAAAGAAGAAGTCTATGTTGAACAACCTCCAGGTTTTATCTCTTCAACCCATCCTTATCATGTATTTAAATTGCATAAAGCGATCTATGGTCTAAAGCAAGCTCCAAGAGCTTGGTATGAGACCTTAGCTAGCTTTCTGATAGATCATGAATTCACTAGAGGCATAGTAGATAAAACATTATTCACTAGGCACCATAAAGATAAAATCTTATTAGTACAAATTTATGTATATGACATCATATTTGGGTCTACTGACTATAAACTATGCAAGAGATTTTCTGACCTCGTGCATTCTAAGTTTGAGATGAGTAGCATGGGTGAGCTCTCCTACTTCCTTGGTCTCCAAGTGAAGCAGCTACCCGATGGCATCTTCATCTCCCATGCTAAGTATGCTAAATATCTTCTTAAAAAGTTTGGGATGGCTGATGCCTCAGCAAAGAAAACACTTATGGCTACCAATTCTATAATAGACTCTGATCCACATGGGAAAACTGTTGACCAGAAGCTATATAGGGGCATTGTTGGGTCCCTATTATATCTTACAGCTAGCAGACTTGATATCATGTTTGCCACATGCCTTTGTGCTAGGTTCCAAGTGAACCCTAAAGAATCTCACCTAATTTTTCTAAAAAGAATTTTGAGATATATAAAGAGTTATCCTAGTCTAGGCCTTTGGTATCCTACTGAGTCAGAATTTAAGTTAATTGGATACTCAGATGCTGACTTTGCTGGATGCAGGGTGGACAGAAAAAGTACTTCAGGAACCAGCCAGTTCCTTGGTATGAGAATAGTCTCTTGATTTTGTAAGAAGCAGTTATCTGTGTCCACATCAACTACTGAAGCAGAATATATAATAGTTGGCAGTTATTGTTCCCATATGCTGTGGATCCAAAACCAACTCCTGGACAATGGCTTCAGCTTAAATAATTTAACTCTCTTATGTGATAACACAAGTTCTATAGTCATAACACAAAATCCAGTCCATCATTGTAGGAATAAACATATAGACATTAGGCATCATTTCATAAAATAGTGTGTAGACAAAAACAAAATTAGACTTGTCTATATCTACACTGATTTACAAAGAGCTGATATTTTCACCGAACCCTTGGATGAAAGAAATCACTTGTTCTTTATAAATCAGCTTGGAATGATCAATGGAGAAGGCTTAATTTAAGTTATGTCTGTGCTTGACGAATTTTTCAAAGTTTATCGAACGGAGTTCAACGAACTGGGAATAGTTCTTGAGATATTTGTCGAATGGAGATCGACAAACTCTCTATGAGTGAAGTTATTTTCGTCGAACGGAGATCGACGAATTTGCTTCAGAAAACTTTCGTCGAACAGAGCTCGATGAAATGTCTTCAAATCTTCAGACTGAGCTTGACGAATTATTTAACTACAAATTATTTCATCGAACTCAGATCGAAGAATTTTTCTTTTTTTTCGTGGAACGGAGTTTGTCGATTCATATTCTGGAAAACCTTATATCTAGGTTTTCTTCGACCTCCATCCCGCGCTTTCAGTTCCTTTACACTTGATCATTGTTTTTCTCTTGCAGGTGCTGTAATGGCAATTCCAGTAGTAAATCTTGCGGTAATGAAATTCGACACTGGCTTTGATGTCGATTTTGATTCCTTCCAGCATTCCAACCCAATCTTCCTAGAAATACTACAACTGCTTGAAGAACAGCAATTGAAGAATCTGTTGTCCACTAGGATAAAGATATCTGCCATTGAGATCATAGAGTGGGTCTATACTTCCTCCACTACAGATGAGAACACTATGACAGCGACAGTATTAGGTAATACTATTTCTCTTACTCCCGCCGTCCTAACAGAAATTTTTGGATTAAGTAATGGTGAAGAAGAATTATAAATGGATACTGAGGAGTTTGATATGATGCTGAGTATGATGGGTTACTCTGGAGAAACCCCAAATAAACTGCTGAAGAAACACATGTCTGCTGAATTTAAATTCCTAGCAAACATTGTGGGCAAAGTGTTGCTGGGCAAGCACACTGCACATGACTACATAACCTGGCATCAATTCCTGGTTATATGTGCTGTGGTCAATTAGAAGAAGGTCAACTGGGCTCAGATCATGTTTGACCTGATTAAGAAAAAGGATACAAAGAAAGAGGTGTGTTTTGTAAGAATATTAGGGATCTACCTGAAGGAAAAGGCTGCTGAATCCCTGGTCTCCCAAACCATATTCATAAATGCCTCTAAGAGGATCACCTGTGCTCTCTTTGGAAGGTGAGAGAGGACCATCACCAATCCCTCCAAGGTTTCTTACTCTTCCACCAGGGCTTCTAAATAGTACTAGGGCTTCTCCATCCACTTCCCACCCTACTGAAGAGATCCCTCCTCCACCTCCATCACCTCCAGCCATCCAACCTCATCCTCAACTTCCCTCCTCCTCCACCATTCCTTCTCTTCAACAACCACAACAACAACCAGTTCATATTCCCACTCCAGCTCCATCTCCTTCCACCTCTCCACACATAGATATCACTGATATCCCCTCTTCCCCCCTTCAGGAATCTCAACAATCCTCCCCTTCTCAATCACCACAACCAACCCCACCTCAATACCCCCATGGTACACTCATTTCCTCCCCACCTTCATCTCCTTTACCCCCCATCTGGACAACATCCCATTCTTCAATCTTCCTTCACATCCCCTCAATACATCTACTCCTCAGGATGAATTAATGCAAGATGCACCACCTCCACCTACACCTACACCATCCTCCTCTATTCCTACCTCTATCTCCACTGCTACAACTTCTACACCACCCTCTGTAACTCCACTATTGGATCCCTCCATCATGCCACAACTCATTTCACTTCTAACTCCCCTTCTTAAAACCATTATAGCAGAGGCCATTTCCCCTCTTGCTACTTCCCTCTCCTACCTAGCTTCCCAAATATCTGCTCTTTCTGCTCCTCCCTCTTCAGTTAGGGGCCTGGCTCCAGTCTACACTGCAACCAGGCAGGGGGAGATACTCCATGAAGAAGCAGCAACAAAAATAGCAGTAGAAGTAACAGCAGCAGCAGTAGCAGTAGATACAGCAACAGACATAATAGAAATAGAAGAAACAGAAGCAGCAACAGATCCTGATAAAGATTTCTTTGATTTAATTCATTTTATTGAATCTGATATAGACATAGATAAGACAGTCTCAGAGACTATAGATACTGTTGGTGATTTTATTATATATCCCACAGTAGATTTGTTAAATTTATTGAGAACTTTTGATACAGTTCATTTGAACTTTCTGCCATAAGACAATACTAAGCCATCTATGGCTATAATTCCTTACACCACACCAATAAGCCCCAAAGTTGCCAAGCAACTAAAGGCCAGTTTTGCAGTAACATAGACTTTAGCCATTCCATCTCCACCATAAGCTATTTCACCCATTGTCTCATCTCCTCTTGCTCCAGTTTTTATTATGGATGATTCCCCCATGCCTAATCTTGATGCATTGATCATGGCTGACATTGAAGAGGAAAATAAGTCGGTTGCTGAAAGCACTGAACTATACAGTTCTCCAGCTCTAGTTCCAGCTCCTCCTCCAGCTCCTACTCAGGCTAAAAATCCAATTG
The DNA here is from genome assembly GCA_039583875.1 of Platanthera guangdongensis. Taxonomy (NCBI): domain Eukaryota; kingdom Viridiplantae; phylum Streptophyta; class Magnoliopsida; order Asparagales; family Orchidaceae; genus Platanthera; species Platanthera guangdongensis. Next base: position 132,174,444 of record CM077152.1, read on the forward strand.
ATAAATCAGTACTAAAGGACATTGATGCCTTATATGATGCTCCTCAGGATTCTTCTTCTTCTTTTGATGATGATGATAATGATGAGGACTCTGATGATGAGCCGAAGAAAAAGAAAGTGTCTAAGAAGAGAAAAGTTCCTCCACCTCCTACCCTAAAAACCAATCCCACAAATGATAATGCTTACTATATACTTCAGAAGATCACACCCTACAAGGGCATGCCAGCATGGATGTGGCTGTCCAAGAATGAACAAAAAGAAAGAAAGAAAAGTAGGAGATCTTCCCCACATCCTCAAAGATATAGAAAGGATCCTCCTCCTCCTCCTCCACCAGCTACTGGTGCTTCCAGTTCTTCAACTCAGAGGCCTACCCATTTTGAAACATATCAAAGACATCAGGGTAGGTCCTCCTCTTCAGGAAGCAGCCAGCAAAGGCATTATTCTTCAGGTAGACAACAACAACATCAACAACATCAACAACATCAAAACCAATAATTCACTAAACATCAAAAGGCTGATAGCCCCAAGAGACCTGCTTCCCCTCCTGTACCATTTGAAGATCCAGAGTCTGCTACAAGTTCTAGGATGGCCAGATTCTAGGAATTGGTTGGCCTATCCATGATCAACAAAGCAAGAGCTGAAGGAAAGGTTCCATCTCAATACTCTACAATGTCCAAGTACAAAAAGTAAGAACTGAACAGGTTTGCTAAGGATAACAAGTTCTTTAATGTTGATGATTATATGAAACTGCATCCAGAAGCAGTAGTGTCTAGGGCTACATCTCTTAATATTATGGGGGCTGCTGACATGACAATGACCAAGGCTCAAGCTGCAGATCCCAATAGAGAAATTATATTTACCCAGTCTGGAGACAAAGCCGAAGAGGAGAAGCACAAGGAGAAGAAGAAGAAATAAACTTTGAACTGTCTTTAGTCGTTTTGAGTTACTTTAAACTGCTTATTTATATTCTTATACAAAGCCCTGTGTATATATATCTGCTGCACATTTAAATTTTTCATGTCAGATATATGTTTTATTGCTTTGTTATTAATGAGAGTCTGTAATTAGTGACCATACCCAAATAGGGGGAGATTGTTGGATCCATAATTAGATTTAGGCTAGGTTCACTAAATTAGGATCTCTTAACCAACATGTATAGCCAGGGTCATGATTGTCTACTAGAGTCTAGGATATGTCCTTAGAGTCAACACCACATGGACCAGCCATCAACAGATTGCAAAAGACTCAAGACTTAGAGAAATATCTAAGACTCAGAAAATGAGTTCGACGTTCGTCGAACTCAGGTCGACGAAAGTCGTGCTCATCTCGACGAAATCAAAGACAATTCTTTGAGCTGAGCTCGACGAACTTGAATCTCAGGTCGACGAATTCCAGTGTATACTTCAACATTGCAAGTCCAGAATTCTTCACTTAACTCCAGTCGACAAACTTAGTTCTCATGTCGACGAACTTAGTTCTCAGGGCGATGATCTCTGGGTATTCTACTTCAACATCTTATTCTAGAAGCAACTAAGTATTCTAAGTCCAGAATCACAATCCAGTCGACAAACTCACCTTCTCAGCTCGACGAACTTACACCACAGTCTTGAAAATATTTATCAAGTAGCATTTAGAAGTTCTCAGCTCGACGAAACTAGTTCTCAGGCCGACGAATCCAGTTCTGAGGTTGATGATTTCTGGACACTTTACTTCAACATTTAAGAAACATGGAATTATGTTATTCAGTCGACGAAGTTATATTCTCAGGTCAACGAACTTGCTGCATAGAATTGACTGGTCTAGAGAAAGCAGTTATCAGTTCTTAGGTCGACGATCTTGGATCTCAACTCAACGAACAACTATTATCTGGTCGATGAACTTGACTTCTCTGTTCGACGAACTCTGGACACAGATCGACGAATTCTGCTTAACGAATTCTGTAAAGTTCCATACTTAGAAATTTCTCTCCCTCTGTCTATTTTATATTGCAATAATTCCTGAGTAATCAATGCATAAATATTCTCTGAATATTAATGTTAGAAGCAAGCATTGATTACGGTCTTCATCAGGATTATTGCTTGCTGTTTTTCCATGGGACAGTTGGGGAAACCAATCAATGCAAATATTCTCTAGGCCGTCAGTAATCAATGCTGAAGGAATTCAAATTTCAAAAGAAAATTTATATGAAAAACATAAAAAGGATTTCTTTTCATCTATCTTAGTGGTGATCAGAAAAAATAGAGAATAAGGATCTTCTTCTGCTCTCTCGACAGCACTAAGAGACACAGAGAATATACAGAATACAGAGCTCACAGGGCAACAACACTGTCAAGAGACAAGAAGCCGTAGCCCTTGACCAGAGAAAAGAACAGCAAGTTGAAGAAGAAGAACAACAAATATTCAAGATCAAGAGCCTTCTTCCTTCTACATCCCATGATTCTTCAAAGGACAATAAACATTCTATCTGTCAAGAAGTTTCTGGAGTTCTTCTAGTCAAAGCAAAAGTTGGAAGACCTATCACCCTGCATCAAGGCTTCATCTTCCTGAACCATTCTATATCTCAGGGGGAGCCTTTGTTAACATCATTTCTCCACTAGAGTCTTCTCAGTTGTATCTGAGAAAGAGAAGACAAAATCATTCTCTCATCCCCCACTATATAAAGGGTTCTTAACTCCCTTCAAAAGTTATTCCTGATTGCAAGTCACCTGATCAAAAGATTTGAGGATTGTGTTTTGAGCACCTGATCAAAAGCTCATTGGTGGCAGTCACCTGATCAAAAACCTGAGTGGATTCCTACCACGGTGGTAGAAGAGTGGATCTACCCAAGTTTAGGGGAACCACTATAAAATTCTTGTGTTGTCTGGGTTGCTCTTTTTATTTTGTTCTTGCTGTGGCTATACTTGCTAGGTTGCTGAGTTTCTGTTTTGTAATTTAATTTCTACAGCACTTGTAATAGGTTAAATAAATTACCAAAAATTTGAAAAACCCTAAATACTCTATTCACCCCCTCTAGAGTATTTCAGATCTAACTTCTAGCTTTCAGCAAGTATAACCTCCTACCCATGTGGTGGTCCAAGAACCGGTTTGCATAGTTGAGCATGTGGAGGTGAGACAAGTGGCCATTGAGCTAGTGGCCACAAGGCAAGTGACGAAAACGTAATTGAAACATGTGTTGAGTTTGAATCCTCCCGTGTTTGAGGGTATTAGAACCTTAACACAAGTTGAAGACTGGCGGTCAAGAATAAAGAGAACCATGACAGCAATGAAAATGTAGGAGTGGTAGAAAGTCACTGTAGCTACCTTCTTGTTAGAAGGAGAGGTGAGGCTATAGTGGGATAAGTTTGAGCTACACCAGTTTGATGGTCGCCATTGATTGAGATCTCGATTGGGGAATTCTCGAGATTGTTTCTTACAAGATACCTTCCATCTGGACATCAGATTGCAATGGAAAATCAGTTCCAAAGGTTAACTCAAGGCGAAAGTTCTATGGATGACTACTTGCACGAGTTTATGAGGTTCGGGCGTTATGCAGGCTTGATGTTTGCTGATGAGGAATAAAAGATATATCGATTTTATGAAGGACTGCAAGATGACTTGCAGTTGCTTCTTTTAGGACCGATGACGCAAGGTTTTTTGACCTTGGTCAATATGGCCCGGTCCTTAGGACAATATATGAAGTGCATGCAATGTAAGAATGACTTAGTGTTAAAGAAGTCAGATTTTAAGGTGCCGCATTATACAAAATCTTAGTGCTGAAAGAGGTGGAGAACGAAGGCTAGTTCTTCGGGATTAGCTTCTTATAGTAAGCCTGAAGTGACAACAGTAAGATATCACTCACTTGTTACACATGTTGCAAGGTGGGACACATGGCCCGAGACTGTCGGAGTTTCCCTCCAAAGATGGAGAAAAAGACGGGTGTGACATATGCAGAAAAGGGAAGATAGTGGTTGAATCGATTGCATCCTAAGCGCAGCACCGAGTCTATAATCTTGGCCAATAGGAGGACATAAAATAAAGTGACACTGTAATAGGTATGAGTAAAGATACAATTTTTATTGCTTTATATACTTGGTACCTTTTGCATTGATTGTGTTTAAATTTGTTTGTATTAGGTTTTGTCCTGATATCGAATTATCCGGCAAGAGCATTGTTCGATAATGGAGCTACTCGTTCCTTTCTATCGGAAGACTTCGTAGTGCGTATCTGAGTGCCTTCATTTGTATCGACAAATCGTGTGAATGTGTTGCTACCTAATGGGTGCATCAAGCACGCAGATTAAACTTATTGTGTTAAGATGCGGATATGAAGTCATGATTTTTTCTTGGAAGCATCTGTGCTGCCGATATCTGAGTTCGATGTAATATTTGGTTTGGACTATCTCTCGGAAAAGGGAAAGATAGTGGTGGAATCGATTTCATACCAAGCACAGCCCCGAGTCTATAATCTTGGCCAATAGGAGAACATTATACAAAGTGATGTCGTAATAAGTATGAGTTAAGATACAGTTTTTACTGCTTTCTATACGTGGTACCTTTTGCATTGCTTGTGTATAAATTTGTTTGTATTAGGCTTTGTCCTGATATCAAATTATCTAGCGAGAGCTCTGTTCGATATAAGAGCTTCTCGTTCCTTTCTATCCGAAGATTTCGTAGTGCATATCAAAGTGCCTTCATTTGTATTGAGAAATCGTGTGAATGTGTTGCTACCTAATGGGTGCATTATGCACGCGGATAAAGCATATTGTGTTAAGATGCGGATAGGAAGTCATGATTTTTGCTTGGAAGCATCAGTGCTGCCGATATCTGAGATAGATGTAATCTTTGGTATGGAATGGATCTCGGAGCAGCGTACCTATATCAATTACAACTTTAAAGAATTCATACTCTTGGAAAGCACCGAACGCGATACTATGTTCGCGGGATTTTGAGGATCGAGCAAGATATTGATGTCTGCTCTTCAAGTATTCAAGGCTGTCCGGAAGGGCGTAGAATTATTTTTCACGTGATTGGAGGCTGTAGAGTTGAAGCCCAACTTGATTGACGTTCCTATTGTATCAGAGTTTATATATGTGTTTCATAAAAATCTCCCTGGGATTCCACCCTAGCGAGAGATGAACTTCACGATTGTGCTGGTACTAGGTGCAAAACCCGTGTCACGCTCAACATACCGAGTGGCGCCAAAGGAAATGGCAAAACTAAAAGTTCAATTGCAAGAATTGCTAGAGCAAGGCTATATACGTCCGAGTATATCACCGTGGAGTGCACCAATTCTCTTTTTTAAGAAGATGGATGGAAGCTTGCGTCTATGCATTGATTATCGTGAACTGAACAGGATGACAGAAAAGAACAAGTATCTAATTCCTCAAATCGATTATTTGTTTGATCAGCTGGTGGGATCGACTATTTATTCAAAGTTGGATTGAAGTTCGGCTACTGGAAGTTTATAATCCGTGAAAGTGATATTCCCAAGACAGCCTCTGGCACACATTATGGGCATTATGATTTCACAGTGATGCCTTTTGGGCTACCTAATGTGTTATCTATGTTTATGGATTTATTGCATAGGATCTCCAGAGAGTATTTGGACCTACTTATGATTGTCTTTATTGACGAGCTATTAGTATACTCTCAATCAGAAGAGGATCATGCAAATCATTTGAGACTGGTTTTGTATATCTTGAGGTGAAACTGCCTATTTGTCAAGTTCTTTAAATATGAGTTTTGGCTATCTTCAATGGCTTTCTTGGTCATGTCGTAAGTGGATAGGGTATTGATGTGGATCCAGCAAAGATTGCTGCTATACAAGAGTGACCTGTAATTACTTTGGTAGCAGAATTCGAGAGTTTCCTAGGACTTGCTGACTATTATAGGTGTTTCATAGAGAGCTTTTCAAGTATTGTTTTACCTCTCACGACATTGACAAGGAAGAATCAGAAGTTTGTTTGGATGCCAGAGTGTGCACGAACTTTTGAAGAGTTGAAGAGTCGTCTGACCACGGCGCCTGTATTGTGTACGCCATGTGGTACAGACAGTTATGAGATTTATAGTGATGCTTCAGGGAGCGTCTTAAGATGCATTTTTCTATAGTTCGAAAAGGTTATAGATTATGGCTCATGCCTGTTGAAAGTGAACGAGTGAAATTGTCACAACCCGCATTTTCCCAGCATTTAACAGTGTATTAGAGTAAGGGAAAATGCGCGTCATGATGCCACACTAGCAGGGGATAACTACAGATGCTCAGGCATAACTCCAACTAAACACATTTACAAAAGATCTATATGGTGTTTAATGAAAATCCAGTTTAAGTTAAGTGGTTAGCTGTATGGCTCGGCTCAGTGGCACATCTAGTACATAAGAAAAGATAGTTATACGCTGCGAAAAATACTTTATTTACAAGGTTAGACGTCCTACATGAGCATAAACATCCCCAGACGATAACTCATGATATGCAAGACTCTAAATTTATAATAATAGAGAAAGTAGCTTTTACGTTAACTAGAAGATACTATCTTAGTTTTAGAAAAATGACATGTGTGAAATACTAGTAGTAAAACTTTTATAAGTCAAAATATCTAACATGCAACCTAGCATAAAACCTTCCTAGAGAGCAAGTAAAAACAAACATAAGAGGTTAACAAGCAGCTAGAAAAGTATTCAATAATTCAAAATAAACTACCAATGTGCGTCAACAACCTGACACAAACCTACCAAAACTATGAAAATCTGAACAAAAATCCAAAACCACAAACTACCACACAATGGTGAGGAAAAACCACTGCAACACTATAGTACACAAGCTATAACCCAACTCAGCCGCTCCACCGGCTACAACCTTGAACCTGAGGCATTCAAAAGAAGAACAACTCAGCAAGAAACTACAATTGGCAAAGGAAAATAATCAGGTAAAGAGTACAAAGGTAAGGAAGGGTTTACCAAACCCGATTATAAGGAATGCTGAAAACCATAGCTAATTAGTATACTAAAATAGGTAAATTAAAGTCTGCAATAAAGAAGTTGAATGAACATATGCACCATCTGCGGAACGAAGCCATGCTTTGACAAAATCTACAATGATTAGCATAAATAGCATAGACTGATCTAACAAGAAAACTGAGCACAAAACAACTCAAAAATGTGAGTCACTAACACATGGTAAAAACAACCGAGACGGAGTCGGTGACCAAAACGTCCAAACCCGAACTACCAGACCTAAACATGTCAAAAAGGGCACTGTGGTGGTAACACTCGACGTCAATGACTAAATGATATTTGACGAATTCTAAAGATATACGCCGAAATTCCCTTAACTAGCTTATGATATAAGACGAATTGCTGATACTCGCCGAAAAATACTTGAACTACAAACCCACCCCCAGTGAATTTTACTCGACAAAACTACCATCGATACTCAATGAACTGGCCTAAGATATTTGACGAATCATCCTTAATGGACTCGACGATACTCACCGAATTTACCTTAAGCAAAAGAAGTATCACATATTTGATGAATCCTAACTGCGAATTTGTTGGGTCATTGTTCCCAATGTCCCTAATTTGTGAGAAGTCAAACAGGTCAATGTCACACACATCAACTATATTTGATTTGCATTTGAGTTCTTGAGTGTAGGTTAGTACATTTCATATTGATTGGACATGTGGACACAAGAAGTGGTTGCTGGACACAACACAAAAATCGACTAAGTCCACAGGAGTTGAGTGGAGCAAGCTCACTCAACGCCAGAGGTATGGACTCAATAGTGTCTTGTAGAAATTTGCCTAATTACAAAAGCATTGAGTGTAGTCTAATCACTCAACGCCATATAACATATAGCATTGAGACTATCTCAGCCTAACTGAAAGTTAGCCAAAAAAGATGGCTAAGTACAAAAATATTGAGTGTAGTCTACTCACTCAACGCCATACAGTAAAAGGCTGCGAGTTAGGATGAGTCAGTCTATGCCTAGAGAAAGTGGTTGAAAATGAGGCCAAGTCTACAAGCGTTGAGTGTGGTTCACTCACTCAACGCCATACAGCTCAAAGCATTGAGTGTTGCTGTGTCAGTCAACTCCACAGAAATGTTGAGAAAAAATTTGACTAAGTCCATAGGCGTTTAGTGTAACTTACTCTCTCAACGCCAGATAACAAAAAAATTCGATTAAGTAGTTTGGCATTGAGTGGAGCTTACTCTCTCAACGCCAAGACACAGAAATTTTTGCGAAGTCAAAAAAGCTTTGAGTGGAGCTTACTCTCTCAAGTCCAAGGCACATAAATTTTTCTAAGGCAAAAAACTTTGAGTGTAGCTTACTCTCTCAATGCCAAATAACAGAAAAATTATGTTATGTAGTTTGGCGTTGAGTGAAGCTTGCTCTCTCAATGCCTAGGAAACAAAATTTTTGCTAAGGAAAAAAGTGTTGAGTGAGGCAAGCTCTCTCAACGCTCTCGACGCTATCAATGCCTTGAAGCAGAATTTTGGCTAATTCCAAATTCTTGGATAGATTGGCTTTCGTCAAGCAGAGCTTCGTCGAACTGAGCTCAACGTTCGTCGAACTGAGCATGAAGTTCGTCGAACTGAGTTTTGCCTTTTGTCGATCTAAGTCTAAAGTTAGTCAAACTGATTTTATGCTCTCATCGAACTGAGCTTGCCGTTCGTCGAAGGGAGCTCAGTGTTCGTCGAGCTCAATACCTAGACATACAAAATGTTATCTAACTGTTGTGGCGTTGAGTGATACCTACTTATTCAACGCCTTTGGTACTAATGATTGAATTTTTGCTAAGTCCACAGATGCTGAGTCATGCTGATGTCAGCAAAGTCAAAAGTCAACCAAAATTCAAAGTTGCAGAAATGCTGCCAGAGACGTTGGCGGGCCAGCTATTGTTATCTTCTGCAATTACCAAGGATTATTTCATCATTAAGTGCTGGGGCCCACTCACAGCAAAGAGCTGTTGAATCGGGAATGAATGGAAAGTGTGGGCTGATTGGCTAAATCTCAGCTATCAATCCTGGTGGTGGAACCACTGCTCAATCGACCAGAGATATAAAGAATCAGATGATCGAATCAAGAATTGAATTCCTTGTCTAGCTTTTCTGAAAACAAAAGTGCGGCTGAACTTCATCTTCTTCCTCGCCATTTTTAGTCGAGCTTGGAGAAGTTGTTTAGTACAAAGAACCTTGCTGGGAAAGAGATAGCTGAAGCAATCCACATCTGCATTAGCAGGATCTGAAGCTAGTAGGAAATATTTTTGTTGCCTCTATAGGGGTATACAGCCTAGGACACGGCCCTCTGTTGCCCGGCTGTGTCTAGAGAAGGACACGGCAGGAAACACGGCAGAGTGTCACGGGCATGTCATCTGACACGGGCGTGTGCCTACCCGTGTCAGTACCCGTGTTCCCAAGGTTTGTGTCGGTTGGCGTGGCGGTTTTCTGTGACACGGTCCCAGGACACGGCCATGTCAGAATCCTGACACGGGTGTGTCGATTGCGATAAGGGCGTGTCTGAGCCCGTGTTAGTCTCTGTGTTCGACGATCGTGCCTGGATCGAGGCACACGGCCTGGGACACGGTCGTGTGCCTAGCCGTGTTCTGCCCAATTTTGGGGATTTTTGAGCGGATCTGAGTCGTTTGTTTTCTTTAATTAAGATCCGATGGCCCAAATGAGTTCTTGCTGTGTTAAGGTCAGAAATAGAGGAACAATTCCTCATTTCTCTCTTAAGCACTCTCTTTCAAGGAGTTAGAGAGAGGAGGAAGAAGGAAGAGGATTCCGGCCGCCGGCGGAGCATCGGAGCACCATTTAGAGAACCGAGAGCGGATCCGTGGAGGAAATCCTGTTGCGAAGACTTCTACCCGTGTAATTTTCCATTTCGCAAAAGCATACTATAAGGGTAACGATTCTCTACTTGAGTATGTGAAGCTCTCTTCCTTTTTTCATAGGGAAACCCGCTCCCGCGAGTGTGCGGAGAGTGTGCGGTGTTCCCTGGGGTTGACGAGAATAGTCCCCCTTGTGTTGCATATAGAGTCCGAAATCGAAGTAGGGACATAGGCATTATGTGTGAAGCCTACCCGGGTATGTTGGTCTGGAAGGGTGATGTTGCATTTGTTATGGTTTGCCGGAGAAGACTCTGTGCTTTGGGTTTTTGGGTTTCTACGCGGTAGATTGCAGCAGGGATCCTTGGGGATTAACTCCAAGGCGCACCCAGAAAACTATGCGGAATCATTGTTCTGCTAACTTGGCGGTCTGGGAACCGACCTTGAACATAACTGGGTTATGTGATTATTTGGAAATGTCAGGATTCGAGAGAAGCTTGGCTCGTGCGTACATCTTAAGGTGTACTACGCGTTGTGATCAATGGGTAAGTGGAATCAGACCTGGGCTATGTGGATCGCTGCGAGAGACCCAAAAAGTGGACGGGCCGTTGGCAAAGTCGGGAACCTTAGACAGTGGTCAGAAAGGCTAAAATGCTCACGAAGTTTCCATCCTGGGGGTGGTGGTGAAGATGCGAAAGTGTCAGGATTCACCATTAATGTGCCCTGAGTGCACGGGGTGTTTGGCCGTGCGAGCCTACACCAGTGGCAAAGCATGTTTGCACTATATTGTTTAGCTGAGCTAATGAATTGTAGGGAAGGAGCAACACCGTCCCGATTAAGTGGCGGGGTCATTATAATTTGGTCGGCTTTGGCTGATCATTGCTTTGTTTGCTACCGTGCGGTGGAATGTTGCTTGCAGGTGATGCGGAGCCGAGTACCAAATAGCAGGCTGGAGCCCATGTTGCTGTGCTGACTCTAGAAGGCCAAAGCAAATAGTTGTTCTTTATTTTGTCATGTGTGGCCGGCCTGCGAGCCGATGTATGGAAAACATTACTTTATTAAGTGAACCTCTGTAAGGCCATAAGGTCATGTACCTTTCAGTGTATTTGATTTCATTCCAGTTGTAGTGGTCGTGGACATTCATGTTTATTGGATACAATTATGGGTTCTTTCAACTGTTTAAAAGCTTCCTCTAGAATGCTCTGTGTTAGGACAAGTAGTCTTAATTGGATAGTTTGGTTATTCATATGTGACCCTTCCGACTGTCCGTGGTATATATCGTCGGGTTCCAGCTGGACCTTCTATTATATGCCATACGATGAATGAGGTTGTTACATAAAGAACCTTGCTGGGAAAGAGATAGCTGAAGCAATCCCCATCTCCATTAGCAGGATCTGAAGCTAGCAGACCTTCAAGTTCTGGAGGGAAAAAGGAAGCTGCTTGAAGAAAGATTCTACTGTCTACATATTATCTTCAATAATAATATCTTGGTTCTGATATCTGCGCAGTTCAAGATGAAGGAGACACAGAGCTTGCTCTGGTGTCTAAACATCACTTTCTTTATTTCTATTTTCTGTAAAGATTCTTTGTGAATCTGGGGTTTGTAAGTCTGTACTATAAAGGCTAGGTCTTAGTGACACGTGTTTGGCTTTGTGTCGGGTGATAGGTCTTTGTGACCTAGGTTGGCTTAGTGCCCAAGTTGTTGGTATGTGTGACCTGTGTGTGGTCCTGCGGGATCGGTGCTGTAAGCTATTAAGAAGCTGAGTTCTGGAGGGAGAGCCAAATCTAACACACTGTTAGATATGCGTAGAGGGACAGTAGATGTTCCCAAGATTGCGAAACCATTATAAATTTGTTGTGTCGTCTGTGAATGTTCTTGAAAGCTGATCTAATCTAATCAACAGACACAGTAATCTAATAAACAGATTATAAAACTTTAATAGGGACAAAAACCTATTCCCCCACTCTAGGTATAAAGCTAGCCTTGAAAACAAGACTTTCAAGTGGTATTAGAGGGAGGTTACTATTTAAAGGCATAACAGTCTGAGTAGATCTACAAGGTTAGCTTGAAGTCTGTCTCCATGGGTTTAGGAATGACCAATAGGGAGCTGAGTGCTGCAAGACTTCCAATCTGTAGTAAGAAAAACTTTGGCATCTGGAAAGCAAGGGTGAGGCAGTTCATTGAAGCTGCTGACCCTAGAATGTACATTACAGTTGAAGAAGGACCATTCATCCCTATAAAGGTCTAAGTACTGGATGCCAATGTCAAGAACCCCAAAACATATGATGAGATGACCAAGGATGAGGTTGCCCTGGCCTTAATAGACAAGAGGGAAAAGAATATCATTATGAGTGATGTTGATGATTCTACACTCTAGAATCTGATCCATTATAAAATAACAAAGGAAATGTGGGAAACACTTGTGATCTACATGGAGGGGATAGATGAGGTCAAAGATGACAGGAAGTCCATGCTCAACTAAGAGTATGAGGCGTTCAGGTAATCCAAGGGGGACAACATAACCATCTGTTATGAGAAGTTCTTCAGGATTGTGAATGAGTTGAAGACTTATGGAAGAGTTTTCAGTCACTATGAACTAAATTAAAAGTTCCTTAGATCTCTCTCTAGAGACTGGGATACAAAAATTTGTGCCATAAGAGAAGTGACAAAGCTGGGTGAAACAGCTCCTCATACCATCTTGGGAAAGCTGCTTTCATGTGAGATGCAGCTGGTTTCCAGGAAAGATGAGGAGAACAACAACAAGCCTCAGGCAAGGGACAAGTCTATGCAATTCAAAGCTGAAGGCTCCAATAGAAGCAGAAGGAAGTCTCCCTCTCCACCTAGGAGAGATGTTGAATCTGTGTCTGGAAAAGTAGAGGAAAGCACATAAGACTGCCAATGGTCTGATGAAGACTTTGCTGCATTCACCAGGAAATTCCAGAAGTTTCTAAAGAAGAAGCACTGGAGTGGCAGGCCTTCCTCCTCCTCTCATCCTAATGATGACTACTACAAGGGCAAGAGAAAATCATCTAAGGAGGGCAGGTATGGTTCCATATCTGGTAAACATGTTTCCTCTAACATGAATTGCAATCAAAAGGAAGGAATATGGTGAGAAAAAGGATCACCAACAAAAATGCAAGAAAGAGAAATACCTCATTGCCAAAAAGCAACAGAGCTGGACTGACTCCTCCTCATCAGAGTCAAAATAAGAAGAAGAAGCCTACATTGGGTTGTACTCTTCTGAAGATAGAGATATTGAAGCAGACTGCATCAAAAGGCTTGCTGCTTTAGAAGAAAAAGCTGAAGAGGTGCATCCTGCTATCATGATTGAAGACAGGGCCCCTCTATCACAATCAGATGGTGATTTAGAGGTGGATTCTGAAGAAGACAGCTGTTGCCTTGGGCTGATGGCCAGGTCAGATGAAGATACCATCTAGGATCAACCTGGTCCAAGCAAGGTAAATTCTGTCACTAGCTTTGCATGTTCAGATTATGAATCTATTCCAAATTTTCGTGCCTTTGCATCAAGTGATGATTATGGCTCATGATCTGAGGGAGACATCAATCAATTGATTGATAATTTTGCTGCACTTATGCAGGCTTTAAGAAGAGCAAGATTCTGGGCAAACAACAGGCTCAAGAAATTATCTCTTTAAAGCTTGCTGCTTTAGATTTTACAAAACTGCTAGATCTAAAGACTCAAGAAGTCAGCAAACCGAAGAATGTTACAATCCTTCTTATGAGCACCATAACCTTCTATAACGACTCCATCCGTTCACAGGTATATACTAGAAGGTCCAGCTAGGACCCCACAACATATACCAGAAAACAGGCGGGGAAGTCACATAGTGATACCAGAGTTGCACATCCTAACTCAATGCATTCTAGCGAAAACCTATAACACAAAGCTGAACTCACACATAGGAATGTCCACCATATATAAGCTCCACATTTATATACATAGCATAGGAATGTTCAAATACAAAATAGTCGGCATTATGGCCTTTTAGGGCTTTCCATAATAGTGGCCTCAAACATTGGTGCACAGGCCGGCTGTAACACCCCCTATCTGTCGCATAACATATAACAGTAGGTCCGGCCGAGGCCCGACGCCATATACCACAGACAGACCGGGTGGTTACTCAATGGAAACCATCAAACCAATCCAACGTCCTACATAGAACATTCTAGCGGAAGCAATTAAAATCGTTGCACAAATAAAGAACCCAAGACAAGCATGAATGTCCACTAGTACGCCAAAAGGAATGAAGTACAAATACACAAGTACGTGCCTTATGGCCTTACAATTGTTTTCAACCAATTAAATGTTTTTCAAATCTCGGCACGCAGGCTGGCCATATATGAATAAAAGAAAACACTCAAAAATTAGTCCTTTGAGGGCCGGCTCAGCAACTTGGGCTTTAGCACGCTATTTACCGCTCGGATCCGCAGCACCTGAAAGCACAATCCACCACAACGGTGGCAAATCAAAGCAACGATCAGCAATGCTGATCAAATTATAACGATCCCGCCCCCAATTCTCTGCGGCGATGCTCCTTCCCTGCACTTTATTAGCATAACCAAGCAGTATATAAATATATTGCATCACAGGTGTCACAACCCGTATTTTCACTGAATTTAAGAAGTAATAAACTATGAGAAAACATGCGTCGTGATGCCACGTCGAGCAGGGGATAACTGTCGACGCTCAGGCGACCACCATCTAACTAGACTATGAAATTTCATAAGTTTAACGATTAGAAAATCAGTTATATTTTAAAGGCCGTATCCCTCGGCTCAGTGGATCATCTAGTCCACAGTTTAAAAACTATACTTATACGCAGCGGAAAATACTTTATTTATATTTGACATCCTATGAGAGTGCATAAGTGTCCCCCGAGGTCAACTTATACTATGCAAGACTCTAGATTTATTTTATATTATATGTAAGAAAATGATCTTTTTACATTGCTTGGAAAGTACTGTATGAGTTTTATAAACATGCTGAACATGAGATATACTTATAATAGTATTTTTAGGTTTAAAAGTAACTAGCAACCTAGCATAAATCTTCCCAAGAGCAAATAGACTATCTACAGAAAGGTAGCAGTAAAAGAAACATATCTAGTATAATAAGTAAAAACCACCAGCGGGCGTCAACAACCTGACACGAACCCACTGGCGAGCATGTATGTCTGTAAGAAAAATAGAAAACTACCTCACAAGACCCAGAAACCTTTCTCTACAGTACAAGAGATCACCTGCAACAGCACAGCAAAACTAGCCGCCTACTCGGCTACTAATCAGAACCCGAGACATTCAGAGAAGAAAAAAAATACCTCAGCAAGTAAAACAAATAAGCTACAAGTAAGTGTTATATAAAAGGGTACGCAAGAGAAGAAAGTAAGACAATAATAGACAAACACTGTACAAGATAAGAAGCACTTGCACCAAGTGCGAGAAAACAACAACAATCCTGTCATAAAACCTACAGAGTCTACAAGGCAAACATGTGCCAAAAAAATTGCAATCTACAATGGAAGAAACATCTAACAATCCTAAATTATGAGTAACGGCAGTAGTAAAACAACATGGACCTGAGTTGGTGGCCAAATCATTCCCCCAAACAAACAGTTCCAACTGAAAATACACTATGTTAGCACAAAGCCACCACATACCCAACCCGTACATAAGATTAAAAGGTGGTGGCCACGGCTATACCCAGCCCATACCTAGGACTAAAAGGTGGCGGCCACGGCTCGCACACAAAACATCCCACTACTTTTGAGCGTCAAAATACCACTACCTGCCATAACCCACGATTCGGCCTTCAAAAAAAATAAAGGAAGAAACAAATGGCTGACAAGACATCCCCACCTAGGAGGTAATCACTCGGGAAGAAATGGAAAATGAAAAACAAAAAAATTTTGGTTAAGGCAAAAATAATCGTCGATCTCAGATCACAGGGAATCGTCGATATCAGTTCGACGATTTTCGTCGAACTCGTATCACAGGGAATCGTCGATCTCAGTTCGACGATTTTCATCGAACTCAGATCACGGGAAATCGTCGATCTCAGTTCGACGATTGTCGTCGAACTCAGATCACGGGAAATCGTCGACCTCAGCTCGATGATTTTCGTCGAACTCAGATCGACGATCTTCACCGATCTCAGGCAACCGGAGATCGTCGATCTTAGTTCGATGAACAACGTCGAGCTGAGCATGACGAACGTCGTCGACCTGGCAGCGTTGAGTGCACTCAATGTGTCAACAATTTTATACTTAGCATAAAACCAAGCCCGACATTGAGTGAGCTTCCCTCACTCAACGATTTTACACTTAGGCAAAACCAGAGAAACGCAAACCTAAACTAATCAACAGCCCCAGCCAGAAACGCTACAATCTAATTCCTGTACCCTCCTCATCTCTCCAGACCACTTCATTTAGCCCAGAAATGCTCTAATCAGCTACACTAAGGAAAAGAGGGGGGTTCTGATACAACCATTACACATGCAAGCCTAATTTCCCCCAATTCGTGCCTAACCAAGACAGATTACTTTGCACAAAACCAATATTAAGGCCACAGCACAACTATCCGGCTATAGTTACTGTGCAGAAAAGGAAAAAACATCTGCACTCTCATCTCTTTATTCCCAGCCCGAGAGCAAGGACTCATCTACTAATAGTTGGATGGAATAAATAATTAAGAGACCGGGCTGCTATAAGTAAGACTTGAATAGGAAATTCATAACAGGATGTCTAAATACATACTAAAGCAGAGAAATAAACACTTGGTTTCTATCCTAGGGCTAACAGGGCAATTAAGAAGACAGGAAAAGTACATGGCAAGGGCAATAATACCACTTGCCTCAATTTCCAGCGATTTATCTTGCACAACCCTTCCTCTCTCTCTCTCGGCTCTAGCCGCAACAGCACCTAAACCAGAATTCTAGAGTTTTAATGGTGGAAAAGGATCAAACCAAAAATTCCGGGACCCCTAGAAACACCACGAAAATTGAATCTCTTACATTAGGAATGAAGGTCTAGGTGAGAGCAATCCAAATACGCTTTCGGAATCGAATTACGTCCACTAACACTCCCGGAATCGGCGTCCGAAGGTAGCGGTTCCGGCGGTTTCTCCGTTTCTTTTCGCGAATAGGCGCAGGTAGGGTTTTCGGGAAGATGATGAGCAGCGGTAATCTAAATTCCTATTCTAATCCTATGTATATAGCACCCGCTTAACTCTAACTTAACTATTAATTAAGTAATAATATTATAATATATATATATAAATCGTAACCGCCATGCACCCGCCACCTTTCTAACATAATAATTAATATAATACATAATAAATAGTATCGTTTCACATAAAATACAAAACAACGCGAAAACCGAACGACCTCGGAATTCGACGAAATTCGCACCGTAGCTAAATATCCATGCAACGAACACAACGACAAAGTCTAAATCAACTTTTGACGAACGGAACTCGGGTTATCTCAACCCGAAGTCAAAACACAAGCATTCCCCGAGAGGCCTCACGGAGTCACAAAACCAGACCCGGCTTGCTAGGGAATCTTGCCTAATAAGCTACCAACAACCACACAAGGACCTAAAGAGCTAAGACCACGCTCTAACAAATGGCAGAAGCCGGAAACGCGTCAACGTAATGCCAAATGAGAATTAAATAATCGCAGAAAATTCGGGGGCGTTACAGTCACTCCCAATACAAGAAAGTTTCGTCCCTAAACTTTATATACACTACTTCTACTTATAGATGGAAAGTAACAAACAGGAGCTACTAGAAAGAAAACGTACCAATCAAATTAGGGGAACACTTGAGGGTGATCCTCCCTCATAGCCGACTCTAGCTCCCAAGTCACGCTTTCCAAATCCTGATTCTTCCATAGAACTTTCAGCATCGGGATAGACTTTGTCTGCAGCACCCGATCTTGAGTACCCAAGATGCGGACCGGCACTTCAACGTATGAAAGATTAGGCTCCAACTGGGGCACATCATCCAAGACTTTCTCACTGCTTCGCACACACTTCCGTAATTGGCTTATATGAAATACATTATGAACACCAGGGAAGTTTGCTGGCAAATCCAACCTATATGCTGACACACCAATCCGTTCAACAATCTTAAACGGGCCCACATACCTCGTATCTAATTTCTGGTTCTTACCAAACCTCTTAACACCAACCATCGGGGAAACCTTAAGAAACACCAGGTCCCCTACAACAAATTCCAAGTCAGATCTACGCCGGTTGGCGTTCTTCTCATACCGCTCGTGAGCTATCCAAAGCTTTTCTCGAATCAGCTTCACCTCAACTTCCATTTCTTCGAGCGCGTATGGACCCAACAACGGCCTCTCACCGACCTCAATCCAAAATAGGGGAGTTCTGCAGCGTCTCCCATACAGCACTTCAAACGGAGCCAGTTGCAAGCTCTCTTGATAACTATTATTATATGCAAACTCCATAAGCCGCAAACGCTCATCCCACGCTCCACCGTGGTCCAAGATGTTGCACCTGATCATATCCTCAACTATCTGGTTCACTCGCTCAGTCTGACCATTGGTCTGTGGGTGGTAAGCTGTAGAATACCTCAAATCTGTACCCAAACCCTCTTGTTGACTCCTCCAGAAGTGAGATGTAAAACGGGAGTTTCGATCCGAAATGATGCTAACTGGCACACCGTGCAATCTGATGACCTCGTTCAGGTACAACTCTGCTATCTTCTTCATCGGGTAATCTATCTTATAAGGTACGAAGTGCGCACACTTCGTCAATCGGTCCACGATCACCCAAACTAAATCAAATCCCCTTGGAGATCTCGGTAAGCCCGTAATGAAGTCCATAGAAATACTCTCCCACTTCCAAGTCGGGATCTCCAACGTAGTCAACTTGCCACCAGACCTTCCATGATCGGCCTTCACATGCTTGCAAATGTGGCACTCAGCAACAAATCAGGCTATATCACCCTTCATCCCATAACACCAGGCAATCTGCTTCAATTCATGATACATCTTTGTAGATCCTGGATGGTACGCAACACTGGATCCATGAGCCTCTCTGCATATCATAGCCCTGATGTCTCCACCAGCGGGGATGCAAAACCTGCCGCGGTACTTCAAAGTACCCGCATCATCAATAGAAAAATCAGGCAACTCCCCTCTCTCAGTCCTGAGGTATAAGTGCAAAAGATCTGGATCATCCTTCTGGTGCAACCTGGTAAGTGAAATCCAAGACGGATCTGCCACTGCCAAACTGCTCTGCATGGCACAGCATCCCACGGAGATATCCATCAGGAGGAACTCTTCCAATAAACAATCGGCGAAGAGATTAAAGATCTTCCCCATCTTCCTGCTTAGGGCGTCGGCCATCACATTGGCCTTGCCCGAATGATATTGTATCTCTACATCATAATCAGCCATATACTCTAGCCACCGCCGCTGGCGCAGATTCAACTCCTTCTATGTGAACACGTACTTTAGACTTTTATGATATGTGAAGATCTTGCACTGAGCACCATAAAGTACATGCCTCCACAGCTTTAGCGCATAAATCAACGCTGCAAACTCAAGGTCATGCGTAGGGTAATTTCTCTCATGAGTCTTTAATTGCCTTGACCCATACGCAATCACTTTTCCAGCCTGCATCAACACGCAACCCAGACCAACATGCAAAGCATCCACATACACATCATACTCCATACCCTCAGTAGGTAGGGTCAGAACGGGAGCAGTGCACAATCCGTTCTTTAGTTCCAGGAAGGCTTCTTCGCACTTCTCGCTCCAAACAAAGGGCGTGTTCTTCTGAGTCAACCTGGTCAAAGGTGTAGCCAGGGTGGAGAAACCCTCCACGAACCTCCTGTAGTAGCCGGTCAACCCTAGGAAGCTTCTAATCTCCTTGGGCATGCTCGGCCTGCTCCAATCCATCACTGCTGTGATATTTTCCGAGTCGACCGAGATCCCATCCGTATTCACCAACTGGCCCAGAAACGAGACCTGAGGCAACCAAAATTTGCACTTGCTCAACTTGGCGAATAACTTGTGGTCCCTCAACTCCAATAGAACCAAGCGCAGATGCTCCTCATGCTGCTCAGCACTGCGAGAGTATATCAACATATCATCGATGAATACCACAACGAACTTGTCTAGAAAATCCTTGAACACCCGGTTCATCATATCCATGAAAGCTGATCGTGCGCTGGTCAAACCAAACGACATCACTAGAAACTCGAAGTGTCCATGTATCGATCTAAATGCAGTCAGTGGAATATCTGCCTCACGGATCCTGAGCTTATGATAGCCAGAACGAAGATCGATCTTGGAAAACACCGTGCTACCACGCAACTTATCAAATAAGTCATCGATCCTCGGCAGAGGGTACCTGTTCTTAATGCTGACTTTGTTCAGCTCCCTATAATCGATGTATAGCCTCATCGACCCATCCTTCTTCTTCACAAATAGAACAGGAGCACCCCAAGGCGACGAACTCTGCCTGATAAAGCATTTTGCCAACAACTCGTCCAACTGGACTCACAACTCCTCCAACTCACGAAGGCCATCCGTTATGCCGTCTTAGCAATAGGACGCGTACCCGGTTCCAAATCTATCACAAACTCACAATCCCGATCGGGGGGAAGACCAGGAAGGTCATCAGGAAAAACATCAGAGAAACCACGTACAACAGGAATCTCCTCCAAGCACGGTACACTAACAGCAGTCCCAACCGCCGAGACTAAACAAGCAAAACAATCAGAATGAAACAGCTTCTAAGCACATACCGCAGAAATGACAGGAAAATCCTGGCAAAGATCTGCATACACACTTGCAGGCTGACCGTTGTCCATGATGTAGTCCAAGGGCTTCCCTTTGCACTGAATAACCGCATCATACTTAGGCAACCAGTCCATGCCCAAAATAACATCGAAGTCCTCTAGATCAATCATCTTCAAGTCTGCCTTTGCAAGAAAGTAACCCTACAAAACAGGGCAATCCAGAATGCCCAAATCTGATAACACAGATTCACTAGAAGGGAACTTGATGTGGAAGGTATCACGAACTTGATCTAGAATCAACTGATATCACTCTACAAAATCTATACCCACAAATGAGTGGGTAGTGCGGGAGTCGAACAAAACACGTGCCCAGCGGTTCTTCACCTTAAATTTCCCTATAGGAGTATATAAGCAACTAAGGAATTACGAAAACAAAAACTATAACCTTTCTAGTAAATAAAACTTTTGAGCTAGGAAAACAACTAACCTGAGATGACCTGATTCGAAGTTTGAGCCTCCACGGAAGAGATCACGTTCAGCTTTCCTTTGCCCTTGTCCAGACGCTGAGGCGAAGGTAATGCCTGAAGTGGAACTACTTGAAGAACATGCTGGACCTGAGGACACCTTGTCTTGATATGACCCTTCTGTCCATACTGATAGCAGACTTTATCCTTGGACCAGCACTGGGCAGCATCATGCTCGTGTCGCTTTCAAACTGAACAGGAAACATCCTTCCTAGGAGCACCTTGAATAGCATGAACATGCTCCTTCTTCTAAGCTGCTGCCTTCCTGAAACACCTCTCAACAGGGTAGCTTGGCCGGCCACAAAAGCTACACACTACCTTGCTCTTCTTTCCCGAAGCAGCACCGGGTACCTGGGGGTTCTTCTCTTCAGTAAACTTCCTCTTGTCCTTCCTTATTTGCTGGCCTCTGTTCTTTGCGGTCTCAAGTGCCTCCACTTTCTGAGCAGCCTCCACTACCCCTGCATAAGTCTCTGATCTATATGCACTGGCCAACTGCTGCACCTCGCTCCTCAAGCCAGCGAGGAACCACTTGACTCGATCAGCTTCAATAATCACCAACCCAGGGGCAAACCGGCTCAACTTGTTGAACTCTATCTCGTACTCACTGGCCATCAGTTGCCTCTGCTTCAGGTGGAGGAAGTCGTTCATTAGTCGGTCATGATCGACCGAAGGAAAGAACTTCCTCAACAGCATCTCCTTGAATAATCCCCAAGAGCAACCGACCACCAAGCTCTCCTTTTCCCTAAGCCACCAACTCTTAGCCAAACCCTTTAGCTGATAGGCCGCTATCATCACACTCTGATCATCTGCAATACCGGAGTACGTGAACATCTCCTCCATGGAGATCAGCCAATCATCCATGACCATGAAATCTGCCTTCCCATAATATGTAGGAGGGCTACGTCTCTGAAACTGTGAGATAAAGGCCATCTCTGCTGGCACCACCACTGGAGGTCTCAAGGGAGCAGGAGGTGGAGGAGCAGCTAACCCCCCTGCAGGGTCTTGCACTCCTTGAGTCTGTCCTGCCACAACTACCACCAGAGACTGGATCTAGGCCTGCATCTCCACCAACTGCCTGGTCAAGGAATCGTTGCTCTGTCGCAGGCTCTCGATCACCGCATCACTCTGCGCTCCTGAATACTCACCTTCAGATAAGGGAGTATACCTAGTCGAAGGACGTCTCACCATCCTAAAACCATAAAAACTGAGGTCGAAACCTAGTACAACATTTAGAACAAACTACCAGTACAGACAATACATACATAAATATGAACTTTTAACTGCTATACTTGCTTTGGGATTTTATTTTATTTAAACAAAAGTGATGATATGCTTAACCTAGGATGGTTTACCACCATCAACAAACTCTTGTGCCTAGATCGGGAATGCATGAATTTATATTCTTTTTCTGATTTAAAACCATGTGTGTACATATGTCATTCTACAAATCTTTAACTTGGCACGTTGTGCTTATGCAATGTTATGCTATGCATGATTGTGTTATGCATTCTAAAAAGGCCTAATGCATGTTATGAGTGGCGTACACATGAAAATGTTATGCATCCCATACTACATAACATTCTCATGCAACGAAAAAGAAACGTGCTAGTCACATTCATGTGGTGAGGTTATGCATCCCATACTACATAACCCTCACATGTTGCCCCTATGGTGGATCCATACACAGACCCATATTATGCATCTCACACTACATAATATGCCCCGTATACTTCATGTTATGCTATGAGTGTAGTGTTCGTGCTTCAGCCAAGACTTACCGATGACATATCAGTGTTTGTATGATATGATGCTAAACATCTAATACCTACAAGGAAAGGTTGCCCGACAAATTGTCAAGCAACCTCCCTATGATACCAACTGTCACAACCCACATTTTCTCCGAATTTAAGAAGAATCAGAGTATGAGAAAACACGCATCGTGATGCCACGTCGAGCAGGGGATAACTGTCGACACTCAGGCGACCACCATCTAACTAGACTATGAAA
The DNA here is from genome assembly GCA_039583875.1 of Platanthera guangdongensis. NCBI lineage: Eukaryota > Viridiplantae > Streptophyta > Magnoliopsida > Asparagales > Orchidaceae > Platanthera > Platanthera guangdongensis. Next base: position 132,197,566 of record CM077152.1, read on the forward strand.
TTTCATAAGTTTAATGATTAGAAAATCCGTTATATTTTAAAGGCTGTATCCCTCGGCTTAGTGGATCATCTAGTCCACAGTTTAAAAACTATACTTATACGCAACAGAAAATACTTTATTTATATTTAACATCCTATGAGAGTACATAAGTGTCCCCCGAGGTCAACTTATACTATGCAAGACTCTAGATTTATTTTATATTATAAGTAAGAAAACGATATTTTTACATTACTTGGAAAGTAGTGTATGAGTTTTATAAACATGCTGAACATGAGATATACTTATAATAGTGTTTTTAGGTTTAAAAGTAACTAGCTACCTAGCATAAATCATCCCAAGAGCAAATAGACTATCTCCAGAAAGGTAGCAGTAAAAGAAACATATCTAGTATCATAAGTAAAAACCACCAGCGGGCATCAACAACCTGACATGAACCCACTGGCGAGCATGTATGTATGTAAGAAAAATAGAAAACTACCTCACAAGACCAAGAAACTGATCTCTTTATTATAAGAGATCACCAGCAACAGCACAGCAAAACTAGCCGCCTACTCGGCTACTAATCAGAACCTGAGGCATTTAGAGAAGAAAAGAATACCTCAGCAAGTAAAACAAATAAGTTGCAAGTGTTATATAAAAGGGTACGCAAGAGAAGAAAGTAAGACCGTAACAGACAAACACTGTCCAAGACAAGACGCACTTGCATCAAGTGCGAGAAAACAACAACAATCATGTCATAAAACCTGCAGAGTCTACAAGGCAAACACGTGACAAAAAAATTGCAATCTACAAAGGAAGAAACATCTAACAATCCTAAATTGTGAGTAACGGCAGTAGTAAAACAATATGGACCTGAGTTGGTGACCAAAAACAGTCCCCCAAACAAACAGTTCCAACTGAAAATACACTATATCAGCACAAGGCCACCACATACCCAGCCCGTACCTGGGACTAAAAGGTGGCGGCCACGGCTATACCCAACCCGTACCTGGGACTAAAAGGTGGAGGCCATGGCTCACACACAAAACATCCCACTCCTTTAGAGCATCAAAATACCACTAACTGCCATAACCCACGATTCGGCCTTCAAAAAAATAAAGGAAGAAATGAATGGCCGACAAGACATCCCCACCTAGGAGGTAATCACTCGGGAAGAAAAGGAAAATGAAAAACAAAAAAAATTCGGTTAAGGCAAAAATAATCGTCGATCTCAGATGGCAGGGAATCGTCGATCTCAGTTCGATGATTTTCGTCGAACTCAGATCATGGGAAATCGTCGATCTCAGTTCCACGATTTTAGTCGAACTCGGATCACGTGAAATCGTCGACCTCAGCTCGACGATTTTCGTCGAACTCAGAACGACGATCTTCGCCGATCTCAGGTAACTGGAGATCGTCGATCTCCGTTCGACAAACAACGTCGAGCTGAGAACGACGAACGTCATCGACCTGGCAGCGTTGAGTGCACTCAACGCTGTCAATGCTTTTATACTTAGCATAAAACCAAGCCCGGCATTGAGTGAGCTTCCCTCACTCAATGATTTTACACTTAGGCAAAACCAGAGAAACTCAAACCTGAACTAATCAGTGGCCCCAGCCAAAAATGCTACAACCTAATTCTTGTACCCTCCTCATCTCTCCAAACCACTTCATTTAGCCCAGAAATGCTCTAATCAGCTAGACTAAGGAGAAGAGGGGGGTTCTGATACATCCATTACACAGGTAAGCCTAATTTCACCGAATTCGTGCCTAACCAAGACAGATTACGTTGCACAAAACCAATATTAAGGCCACAACACAACTATCCGCTATAGTTACTGTGCAGAAAAGGAAAAAAAACATCTCCACTCTCATATCTCTATTCCCAGCCCGAGAGCAAGGACTCATCTACTAACAGTCGGATGGGATAAAAAATTAAGAGACCGGGCTGCTATGAGTAAGACTTGAACAAGAAATTCATAACAGGATGGCTAAATACAGACTAAAGCAGAGAAATAAACACTCAGTTTCTATCCTAGGGCTAACAGGGCAATTAAGAAGACAGGAAAACTACATGGCAAGGGCAAGAATACCACTTGCCTCAATTTCCAGCGATTTATCTTGCATAGCCCTTCCTCTCCCTCTCAGCTCCAGCCGCAACGGCACCTAAACTAGAATTCTAGAGTTTTAATGGCGGAAAAGGATCAAACCAAAAATTTCGAGACCCATAGAAACACCACGAAAATTGAATCTCTTACCGTAGGAATGAAGGTCTATGCGAGAGCAATCCAAATCCGCTTTAGGAATCGAATTCCGTCCACTAACACTCCCAGAATCGGCGTCCAAAGTTAGCGGTTCCTGCGGTTTCTCCGTTTCTTTTCGCGAACAGGCGCTTGTCGGGTTTTCGGGAGGATGATGAGCAGCGATTATCTAAATTCCTATTCTAATCCTATGTATATAGCACCCGCTTAACTCTAACTTAACTATTAATTATGTAATAATATTATAATATATATATATTTAAATCGTAACCGCCAAGCACCTGCCACCTTTCTAACATAATAATTAATATAATACATAATAAATAGTATCGTTTCACATAAAATACAAAACAATGTGAAAACCGAACGACCTCGGAATTCGACGAAATTCGCACCGTAGCTAAATATCCATGCTACGAACATAACGACGAAGTCTAAATCAACTTTCGACGAACAGAACTCGGGTTATCTCCAACCGAAGCCAAAACACAAGCATCCCCCGAGAGGCCTCACCGAGTCACAAAACCAGACCCGGCTTGCTGGGGAATCTTGCCTAATAGGCTACCAACAACCACACAAGGACCTAAAGAGCTAAGACCACGCTCTAACAAACGGCACAAGCCGGAAACGCGTCAATGTAATGCCAAACGAGAATTAAATAATCGCAGAAAATTCGGAGGCATTACAACAGGCATTGGCACGCACGACCATTCGCCCCGTGCTCTCAGGGCACATTCTCGGTGATCACGGTCAAAGTCCGCCGACTCACCACCGCCCCTAGGACGACAATATCTCGTGATCAATCTGTTCTTTATGGACACTGCCTAGGACCCTCCATCTATGCCATCGGTAAGTGCCAAGTAGCTTTAGGTCTCTTTAACCGAACGGCATAGATCGGGTACGGTTCCACCTGACCTGTTGCTCACACCGCAACGTCAACTTATGTTGTCTGCGCGGGTCAAGCTTCCCCAAGTCCCGTATCTCCCATACAAATCAAATAACCCAGTTATGTTCAGGTTGGCTCCCAGGCCACCATGATAGCAGAACCATGCGTCTGCCTAGTTTTCCGGGTGCACCTTGGAGTTAATCCACAAGGCTCCCTGTTGCAATCTACCTCGTAGAAAACCCGAAAAACAAACATTCGCACAGAGTCTTCTCCGGCCTTTTATGCAATGCAACATCACCGATCCAGACCAACTTCTCCGGGTAGACTTCACACATCATGCATATATCCGTTCTCGATTACGGACTCTACAAGTACACAATAGGGACTATTCATGTCTACCCGAAGGAACGCCTCAAACTCACCGCAAAATCGCGAGATCGGGCTTCCCTATGCAAAACTAGTTGAGCTTCACATGATCAAGTAGAGAATCATTATCCTAGTGTTCTTCCTTGGCGCCATGGAAATGTAAGCAGATGAAAAGCACCGCACTCTCCCTGCCTCTGTAGATCCAAAGTCGGTTCGCGATTTCGAGCTCTAAAGCTCCGTCGGTGACCGGATCTATGCTTCTTCTTCCTCCTTTGCTCTCCCCTCTCTCTAGAGTTAAAAAGAGAACCACTCAAGTGAAATGATGTTTTCAAAGGCCCATTCCCGGGTATATCCCAGTAGGAATAACCCCCAACCGTCGGATCCCAAAATAAGGAAATGAATGGCTACGATTCGTAGCTGAAAAGTAATACCTGGGCCGAACACGGCCTGCGACACGCCCGTGTCCAGGGCCGTGACCCTCATTCACCGTCAAAATCAACGTGTTATGAAACTTACATGGGTCCCGACACACCTGTGTTTAACCTGACACACCCGTGTTCAAACTAACACGGCTGTGTGGTTCGCCGTGTACCCCCATCGACACAGCCCTGAAAACAACCCGAGACTCACACGGGTCTTGGACACGCCCGTATCCTATTTGACATGCCCGTTTCAAACCCGAACACGCATGGGCTCCAGGCCGTGTTCACTGTCTCGACACTTTATCGAGCGCAGTTCGTCGACCACCCGACACGGCCTTGGACACGCCCGTGTCCTAGGCCGTGTTCCGTGTCTCGACACAGTGTCGAGCGAAAATCGTCGACTTGCCTGGCAAATAGTTGACATGAGCTCGACACGGCCTCAGACACGCCCGTGTCTCAGGCCGTGTTCGCAGTTCGACGTTCGTCAAATCCAAAAATTCGTCGTCCTCACGGCCAAATCGTCGACTCGAGCCTGCACGCCCTGGGACACGCCCGTGTCCCAGGCCATGTGGCCCCTGCCAAATTCCAGATTTGGCCCAAAATGCCTCTCGTCGCTCTTTTCAGTTTCTGGGCGTTACAACTCTCCCCCTCTTAAAAGAATTTTGTCCTCGAAATTACATACAGGAAAGAAACATAAACTTAAATGGTACCTGAGTGAAACAACTCCGGGTACTCCTCAAGCATAGTCTACTCTCACTCCCAAGAGAGCTCCTCTCGACCGCAATTGTCCCAACGGACCTTGACCATCCCGATCTCTTTATTTCATAGCCACTTGACTTCCGAGTCTTCAATACGTACGGGCTTGACCTTCGTCGTCAACCCACTATCAACCGGCACTTGATCGACCGCGATCACTTGCGTAGGCTCTTGCACCGTCTTTCGTAGCACCGATATATGGAATACATCATGTAGACCATTAAGTTCCACTAACAGCTTCAACCAGTATGCTGCTTCACTAATCCGCTCTAGAACCACAAACGGTCCAAGGTACCTCGGGCTTAGCTTCTTCAAGCACCTCACCAGCGAGAAAACCTTGAACGGCTTGATCTTCAAGTACACCCAATTGCCAACAGTGAACTCCACGTTCCTGTGCTTGACATTATAGTACTTAGCCTGGCGATCCTGAGCGATTACCAACCTCTCTCGAATGGTTCTCACATAAGAAGTAGCATCCTCCACCTCTAGTCGCTTATATAACTTTGATTCACCCGTTTCCAACCAGGACAACAACGTGCGACATTTTCTACCATAAAGGGCCTCGAAGGATGTCATTTGAATGCTCGCCTGGTAGCTATTGTTGTAAGCGAATTCCACCAATTATAGGTTATCTTCCCATTGCATTCCAAAGTCCAGGACACACATGCGAATCATGTCTTCCATTATCCTATTGACCCTCTCGGTCTGCCCATCCATTTGCAGATGAAAGGCTGTGCTAAAACTCAGCTTTGTTCCCAACATCTGCTGCACCAGCCTTCAATCATTGGACGTGAACCGCCCATCTCGGTCACTCACGATGCTCCGGGGCACACCATGAAGCCGTACAATATTATCCACATATAACTTTGCCAATTTCTCAACTGGACCATCCTTCCTATGCAGAATGAAATGCGACACCTTCGTTAGACGATCTACGACCACCCAAATGACATCGTTCCCCTTTTGCGACCTTGGCAACCCGTGCACAAAGTCCATAGTAATGTCGTCGAACATCCACTCCGGAATAGGCAAGGATTTCAAGAATCCTCGCGGCTTTTGTAACGCCCCCGATTTTCCAGTGATTTATTTAATTTCTTATTTGACGTATTATGACGTCAGAGCATTATGTTAGCGCGTGTTGGTCATGTGACGTTGTTAGAGCGTGCTTTTAGCTCTTTAGGTTCACTGTGTGGCTTGGTGATGCCTGATAGCAAGATTCCCTAGCGAGCCGGAGTCTGTTTGATGACTCGGTGGAGCCTCTTGGGGAATGCTTGTGTTTTGGCTTCGGGAGAAATTTGCCCGAGTTTTGTTCGTTGGATTTTGTTACCGATTTTGTCGTTAGCGCGTTTTGCGTTCGTTAGGTTTGACCGGCCAAATTTTGGGATTTGCGTCGGGAGTGGAAAATTTTACATTAAGAAATTAGATCGGCTAATTTTAGAGTTGCTCGTCAAGTTTCGTCGCGTTCCGATCATTTTTGGAGCCTCGGCGCGCGATTGAAGTTTGTATGTTTTCGCGTACGCCGTTAACTTTAGAAATTATTATCTCGAAAACGGTGTGTCGGAATTCGATTTCGACTTCGCCGTTGGATTCGTAGCGTCGTCATTCGCCTACGGTGCGAATTTCGTTCGGTTCGGCGCGCGTTTGGCCCTCCGTAACGATATAAGGTTGTATCATTTTATAATTATAAATATTATTTGTATATATATATATATAAAGAATTAATAATAATAAAAAAATATATAATAGAAAAAGGGGGGAGAGGGAATCGGTGAGAATGGTAAACCATTCTCACCGATCCAGCCCCCCCCCCCCCCCCTCTTTTGCCTTTCCCGCCGAACCAAATCAGCCCCTTTTTTTTTATTTGTTAATATTATTATTAATCTTATTAAATTAAGTATATATATTTATATATATATATATAAAAACTTCTTCTTCCTCCGATCAGCCCCCCCTCCTGTACAAAAAATAAAAACGAGTGCGGAACCTCTTCGTTCGCGAACCTTCCGGCGGCCGCCACCGCCGATCCGGTGGACGGAATTTCGATCCGATCGCGGCGTTGGAAAGCTCTCGGCGAGAGCTTCGAGATCGCGGTAAGCTTTTCCCGTTTCGGTGACCGTTTCGCTTTAGTTTTTTCGGCCCTAACCCCAGTTGTCCGTTTTTTTCGTAGATCTCGTCTCCGCGTGCCCCCTTTTGGACGGATCTACGTGTTGGAGTATTTTGGGAGGACGTTTTCAAGGTCGATTTGAGGCAAGTGGATTTCTCTCCTCTTGCGTGCCTCCATGGGTTGTATTTCGCTTTATTATTACTCATTGTCGTAGAATACCGGAATAGTATAAGTGAGACTAGAAATATTCCTAGGTTAGGGCGTGTAGTCGGCCTAAACTAGGAAGTTTCGGTATTTATTTTAGATTGTATTCGGCGGGTAGGGGGAAATAATTCGGCGGGTAGGGGGAAATAATTCGGCGGGTAGGGGGAAATAATTCGTTGGGTTTTGGTTGTAGAACTTGGTAGTTTTTAAGTGGTGTTGTCGGCTAGTTTTGGTGCCGAATCGTGGATCCTTAGCATGTGGTAGCTGGGTTTCTGAAGGAGTATGGTACCGGGGGAGTTCGAGCCGTGGCCACCACTATTCCCTCCTTTGGACATTTTGGGTTCCTGTAAGAGGTTGGAACTTTATGTGTGTGGACCCTGTGGCGGCCCCTTTAGTACTCTTGAGACACCTGGACCTGGTTGTTCGGTTGTGACTGTTCTTAGTCTCCGACACAGGTTTGGGATTTGTGCCAGTGCTAACGATTTGCAAGTTTAGGACTGTTAGTTCCTTTCTTACTGTTCATTTGATGCATATTGGTTTCTTTCTCTGCAGGCTTGAGCGGAGTTTGGTACGTTTTAGTACTTGTTGCATTTCTCTCACTTTACTTATTGTTTTACTTACATTTTGTCCCTTTTTGGATCCTTTAGCTGAGATTTTCAGCATCTCTCTTGCAGGGTTGGTAACCCTTTTTCTTTATGCTCTTTTCATTCGATTATTATCTGATGTTTCTTTGCCTCCTGTTCTATTATTTCTTACTGAGGTGTTCTTCTTTTGAATGCCTCAGGTTCAGGTCTGTAGCCGGCTCTGCGGCTAGTTTCAGGAGTTTCCCTGGTGGACTGCGTTGTGGCAGTGTTTTCCTCACTTGTTGAGGTAGTTCTTTAGCCTTGTAGTAGTACAGACATACATGCTCGCCAGCGAGTTCGTGTCAGGTTGTTGATGCTCGTTGGTGATTTTCCTTTGTGATATTAAGTCTTTGCTTAGCTGCTAGTTTACCTGTTTGGTGGTAGTTTCACTTGCTCTCTGGGAATGTTTTATGCTAGGTTGCTAGTTACTTTAAACCTATAAAGAATTACTATATGTATTGCATGATCAGCATGTTTTATAAAAGCTCAAACATTATTTTCCAAATGCGTAAAAAGGTTGTTTTCTTTATAAATATTATAAATTAAAATCTATGGTCTTGCATAGTGTAAGTTGTCCTCTTAGGACACTTATGCGCTCTTTTAGGATGTTATGCATAAATAACGTATTTTTCCGCTACGTATAAAAAAATAGTTTTCAAACCGTGGACTATCTGATCCACTGAGCCGAGGGATACGGCAAATTAATTTAAAAATCAGTTTTCTATTCATTTTAACTTATGTTTTGAAGGATTAGAGTGTTGCCTGAGCGTCAGCAGTTATCCCCTGCTTGACGTGGCATCACAGCTCGTAGTTATCTCGTGCTCTGATTTATTTATTATTGAGAAAATGCGGGTTGTGACAGTTGGTATCAGAGGGAGGTTGCTTGACAGATTGTCGGGCAACCTGTCCCTGTAAGTATTAGGTGTTTAGAGTCATATCATACACACACCGATATGTCATCAGCATGTCTTGGCTGAAGCACGAACACTACACTCATAGCATGACATGAAGTATACGAGGCATATTATGTAGTATGGGATGCATACTATGTGTTTGTATATGGATCCACCATAGGAGGCAACATGTGAGGGTTATGTAGTATGGGATGCATAACCTCACCACATGAATGAGGCTAGCACGTTTTCTTTTTCGTTGCATGGAAATGTTATGTAGTATGGGATGCATAACATTTTCATGTGTACGCCGCTCATAACATGCATTAGGGCCTTTTTAGAATGCATAGCACAATCATGCATAGCATAACATTGCATAAGCACAACGTGTCAAGCTAAAGATTTGCAGGATTACATGTGTACACACATAATTTTTGAGTCAAAAAGAATAAAAATTCATGCATTCCCGATCTAGGCACAAGAGTTAGTGCGATGATAGTGAATCATCGTAGGATAAGCATTTCATCATTATTGAAAATCCCAGAGCAAGCTAGCAGCATGAGCAAGTACTTAAGTATGTATTGTTTGTACTATGTTGTTTGGTTCTAGTGGGTGGGCTAGGTGTCTGATTAGTGTTTTGTTGTTCCGTTAGAATGTCGAGGCGTCCTTCGACAAGGTTGACTCCCCAATCGGAGGGAGAATCTTCAGGTGCGCAGAGCAGCGCAATGATAGAAGGTCTGCGACAAAGCAATGAAGCCTTGTCAAAGCAAGTAGTGGATTTGCAGTCTCAGGTCCAGTCCTTGTTAGCAGTTGTGGCAGGGCAGATTCCGAGAGTTCAGGACCCTGTTGTGGGTCAAGCTGTCCATGTTCCCCCCGCTCCTCTGGTGCCTCCAGTCGTGGTGCCACCAGAGATGACCTTTATTTCTCAGTTTCAGCGACTTAGGCCTCCGACGTATGATGGCAAGGCAGATTACATGGTCTTAGACGATTGGATGATATCAATCAAGGAGATGTTCTCATACTCCGGGATCACTGATGATCAGAAAGTGATGTTAGCCGCATATCAGCTCAAAGGGTTGGCAAAGGGCTCGTGGCTGAGGGAGAAAGAAGGTCTGAAGGACGGGTGTTCCTGGGAGTCCTTTAAGGAGCTACTTCTGAGCAAGTTTCTTCCATCGGTCGAGAGGGACCGTCTGATGAATGATTTCCTGCACTTAAAGCAGAGGCAGCTCACGGTTAGCGAGTACGAAATCGAGTTTAGTAAGCTAAGTCGATTTGCCCCAGACTTGGTGAGTTCCGATGAAAATAGAAGCAAGCGATTTCTGGCTGGGCTAAGGAGTGACGTCCTGCAATTAGCAAGTGCCTATGCGACCTCAAGTTATGCTGGTATGGTGGAAGCTGCCTTAAAGGTAGAGGCAATTGATAACGCCAAGAATCGAGGTCAACAACTGAGAAAAGATAAAAGAAAGTCTGATGAGGGTAAGAGTACTCAGGTCCCTGACGCTACTCCGAGGAAGAGAAACAAAGAGGTATGCAGTTTCTGTGGCCGACCGGGCCATCCTTTTGAAAGGTGCTATCAAAGATTAGGAGCTCAGAAGAAAGAGCAGATTCATGCGATCCAAGGTATCCCAAAGAAAGACTTGTTTTGTTCTGTATGCAAGAAGCCGGGGCACGATGCTGCCCATTGCTGGAAGAAGACGAGAAGTTGTTTCTTGTGCGGTCAAGAGGGTCATCTCAAGTATCAGTGCCCGCAAGCTCAGCTTACTCTGCAGCCAGTTCCTCTTCAGGCCTTGCCGCCGCCGCAGCGAGTGGACAAGGGAAAAGGAAAGTTGAACGTGGTCTCTATGGAGGAAGCTCAGACGTCCACGCAAGTGATATCAGGTTAGATTCCCCCTAGTTTTAATGTTTGGCTCATAGTTATAGTTTTGAGCGTTCGCTTCCTTAGTCGCGTGTGCAATTTTATAGGATGATTTAAGGTAAAGAACCGCTGGGCGCGTGTTCTGTTCGATTCCAGCGCTACCCACTCATTTGTGGCTAGGGCCTTCGTAGAGCGTTACCGTTTGGATCTCGATCGTGTTGGTGATGTGTTCTGTGTTAAGTTTCCTTCGGGTGAATCTGTAGTTTTGGATCAGGGTATTCAGAGTTGTCCGATTTTGCTAGGCGATTTTCTCGCGATTGCTGATTTGAAGCTGTTGGATCTGGAAGACTTCGATGTGATCCTAGACATGGACTGGTTGTCCAGATATGATGCTGTGATCCAATGCAAGGGTAAACGCTTGGACTTCAGGATGGACAACGGTCAGCCCGGGAGTGTTTACGGTTATCCGCGCCAGGATTCTCCGACTATATCGACGGTATGTGCTCGGAAGCTTGTAGATTCCGGATGTTTTGCTTGTTTGGTTTCGGTTTTAGAAACCAAGGTTAGTTTGCCGTGTTTGGAGGAGATCCCGGTGGTTCGTGATTTTTCTGATGTCTTTCCAGCTAACCTTCCTGGTCTCCCGCCTGATCGAGACGTGGAGTTTGTTATAGATTTGGAGCCGGGTACGCGTCCTATTGCCAAGGCACCTTACCGGATGGCCCCACGCGAACTGGAGGAGTTGCGTATCCAGTTAGACGAGTTGCTTGAGAACGGATTTATAAGGCCGAGTTCTTCGCCTTGGGGTGCTCCCGTTTTGTTCGTCAAGAAAAAGGATGGATCGATGAGGTTGTGCATCGATTATAGAGAGCTAAATAAGGTAACGATCAAGAATAGGTATCTGTTGCCGAGGATAGATGATTTGTTTGATCAACTGCGAGGCAGTGCCGTGTTCTCTAAGATTGACCTTCGTTCGGGCTACCACCAGTTAAGGATCCGTGAATCAGACATCCCGCGGACTGCTTTCCGTTCCAGACATGGACATTTTGAAATTTTGGTGATGTCGTTTGGTTTGACCAACGCACCTTCTGCTTTCATGGACATGATGAACAGAGTTTTCAAGGATTTTCTGGACAAGTTTGTAGTCGTATTTATAGACGATGTGTTGGTGTATTCACGCAATGTTGAGGAGCATGACCAACATTTGCGTCTAGTTTTATCTGCCTTGAGGGACCATAGGTTGTTCGCCAAGCTAAGTAAATGCGAGTTCTGGTTGCCTCAGGTTCCTTTCCTGGGTCATGTGGTTAACAAGGACGGAATCTCTGTCGACCCAGAAAAGATAGCCGCAGTTATGGAATGGACGAGGCCTGCCACACCCAAAGAAATAAGAAGCTTCTTAGGGTTGGCTGACTACTATAGAAGATTTGTAGAGGGTTTCTCTACATTATCTGCGCCATTGACCAAATTGACGCAGAAGAATGCAGCATTTGTGTGGAGCGATAAGTGCGAAGAGGCGTTCCAAGAGCTAAAGAATAGACTGTGCACTGCTCCGATATTGACATTGCCTACGGAAGGATTAGATTATGCCGTTTACGTGGACGCATCCCACGTGGGTCTTGGTTGTGTGCTGATGCAAGAAGGAAAAGTGATTGCGTATGGATCAAGACAGCTTAAGATTCATGAAAGGAACTACCCTACGCATGACTTGGAATTCACAGCAGTTATTTATGCATTGAAATTATGGAGACACTTGTTGTATGGCGCGCAGTGCAAGATTTATACAGATCATAAGAGTTTGAAATACGTCTTCACTCAAAAGGAGTTGAACTTGCGCCAGCGCAGATGGTTAGAGTATGTGGCTGATTATGAAGTGGAGATCCTATACCATCTGGGTAAGGCTAACGTGGTAGCCGACGCCTTAAGCAGGAAGACAGAGAAAATTTTCAATCTCTCCACTGAGTTATTAGTAGAAGAGTTCCTTTTAATGGATATTTCAGTTGGTAGATGTGACTCGCCAAGCAGTTTGGATGTGTCTGAGCCTTCATGGATTTCTCTTACGAGGCTTCATCAAAAGGACGATCCTGATCTACTGCACCTTCATAATAGAACTGAGAAGGGGGAGCTGCCTGACTTTTCGATCGATGACGCGGGTACTCTAAAGTACCGCGGTAGATTTTGCGTCCCCAATTTTCGAGACATTCGAGTTAAGTTGTGCAGTGAGGCACACGGTTCAAGTGTGGCCTACCATCCAGGGTCTACAAAAATGTATAAGGACTTGAAACAAATTGCCTGGTGGATTGGGATGAAGGGTGACATTGCAAGGTTTGTGTCAGAATGTTTTACGTGCAAAAGAGTTAAGGCTGATCATGGAAGGCCTGGTGGAAAATTAGCGTCTTTAGAGATTCCAACTTGGAAGTGGGAGAGTATCTCAATGGATTTCATTACTGGTTTGCCGAGATCTCCCCGAGGGCATGACTCTGTTTGGGTGATTGTTGATAGATTAACAAAGTGTGCGCACTTTGTACCCTTTCAGATTGGTTACTCGATGAAAAAGATAGCGGAGCTATATTTGAATGAAGTTATCAGGTTGCATGGAGTACCCGTAAGTATAGTATCAGATCGAGACTCCAGGTTTACGTCTCGTTTCTGGAAGAGCCTTCAAGAAGGATTGGGAACTGACTTGAGATATTCTACCGCATATCATCCACAGACCAATGGTCAAACGGAGCGTGTTAATCAGATTGTGGAAGATATGATCCGTTGTTATATATTAGACCACGGAGGAGCGTGGGATGAACGCTTGAGATTGATGGAGTTTGCATACAATAACAGTTATCAAGAGAGTCTGCAAATGGCTCCTTTCGAAGCGCTATATGGAAGACGATGTAGAACTCCTCTATTTTGGGCTGAGGTTGGTGAGAGGCCGATGTTAGGTCCAGATGCCTTAGAAGAAATGGAAGTCTCTGTAAAGCTTATTCGAGAGAAGCTTCGGATAGCTCAAGAGCGATACGAGAAGAACGCCAATCGGCGTAGGTCCGTTTTGGAATTTTCTGTGGGGGACATGGTATTCCTTAAGGTTTCCCCGATGGTTGGAGTGAAGAGGTTCGGTAAGAACCATAAGTTGGACCCAAGGTATGTGGGACCATTTGAAATTGTGGAGCGGATTGGTGTGTCAGCCTACAAGTTGAAATTGCCCGCAAATTTTCCTGGTGTGCACAATGTTTTTCACGTGAGCCAACTGCGGAGGTGCGTGCTAAGTGACAGACAAGTTCTGGATGCAGTGCCCCAGTTGGAGCCTAACCTTTCCTACGTGGAAGTTCCTATTCGTGTTTTGGATGTGCAAGATCGAGTGTTGCAGAGAAAGACAATACCGATGTGGAGAAACCAAGACGTGGAGAGCGCGACTTGGGAGCTGGAGTCAGCTATGCGGGAGGCGCATCCTCATTTGTTCTCCTAGCTGTGCTCGGTAAGCATTCGATAAACCTTGGTTATTTTCTTTTCCTTCTTTGGTAGAAGTGTTTTGTGCGTAAAGTTTCGGGACGAAACTTTCTTTTAGGGGGAGTGACTGTAACGCCCCCGATTTTCCAGTGATTTATTTAATTTCTTATTTGACGTATTATGACGTCAGAGCGTTATGTTAGCGCGTGTTGGTCATGTGACGTTGTTAGAGCGTGCTTTTAGCTTTTTAGGTTCACTGTGTGGCTTGGTGATGCCTGATAGCAAGATTCCCTAGCGAGCCGGAGTCTGTTTGATGACTCGGTGGAGCCTCTTGGGGAATGCTTGTGTTTTGGCTTCGGGAGAAATTTGCCCGAGTTTTGTTCGTCAGATTTTGTTACCGATTTTGTCGTTAGCGCGTTTTGCGTTCGTTAGGTTTTACCGGCCAAATTTTGGGATTTGCGTCGGGAGTCGAAAATTTTACATTAGGAAATTAGATCGGCTAATTTTAGAGTTGCTCGTCAAGTTTCGTCGCGTTCCGATCATTTTTGGAGGCTCGGCGCGCGATTGAAGTTTGTATGTTTTCGCGTACGCCGTTAACTTTAGAAATTATTATCTCGAAAACGGTGTGTCGGAATTCGATTTCGACTTCGCCGTTGGATTCGTAGCGTCGTCATTCGCCTACGGTGCGAATTTCGTTCGGTTCGGCGCGCGTTTGGCCCTCCGTAACGATATAAGGTTGTATCATTTTATAATTATAAATATTATTTGTATATATATATATATAAAGAATTAATAATAATAAAAAAAATATAATAGAAAAAGGGGGGAGAGGGAATCGGTGAGAATGGTAAACCATTCTCACCGATCCAGCCCCCCCTCTTTTGCCTTTCCCGCCGAACCAATCAGCCCCTTTTTTTTATTTGTTAATATTATTATTAATCTTATTAAATTAAGTATATATATATATATATATATATATATATATATATATATATATATATATATATATATATATATATATATATATATATATAAAACTTCTTCTTCCTCCGATCAGCTCCCCCCCTCCTGTACAAAAAATAAAAACGAGTGCGGAACCTCTTCGTTCGCGAACCTTCCGGCGGCCGCCACCGCCGATCCGGTGGACCGAATTTCGATCCGATCGCGGCGTTGGAAAGCTCTCGGCGAGAGCTTCGAGATCGCGGTAAGCTTTTCCCGTTTCGGTGACCGTTTCGCTTTAGTTTTTTCGGCCCTAACCCCGGTTGTCCGTTTTTTTCGTAGATCTCGTCTCCGCGTGCCCCCTTTTGGACGGATCTACGTGTTGGAGTATTTTGGGAGGACGTTTTCAAGGTCGATTTGAGGCAAGTGGATTTCTCTCCTCTTGCGTGCCTCCATGGGTTGTATTTCGCTTTATTATTACTCCTTGTCGTAGAATACCGGAATAGTATAGGTGAGACTAGAAATATTCCTAGGTTAGGGCGTGTAGTCGGCCTAAATTAGGAAGTTTCGGTATTTATTTTAGATTGTATTCGGCGGGTAGGGGGAAATAATTCGGCGGGTAGGGGAAAATAATTCGGCGGGTAGGGGGAAATAATTCGGTGGGTTTTGGTTGTAGAACTTGGTAGTTTTTAAGTGGTGTTGTCGGCTAGTTTTGGTGCCGAATCGTGGATCCTTAGCATGTGGTAGCTGGGTTTCTGAAGGAGTATGGTACCGGGGGAGTTCGAGCCGTGGCCACCACTATTCCCTCCTTTGGACATTTTGGGTTCCTGTAAGAGGTTGGAACTCTATGTGTGTGGACCCTGTGGCGGCCCCTTTAGTACTCTTGAGACACCTGGACCTGGTTGTTCGGTTGTGACTGTTCTTAGTCTCCGACACAGGTTTGGGATTTGTGTCAGTGCTAACGATTTGCAAGTTTAGGACTGTTAGTTCCTTTCTTACTGTTCATTTGATGCATATTGGTTTCTTTCTCTGCAGGCTTGAGCGGAGTTTGGTACGTTTTAGTACTTGTTGCATTTCTCTCACTTTACTTATTGTTTTACTTACATTTTGTCCCTTTTTGGATCCTTTAGCTGAGATTTTCAGCATCTCTCTTGCAGGGTTGGTAACCTTTTTTTTTTCTGCTCTTTTCATTCGATTATTATCTGATGTTTTTTTGCCTCCTGTTCTATTATTTCTTGCTAAGGTGTTCTTCTTTTGAATGCCTCAGGTTCAGGTCTGTAGCCGGCTGTGCGGCTAGTTTCAGGAGTTTCCCTGGTGGACTGCGTTGTGGCAGTGTTTTCCTCACTTATTGAGGTAGTTCTTTAGCCTTGTAGTAGTACAAACATACATGCTCGCCAGCGAGTTCGTGTCAGGTTGTTGACGCTCGTTGGTGATTTTCCTTTGTGATATTAAGTCTTTGCTTAGCTGCTAGTTTACCTGTTTGGTGGTAGTTTCACTTGCTCTCTGGGAATGTTTTATGCTAGGTTGCTAGTTACTTTAAACCTATAAAGAATTACTATATGTATTGCATGATCAGCATGTTTTATAAAAGCTCAAACATTATTTTCCAAATGCGTAAAAAGGTTGTTTTCTTTATAAATATTATAAATTAAAATCTAGGGTCTTGCATAGTGTAAGTTGTCCTCTTAGGACACTTATGCGCTCTTTTAGGATGTTATGCATAAATGACGTATTTTCCGCTATGTATAAAAAAATAGTTTTCAAACCGTGGACTATCTGATCCACTGAGCCGAGGGATACGGCCAATTAATTTAAAAATCAGTTTTCTATTCATTTTAACTTATGTTTTGAAGGATTAGAGTGTTGCCTGAGCGTATGCAGTTATCCCCTGCTTGACGTGGCATCACAGCTCGTAGTTATCTCGTGCTCTGATTTATTTATTATTGAGAAAATGCGGGTTGTGACAGCTTTTGGCATTCCGCCTTCACCAAGGCGCAAGTTTGACACTTCGCCACGTAGAGCGCCACATCCTTTTTCAATCCTGGCCACCAGAACAATTTCTTAACATCGCGGTACATCTTCGTGCTCCCCGGGTGAATTGAGTACTTGGTATGTTGCGCCTCGTACAACAATTCCACCCGCAAATTGCCCACGCTTGGGACGCATAGATGACCGTCTTTACAAAGTAATCTGTCCTCCACAACAAATTGGGAATTTGACCCATCTAGAGCCTCTATCATGAGTTGCTTCATGTGGACATCCATATCTAACGCCTGCTGAATCCGATCAGTCAGGTCATATTGGACTTCAGTCCAATTCAATACTGCTTCAGCACTTGATTGCTTATCAACGCAAAAGATCTCCAACGCCTCTAACTCCCGTACCAACCGCTCGTCATGGACCGACAACCAATTGGCTTGAGCTGTGTCCAGGCGACTCAACGCGTCTGCAACCGCATTACCTTTACCAGACACATAGTGGATCTTGAATGTAGAGTCCCCCAGGAACTCAATCCATCTACGCTGCCGCATGTTCAGATCTTTCTGATCAATCAAATACTTCAGGCTCTTGTGATCGTTGTAGATATCAATCTTCACACTGTACAAATAATGTCTCCACAGCTTCAAGGCAAAAATCACGGCCGCTAACTCCAAGTCATGGACCGGATAGTTCCTCTTATGCACTTTCAGCTGTCTCGAGCTATATGCTATAACGCTTCCATGTTGTAACAGCACACATCCCAAACCACTGCCCGAAACATCGCTATAAATCTCATAACCTTCGATCCCACTCGGCGAACTCATCACAGGTGCCGTGGTCAACCGACATTTCAACTCCTCAATAGCTCGCGCGCACTCCGGTGTCCAAACGAACTTCTGCTCCCTCCTCATCAAAGTAGTGAGAGGTAATGCTATCCGCGAGAAGTTCTCTACGAAGCGCATATAATATCCGACAAGCCCCAGAAGGCTCCAAACTTCCGCTACCATAGAAATCTCAGGCCACTCTCGTATCGCAACAATCTTCATCGGATCCATTGCAATACCTTCCCCACCCACTATATGACTAAGGAACGCCACTGAGGACAATCAAAACTCACACTTCGAGAACTTGGCGTCCAATTGATTCCTCCTTAGCGTCTCCAAAACCAAATGAAGATGCCTGAAGTGATCTTCCTCACTCTCTGAGTACAACAAAATATCGTCGATGAAGGCGATCACAAAATGGTCCAAGTACTCCCTGAAGTTCATGTTCATCAAATCCATGAACACTGGTGGCGCATTCGTCAGCCCAAAAGGCATGACCGTAAACTCGTAATGTCCGTATCTTATACTGAACGCTGTCTTAGGGATATCACTCTCCCTTATCCTCAGCTGATAGTAACCTGACTTGAGATCCAACTTAGAGTACACCGTCGACCCGACCAACCGATCAAAAAGATCATCGATCCTTGGGATTGGGTACTTGTTCTTTTTCGTTAGCTTGTTTAACTCCCGATAATCAATACAAAGTCTCATGCTCCCATCCTTCTTCTTTACAAAGAGGACTGGTGCGCTCCAAGGAGACCAACTTGGACGCACAAACCCTTGCTCCAACAACTCTTGAAGTTACACCTTCAGCTCTGCCATTTCCTTAGGCGCTAACCGATACGGAGATCGTGACACAGGCTTCGCACCTGGCACTAGCTCAATAGTGAAATCTATCTCCCGTTGAGGCGGGGCTCCAGGAAGATCTGCGGGGAACACATCAGGGTACTCAGCTACCACTGAAATACTATCCAACGTAGGCTTTGTCTTTGCAACCTCCACTTGTGTAAAGAACAGCTCTGCACCAGCACGAACCGCCTTCACCACCTGAAGAGCAGACATCAACGTCTTGCTCGACCCTTTCAAGCCCGTAAAAGTCATCTCACGACTTGCTCCCAACTTGACTTCCTTGCGACCACAATCAATATAGGCTTGCTTCTCCGAGAGCCAGTCCATGCCAAATATAACATCGAACTCCACCAACGGTAGTAACAACGCTTACAGATCGAACTCTTGATTCCCAATGTGAATCTTAACACCGCAGATTTTATCCGCGTCCATCGAACACCCATTCGGTAACAAAACATCCAACTTTTCCTTCGCCATCGAAGAAGGTACTCTGATGCGCGATATGAATTCTTCGGACAAGAAGGAGTGTGAAGCTCCATTATCAAAGAGTGCTCTCGCTGGAAACTCAAAAGTCAAAAAAAATCCTAAACAAGCAGTGGTAAGGTAACATACGTATAACAAGTATTTAAAGAAATTTAACTTGCTACAAATTAAACTATACCTGTCACCACATCCGCTTGTTTAATGGCCTCCTGTTGGCCAAGATTATAAACTCTTGATTGAGCCGGAGCATAATGGGACGCAGTTGACTCCACCGCCTTGCCCTTCTCTTCATAAGTTGCTCCCAGCTTCCTCTCGGACTTGGGACCTCCGCTCCAACAATCACGGGCAAAGTGCCCAGGCTTCCCACAAGTAAAACATGCACCCGGGGTCCGACCCGTAGTCACCCTAGAAGCACCAGAAGAAGGAGCTGACCCGAAGTCCTAGCCTTCTTAAAGAACTTACGGTGCCCAAACTTTGAGTTAGCCGCCACCTTGAACTCAGTCCTCTTATCACCCAAGCTCTTCTTCGCTTGAACATTCTTCATGTCCTTCTCCAAGGACCGGGCCGTGTTGACCAAGGTTAAGAAACCCTGCGTCATCGACCCCGAGAGTAGTAGCCTCAAGTCATCTCTTAGACCTTCGTAAAAACAGTTGGTCTTACGCTCTTCATCCGCTATGGTGGAGCTAGCATACCGACACAACCGAGTAAACTCATGGAGATACTCATCCATGCTACTCTCTCCTTGTACCAACCTCTGGAACTCATTCTCCAAAGCTATCCTCTGAGTCGAAGGGAGCTACCTAGCCAAGAATAGTCTCGAGAACTCCTCCATCGAGACGTCTGTAAGTTGCCTTCCTCTCAATAGATGCAGCTCCAAACCCTCCCACCACAGCCTAACATCTCCATCCAATAGGAATGTAGCTATAGTGGTCATCTGCCACTCCTTCATCTCTGTCACTGTCAAGACTCTCTTCACACGGGAGAGCCAATCTTCAGCTTGAGATGGGGTTCCCAACCACGAGAATACCGGAGGATTAAAGCTCATGATATGTTTGAGCTGTTTCTCGGTTGCCCTCCTTGGCACCAACAGCTCCACTACTACCTGCTCCACTCTTATCAGCTCAACCTCTAGAAGAGGTACCTGCTCCATCGCAGGAGCGGGCTACTGCATTTGCCATACAGGCTGCGTATTAATCATGGCAAACACTGCTTCAACCACCAATCGTATGGTCTCAGTCGATGGAGATGTTGTAGGAGCATCATTTGGTGCACTACTAGCCTCAGAAACTCGACGTTCCGACGGCCCAGCACCTCTTCTGGTTACATATAGTGGTACAAAATACCGTTAAGCGACCAAACAAAATTGCAAAACGTAATTATAGGAACACACAGGTTTCTTAAACACGTGTATTTTTCATTCCTAAGTGGACATTCATGGGTTCTTTTAATGTTATAACGATGACGCACACAGATGTGCTCACCACCCCTTAAAAGAATTCGCCCATGTATTCATTTTAAGCCTGATAGAAACCAGTAGTCTGATACCAAATTGTAACACCCCCTATCCGTCGCATAGCATATAGCAGTAGGTTTGGCCGGGGCCCGATGAAATATACCACAGACATACCGGGTGGTTACTCAATGGAAACCATCCAACCAATCCAACGTCCTACACAGAGCATTTTAGCGGAAGCAATTAAAATTGTTGCATTAATAAAGAACCCAACACAAGCATGAATGTCCACTAATACGCCAAAAGGAATGAAGTACAAATACACAAGTATAGGCCTTATGACCTTACAATTATTTTCCTCCAATTACATGTTTTTCGAACCTCGGCACGCAGGCCGGCCATACATGAATAAAAGAAAACACTCAAAAATTAGGCCTTCGAGGGCCGGCTCAGCAACTTGGGCTTTAGACCGCTATTTACCGCTCGGCTCCGCAGCACCTGCAAGCACAATCCACCGCAATGGTGGCAAATCAAAGCAACGGTCAGCAATGCTGACCAAATTATAATGATCCCGCCCGTAATTCGGGGCGGCGATGCTCCTTCCCTGCACTTTATTAGCATAACCAAGCAGTATGTAAATATAGTGCATCACAGGAATTGTCACGCACGGCCACCCGCCCATGCTCTCAGGGCACATTCTCAGTGATTACGGTCAAAGTACGTCGACTCACCACCACCCCCAGGACGGCAATATCTCATGATCAATCTGGTTTTTCTGGCCACTGCCTAAGACCCTCCATCTATGCCAATGGTAAGTACCAAGTAGATTTAGGTCTCTTTAATCGAACGACATAGATCGGGTACGGTTCCACCTGACCCGTTGCTCACACTACAACGTCAACTTAAGTCGTCTGCGTGGGTCAAGCTTCCCCGAGTCACGTATCTCCCATACAAATCACATAACCCAGTTATGTTCAGGTTGGCTCCCAAGCCACCATGATGGCAGAACCACGTGTCCGCCCAGTTTTCCGGTTGCACCTTGAAGTTAATACCCAAGGCTCCCTGTTGCAATCTACCTCGTAGAAAACCAAAAAAACAAACATTCGCACGGAGCCTTCTCCGGACATTTATGCAATACAACATCACCGATCCAGACCAACTTGTCCGGGTAGGCTTCACACAGCATGCCTATATCCGTTGTCGATTACGTACTCTACAAGTGCACAACGGGGACTATTCATGTCTACCCGAAGGAACGCCTCAAACTCACCGCAGACTCGCGAGAGCGGGCTTCCCTATGCAAAAGATGTAGAGCTTCACATGCTCAAGTAGAGAATCGTTACCTTAGCATTCTTCCTTGGCGCCATGGAAATGTAAGTGGATGAAAAGCATCACACTCTCCTTGCCTACATAGATCCGAAGTTGGTTCGCGATTTGGAGTTCCGAAGCTCGGCCGGTGACCGGATCTAGGCTTCTTCTTCCTCCTTTGCTCTCCCCTCCCTCTAGACTTAGAAAGAGAACCATACAAGTGAAATGAGTTTTTCAAATGCCCAATCCCGAGTATATCCCAGTAGGAACAACCCTCAACCGTCGGATCCCAAAATAAGGAAACGAATGGCTATGATTCGTAGCTGAAAAGTAAAACATGGGCCGAACATGGCCTGCGACATGCCAGTGTCCAGGGTTGTGTCCCTCATTCGCCGTCAAAATCAACGTGTTACGAAAATTATACGGGTCCTGACACGCCCACGTTTAACCTGACACTCCCGTGTTCAAACTGACATGGCCGTGTGGTTGGTCGTGTGCCCCCATCGACACAGCCCCGAAAATAACCCGAGACTCACACGGGTCTTGGACTCGCCCGTGTCCTATTTGACACGCTTGTGTCAAACCCAAACACGCCTGGGATCCAGGCCGTGTTCAATTTCTCGACACTTTGTTGAGCGTAGTTCATCGACCACCCGACACGACCTTGGACACACCCGTGTCCTAGGCCATGTTCCGTGTCTCGACATAGTGTCGAGCGAAAATCTTCGACTTCCCTGACAGATCGTCCACACGAGCTAGACACGCCCTGAGACACGCCCGTGTCTCACGCCGTGTTCGTTGCTCGACAATCGTCGACTCCAAAAATTCGTCGACCTCATGGCCAAATCGTCGATTCGAGCCTGACACGCCCTGGGACACGCCTGTGTCCCAGGCCGTGTGCCCCCTGCCAAATTCCAGATTTAGCCCAAAATGCCTCCCGTCTCTCTTTTGATTTTCGGGGTGTTACATCGACCACGTATAACAAACATAGCATTTTCAAATAGCCTTCAAGGGCTAGCAGCAGTAGCAACAACAACAGTGACAAGGACTTCAGCCTTTATGTGTCCCGCTTGTCACTCCAGCACCTGCATAGGGACAGCCCACCCAACGGTGGCAAACAAGGCAACGGTCAGCATTCAGCTGATCAAATTACAACGACCCTACCCCTTTCCACGGTGCAGTGGTATTCCCTGCACGCATAACATTTCACAGGCAGATAAATATATTCATACATTGTGCTTCCACGCACATCCATTCCATCACAAACGTCACCCAAGCGGCCCGACGATCAATGCACTCAGGGCACATTCTTGGTGTACCGGTGAACTAGTTGCCCACCAACGTATCAGGGTCGCAACCCAACGGTAAAACATTGAGCATTTTCTCCATAGCGTGCAACAAGAGATTATAGTCTTAGTGAACCGGGATTGGCCCGTAGCCCCCATTGTATCACGACGCGTAGGCCTAAGACTCTCGCTATGCGCTTCAATAGACCGCACTTTCAGGTCTCACGTCAGACGGACATAACGCAGGTCGGATCATCCACCCCCCGTTGCTCAAATCGCCTTGCCATAACTGAGTACAACGTAATCGCGGCTAAATAAAAGGTGCGGGTCGGTTTCACCTTACCTGTTTTGCATAAAGCCTGGGTGTTTTCCTGGGCACACCATGTAACGCCCCGAAAATTGTATTTGAGTTGGTCGTGTAGAAAGGGATTTTGGTGCCTGTATAGCGGTACACGGCCTAGAACACGGGCGTGTCTGGCTGGTGTTTTGGCCGTTTTCATCACGAGAAGGACACGGCAAGTAACACGACGTAATAACACAGACGTGTCATGTGACACGGGCGTGTGCCTACCCGTGTCAGTACCCGTGTTTCCAAGGGTCGTGATGGTTGGCGTGGCGGTTATATGTGACACGCCCCCGGACACGGGCATGTCGAGGACCCGACACGGGCGTGTCGAGTGAGACACGGGCGTGTCTTAGCTCGTGTGAGTCTCTATGTTCGACGATCGTGCATCTATCGAGGAACACGGCCTGGGACACGGCCGTGTGCCAAGCCATGTTCTACCCATGTCTGTTGATTTTTGAGCGGATCAGAGCCGTTCGATTTCTTTATTTAAAATCTGACAGCCCATGTGGTTTCCTGCTCTGTTAAGGCCGTGAATGAGAGTTGAATCCTTCATTTCTCTCCAAAGCTTTCACTTTCCAAGGAGTTAGCGCAAGGAGGAAGAAGGAGGAGGATTCCGGCCTCCGGCGGAGCATCAGAGCACCGTTTTGAGATCCGAGAGCGGATTCGTGGAGGAAAGTTCATTGCGAAGATTTCCATCCGTGTAGTTTTTCCTTGGTGACAAAGCGTCCTACAAGGGTAACGATTCTCAACTTGAGCATGTGAAGCTCTTCCTTTTTGCATAGGGAAAACCCGCTCCCGCGAGTGTGCGGTGAGTGTGCGGTGTTCCTTGGGATTGACGGGTATAGTCTCCCTTGTGTTGCATATAGAGTCTGGAATCGAAGTACGGGCATAGGCATTATGTGTGAAGCCTACCCGGACGTGTATTGTCTGGATTGGTGATGTTGCATTTGATATGTTTTGCCGGAGAAGACTCCGTGCTTTGGGT
Organism: Platanthera guangdongensis; assembly: GCA_039583875.1. NCBI lineage: Eukaryota > Viridiplantae > Streptophyta > Magnoliopsida > Asparagales > Orchidaceae > Platanthera > Platanthera guangdongensis. The sequence continues at coordinate 132,221,803 of CM077152.1, forward strand.
TTTCGGGTTTCTATACGGTAGATTGTAGCAGGGATCCTTGGGGATTAACTCCAAGGCGCACCCGGAAAACTGAGCGGAAACATGTTCTGCTAACTTGGCAGTCTGGGAACCGGCCTTGAACATAACTGGGTTATATGATTGTTTGGAAATGGCAGGATCCGAGAGAAGCTTGGCTCGTGCGTACTTCTTAAGGTGTACTATGCGTTGTGAGCAACGAGCAAGTGGAATAGGACCAGGGCTATGTGGTTAGGTGCGAGATACAAGAAAAGGGGATTGGCCGTTGGCATAGTCGGGAGCCTTAGACAGTGGTCAGAAAGGCTAAATGCTCACGTGGTTTCCATCTTGGTGGTGGTGGTGAATGTAACGCCCCCGGTTTTTCCGTGTTTTGTTTGATCTTTGTCTGGCGTTATGATGTCGTATTTTCGGCTCTTTGTCGTTGTAGAGCGTGGTCTTAGCTCTTAGGGTTCCATGTGTAGCCTGTTTGTAGCCTGTTAGCAAGATTCCCCAGCTAGCCGGAGTCCGTTTGATGACTCGGTTGGGCCTCTAAGGGAATGCTTGTGTTTTTGGCTTCGGGTGGTGATATTGCGGGTTTTTGTTCGTCGAATGTTAATTTCGACTTCGCAGTTGTGTTCGTAGCATGGGTTTTAGCTGCGATGTGAATTTCATCAATTTCCGAGATGTTTCGGATCTCGCGTCGTTTTGATATTGCGTGTAAGTAATTAGTATGTATTGATTGTTTATTATTAAAACTGATGCCTATATATAGCCTTAGGTTAGAAATTAGGGCTCGGTTCATTGCTTTTGTTTCATTTTCTCTTTTGGAAGGAGCCGCCTCCTGTACGAGAGGAAGAGAACCGCCGGAATACCCTAGCCTTCGGACGCCGATTCCTGGAGATTTAGAGGTCGAAATTCGATTTCGAGAGTGGATCTGGATTGCTCTCGCCTGGATCTGCATTCTTTCTGTTCCTCGGCTTGGTGCTCTACGGCTAGATCCGAGAGTGAGGGAAGTCGCCGACCAAGCTTTTCTGGTATTGAGGCAAGTGATGTTCCCTCATCATTGCCATAACTGATCCTTGTTTTCTTCTTTATTAAATTTTATCTCTCTCATGCTTAGATCCTAGGTGTACGCTAGGGTTCGTCCCCGATTATACTGTGGTTAGTGTCGAGAAGTTCCAGTTAAATCTCAGTTTTTCCTGAGGGATTGTGTCTATTAGGGACATATTTGGTATGGTTCAGTTTGTGTGGTTGTTATTGCCGATGGATGATGAATTTTAGAGAGGGGCCTCGTTCTTGTTTTGGTTGGTTGCTGGGTCTGGCGCCTATAGCCAGTCTGGGTGTCGACACCTTGTGTCGACACCAGCCAGTTGTGGTGTCGACACCTTGTGTCGACACCGGCCAGTCGGGGTGTCGACACTTTGTGTCGACACCGACAGCGGTAGTGTCGATACTTTGTGTCGACACCGGCCGCAGTTGTGTCGACACTTGGTGTCAACACCAGCAGCGGTAGAGTCGACACCTTGTGCCGACACCGGCCGTAGTGGTGTCGACACTTTGTGTCGACACCCGCAGTGGTGGTGTCGACACCGGCTGCAGTGGTGTCGACACTTGGTGTCGACACCAACAGCGGTAGTGTCGACACCTTGTGTCGACACCGGCCACAGTGGTGTCGACACTTTGTGTCGACACCCGCAGCGATGGTGTAGACACTTTGTGTCGACACCAGTCGCAGTGGTGTCGACACTTGGTGTCGACACCGGCAGCGGTAGTGTCGACACCTTGTGTCGACACCGGCCTGTTGTGGCGTCCACACATCGTGTCGACGCTGGTTGCTGTGCTGGTTTTGGGGTCAGGTAAGACTCGGGGTTGGTTCGGGTTAGACGTGCAAGGCCGCGTCGGTTGGACCCGACATTTTTTGCCTTAGGTCCGTATGTTTCTTAGGATTGTTAGTGTGACTTTTCCCTAGGGGGGGGGGGTATTGGGTGTTCGGCTAATTTCTGCATGTCGACTCTTGGGTTGTGGCAGGTGGTGGAGTTTTGGTGGCCTCTGGAGGGGTGGTTTTCTGTGGAGAGCTTTGGCCACCGCCTTTTGCCCCGGTTTGGGTTGGCATGTGTGGGACCCTAGTGCTGCCACTGTTTGACCCCTTAGCCCTTTTTGGATCTGGTTTTGCTTATGTATTTAGATCCATGTTTTGACCACTGCCATTTACCCACGTGTTAGGACTGTTAGTCCCTTTCCTGTTTATGTTTTCTTTTTCTTTTGGCATATATGTATATGTCTTGTTGCTGTTGCAGACTCTTTTGGTAGGGCATATTGGTCTTATTGCTCGCACTTGGTGTGCTCTGCTGTGCTTTAGACAGTACTCTTTTCTTACTGTCATCCCCATTCTTTTGCTTATAGCAGTTGTTGCCGGGATTGGTAAACCCTTCTTATTTGTTCATAAATCTAATGCTCTATGTACCTTTTGATAGTTTTCTTGCTGAGGTGTTCTTTTCTTGAATGCCTCAGGTCCAGGTGGTAGCCAGTTCAGCGGCTAGTTCTTTTGGAGGGGCTTGTCGGTAGCCTCTTGGGTAGCTGAGTTAGCTGATCCCCGATTTCTGTGAGGTAGTTCTTTACATTTCTGTATAGACATACAAACTCACCAGTGGGTTCGTGTCAGTTTGTTGACGCCCACTGGTGGTTTCTTGCGATGCTGGTATGAACTTAAACTGCTATTTTTTTGCCTATATGTGGTTGTTTACTTGCTCCTGGGAAGGATTTATGCTAGGTTGCATGTTAGATATTTTTAAACCATAAAAGCATTAATATATGTACCTCATGCATAATATATTCATAAAACAAAGACACTATTCTTCCTTAGCGTAAAAACACTATCTTCCATACTTACTATATTCACCTTAGAGTCGTGCATACCATGAGTCATCCCTCGGGGACGCTTATGCTCGTTTAGGGTGTCAACTTAATTGAACCAAAGTAATTTCCGCTACGTAAAAATATACTTTTATTTGTGGACAAGCTGATCCACCGTGCCGAGGGACACGACCTTTCAACATAACTAGTTTTCTTTCTTAATTAATCAACGATTTTCCTTAAAAACCAAGATCTGGAGTTTTGCCTGAGCATGTGCAGTTATCCCCTGCATGATGTGGCATCACGGCACGTGTTTTCTCTTACTCTGATACGATTTATTCGTTGAGAAAATGCGGGTTGTGACAGTTGGTATCAGAGCGAGGTTGCTTGACAAATGGTCAGGCAACCTTTCCCTTGTTTGCATTAGTGGTTAGCGTCATACCATACACACATCGATATGTCATCAGCACGTCTTGGCTAAAGCACGAACACTACACTCATGAGCATAAAGAAGTATATAGGGCATATTATGTAGTATGGGATGCACAATATGTGTTTGTATATGAATCCACCATAGGAGGCAACATGTGAGGGTTATGTAGTATGGGATGCATAACCTCACCACATGAATGCGGCTAGCACGTTTTCTTTTTTCATTGCATGGGAATGTTATGTAGTATGAGATGCATAACATTTTCATGTATACGCCGCCCATGGCATGCATTAAGGCCTTTTTTTAGAATGCATAGCACATCATGCATACCATAACATTTCATAAGCACAACGTGCCAAGCTAAAGATTTGCAAGATAACATATGTACGCGCATGATTTTGAGTCAAATAGAAAACAAATACATGCATTCATGGTTTAGGCACATGAGTTAGTATGATGGTGGTGAACCATCTTAGGTCAAGCATAACATCATCATGGTAAAAACAACTCCCAGAGCAAGTTTTGCAGTTGAAGTTCATATTTAAGTGTGTTTGACTGTACCGGGTAGTTTTGTTCTAGCTGTTGGGCTAGGTTTTGTCTAAAGCTGGTGCGATTATAGGATGGTGAGATGTCCTGCGACGAGATCGACCCCCCAATCCGAGGGTGAGACGTCAGGAGCGCAGAGCGATGCATTGGTAGAAAGCTTGCGACAGAGTAATGAGGCGTTATCGAGGCAGGTAGTGGCTATACAAGCTCATATTCAGTCCCTTGTAGCGGTGGTGGTGGGACAGATTCCGAGAGCTCAGGACCCCGCTGAGGGGGTAACTGTTCCTGCCCCTCCTTCTCCTCCCGTGCCTTTGGTTGTGGTGCCCCCGGAGATGGCGTTCATATCCCAGTTTCAGCGGCTTAGTCCCCCTACTTATGATGGGCAAGCAGATTTCATGATTTTGGATGACTGGCTGATTACCATTGAGGAGATGTTCTCTTACTCAGGTATTACGGATGATCAGAGAGTGATGCTCGCTGCCTACCAGCTCAAGGGCTTAGCAAAGAATTGGTGGCTGAGGGAGAAAGAGAGCATGGTGGCAGGCTGTACTTGGGAGTCATTTAAGGTGATGTTGTTAAGTAAGTTTCTACCTTCAGTCGAGCGGGACCGGGTAATGAATGACTTTCTTCATTTAAAGCAGAGGAAACTCACAGTTAGTGAGTATGAGATTGAGTTTAGTAAGTTGAGTCGGTTTGCTCCTAGTCTGGTGAGTGTTGAGGCAGACCGAGTTAAGCGATTTCTGGGTGGACTAAGAAGCGACATTCAACAGTTAGCGAATGCCTACGGAGCAGTGAGTTATGCCGGTGTGGTTGAAGCTGCCTTGAGGGTTGAGTCCATTGAGAATGCCAAGAATAGAGGCCAGCAGTTGAGGAAGGATAAGCGGAAGTCCGGTGGAGGGAAGAGCCCTCAGGAACCCGATGCTGTCTCGAGAAAGAAGATCAAAGAGGATTGTAGTTTTTGTGGCCGGCCAGGCCAACCCTTTGAGAAGTGTTTCAAAAGGTTGGGAGCGCAGAAGAAGGAGCAGGTGCACGCGATTCAGGGTGTATCCAGGGGAGACTTGGTGTGTGTCTTGTGTGGGAGGAAGGGGCATGAAGTTGCCCGATGCTGCTTAAAGGATAAAGTCTATTTTCAGTGTGGGCAGAAGGGTCATCTCAAGACAAGGTGCCCACAGCTCCAGCCTGTTCTGCAGCCAGTTCCCCTCTAGGCTTTTCCACCGCCTCAGCAAATAGATAAAGGAAAGGGGAAGCTGAATGTGCTTTCGCAGACGAAGCGAAGACCTCGATACAAGTTATCTCAGGTTCGACTCCTCCCCAGTCGTTTCGTTACGTTCCCTTTTTGGTTGTAGTTTTCGTTTTAGCGCTTGTTGCCTTAGATGCGTGTGCAATTCGTAGGACGATTTAAGGTAAAGAACCGTTGGGCGCGCGTTCTCTTCGATTCAGGTGCTACCCACTCGTTTATGGCTAGAGCTTTCGTGGAGCGGTTCAGTTTGGTCCTGGACCGTGTTGGTGGTGCCTTCTGCGTTAAGTTCCCCTCCGGTGACTTTGTGGTTATGGACCTGGGTGTCCTCGATTGTCCGATTTTCTTGGGAGATTTTCTAGCAAAGGCAGATCTGAAGGTGATTGACCTGGAGGATTTCGACGTTATTTTGGGCATGGACTGGTTGTCAAGGTATGATGCAGTTATCTAGTGCAAGGGTAAGTGCTTGGACTTCGTCAAGGACAACGGTCAGCCAGGGAGTGTTTATGGATATTCTCTCCAGGAGTCTCCAATCATTTCTGCGGTGCATGCTCGGAAGATGCTTGATTCTGTCTGTTTTTCCTGTGTGGTCTCTCTGGTAGGGTCGGATGTTAGTGTGCAACGTTTGGAAGAGATTCCTGTGGTGTGTGACTTCTCTGATGTGTTTCCTGACGATCTTCCCGGTCTTCGACCCGATCGAGATGTCGAGTTTGTGATAGATTTGGAGCCAAGCATGCGTCCTATTGTAAAGGCGCCGTACCGGATGGCCTCGCGAAAGCTAGAAGAGTTGCGAATTCAGCTGGATGAGATGTTGGCAAAAGGTTTCATAAGGCCGAGTTCTTCACCTTGGGGTGCACCAGTGCTGTTCGTTAAAAAGAAAGATGGGTCGATGAGGTTATGCATTGACTATAGAGAGCAGAATAAGGTTACTATTAAGAACAGGTACCCTTTGCCGCGAATCGACGATTTGTTTGATCAACTGCGTGGTAGCTCAGTGTTTTCCAAGATTGATCTTCGATCGGGCTATCACCAGTTGAGGATTCGGGAGTCAGATGTTCCGCGGACGGCGTTCCGCTCTCGTCATGGGCATTTTGACTTTTTGGTTGTCATTTGGTTTGACTAATGCGCCCTCAGCTTTTATGGATTTGATGAACAAAGTTTTAAAGGATTTCCTAGATAAGTTTGTGATTGTCTTTATAGACGATGTTTTGGTGTACTCTAAAGATGCGGAGGAGCATGATCGACATTTGCGTCTAGTCTTGGCAACCCTGAGGAACCATAAGTTATACGCCAAGCTGAGCAAAAGCGAATTTTGGTTGCCTCAAGTTTCTTTTCTAGGCCACGTGGTTAATAAGAATGGAATATCAGTGGACCCAGAAAAGATCGATGTTGTTATGGAATGGGCGAGACCTGTTACTCCCAAAGAGATCAGAAGCTTCTTGGGTTTGGCTGGTTATTATAGAAGATTTGTAGAGGGATTCTCTACCTTGTCCGCGCCGTTGACCAAGTTGACGCAGAAGAATGTAGCCTTCATATGGGATGGCAAGTGTGAGAAGGCTTTTGAGGAACTAAAAAGAAGTCTATGTTCGGCTCCAATTTTGTCTTTGCCTACGGAGGGTAGTGAGTATGATATATATGTGGATGCATCGCATGTCGGTCTGTGCTGCGTTTTGATGCAGGGCGGGAAGGTGATTGCGTACGGGTCAAGGCAGCTAAAGACTCACGAGAGGAATTACCCTACGCATGACCTAGAGTTTGCAGCTGTGATCTATGCGCTGAATTTGTGGAGGCATTTGCTATATGGCTCGCAGTGCAAGATTTTCACGGATCATAAGAGTTTGAAGTATGTCTTCACTCAGAAAGAATTGAATCTGAGCTAGCGACGGTGGTTGGAGTACGTGGCCAACTATGATGTTGAAATCCAGTATCATCCGGGCAAGGCTAATGTGGTGGCCGATGCCCCGAGTCGGAAGTCAGGGAAGATTTTCAACCTCTTCGCCGAGCGTCTAGTGGAAGAGTTCCTTTTGATGGACATTTCTGTGGGAAGCTGCGATTCGCAGAATAGCCTGGCAGTGGCAGAACCTTCGTGGATTGCGCTTACGAGACTACATCAGAAGGATGATCCCGATCTTCTGCATTTGTATTTTCGAGCTGAAAAAGGTGAACTACCAGATTTCTCTATAGATGATGCGGGTACCTTGAAGTATCGTGGAAGGTTTTGCATTCCCGCAGTTGGAGATATTCAGGATATGGTGTGCAGAGAAGCCCACGGATCTAGTGTTGCCTACCATCCAGGGTCTACCAAGATGTATCATGATTTAAAGCAGATTACCTGGTGGTGTGGGATGAAGAGGGACATAGCCAGATTTGTTTCTGAGTGTTACACTTGCAGGCGTGTGAAAGCCGACCATGGGAGGCCTGGTGGCAAGCTGACTCCCTTGGAGATTCCGATGTGGAAGTGGGAGAGTATATCGATGGATTTCATTACAGGCTTACCGAGATCTCCTAAGGGGCATGATTCAGTTTGGGTAATCGTAGACAAATTGACGAAGAGTGCTCATTTCGTACCATTTAAGATCGATTATCCGATTAGGAAGATAGACGAGCTGTATCTGGAAGAGGTTGTCAGATTGCATGGTGTACCCGTAAGTATCATATCAGATCGAGACTCTAGGTTCATGTCTCGTTTTTGGAAGCGCCTCCAAGAGGGGTTTGGTACAGATTTGAGATACTCCACAGCTTATCATCCGCAGACCAATAGTCAGACGGAGCGAGTAAATCAGATTGTGGAAGATATGATCCGGTGCTATATTCTGGACCACAGAGGAGCGTGGGACGAGCGCTTGTGGCTTATGGAATTCACATATAACAACAGTTATCAAGAAAGCTTGCAAATGGCTCCTTTTGAAACTTTGTATGGGAGGCGCTGCAGGACTCCCTTGTTTTGGGCTGAGCATGGCGAGGGACCTTTGTTGGGTCCAGAAGCGCTCAAGGAGATGGAAACCGCTGTGAAGCTTATACGGGAAAAGCTTGGGATAGCCCAGGAGAGATATGAGAAGAACGCCAACCGGCGTAGATCAGACTTGGAATTTGTTGTGGGGACTCGGTGTTCTTAAAGGTCTCCCCGTTGATCAGAGTCAAGCGGTTTGGTAGGAACAGGAAGTTGGACCCGACGTACGTGGGGCCGTTTCCGATTGTTGAGCGTATTGGGATATCAGCTTATAGGCTGGCTTTGCCCGCAAATTTCCCTGGCGTGCATGATGACTTCCACGTCAGTCAGCTGCGGAAATGTGTGCTGAATGACATGCAGGTTTTTGATTCTGTGCCTCAGTTGGAGCCGAATCTTTCTTATGTGGAGGTGCCTGTCCGCATTTTGGATTCTCAAGTTCGTGCGTTGCGGAAGAAGACTATTCCTATGGTTAAAGTTTGATGGAGGAATCAGGGTGTGGAAAGCGCGACTTGGGAATTGGAGTCGGCTATGAGGGAGGCTCACCCTCATCTGTTTCCCTGATCTTGTGCCTGGTATGCTCTGCTTTATTCTTATATAGCCCTTTCCTGGCTCTTTCTCTCTCCTCCTTGATAGGAGTGTTGTGAGTAAAGTTTCGAGGCGAAACTTTCTTTTAGGGGGAGTGGCTGTAACGCCCCCGATTTTTCCGTGTTTTGTTTGATCTTTGTCTGGCGTTACGATGTCGTATTTCCAGGTCTTTGTCGTTGTAGAGCGTGGTCTTAGCTCTTAGGGTTCCTTGTGTAGCCTGTTTGTAGCCTGTTAGCAAGATTCCCCAGCTAGCCGGAGTCCGTTTGATGACACGGTTGGGCCTCTTAGGGAATGCTTGTGTATTTGGCTTCGGGTGGTGATATCCCGGGTTTTTGTTCGTCGAATGTTAATTTCGACTTCGCAGTTATGTTCGTAGCGTGGGTTTTTAGCTGCGATGTGAATTTCATCAATTTCCGAGATGTTTCGGGTCTCGCGTCGTTTTGATATTGCGTGTAAGTAATTAGTATGTATTGATTGTTTATTATTAAAACTGATCCCTATATATAGCCTTAGGTTAGAAATTAGGGCTCGGTTCATTGCTTTTGTTTCATTTTCTCTTTTGGAAGGAGCCGCCGCCTGTACGAGAGGAAGAGAACCGCCGGACTAGCCTAGCCTTCGGACGCCGATTCCGGGAGATTTAGCGGTCGAAATTCGATTTCGAGAGTGGATCTGGATTGCTCTCGCCTGGATCTGCATTCTTTCTGTTCCTTAGCTTGGTGCTCTGCGGCTAGATCCGAGAGTGAGGGAAGTCGCCGGCCAAGATTTTCCGGTATTGAGGCAAGTGATGTTCCCTCATCCTTGCCATAACTGATCCTTGTTTTCTTCTTTATTAAATTTTATCTCTCTCATGCTTAGATCCTAGGTGTACGCTAGGGTTCGTCCCCGATTATACTGTGGTTAGTGTAGAGAAGTTCCAGTTAAATCTCAGTTTTTCCTGAGGGATTGTGTCTATTAGGGACGGATTTGGTATGTTTCAGTTCCAGTGGTTGCTATTGCCGATGGATGATGAATTTTAGAGAGGGGCTTAGTTCTCATTTTGGTTGGTTGCTGGGTCTAGCGCCTGTAGCCAGTCGGGGTGTCGACACCTTGTGTGGACACCAGCCAGTTGTGGTGTCGACACCTTGTGTCGACACCGGCCAGTCGGGGTGTCGACACTTTGTGTCGACACCGGCAGCGGTAGTGTCGACACTTTGTGTCGACACAGGCCGCAGTGGTGTCGACACTTGGTGTCGACACCAGCAGCGACAGTGTCGACACCGGCCGCAGTGGTGTCGACACTTTGTGTCGACACTTTGTGTCGACACCGGCCGCAGTGGTGTCGACACTTGGTGTCGACACCAGCAGTGGTAGTGTCGACACCTTGTGTCGACACCTGCCGCAGTGGTGTCGACACTTTGTGTCGACACCCGCAGCGGTGGTGTCGACACTTTGTGTCGACACCTGCCGCAGTGGTGTCGACACTTGGTGTCGACACCGGCAGTGGTAGTGTCGACACCTTGTGTCGACACCGGCATGTTGTGGCGTCCACACATCGTGTCGACGCTGGTTGTTGTGCTGGTTTTGGGGTTAGGTAAGACTCGGGGTTGGTTCGGGTTAGGCGTGCAAGGCCGCATCGGTTGGACCCGACGTTTTTTGCCTTGGGTTCGTGTGTTTCTTAGGATTGTTAGTGTGACTTCTCCCTAGGGGGGGTATTGGGTGTTCGGCTAATTTCTGCATGCCGACTCTTGGGTTGTGGCAGGTGGTGGAGTTTTGGTGTCCTCTAGAGGGGTGGTTTTCTGTGGAGAGCTGTGGCCACCGCCTTTTGCCCCGGTTTGGGTTGGCGTGTGTGGGACCCTAGTGCTGCCACTGTTTGACCCCTTAACCCTTTTTGGATCTGGTTTTGCTTATGTATTCAGATCCATATTTTGACCACTGCCATTTACCCACGTGTTAGGACTATTAGTCCCTTTCCTGTTTATGTTTTCTTTTTCTTTTGGCATATATGTATATGTATTGTTGCTGTTGCAGTCTCTTTTGGTAGGGCATATTGGTCTTATTGCTCGCCCTTGGTGTGCTCTGCTGTGCTTTAGACAGTACTCTTTTCTTACTATCATCCCCTTTCTTTTGCTTATAGCAGTTGTTGCCGGGATTGGTAAACCCTTCTTATTTGTTCATAAATCTAATGCTCTACATATCTTTTGATTGTTTTCTTGCTGAGCTGTTCTTTTCTTGAATGCCTCAGGTCCAGGTGGTAGCCAGTTCAGCGGCAAGATCTTTTGGAGGGGCTTGTCGGTAGCCTCTTGGGTAGCTTAGTTAGCTGATCAATGATTTCTATGAGGTAGTTCTTTACCTTTCTGTATAGACATACATACTCACCAGTGGGTTCGTGTCAGGTTGTTGACGCCCACTGGTGGCTTCTTGCGATGCTGGTGTGCACTTAAACTGTTATTTTGTTTGCCTATATGTGGTTGTTTACTTGCTCCTGGGAAGGATTTATGCTAGGTTGCATGTTAGATATTTTTAAACCCTAAAAGCATTAATATATGTACCTCATGCATAACATATTCATAAAACAAAGACACTATTCTTCCTTAGTGTAAAAACACTATCTTCCATACTAACTATATTCACCTTAGATTCGTGCATACCATGAGTCGTCCCTCGGGGACGCTTATGCTCGTTAAGGGTGTCAACTTAATTGAACCAAAGTATTTTCCGCTGCGTAAAAATATACTTTTATTTGTGGACTAGCTGATCCACCGTGCCGAGGGATACGGCCTTTCAACATAACTAGTTTTTTTCTTAATTAATCAACGATTTTCCTTAAAAACCAAGGTCTGGAGTTTTGCCTGAGCGTGTGCAGTTATCCCCTGCATGACGTGGCATCACGGCACGTGTTTTCTCTTCCTCTGATACTATTTCTTCGTTGAGAAAATGCGGGTTGTGACAGTGAAGATGCTGAAGTGTCAGGATTCACCGTTAATGTGCCCTGATTGCACGGGGTGTTTGGCTATGCGAGCCTACACCTGTGGCGAAATGTAATTGCACTTTATTGTTTAGCTGGGCTAATGTTACGCAGGGAAAGAGCACCGCCGTCCTGAGTAAGGGGCGGGGTCGTTATAATTTGGTCAGCTTTTGCTGACTGTTGCATTGTTTGCCACCGTGAGGTGGAATGTTGCTTGCAGGTGCTGCAGAGTCGAGTGCAAGTTAGTGGGCTGGAGCCCATGTTGTTGTGCTGGCCCTTGAAGGCCGTAAAGAATATTTGTTTTTATTTTGTCATGTGTGGCCGGTCTGCGAACCGATGTATGTAAGACACTATCTTATTAAGTGAATATTTGTAAGGCCGTAAGGCCGTGTACCCTTTCAGTGTATGTGGTTTCATTCCTGTTATGTGGATGTGGACATTCATGATTATGGATTTAAGTTTTGGGTTCTTTCAACTATTTAAAAGCTTCCGCTAGAATGCTCTGTGTAGGACGAGTAGTCTTAATTGGAATGTTTGGTTATTAATACGTATCCCTTCTGTATGTCCGTAGTATATGGCGTCGGGTTCCAGCTGGACCTTCTGTTATATGACATACGACGGATGGGGGTGTTACAATTCGGTATCAGACTTCTGGTTACGGTCAGGCTTAAATGAATACATGGACGAATTCTTTTAAGGGTTGGTGAGCACATGTGTGCGTCATCATTATAAAATTAAAAAAAACCCATGAATGTCCACTTAGGAATGAAAAATACACGTGTTTGAGGAACCTGCGTGTTCCTATAATTGTTTTTTGCAATTCCGTTTGGTCACTTATTGGTGTCTTGTACGACTATAGGTGGCCGGGAGTGGCGCAGAGCCGACATAACATTTGGTTTATGAGGATTATAGTGCACCCAGCGACGTGCTTGAGACCCCTCCATCGTTTTAAACCATAAGAAGGATTGTTGAAGTGGTGCTCGCTGTGACTAGTGCACAGTAGTGAAGGAATGTGCAACACTTTGTCCCTGAGATGACTTCAATGTCGGGTGGTGTGTTGGATCAAGTGACATTTAGAAGGCCATCAGGTCAGCCATTAAACATGTGCTTAGTGCAGGGTACGCACTCGGTTGATGAGTACTTGCAGGCGTTTCTTTTGATAAGCCGCTACCCATGCTTTGGGTTGGAGAACGAGCAGTCTATAGTCGATAGATTCTATAATGGTCTGCGTGACGAACTGTAAATTCTACTACTAGGACCAAAACTATTGGGATTCCGAGCCTTGGTGGAGTCGGCTAGATCTTTGGAAGTAGATATGGGGAAAATTCACCAGATACCAGTGAGTAGGGTATCGAACTCTGCAAGCCCTATGAGGGCTGCAACTCGCAGAACGCTGAAAAAGAGGGTTAGATCATCGACTGACAAGGTTACTTACAACTGTCATACTTGTGGCAAGAAAGGGAACTTTGCCCGATATTGTCGTAATGACGCACAGAAGATAAAGAAAGCTAAGAAAGCAGCAACCATTGGGAGGAAGGCAATTACATGTTTTAACTGTGCGAAGCCAGGAAATTTTGCCTGAAACTGTTGGCACGGACGACGGAAGTCCGAGAAGAAATCTGGAGATAACTACGAGGAGAAGGGCAAGGGGTCGAAGGCAATCGCATCGCACTATGCCCCAACCCAGCCAAAAGTTTACAACCTTAGCCAGCAGGAAGCCACAAAGTAGTTTGACATGGTGACTGGTATGTATAGCAGGTTAGCTTTAAATATTTGTTTCCCTACACATTTTAGCCTATGACTGATTGTGTTAGGTTTGTTTAGATTGTCGATTGTCCGGCAAGAGCACTGTTCGGTTCGGAAGTTTTGCATCATTTCTATCTGAAGAGTTTCTATCGCGCAGCAGAGTATTTCCTTCGATGGAAAAGGTCAAATTGGATGGGCTGCTGCATACGGGTGCCATATGCATGCGGATAGAGCTTGTGGCATTAGGGTAGGCATGGGAGTCACGTCGATGACTGAGAGCATCGCTATTGTTGATAGTTGCGTGCGATGTGATCTTTGTTATGGGCTGGCTCTCGGAGCAGCAAGCATGCATTGATTGTAGTTCCAAGGAGGTCAGTTGGGAGCTAGTCATGAAATGGCATTTGCGGGCGTGAAAGCGGTCGAGCAAGACGTTGACGTCTTCCCCTCAGGTGATTAAGGAAGTTCGGTCTGGGGCAGAGCGGTTTGTCACACTAGTGCAGACTTCGACGCCTAAGCCAAGTCTGGTCAGTATCCTAGTTGTGTTCGAGTATCCTGATGTGTTCCCAGATGATCTCCCAGGAGCCCCTCCTCAGCGGGAGATTGATTTTACTATTGAGCTGGTGCCGGGTGCCAAACCGGTGTCAAGCTCCCCCGTATCGAATAGCGCCATGAGAGATGGCAGAGTTGAAGGTGCAAATACAATGGTTGTTGGAGCAAGGGTATGTGCGTCCACATTTGTCACCTTGGAGCGCACCAGTCCTTTTCCTCAAGAAGAAAGATGGGAGTTTGCGACTTTGCATTGACTATCGGGAATTGAACAAGCTTACGGAAAAGAATAAGTATCTGATTCCAAGGATTGACGATCTATTTGATCAGTTGGTTGGGTCAACGGTATATTCGAAGTTGGATCTGAAGTCCGGTTACTATCATTTGAGGATAAGGGAGAGCGAAATCCCAAATACAGCATTCAGTACGCGGTTTGGGCATTACGAGTTCATGGTCATGCCGTTTGGTTTGACCAATGCGCCATCCGTGTTTATGGATCTGTTGAACAGGACGTTTAGAGGGTACCTGGACCGTTTTGTGATAGTATTTATCGATGATATCCTGGTGTTGGAGACGTTGAGGAGAAACCAGATGTATTCTAAGTTCTCCATATGTGAATTCTGGTTATCCTGCATAGCGTTCATTGGTCATGTTGTTAGTGGACAAGGGATAGCTGTGGATCCGGCGAAGATAATGGCTATACGGGAGTGTCCTGCTTTGACTACAGTGGCGGAGGTCCGGAGCTTTCTGGGGCTTGCTGGCTACTACAGGCGCTTCGTAGAGAACTTCTTGCGGATAGCGCTATAACTCACGACCTTAACTAGGAAGAATCAGAAGTTTCTGTGGTCTTCGAAGTGCGAACATGCTTTTGAAGAGTTGAAGAGGCGGTTATCTACAATGTCTATTTTATGTTCCCCAAATGGAACCGAAGGGATCGAAATCTATAGTGATGCTTCGGCAGTGGTTTGGGCTGTGTTCTGCTACAACATGGGAGTATGATGGCCTAAGGTTCACGACAATTGAAGGCTCACGAGAGAAATTATCCGGTCCATGACTTGGAGTTAGAGGCCGTGATATTTGCTCTAAAGCTGTGGAGGCACTATATGTACGGTGTGAAAGTCGATATATACACCGATCATAAGAGCTTGAAGTACCTGTTAGATCAAAAGGATCTGAACATGAGGCAGCGGAGGTGGATGGAGTTTCTAGGGGACTACACCTTCAAGATACACTATGTGCCAGGGAAAGGTAATGTAGTGGCGGATGCGTTAAGTCGTAAGGTTCCTGCACAGGCCAACTGGTTATCTGTACATGATGAGAGTTTAGTCCGTGAGTTGGAGGCTTTGGAGATATCTTGCATCGCCAAGCAGTCTAGTACTGAGGCGAAACTGTTTTGGACCGAGGTGCAGTGTGACCTAGCTGATAGACTTCGGCAGGCTTTGATTCAGGATAACACCATGAAGCGGATCTTGGATGAATCATTGGATGGGTCAAATTCCCAGTTTGTTGTTGAGGATGGGTTGCTAAGGAAGGACGGTCGCCTATGCGTTCCTAGTGCGGATAATCTTCGGGAGGAGTTGATGTATGAGGCTCATCATACCAAGTACTCAATCCACCCGGGAAGCACGAAGATGTATAGAGACATGAAGAAATTTTTTTGGTGGCCAGGATTGAAGAAGGATGTAGCACTTTATATGGCCAAGTGCCAAACTTGTGCCTTGGTGAAGGCGGAGTGCCAAAAGCCCGGAGGTTTCCTAAAGTCCTTGCCTATCCCGGAATGGAAATTTGACGACATATCTATGGATTTTGTGCATGGTTTGCCAAAGTCGCGGAGGGGAAACGACGCCATCTGGGTGGTGGTAGATAGGTTGACAAAGGTGTCGCACTTCATCCCTATCAGGAAGGAAGATTCGGTGGAAAGGTTGGCAAAACTCTATGTGGAGAATATTGTACGGTTGCATGGTGTGCCCCGCAGTATTGTTAGTGAACGAGATGGACGCTTCACGTCGAATGACTGGAGGTTGTTGCATAGTCTGTTGGGTACTAAGCTAAAGTTCAGCACAACCTTTCATCCGCAGATGGATTGCCAAACCGAGAGGGTCAATCAGACGTTGGAGGACATGCTTCGCATGTGCGTCCTAGATTTTGGAAAGCAGTGGGAAGATCACCTGTACATGGTGGAGTTTTGGTATAATAACAGCTTTTAGGCGAGTATTCTGATGGCGCCTTTCGAGGCCTTGTACGGGAGAAAGTGTCGCACGTCGTTGTCTTGGTTGGAGACGGGCGAGTCGAAGCTTTACAAAGGTCAAGCGGTGGAAGTTGCCACTACAGTGATACGAATAATTCAGGAATTGTTGAAGATCGCTCAGGACAGACTGTCAAAGTACTATAACGCCAAGCATAGGAACGTGGAGTTCAGTGTTGGCGACTGGGTGTACTTGAAAATCAAACCGTCCAAGGGTGTCTCGCGGGTTCGACGCTTGAAGAAGCTGAGTCTGAGATACCTTGGACCATTTGAAATGCTGGAGCGTGTTGGCGAAGCAGCGTATAGATTGAAGTTGCCGGTGGAGTCGAGGGGGCTACACGATGAGTTCCACGTATCGTTGTTGCGTAAGGCGGTGCAAGAGCCTTCGCAGATAGTTGTAGTTGATCAAGTGCCAGTTGATTACGAGTTGACGACAAAGGTCAAGCCTATACGTATAGAAGACGTTGAAGTCAAGCGACTCCGCAACAAGGATATCCTAATGGTTAAAGTCCGTTGGGATAATTGCGGACGTGAGGAGCTTTCTTGGGAGCGAGAGCAAACTATGTTGGAGGAATACCCCGAGTTATTTCGTTCAGGTAACTTGTAATTTTTGTACCTTTACTTAATTTCGGGACGAAATTCCTTAAGTGGGTGAGATTTGTAACGCCCCGAAAATTGTATTTTAGTTGGTCGCGTAAAAAGGGATTGTGGTGCCTATATAGGGGTACACGGCCTAGGACACGGGCGTGTCTAAGGCCGTGTCTGGCTGGTGTTTTGGTCGTTTTCATCCCGAGAAGGACACAGCAAGTAACACGGCTTAATGACACGGGCGTGTCATGTGACACGGGCGTGTGCCTACCCGTGTCAGTACCCGTGTTTCCAAGGGTCGTGTCGGATGGCGTGGCGATTATATGTGACACGCCCCTGGACACGGGCGTGTCGAGGACCCGACACAGCCGTGTCGAGTGAGACACGGTCGTGTCTGAACCGTGTGAGTGTTTGTGTTTGACGATCGTGCCTGGATCGAGGCACACGGCCTGGGAGACGGCCGTGTGCCAAGCCGTGTTCGGCTCATGTCTGTTGATTTTTGAGCGGATCAGAGCCGTTTGATTTCTTTATTTAAAATCCGACGACCCAGGTCGTTTCCTGCTCTGTTAAGGCCGTGAATGGGAGTTGAATCCTTCATTTCTCTCCAAAGCTTTCTCTTTCCAAGGAGTTAGAGCAAGGAGAAATAAGGAGGAGGATTCTGGCCGCCGGCGGAGCATCGGAGCACCGTTTTGAGATCTGAGAGCAGATCTGTGGAGGAAAGTTCGTTGCGAAGATTTCTATCCGTGTAGTTTTTCCATGGCGCCAAAGTGTACTACAAGGGTAACGATTCTCAACTTGAGCATGTGAAGCTCTTCCTTTTTGCATAGGGAAAACCCGCTCCCGCGAGTGTGCGGTGAGTGTGCGGTGTTCCTTGGGGTTGACGGGAATAGTCCCCCTTGTGTTGCATATAGAGTCCGGAATCGAAGTACGGGCATAGACATTGTGTGTGAAGCCTACCCGGACATGTATTGTCTGGATCGGTGATGTTGCATTTGATATGTTTTGTCGAGAAGACTCCGTGCTTTGGGTTTTCGGGTTTCTATGCGGTAGATTGTAGCAGGGATCCTTAGGGATTAACTCCAAGGCGCACACAAAAAGCTGAGCGGAAACGTGTTCTGCTAACTTGGCGGTCTAGGAACAGGCCTTGAACATAACTGGGTTATGTGATTGTTTAGAAATGGAAGGATCCGAGAGAAGCTTGGCTCGTGCGTACGTCTAAGGTGTACTACGCGTTGTGAGTAATGGGCAAGTGGAATCAGACCTGGGCTTTGTGGTTCGGTGCGATAGACCCGAAAAGGGCACTGGCCGTTGGGATAGTCGGGAGCCTTAGACAGTGGTCAGAATGGCTAAATGCTCACGTGGTTGCCATCTTGGTGGTGGTGGTGAAGACGCTGAAGTGTCAGGATTCACCATTAATGTGCCCTGAGTGTACAGGGTGTTTGGCCATGCGAGCCTACACCTGTGGCGAAATGTAATTGCACTTTATTGTTTAGCTAGGCTAATGTTATGCAGGGAAAGAGCACCGTCATCCCGAGTAAGGGGCGAGGTCGTTATAATTTTGTCGGCTTTTGCTGACCGTTGCATTGTTTGCCACCGTGCGGTGGAATGTTGCTTGCAGGTGCTGCGGAGCCGAGTGCAAGTTAGCGGGCTGGAGCCCATGTTGCTGTGCTGGACCTTGAAGGCCGTAAAGAATAGTTGTTTTTATTTTGTCATGTGTGGCCGGACTACGAGCCGATGTATGGAAGACACTATCTTATTAAGTGAATATTTGTAAGGCCATAAGGTCGTGTACCCTTTCAGTGTATTTGGTTTTCATTCCTGTTGTCTGGATGTGGACATTCCTGATTATGGATATAAGTTTTGCGTTCTTTCAACTATTTAAAAGCTTCCGCTAGAATGCTCTGTGTAGGACGAGTAGTCTTAATTGGAATGTTTGGTTATTAATACGTAACCCTTCCGTCTGTCCATGGTATATGGCGTCGGGTTACAGCTGGACCTTCTGTTATATGCCATACGACGGATGAGGGTGTTACACACCAGTACTTACTATCACACCCAATCATATCACAACATTAGAAGGTCTTTCCTGGCCATACAAGTACTTCCTGCTACTCCCCTTCACTGGTATAACCCCGCAATTATCACAAATGTCAAGGGTATTTTCCTGTCTTACCACGCCAGTACTTCCTGCTACTCCCCTTCACAGGTACCACCCATGAACATCAAGCATTACAAAGGATATTTCCTGGACTTCCAATCCAGTACTTCCTACTACTGCCCTTCACAGGT
This sequence comes from Platanthera guangdongensis, assembly GCA_039583875.1. Classification (NCBI taxonomy): domain Eukaryota; kingdom Viridiplantae; phylum Streptophyta; class Magnoliopsida; order Asparagales; family Orchidaceae; genus Platanthera; species Platanthera guangdongensis. Next base: position 132,240,759 of record CM077152.1, read on the forward strand.
ACAACTCAATAGCACAAGCATCACAAGGGTATTTTCCTGGACTACCACTCCAGTACTTCCTACTACTTCCTTTCACAGGTTTAACCCATCGACTCCTAAACAACACGTTTATCATGGAGTCTTCTCCGGTGCGTATATGCAACATCACCAATCCAGACCAACCTGTCCAGATGTGCTTCACATAGCATGCCTATTCCATACTCCTTTTCCGGATCTATATACCAAATGAGTGGGGATTCCATGAATCAACCCAAGAGACTCCCATGCCAAGCCACCCTCTAGTGGGGGAATCATATGCACATGCCAAAAATGAATCCTCCACATGGCTATGAAGAAATGTCGTTACCCTTGAAGACCACTTCGGTGCCATGAGCTCCTAGTAGGCTGGAAAGAACCGCAACAGCGTTTCCTCCACAATACTGGCCTTAGATCTCTAGCCGGAAGTCCACAGCACCACCGGTAGCCGGTTCTCCTTCCTCCTCCTCCTTCTTCCTCTCTTTCTCTATCTCAAGGAGTTTAGAAAGATTAAGGCCAAAAAGGAAATTGAGAACTTCCTTCTCATCCATGGCCTTAGGGAAGTAGGGAGGCACCTCAGCCATTGGATCACAGCTCAAGAAAAGGACAGCCATGATTTTTCCACAAAATCATATTTTTTGCCTGACACGGCCTGTGACACGCCCGTGTTCAAGACCATGTACCCAAAGGGGTGCTCAACCGACTTATCCAGACCAGTACACTCCCACGTGATACGCCCTTGTCATGGGCTGTGTCACCTGACACGCCTTCAGACACGCCTGTGTCTGTGGCCGTGTACTTGAGGCTGCACAAAATCGACTTCAACCCGAGCGGGACACGGCTAGTGACATTCCCGTGTCCCGGGCCGTGTACCCAAGCACACACCCGTGTCATGCCCGTGTGCACTAGGCCTTAATGCCTTGGGCTCATCCAGAAAAGGATACGGCCTGTGACATGCTCGTGTCACAGGCCGTGTGCCCATACACGGCACTGGACACGCCCCAGCTCCACTTCGTCGAGCTGAGTTCGTCGACCCGTAGAGAACATGGCCTCTGACACACCCGTGTCAGAGGGCGTGTGCCCTCAATGTAACGCCCCCGATTTTTCGATGATTTATTTGTTTGGGAACGTCAGATTTATGACGTCGTGGTGTTACTTTTAACGTCGATTTGACGGCGCAATGTCGATAAGGCAATTTCGCGTCCGTGCGGTTGAGTAGGCCGAATTCTTGTTGTAATGGGAAGATTTTGCATTTGGAATTTAAGTTAAGTAATTTTGGACTTGCTTGTCAAGTTTCATCGCAATCCGAGCATTTTTGGAGTCTCGGCGCGCGATTGAAGTTTTGGGTTGTTTATGTTCGCCGTATACTTCGAAGATTAATATCTTGGGAATGGCTCGTCGGATTCTGGTTTTAACTTCGCCGTTGAGTTCGTAGCATTAGTGTTTGCCTACGGCGTGAGTTTCGTTTACTTCGGCGCTCGTTCGGGCTTCCGTGCTGAGTCGTCTCGAGAAGCTGTGGTTCTACTCGATTAGCCCGTTTTAGATTTCTTACTCGGGCGCCTTTTTGGGGGCAAAACGGCGTTGTATCAAAATATGGTCAACATGAAATTTGTTCGTCTCGATGATATCTACAACTTTCATGTTGACCACTTTTCGATTTGAGGTCGTTTTAAACCCCTAATTCTGTTTTTTCTGCAATAACTCGAGTGGTAGGCTGCTACTCGAGTATATGCTGCTTCTACTCGAGTAAGTCATATTTTTACACGGGTAATGAGCCCCTACTCGAGTATATTGTGTTAATACTCGAGTAGGTATGTTATTACTCGAGTAGGTATGTTACTACTCGAGTAGGTATGTTGTTACTCGAGTAGGTATGCTGCTACTCGAGTAGGTATGCTGCCACTCGAGTAGGCTGTTTTCTGTCTGAGTTCAGAGGCCGTTTTGAGGGTCAAACGACGTCGTATCAAAAATGGTCAACATGAAATTTGTTCGTCTCGACGAGATCTACAACTTTCATGTTGACCACTGCTCAATTTGAGGTCTATTTAAACCCCTAATTCCGTTGTTTCCGCTATAACTCGTGTGGTGAGCTGTTACTCGAGTATGTGCTAGTTCTACTCGAGTAAGTCATGTTTTTACTCGAGTAATGAGCCCCTACTCGAGTATATTGTGTTACTACTCGAGTAGGTATGTTATTACTCGAGTAGGTATGTTACTACTCGAGTAGGTATACTGTTACTCGAGTAGGTATGATGCTACTCGAGTAGGTATGCTGCCACTCGAGTAGGCTGTTTTCTGTCTGAGTTCAGAGGCCGTTTTGAGGGTCAAAACGGCATCGTATCAAAAAATAGTCAACATGAAATTTGTTCGTCTGGACGAGGTCTACAACTTTCATGTTGACAACGTTTTGATTTGAAGTAATACTATACCTCTATTTTGGGTTCCCGCAAAACTGCTCGAAATAAACCGTTTTTGGCAAAACATTTTATAAACATATATATATATATATATATATATATATATATATATATATATATATATATATATATATATATATATATATATATATTAGGTCTTAGGTTTTAGAACCAAAATTCATCTTCTCAGTTATTTTTCTCCCGAACCAGAGCAGCGAGCGAGAGAGAGAGTTTCTTTTTCGTGAATCTTCCGGTGGCCGCCGACGGTTCTCCGGTGCTCGAAATCTTCAACCGAACTTAGATCCGGAAAGCTCTCGCCGAGAGCTAGCTATCGTGGTAATTTCTTCCCCATTCCTTGAGTTTTTTTCGTTAGGGTTTTTCGGCCCTAACCCCTTTTCCACCATTTTTGTCTAGATCTCAACCTCTCCCGCATCCTTTTGCCCTGATCTACGACGTGGAGTGATTCGGTGGACTTTTCCGGTAAAACCAAGGCAAGTGGTGGTTTCTCCTCGTTTCTCCTTGTCCGATTCGATGGTAACGACTATGTTTTTCACATCCCCTAACATTTTCTACAATTATTCTTCCAAATTCTTGCTATTATTAACCGTTCTGTTGATCACATGTCGTTATGATGTTTTGCCGTGCTAAACTCGATCTTGTCTATTTATGTTTAATCGTTCTTGAAGTGTTTTAGCGATGGTTAAGTAACTTAGCTCTCGTTATCAAACGTTTTAGAGTTTAATTAGGGTTGTAAATCGTTCCTAAGGGTTGATTAACCGCGTCTTGAGTTCTCTAATGTCAAGTAGAGTTTGTCGAGCCAAATCCCGAGATATTTGTGTTATGTTTTTTTTTGGGTTTCTTGAATGCGGGAGTTAGTGGATGATTCCACCTCCGCGGTATTTATTACCTTCATTAGTGCCCTGTGGAAGTCTACCTGGTTTTTGGATGCCTGCGGTGTATGGTGGAGAGCATGAGACTCCCTCGCAGTTTGATGGATAATATATCCGTTTGTTTTGAGTGGTGTGTCCAAGAGTGACCACTACTCCTTTGTTTTTCGGGGGTGTGTCCAAGAGTGACCACTTCGCCATATTTTTGGGGTAGAGTCAACCACAGGTGCCTAATGAAGGTTTTGTAGTTTCTCTCTGAAGAGATATTTTTGTAGTCACCTTATAGCCATGTGCATCTAGTGCACCCTTGTGGACGTGAAAAATCACGAAGGTGTTCTTTTCCTATTGATGCCCTGTTTTCTTTTGATCATTACTTCATTGCTTTTGGTCTTGGGTTGGTACCCCTGTTGACCTTTGTTTATTTTGGCTTATTACTTTTCCTGCCACTACTTGTACCTTCTTGCTGAGGTATTCTGTTTTTTTGGAATGCCTCAGGTTCAGAGCTGTAGCAGTTAGCAGTGCCGGTGTTGGATTTCTGGAGGTAGTGTTGGTCGTGGTTGTTGTCTCGTTATGGCGAGGTAGTTTGTTGTTGGTTTTGTTTTTTCCTAGTTCAGACATACTTTTGTACGTGGGTTCGTGTCAGCTTGTTGGCGCCCACTGATTGTTAGTTGTTGATACTTGCTAGCTGCTCATTTATTTAAAAGTGGATGTGCTTTGCTTGCTCTCTGGGAGGATTTATGCTAGGAATGCATGTTAGGTATTTTCAACTATAAAAATGTACTACTATTACTTCATACATTACATGATTTGAAACTCTAACCCGTTACTTTTAGCGACCGTAAAAGCTATCTTTCCTACTATAATAAATTTAGAGTTCTGCATGACATGAGTTGTCCTTTGGGGACGTTTATTCTCATGTAGGATGTTTGAGTTAATGTAATCAAGTATTTTTCCACAGCGTATCTTATATTTTGATTCGTGGACTAGATGAGCCACTAAGCCGAGGGATACGGCTAACTTCTACTCGTGACTGATTTTTCCTTAAAACAACTTAAAAAGGAACCTTTCTTCATTGTCAGTTGGTGTCTGCCAGAGCGCCCGCAGTTATGCCCTGCTGACGTGGCATCATGACGCACATTTTCCCTTACTCTGATAAACTTGAATTGCGGTGAAAATGCGGGTTGTGACAGTTGGTATCAGAGGGAGGTTGCTTGACAATTTGTCGGGCAACCTTTCCTTGTTGGTAATAGGTGTTTAGCATCATATCATACACACACCGATATGTCATCAGCACGTCTTGGCCGAAGCACGAACACTACACTCTTAGCATAACATGAAGTATACGGGGCATATTATGTAGTATGGGATGCATAATATGTGTTTGTATATGGATCCATCATAGGGGCAACATATGATGGTTATGTAGTATGGGATGCATAACCTCACCACATGAATGGGACTAGCACGTTTCTTTTTCGTTGCATGAGAATGTCATGTAGTATGAGATACATAACATTTTCATGCGTACGCCGCTCATAACATGCGTTAGGGCCTTTTTAGAATGCATAGCACCATCATGCATAGCATAACATTGCATAAGCACAACGTGTCAAGCTAAAGATTTGCGGGATGACATATGTACACACATGGTTTTAAATCAAAAAAAATGAATATGAATACATGCATTCATGTAATAGGCACAAGAGTCAATAGGATGAGAGGATATCATCCTAAGTAGGACATAACATCATTATAAAATCCCAAAGCAAGTTGCAGCGTAAGCAAGTGTCTTTTAAGTATGGTCTAAACTAGTTGTGTGGCTTTGTTGTAAGCTAGGATTTTGATGAGTTGTTCGTTTGATTTTTTTAGAAATGCCGCCAAAGCGTCCTGCGACGAGGTCGACTCCCCAGTCGGAGGGTGAGTCATCAGGTGCGCAAAGCGATGCGCTTATCGAGAGTCTGCGTCAGAGCAATGAGGCTCTGTCAAGGCAAGTAGTTGCGATGCAATCGCAAATTGAGTCCGTGTTGTCTGCCACTCCCGCGCAGCAACCCTTAGTGCAAGAGCCTGCCTTGGGCCAAGCTGTGCCCGATTCACCTACTCCTCTGGTGGCCCCGATGGTGATACCCCCAGAAATGAATTTCATATCGCACTTCCAGCGATTGGGACCTCCCACCTACGACGAGAGTGCTGACTTTATGATTTTAGATGATTGGATCATCTCCATCGAGGAGATTTTTTCATATTCCGGAATTCTAGAAGCCCAGCGAGTGATGATTGCAGCCTATCAGTTAAAAGGTCTGGCGAAGAGTTGGTGGATTCGGGAAAGAGAGAGCCTAAAGGAAGGCTGTACTTGGGAATCTTTTAAGAAGATGTTGCTGAAAAAGTTTCTGCCCTCGGTCGAGCAAGACCGCCTGATGAATAACTTTCTGCATCTAAAGCAGAGACAGCGCACCGTGAGCGACTACGAGATTGAGTTTAGCAAACTGAGCAGGTTTGCTCCGGATTTGGTAGTTTCTGAAGAGGGTAGAGTGAAACGTTTCTTGGGAGGACTACGAAGCGACGTCCAGCAGTTGGCATGCGCTTACCAAGCTGAAAGTTACGGTGAAGCAGTGGAAGCCACTTTAAAAGTGGAGGCGATTGAAAACGCCAAGAATCGCGGTGCTGCGGCAAGGAAGGAGAAAAGAAAAGGTGTTGAGGATGGTAGCTCTAGTGCATTTTCCCCTTCTTCGAAAAAGAAAATTAAGGATGTGTGTAGCTTCTGTGGTCGACCTGGCCACCCCTACGATAGGTGCTTCAAGAGGACTACAACCCTGAAGCAGCAGGTGCATGCCATCCAAGGTGCACCCAAGGGAGAGCTTGTGTGCTCGTTCTGTGCAAGGAAGGGTCATGATGTGACTCGTTGCTGGATGAAAGAAAGGGTTTGCTTCCAGTGTGGGCAGAAGGGACACCAGAAGTCTTTGTGCCCCCAGTCTCAGCCCCCACTGCAGCCTGCCCCACTTCGAGCTCTGCCGCCGCCGCCAAGCCTGGATAACGGAAAGGGAAAGCTGAACGTGATGACCAGTGAGGAAGCCCAATCCTCTACGCAAGTGATATCAGGTTAGCCTCAGTTTAATCTATCCTCATTTAATTATCCTTGTTGCCCTAGTTATTGTTCGTTTAGTTACGTATGTTACGGTTTTAGGGGAGTTTAAGGTGCGAAATAGGTGGGCACGCGTTCTATTCGATTCGGGGGCCACCCATTCCTTTGTGGCCCGGAGATTTGTCGATAAGCACCATCTGAGTGTGGACCAATTAGGAGGCTCCTTCAATGTCAAGCTCCCTTCCGGTGATTCGGTGATATCTAACCAAGGAGTTCTGAGATGCCCTATCTGTCTTGGCAATTTTCTGGCTTATGCGGATCTGATGGTTTCGGATCTGTGTGATTTTGACATAATTCTGGGCATGGACTGGCTGTCCAAGTATGATGCGGTCATCCAATGCAAGGCTAAGCGATTGGATTTCAGAATGGACGACGGACAACCTATGAGCGTCTATGGATTTCAGGACAGTGTTTCTCCTATCATTTCTGCGGTTCGTGCTTATCGTGCTATAGGGTCTGGTTGCGAGGCATTTTTGGTTTCTATTTCTGCTCTGGAAACAGCTTTTGTTACGCCACGTCTTGAGGATGTCTCGGTGGTGCGAGAGTTTCCAGATGTCTTTCCTGATAGTCTTCCAGGACTTCCTCCTGAAAGGGAGATAGAGTTTGTGATAGACCTCGAACCGGGCACTCGTCCCATTGCTAAAGCACCGTAACGTATGGCTCCGCGTGAGTTGGATGAGTTGCGTACTCAGTTCGATGAGTTGCTGAGGTGTGTTTTTATTAGACCAAGTACTTCTCCATGGGGTGCTCCTGTTTTGTTCGTCAATAAGAAAGATGGATCGATGAGACTTTGCATCGATTATAGGGAATTGAACAAGGTAACGATTAAGAATAGATATCCCCTGTCAATGATTGATGATTTGTTTGACCAATTGCGTGGTAGCTTGGTATTTTCAAAAATCGATTTTCGCTCAGGCTACCACCAGTTGAGGATTCGAGAGGCAGATATTCCTCGAACCGCTTTTCGTTCACGACATGGACATTATGAGTTTCTGGTGATGTCTTTTGGTTTAACCAATGCACCTTCTGCCTTCATGGATTTGATGAATCGGGTGTTTAAGGATTTCTTGGACCGATTTGTTATTGTGTTCATAGATGATGTCTTGGTGTACTCTCGCAATGTTGAGGAGCATACTCAGCATTTACGTCTGGTTTTGTCGACCCTGAGGGAGCATAAGTTATATGCGAAGTTGAGCAAGTGTGAGTTTTGGTTACCTCAGGTGTCCTTTTTGGGTCATGTGGTAAGCAAGGACGGTATTTCTGTGGACCCGACTAAGATTTCTGCGGTAATGGAATGGGAGAGACCTTCTACGCCGAAGGAGATTAGGAGTTTCTTAGGCCTAGCTGGCTATTACAGAAGATTCATGGAAGGATTTTTGGTGTTGTCTGCTCCTCTAACTAGACTTACTCAGAAGAATACTGCTTTCATTTGGAGTGATAAATGTGAAGAGGCTTTCTAAGAGCTGAAGAGGAGACTATGTACTGCTCCGATTTTAACCTTACCTACTGAGGGAGTTGAGTATGCTGTGTATGTCGATGCGTCACATATCGGACTTGGTTGCATTTTAATGCAAGATTGTAAGGTGATTGCGTATGTATCGAGACAACTAAAGATCCACGAGAGAAACTATCCGACGCACGATTTCAAGTTTGCTGCTGTAATTTATGCACTGAAGCTTTGGAGACACTTATTATATGGCGCGATGTGCAAGATCTATACTGACCATAAGAGTTTGAAGTACGTCTTCACTCAGAAGGAGCTAAATCTACGCCAGCGTCGGTGGTTAGAATATGTAGCAGATTATGAAGTGGAAATTCTTTATCATCCAGGAAAGGCTAATGTAGTAGTTGATGCCTTGAGTAGAAAGACCGCTAAGATTTTTAATCTGTCGGTGCAGTCCTTGATAGGAGAATTTTTGTTGATGGATATTGAGGTTGGGAGTAGTATTGTGCCTGCTAGTCTAGAGGCAGAAGAACCCTCTTGGATTTCCCTTACTCGAGCACATCAGAAGGATGATCCCGACTTGTTGCATCTCCGGAATAGAACGGTGAAGGGAGAGCTACCCGATTTCTCTGTGGACGAGTTGGACACCCTGAAGTATCGGGGTAGATTTTGCGTCCCCGCCTTTGACGATATTCGAGCTAAGATCTGTGCTGAAGCTCATGGTTCCAGTGTAGCCTACCACCCTGACACCACAAAGATGTATAAAGATCTGAAGCAAATTGTTTGGTGGTCAGGGATTAAGAACGACATCGCAAAGTTTGTATCGGAATGTTTTACATGTCAGCGTGTTAAGGCTGATCATAGAAGGCCTGGTGGTAAGTTGACACCGCTTGATATTCCAAGTTGGAAGTGGGAAAGTATTTCAATGGATTTTATCACCGGTCTGCCAAAGTCTCCCCGTGGGCATGACTCCGTTTGGGTGATAGTCGACAGATTGACAAAGTGTGCTCACTTTGTTCCATTTAAGATTGGGTACTCAATGAAGAAGATAGCTGAGTTATATCTTGAGGAGGTCATCAGGTTACATGGTGTGCCTGTTAGCATCGTATCAGATCGGGACTCTAGATTTATGTCTCGCTTTTGGAAGAGTTTATAGGAGGGGTTGGGTACCTATTTAAGGTATTCCACCGCCTATCATCCTCAGACTAATGGTCAGACGGAAAGAGTAAATCAAATCGTAGAAGATATGATCAGGTATTATATTTTGGATCATGGTGGTGCTTGGGATGATCGTCTCAGACTCATGGAGTTTGCTTACAATAACAGTTATCAAGAGAGTCTTCAGATGGCTCCATTTGAGGCCTTGTATGGGAGGCATTGTAGAACCCCACTATTTTGGGCTGAAGTTGGTGAGAGGCCGTTGTTAGGTCCGGAAGCCCTTGAAGAGATGAATTGTGCTGTGACTCATATTCGAGAAAAGCTTCGTGTGGCTCAAGAACGCTATGAGAAATATGCTAATCTTCGGAGGGTCGATCTGGAGTTTGCGGTTGGAGACTTGGTGTTTCTGAAGGTTTCTCCAATGTCCGGTGTTAAAAGATTTGGTAGGAACCACAAGATAGACCCCCGGTATGTGGGACCTTTCCAGATTCTTGAGCGCATCGGAGTGTCGGCTTATAGGTTGGAATTGCCTACGACCTTCCCTGGTGTCCATGATGTATTCCATGTGAGCCAGTTGCGGAAATGTGTTTGTAATGATCGTCAAGTCCTCGACTCGATACCCCAGATTCTGCCCAACCTTACTTATGTGGAAGAACCTGTTCGTGTTCTGGATTTTCAAGAGCGGGTGTTGCGGAGAAAGACCATCCCTATGGTCAAGATTCTTTGGAGAAATCAAGACGTCGAGAGCGCGACGTGGGAATTGGAATCGGTGATGAGGGGATCTCACCCGCACCTCTTCTCTTAGTTTCAGGTATGTCGTTATGTTTTCAGTTATGTTTGATTTTATCGTTTTGATTGGTTTTGGAGTTGTGTTAAGTTTCAGGACGAAACTTATTTTTAGGGGGAGTGACTGTAACGCCCCGATTTTTCGATGATTTATTTGTTTGGGAACGTCAGATTTATGACGTCGTGGCGTTACTTTTAACGTCGATTTGACGGCGCAATGTCGATAAGGCAATTTCGAGTCCGTGCGGTCGAGTAGGCCGAATTCTTGTTGTAATGGGAAGATTTTGCATTTGGAATTTAAGTTAAGTAATTTTGGACTTGCTCGTCAAGTTTCATCGCAATCCGAGCATTTTTGAAGTCTCGGCGCGCGATTGAAGTTTTGGGTTGTTTATGTTCGCCGTATAATTCGAAGATTAATATCTCGGGAATGGCTAGTCGGATTCTGGTTTTGACTTCGCCGTTGAGTTCGTAGCGTCAGTGTTTGCCTACGGCGTGAGTTTCGTTTACTTCGGCGCTCGTTCGGGCTTCCGTGCTGAGTCGTCTCGAGAAGCTGTGGTTCTACTCGATTAGCCCGTTTTAGATTTCTTACTCGGGCGCCTTTTTGGGGGTCAAAACGGCGTTGTGTCAAAATATAGTCAACATGAAATTTGTTCGTCTCGACGATATCTACAACTTTCATGTTGACCACTTTCAATTTGAGATCGTTTTAAACCCCTAATTCCGTTTGTTCTGCAATAACTCGAGTGGTGGGCTGCTACTCGAGTATATGCTGCTTCTACTCGAGTAAGTCATGTTTTTACACGAGTAATGAGCCCCTACTCGAGTACTCGAGTTGGTATGTTATTACTCGAGTAGGTATGTTACTACTCGAGTAGGTATGCTATTACTCGAGTAGGTATGCTGCTACTCGAGTAGGTATGCTGCCACTCGAGTAGGCTGTTTTCTGTCTGAGTTCAGAGGCCGTTTTGAGGGTTAAACAGCGTCGTATCAAAACCTGGTCAACATGAAATTTGTTCGTCTCGACGAGATCTACAACTTTCATGTTGACCACGTTTCGATTTGAGGTCTTTTTAAGCCCCTAATTCCGTTTTTTCCGCTATAACTCGTGTGGTGAGCTGTTACTCGAGTATGTGCTAGTTCTACTCGAGTAAGTCATGTTTTTACTCGAGTAATGAGCCCCTACTCGAGTATATTGTGTTACTACTCGAGTAGGTATGTTATTACTCGAGTAGGTATGTTACTACTCGAGTAGGTATACTGTTACTCGAGTAGGTATGCTGCTACTCGAGTAGGTATGCTGCCACTCGAGTAGGCTGTTTTCTGTCTGAGTTCAGATGCCGTTTTGAGGGTCAAAACGACATCGTATCAAAAAATGGTCAACATGAAATTTGTTCGTCTCGACGAGATCTACAAGGTTCATGTTGACAACTGTTTGCTTTGAAGTCATCCTAGACCTCTATTTTGGGTTCCCGCAAAACTGCTCGAAATAAACCGTTTTTGACAAAACTTTTTATAAACATATATATATATATATATATATATATATATATATATATATATATATATATATATATATATATATATATATATATTTGGACTTAGGTTTTAGAACCAAAATTCATCTTCTCCGTTATTTTTCTCCCGAACCAGAGCAGCGAGCGAGAGAGAGAGAGTTTCGTTTTCGTGAATCTTCCGGTGGCCGCCGACGGTTCTCCGGTACTCGAAATCTTCAACCGAACTTAGATCCGGAAAGCTCTCGCCGAGAGCTACGCTATCGTGATAATTTCTTCCCCATTTCTTGAGTTTTTTTCGTAAGGGTTTTTCGGCCCTAACCCCTTTTCCACCATTTTTGTCTAGATCTCAACCTCTCCCGCATCATTTTGCCCCGATCTACGACGTGGAGTGATTCGGTGGACTTTTCCGGTAAAACCAAGGCAAGTGGTGGTTTCTCCTCGTTTCTCCTTGTCCGATTCGATGGTAACGGCTATGTTTTTCACATCCCCTAACATTTTCTACAATTATTCTTCCAAATTATTGCTATTATTAACCGCTCTGTTGATCACATGTCGTTATGATGTTTTGCCGTGCTAAACTCGATCTTGTCTATTTATGTTTAAGCGTTCTTAAAGTGTTTTAGCGATGGTTAATTACCTTAGCTCTCGTTATCAAACGTTTTAGAGTTTAATTAGGGTTGTAAATCGTTCCTAAGGGTTGATTAACCGCGTCTTGAGTTCTCTAATGTCAAGTAGAGTTTGTCGAGCCAAATCCCGAGATATTTGTGTTATGTTTTTTTTGGGTTTCTTGAATGCGGGAGTTAGTGGACGATTTCACCTCCGCGGTATTTATTACCTTCATTAGTGCGCTGTGGAAGTCTACCAGGTTTTTGGATGCCTGCGGTGTATGGTGGAGAGTATGAGACTCCCTCGCAGTTAGATGGATAATATATCCGTTTGTTTTGAGTGGTGTGTCCAAGAGTGACCACTACGCCTGTGTTTTTTGGGGATTTGTCCAAGAGTGACCACTTCGCCGTGTTTTTGGGGTAGAGTCAACCACAGGTGCCTAATGAAGGTTTTGTACTTTCTCTCTAAAGAGATATTTTTGTAGTCACCTTATAGCCATGTGCATCTGGTGCACCCTTGTGGACGTGAAAAATCACGGAGTTCTTTTCCTATTGATGCCCTATTTTCTTTTGATCATTACTTCATTGCTTTTGGTCTTGGGTTGGTACCCCTGTTGACCTTTGTTTATTTTGGCTTATTACTTTTCCTGCTACTACTTGTACCTTCTTGCTGAGGTATTCTGTTTTTTTGGAATGCCTCAGGTTCAGAGCTGTAGCAGTTAGCAGTCCCGGTGTTGGATTTCTGGGGGCAGTGTTGGTCGTGGTTGTTGCCTCGTTATAGCGAGGTAGTTTGTTGTTGGTTTTGTTTTTTACTAGTTCAGACATACTTTTGTACGTGGGTTCGTGTCAGCTTGTTGCCGCCCACTGATTGTTAGTTGTTGATACTTGCTAGCTACTCATTTATTTAAAAGTGGATGTGCTTTGCTTGCTCTCTGGGAGGATTTATGCTAGGAATGCATCTTAGGTATTTTCAACTATAAAAATCTACTACTATTACTTCATACATTACATGATTTGAAACTATAACCCGTTACTTTTAGCGACCGTAAAAGCTATCTTTCCTACTATAATAAATTTAGAGTTCTGCATGGCATGAGTTGTCCTTTAGGGACGTTTATTCACATGTAGGATGTTTGAGTTAATGTAATCAAGTATTTTTTCGCTGCGTATCTTATATTTTGATTCGTGAACTAGATGAGCCACTAAGCCGAGGGATACGACTAACTTCTACTCGTGACTGATTTTTCCTTAAAACAACTTAAAAAGGAACCTTTCTTCATTGTCAGTTGGTGTCTGCCTGAGCGCCCGCAGTTATCCCCTGCTGACGTGACATCATGACGCGCATTTTCCCTTACTCTGATAAACTTGAATTGCGGTGAAAATGCGGGTTGTGACACTCAAGTTCTGTCGAACGAATTTTCGTTGAACACTCGCCGACTGCTCACCCGAGCAGGACACGCCCTAGGACACGCCCGTGTACCAAGCCGTGTCACCCAAACTTTTCCCAACTCTGGAATTTGGGGTGTTACAACCCACCCCTCCTTACAATAATTTTGTCCCAGAAATTTGCAGAAAGTAAAGAACTTAAATAGAAGGATTCCATTCCATAAGTGTTTATACACGTAGCACACACTACATAACAGTTAGACAAAGATCTCGAGAAATTCAGCTTGCATGGTCTGCTCTCGCTACCATGTTAGCTCCTTACGGCCGCAATTGCCCCACCGGACTATCACCATCCTGACCGTCTTATTCCGCAACTGTTTATCGGCACGATCCTCGATCCGAATGAGCAGAACTTTCGACATTAGCCCATACTCCACCAGCACACGATCATTCTCGATCACCTGAGCTGGATCTTTAATGGCCTTCCGAAGCACTGAGATGTGAAACACATCGTGTAATCCACCCAAGTCTGCCAAAAGAGATAGCTGATATGCAGCTTCCCCAACTCGCTCTACCACTTCAAATGGAACACGGTATCTGAGACTCAACTTTTTCAGACGTCGAATCCTGGATACACCTTTGAAGGGTTTGATCTTCAAATAGACCCAGTCGCCCACCGCGAAATCCACGTTCCGGTGCTTGGCATTATAATATGCCGCGTAACGATCCTGGCTATTAGTAGCCTTTCTCGAAAAGCGCGTATCGTTGAGTTCGCTTCATCGACTTCACTACGTTTATACACTTTGGATTCGCCTACTTCTGCGCAAGCCAACGGTGTACGACACTTCCGACCATACAGAGCTTCAAATGGTGCCATACCGATGCTCTCTTGGTAACTGTTATTGTAGGCAAACTCTACCATGTAGAGATGAACTTCCCATCTCTTCCCAAATTCTATGGCGCACATCCGGAGGAAATCCTCCATCGTTGTGTTGGTCCTCTCAGTTTGGCCATCTGTTTGGGGATGAAAGGCCGTACTGAATGTCAACTTTGTCCCCAACAGCTGGTGGACTAGCCTCCAGTCATTCGATGTGAATTGCCCGTCTCGATCACTTACGATGCTCCGAGGAACATCGTGTAGCCGCACAATCTGCTCTACATAGAGCTTTGCCAAACTCTCCTCCGAATCGTCCCGTTTATTTGGAAGTAAGTGTGCTACTTTCGTCAGCCGGTCGACAATCACCCATATTGAATCGTTCCCGCGCTGAGATCTTGGCAACCCGTGCACGAAATCCATGGAAATATCCTCGAACTTCCACTCTGGAATAGGTAAAGACTTTAAGAATCCGCCTGGCTTCTGCATTCTGCCTTCACCAGAGAACAAGTTTGGCATTTGGCCACATAATGAGCGACATCTTTCTTTAGCTCTGGCCACTACAACAGCTTTTTCAAGTTTCTGAACATCTTTGTGCTCCCAGGGTGAATTGAGTACTTTGTATAGTGCGCTTCATACATCAACTCCTCCCTCAATTTGCCCCAACTCGGGATGCACAAACGACCCTCTTTCCACAAAAGGTCGTCATCCCAGGAGAATTTGCCCTCTGGCCCATCTTTGGCATAGCGTTGGAGACTTTCATCCAGCTCCGTTGCTTGTCAAATCCTGTCCGCAAGGTCACACTGCACCTCCGTCCAGTTCAAACATGCATCGGTTGTAGCATTCTTGTCAATACAAGATATCTCCAATACTTCCAACTCCTGGATTATACGTTCATCGTGCCTCTGCAACCATCTTGCTCTTGCCGGAGCTCTCCGACTCAAAGCATCCGCGACCACGTTTCCCTTCCCGGGAGTATAATGAATCTCAAAGGTGTCGTCCCTGAGGAACTCCAACCACATTCATTGTCGTATATTCAGGTCCTTCTGCTCCGACAAATACTTTAGGCTCTTGTGGTCTGTATATATTTCCACTTTCACGCCATACAGATAATGCCTCCACAACTTCAGTGCAAAGATCACCACCGCCAACTATAGGTCGTGGAATGGATAATTTCGTTCATGCACCTTCAATTGGCGAGAGCCATAAGCAATCACTTTCCCATTTTGTATAAGAACGCAGCCTAAGCCGCTCCCTGAAGAATCACTGTAGATTTCAAAACCATCAGTACCACATGACGACGTCAACACAGGCTCCGTGGTCAGCCGACATTTCAGCTCTTCAAAAGCTCGTGCGCACTCGAGCATCCAAACAAACTTCTGATCCTTACTCGTCATTGTGGTTAGAGGCAAAGCGATCCACGAGAAGTTTGCAACAAATCATCGATAGTAGCCCGCCAGTCCAAGGAAGCTCCTGACTTCGGCCACCGAAGACAACACTGGCCACTCCTGTATGGCCCTTATCTTTGCTGGATCAACTGTGATGCCCTCTTCACTTACCACATGTCCCAGAAAAGCCACCGACGATAGCCAAAACTCGGAATTCGAGAACTTGGCGTAGAGCTTATTCTTCCTCAACATCTGCAACACCAACCGCAAGTGGTTCTCATGATCGGCTTTCGATTTTGAGTACACCAGGATATCATCAATGAACACAATCACGAACAGATCCAGGTTCTCTCGGAATATTCGGTGCATCAAGTCCATAAACACCGAGGGTGCATTGCACAGCCCAAACGACATAACCGTGAACTCATAATGCCCGTACCGTGTTCCAAATGCAGTCTTGGGAATGTCACCTTCACGAATCCTCAACTGGTAATAACCAGACTTCAAATCAAACTTGGAGTAGACGGTTGAACCCACCAGCTGATCAAACAACTCATCAATTCGTGGAATCAGATATTTGTTCTTCTCGGTTAGCTTGTTAAGTTTGCAGTAGTCAATATATAACCGTAAACCACCGTATTTCTTTTTCACAAATAGAACAGGTGCGATCCAAGGTGACATACTTGGGCGTATATAACCCTGCTCCAGCAACTATTAAAGTTGGACTTTCAACTCCGCCATTTCCTTTGGCGCGATGCGATATGGCGAGCGGGACACGGGTTTCGCACCTACCACCAACTCAATCGTTAAGTCAATCTCTCGCTGGGGTGGTGGCCCAGGGAGATCCTTGGGAAACACATCTGCAAATTCCGATACAATCGGAACATCACTCACACCGGCCCTGGGCTCAATAGCCTGAATCAGCGTGAAGTAGCACTCCACGCCCTTCCAAACAGCCATAACGACTTGGAGTGCAGACACCAACATCCCGCCCACTTCTCGCATCCCCGCAAACTTCGTCTCTTGCTCGATATTCTAGCCCAACGTGATCTCTTTGGCATTACAATCAATCAAGGCATACTGCTCCGCGAGACAATCCATACCAAAGATCACGTCGAATTCCGATATCAGTAATACAGATGCAGTCAAACAGAAATCCCGACTTCCTATCTGGACCGCCACATCGTAAGCTCAATCCGCGAGCATCAAACCATTCGGCTACACCACACTGACGCTATCTGTCTTCACACGACAAGGTATTCCAAGACGCGCTATGAACTCTTTAGACAGAAAGGAATGCGAAGCACCCGTATCGAATAGTACTCGCGCGAGCTTGTTCCGAATCATCACAAAGCCTTTGACAATCATGTCACACACACAAACCACATACAAATATGCAAACAAAACATGCAATACACAAAACAATGCAATAACTTAACTCATACATATTACGACGGCACTCTGCTTAATGGCCTCCTGCAGGCCAAGATTGTAGACTCGGGGCTGCGCCTGGGGTGCAGAGGATTCCACCACTGCCTTTCCTTTCTCCGCATATGACGCTCTCGCCTTATTTTCACTCTTTGGTGGTACCCGATGTCACAACCCGCATTTCCTCAACGAGTACATCGTATCAGAGTAAGAGGAACTACGTGTTATGATGCCACGTCGTACAGGGGATAACTGCACACGCTCAGGCAAAACCTTGGCGCTTACTTGATTAGTTGAAATGCATCAATTAAATGCAAGAAAATCGTTTAGTTTGATGGCCGTATCCCTCGTCCTTATGAATCAAAACGTGTGTTTGTACGCGGCGGAAAATACGTTAGTTTACTTATGACGATTTCCTATATGCAATCTAGATTTACCATAATATAAGAAATCCTCCTTTTTACGTTCTTTGGAAAATACTTGATTAGTTGACCAAAACATGTTATGAATGATATACAATAGTAGGGTTTTTTAGCTTAAAAATATCTAATGCAACCTAACATAAAACAGTCCCAAGAGCAAGTAGATATGATCCCAATTATTCATAATAGCAGTATATCATTCATATATAGCCACTAAAGAAAACCACCAATGGGCGTCAACAAGATGACACGAACCCACTGGGGCGTCTGTATGTCTGTACAGCAAAGTAAAGAACTACCTCGCTAAGCAAGCTTGGCTAGCTCCAAGTAAACTCCACCAAATACCTAGCCGCTCAACCGGCTACAACCTGCACCTGAGTCATTCAAGAATGAACACCTCAGCAATCATCAAAGCTACAACATAGAGCATTAAGTTCATAAAATATGACGAAGGGGCTTACCGACCCCGTAGCAATTTTTACATATAAAACGAGTGAAAAGAACAGGGTGGAAAGCGCGACGTGGGAGCTCGAGTCAACGATGAGGGCGGCTCACCCTCATTTGTTCCCGTTAATAAGCTGGTATGTGAATTGGTGTTTTTTTTTATTACTCCTTTGATTTATATAAGAATTATTGAAAAGTTTCGAGGCGACACTTTTTGTTCGGGGGAGTGACTGTAACACCCCGGATTTTTCGTTGAATGATTGTATACGCTTGATGGGCGTTACTTTGTCTTTGACCGTTGTTCGAGCATGGTGATGAGAGTTGAAAGAACTCCATAGTTAAGCGTGCTCGGGCTGGAGTAGTACTGGGATGGGTGACCTCCTGGGAAGTCCCCGTAGTGCGGGCTTGATTATCGAGTTTACCTCATCAAAGGGAGGTTGTGGCCACCAACAACCCGCCTGTGGAGGGAGAGGGGTTGGGGTGCTTGGGCTGCAGCCCCGTAGCGTCTCCTAGAGTGGAGCCGTGACATCATCACGTTGGATCGGCTAGGGGCGTTACAATAAAAAGTGCACTTTTATTGTATACGGTTGATGGGCGTTACGTTGCCTTTGACCGTTGTTCGAGCATGGTGATGAGAGTTGAAAGAACTCCGTAGTTAAGCGTGCTCGGGCTAGAGTAGTACTGGGATGGGTGACCTCCTGGGAGGTCCTCGTAGTGCGGGCTTGATTATCGAGTTTACCTCATCAAAGGGAGGCTTTGGCCACCAATAACCCGCCTATGGAGGGAGAGGGGTTGGGGTGCTTGGGCTGCAGCCAGGTAGCGTCGCCTAGAGCGGAGCCGTGACATCGTCATGTTGGATCGGCTAGGGGTGCACTTTTATTGTAACACCCCTAGCTGATCCAACGTGACGATGTCACGGCTCCGCTCTAGGCGACGCTACCGGGCTGCAGCCCAAGCACCCCAACCCCTCTCCCTCCACAGGAGAGTTATTGGTGGCCACATCCTCCCTTTGATGAGGTAAACTCGATAATCAAGCCCGCACTACGGGGACTTCCCAGGAGGTCACCCATACCAGTACTACTCCAGCCCGAGCACGCTTAACTATGAAGTTCTTTCAACTCTCATCACCAATTGAGCTGCATAGTTAAGTGTGCTTGCGCTGGAGTAGTACTGGGATGGGTGACCTCCTGGGAAGTCCCAGTAGTGCGGTCTTGATTATTGAGTTTACCTCATCAAAGGGAGGCTGTGGGCACCAACAACCCGCATTTGGAGGGAGAGGGGTTGGGGTGCTTGGGCTTCAGGCCGGTAGCGTCGTCTAGAGCGGAGCCGTGACATCGTCACGTTGGATCGGCTAGGGGCGTTACACCCGACAATCACGGGCTATATGCCCCACCCATCCATAAGTAAAGCATGTACGAGTTTCCGACCTTGAAGTGGTCCCCGAGGTTGCTCCCGATGCAACGATATAAGGATCTTGTCTAGCCGTCTTGGACCTCTTGCCCCATCTCTTCTTATAATATGCTTTCCCAGGTCTGGGCACCTTACACTTCGGCTTTGTTATAGCCAAGGCCCTCTTCACTTGCACCCTCTTCATATCCTTTTCTAGCGCGCACGCAGTGTCGACTAATGCCTGGAAGCCTTGTTTCACAGAACTAAAGAGCATGGATCATAAATCGTCCCTCAGTCCTTCATAGAACCTATTCATCTTCCTCTGCTCATCTGCAAAGATCGAACACGCATACCGTCCTAACTTCGTGAACTCATGCAGTTAAGCTTCAACACTGCCTTCACCTTGCATTAGACTTTGGAATTCATTCTCCATTGCAATACGCTGTGCCACCGGGGGGTGCTTAGCCAGGAAGAGTCAGGAGAATTACTCCATCGACACTTGTATTAACGGCCTTCCTGCTAAGTGATGCAACTCCATCTCGTCCCACCACAATCGTGCCTCGCCTTCCAGCAAGATGGTGGCCAAGGTGACCTGCTGATGTTCCTCCATCCCGATTGCCGTCATTATCCGCTTGACGCGTGATAACTAATCTTCAGCCTGCGTAGGAGATCCAACTCCCGAAAACATAGGCAGGTTAAAGCTCATAAACTGGTTCAACTGCTTATCAGCTACTTCAGGATCCACAAATGCTATAGGTTCTGTCCTCAGCGCAACCCGTTCTGGCCTCAATGCCGGCTGCGTCTGCCCAATCAGATGTGCTTGAAGCAAGGCAAACAAAGCCTCAGCAACTAATCTCATAGTTTTCGTAGAAGGCGGAGGTGTAGGAACCTCAGCTGGTGCCGTACTCTCATCAGAACGTTGGGGCTTCGACTGCCCAGCACCACTTCGTGTCACCTATAAGTGAACAAGTCATGCACATTAGCGACCGCACACAAGCAAGACAACCAAAATAGGAACGCGCAGGTTGCTCAAACACATGTATTTGCATTCCAAAAGTCGACATTCAAGAGTTCATTCGTGTTAACATGCTTCGCACATACACGTGCTCGCCAGCCCACAAAAGAAGTCGACCACGACTTCGAAAGGGAAAGACCGAGACATCTGATAATAAAAATATAATGACTCCATCCATTCACAGGTATATACTAGAAGGTCCGGTCGGGGCCCATAGCATATACCATAAAACAGGCGGGGAAGTGACGTAGTGATACCAGAGTTGCGTATCCTAACTCATTGCATTCTAGCGGAAGCATATAACACGAAGCTGAACTCACACACAGGAATGTCCACCATATATAAGCTCCACATTTATATACATAGCATAGGAATGTTCAAATACAAAATAGTCGGCCTTATGGCCCTACAGGGCTTTCCACAACAGTGCCTCAAACATTGGCGCGCAGGCCGACCACGTATAACAAACATAGCATTTTCAAATAGCCTTCAAGGGCTAGCAGCAGCAACAACAGCTGCGGCAAGGACTTCAGCATTTATGTGTCCTGCTTAGCTCTCCAGCACCTGCACAGGGACAGCCCACCCAACGGTGGCAAAAAAGGCAACGGTCAACATTCAGCTGACCAAATTATAATGACCCTACCACTTTCCCCAGGGCAGTGGTATTCCATGCATGCATAGCCTTTCACAGGCAGATATATATATATTCATACATTATGCTTCCACGTACATCCATTCCATCACAACCATCGGCCACGCGCCCCGACGATCCGTGCACTCAGGACACATTCTTGGTGTACCGGCGAACTAGTTGCCCACTACCGTATCAGGGTCGCAACCCAACGGTAAAACATTGAGCATTTTATCCATGGCGTGTAGCAGGAGATTATAATCTTAGTGAACCGGGATTGGCCCGTAGCATCCCATTTTATCACGGCGCGTTGGCCAAAGACTCTCGCTATGCGCTCCAACAGACCGCACGTTCAGGTCTCACGACAGACGGACATAACGCAGGTCGGATCATCCACCCCCCGTTGCTCAAATCGCCTTGCCATCATCGAGTACAACGTACTCGTGGCTAAAAAAAAGGCGAGGGTCGGTTTCACCTTACCTGTTTGGCATAAAGCCTGGGTGTTTTCCTGGACACACCAATAATTACTATCACACCCATTCATATCAAAACATCTGAGGGTCTTTCCTGGGCACACCAGTACTTCCTGCTACTCCCATTCACAGGTACAACCCCGCAATTATCACAAATGTCAAGGGTATTTTCATGGCTTACCACGCCAGTACTTCCTGCTACTTCCCATCACAGGTACCACCCATGAACATCAAGCATTACAAAGGGTATTTCCTGGACTTCCAATCCAGTACTTCCTGCTACTGCCCTTTACAGGTACAACCCAATAGCACAAGCATCACAAGGGTATTTTCCTGGACTACCACTACAGTACTTCCTGCTAATGCCCTTCACAGGTTTAACCCATCGACTCCTAAAATACACGTTTATCATGGAGTCTTCTCTGGTGCATATATGCAACATCACCAATCCAGACCAACCAATCCAGATGGGCTTCACACAGCATGCCTATTCCGTACTGAAAGTCCACCTAGTGTCGGCTATGTGCACCTATGGGGGGGGGGGAATAGGTGACGTGTGGTTCTTTTGCGGAATTTTCAGATGTACCTGTGCAATAAAAACAACAAACACAGCACACAGAAAACACAGCAAATTTATAGTGGTTCCCCGACTTGGGTACATCCACTTTCCCCCTTCGACCTATCTCCCCAACAAGGGACGACTCAGTCACTTCACCAACGGGATTGAAATCCAATCCCTTCACTAACGGAAGGAGCCCTTCCACACGTGAGAGTCAACACTCCCACAAAGCGGGTTGCACCCAACCCTTACAACATGGAACAAAAGTTCCTTTACAATAAATAAAAGTAGAATGTACACGTGATACAAACTTCTCTTGGAGACTCCGGTGTTCCTCTTTGTTCGACGACGTGTTCTTGAAGTCGATGAAGAGTCTACGACCTTGGTCTCTCTTGGAGAGGATTTCCCCGGAACCGGCGGCGGCACACGAGCGGCGGCTAGCTTCGGGATCGGCGGCTACGATGAAGAGCAGCTGCTGAACTTGGAGATCCAAACTTCGTTGCGAAGCAAGCTCGGTCTACCAACGGTCACACGAGGATCGGTCGTCTCGATCGATTCGGATGGGAAGTGTTTCCGATCGACAAATCGAGAGACAAAGGATCTCTGGATAGACGCGTGAGACTCAAGCCTTGCTAAGCTACTGTCGCCGGAGATCGGGAAGAAGATCTATCGGTGGCGGCGACGGACTTGCGCGAGCGGCGACGGAGGCGGCGGAAGGATTTCGCGATCTTAGGGTTTCCGTGAGCTCGGCGTCTTTCTCTGTGATTTCACTGTTCAAAAGTACCTGAGTATAAATACTGTAGGATTCTCAAATATGACCGTTTGTGGGACCCACAAATGAAATCCCCAAAATCCGGTTCAAACAAATCCAGAAGCAGAATCCGGTTCAGCAGCATTCTGAGAAAACGCCAAGTAAAAATCGGCGAGAATCGCAAACGATTCTCGACGAATCGGCGAGAATCACCAAGTGATTCTCGACGAATCGTCGAGAATCGTTTGTGATTCTCGTCGAATCACTTGTCGATTCTCAACGAATTGGACTTGGTATTCATGGGCTGCTTGACCACTGGTTCGGCGGGAATTACAAGTGATTCTCGCCGAATTTCACTTGGCACCATTTTGATATGGCCAGAAGGAGTCGGCGAGAATCACTGACGATTCTCGACGATTCGGCGAGAATCACTTAGTGATTCTCGCCGATTCGGCGAGAATCACTTGGTGATTCTCGTCGAATATGCCTTGGACGATTTTTCGTCTTCCACCTAGGAGCTGCTCCTTGATCCTCCATGCTCCTTGTCTTCTCTTGCATATGAGCGGCCCTGTACTTGAAAGTAAGTGCACTCCAATAGAGAGTGTACACATAGGCCAACACACTGATCTGCTCAACGAGGGATTACGTCGTGCAGACCCGTGTATATTGACCTACTGCACCCTGACATTGGTGTGCACTTAGCGTGAAGAAACTGCAAGTACACCTTGAAACAGTTTATCAAATACATAGTCTATTGACTTTAGCTTGTCCAGGGGCTTCTTCAAATCAGGTACATTGTGGATACAATACCCAACAATCTCCCCCTATTTGAAGAAGCCTAAACCCTACAAGCTAAGGTGAATAGAGCAAATGAAAAGGAAAGCAACTGAAGACCATAAACTTAACATCATTAAGTGGAGACATCCCTTACCAATACCGAGCGCTTGGGAGCAAGCTGGAGCCACCTTAGCCTTGACCCCGAGAGGGTTATCTCCCCCTTTTCGGCTTCGGCAAATCGGGGTCAGGAACCTTTGGCCCTTAGCTCCCCCTCAGTTCTTGCATCTGTACTCACGCTGGAGTTCCCGGCTCCCCCTCAGATTATGCACGAGTTGGGAGCCTCTGTAGTCTTCATTCTTCATAATTGAGCATCCCCAATTCTGTCTTGAAAAGATTGAACTTTGCCTCGTCTAGGGGCTTTGTGAATATATCAGCAATCTGCTTGTCCGTGGGGACATAACAGAGAGAGATATCCTTGTTCTCCACGTGCTCCCGAATGAAGTGGTAGCGTACTTCAATATGCTTCGTTCTGCTGTGCGACACCGGATTGTTGGCAATGGCAATTGCACTGGAGGAGTCGCAGTACATTGGAACTTCCTTGAACTGAAGGTTGTAGTCGGCCAACTGATTTCTGATCCAAAGGAGTTGTGCGCAACAGCTTCCTGCCGAGATATACTCGGACTCTGCTGTGGAGGTTGCAACACAATTCTGTTTCTTGCTGTTCCATGAGATAAGCCTCCTGCCGAGGAATTGACACGTCCCGGAGGTGCTTTTCCTGTCATCCCTGCTCCCTGCAAAATCAGCATCTGAAAAGCCTATTAGCTCGACATCATTGTTCCTCGGGTACCACAAGCCAAGATTAGGAGTACCTTTAAGGTATCTTAGAATTCGCTTTGCAGCGACATAGTGAGATTCCTTAGTGTTCACCTGATATCGGGCACATACACATGTGGAGAACATAATATCCGGTCTACTGGCAGTAAGGTAGAGCAGGGATCCAATGATGCTTCTGTATTTGGTTTCATCGAAAGGTTTACCTTTCTCATCCTTATCCAGAGACATGGTGGATCCCATTGGAGTCCTCATAGAGGTTGCACTCTCCATACCGAATTTCTTAAGGAGTTCATTTGTGAACTTCGTCTGAGAGATGAAGATTCCATCCTCAGACTGTTTCACTTGAACGCCTAAGAAATACTTGAGCTCTCCCATACTGCTCATTTCAAACTTTCCTTGCATAAGTTTGGAAAACTTTTTGCAAAGATTGTTGTCCGTTGAGCCGAATATTATGTCATCGACATAGATTTGCACCAGCAAAATCTTGCCATTGACTTCCCGGAGAAACACTGTTTTATCTATTTTACCTCTGGAGAACTTGTTCTCAAGAAGAAAACTAGATAAAGTCTCATACCAAGCTCGTGGAGCTTGTTTCAACCCATATAAGGCCTTATTAAGAAAATAAACGTGATTGGGATAAGTAGGGTCGACAAAACCTGGGGGTTGAGCGACGTATACTTCCTCTTTCAGGTCTCCGTTCAGGAATGCCGATTTCACATCCATTTGGTAGACAGTGAATCCTTTGTGTGAAGCATATGCCAGGAACAACCGGATTGCCTCGAGCCTTGCGACTGGTGCGAAGGTTTGGTCGAAGTCAATCCCTTCCTCCTGTCTATAACCTTGAGCCACCAGCCTGGCCTTGTTCTTTATGATGACACCATGTTCATCCAGCTTGTTTCTGAAAATCCACTTCGTGCCAATGACATTCTGCTTGTATGGTCTGGGAACCAGCGTCCAAACCTTGCAACGTTCGAATTGATGTAGTTCCTCTTGCATGGCCAGAATCCATGCCGCATCCTTGTTCGCCTCATCGAACTTCTTTGGCTCTACCTGTGACAGGAAGCTGAGATGCAATACTTCGTTAGTTGTACCTCTTCGAGTTCTGACGCCTACACGAGGATCTCCGATGATCTGTTCTCTAGGATGATCCCGCACGTGACGGAGCTCTAGAAGTCTGGCATCTGGAGCTTCAGCTACTTCTTGTGCTTCTCTTTCTTCTAAGAGATTTGTTCCATCTTGATCTTCAACATCTTCAGATGACGTGGAGGTGGAAACTTTGATGTACTTGGGTGCGTCACCTTTAGGGGTCTCATCCAGATTCAGCTGGTCAAGTCTAGCACCTGCATCTTCAAGAAGACTACTGGAAGAATGACAGTTAAGCAAACTTCCTTCATCAAATACAACATTTATTGATTCTTCTACCACTAGGGTTTTCTTATTGAAGACCCTATATGCCCGACTATGGGAACTATAGCCCATGAATATGCCCTCGAAGCATTTTTCACCGAATTTAGTACGCGGGTACTTCCCATTATTCAGTACATAGCATCTGCAACCAAAGATCCTCAAGTAGGACATGGTTGGTTTCCTGCCTTTCAGTAGCTCGTAGGGCGTCTTACGATGATGTTTGTTGATCAAAGCTCGGTTTTGTACATGACATGCCGTATTGACACCCTCTGCCCAGAAGTATTCCGGGAGAGAAGCATCTTTCAACATAGTCGTGCAGGCTTCAATGAGAGTTCTATTTCTCCTCTCCGCAACTCCATTTTGCTGAGGAGTGCGCGGGGAGGAAAACTCATGAAAGATACCTTGTTCTTCACAAAATTCTGTCATAGCACCAGATTCGAATTCTGTTCCATGGTCACTTCGGATTTTGACCACGGAGCAGTTAAATTCGTTCTGAACTTGCTTGACAAAATTAGTGAAGATGTCAAAAGTATCTGACTTTCGTTTCAAAAAGAACACCCATGTAAACCGTGAGTGATCATCAACTATCACTAGCGTATATGACTTGCCTCCCAAGCTATGAACTTGCATTGGGCCAAACAAGTCCATATGTAGCAGGTAAAGACATCGGGAAGAGTCTTTGTCTGCAATGCTCTTAAAGGTAGCCCGTGTCTGTTTGCCCATCTGGCATGCATGATAGGGGCTATCCTTGATGCACTTGATACTGGGAGCATCTCTTACTAAATTCTTAGAAAATAGCATACTAATTATCTTATAATTAATATGTGCCAATCTCTTGTGCCAATGTTCACAAAGAGAAGCACTGCCTGTTGCCACAAGGCATACGGGGGTAGATGAATCTATACTAAGAAAATCTAAGCAGAAGATATTTCTGCTCCTAATGCCTGATAATACCGTCTCAGAGGAGGTACGTGAAATTATCAGACATTTATCCTTGCAGAACTTAACGTCATAACCTTTATCACATAACTGACTTACACTGATCAGGTTATGGTTTAACCCTTCAACATAAGCCACGTCGGTGATAGAGATTATACCGTTGGAAATCATACCATAACCTCGGGTGACTCCTCGATCTGACCCTCCAAAGATGACTTTGGGTCCATTCTCGACTGAAGTGTAATCACGCAGCAGGCTTCTTGTCCCGGTCATATGCCGGGAGCATCCACTGTCCAAATACCAGATTGGCGTTTTGGTGGCCTTTGGACATTCCTGCAAAACAAAATTAATTTGCCTTAGGAACCCAATCGAACTTGGGTCCTAGATTCCTGGTTAGCACACTCCCCCTCGGTCGGTTAACCCTACGAGTGGTCGGTCTCGCATTGTTAACATGGGGAGTCTCGTAGTTCCTTGGATTAAACCAACAATCCACGGCAAAGTGACCGACTTTGCCACAGCACCAACAGTCGAACCTGTTGTATCTCTTCCGAGGCTCCTGCCTTACCCTGGGAACAACGGGTACAGCTGGGGCCTTGGATCTGGAGGTGGAGGCCTCATGGTGACGGCAGTCACATGACTTTGTCACCTTCTGAATAACAGGCTTGACTTTTGGCGCCTGCTTTCCATTATGGCCGCTAGAGAACGGACCATAATTTCCTATGTGGATCTCCTCATAAGGTGCCTTGAAGGCACTCTCACCAAAGTTCCGGGGGAAGTTCCAACCGTCATACCGGCTCTTAGGCTTTGCAACCGAGGGCCGGAAATGATGCCCAAATGTTGACTCAAAGTCATGTTGGTTGCAAGGAAAGCCAGGCTTTCTGAACGCAACAGGACTAATAGGAGCCTTCCCCTTTTCATCAGCAGAGGCCTTCTTGGCGGCCTTATTCTTCCTCTGGTTCTTGTTCCTCCTAGATGAAGAACCAGATGCCCCAATATGCCCCAAGCCAGCTCCTTTGGCCTGAGCAGAGAAGGTGTCAATGACTGGAAGCACTGTTTTTGGCATAGAGAAGCTCTGTACGATCTTCCTTTCTGCCGCAAGTAGTTCTTCCAATTTGTTGACTTCCTCCTGCTTGAGATCAAGGAGCTGCAAAGACTCTGAGTGCTTTGAAGTCAGGTCAAGGTGTTCCTGCCGGAGAGAAATCAAACTAGTGACCTCTTCCCTTAGGGATACACACTCACCCTTAAGGAATTTTACTTCCTTCTTCTCAGCCCTCAGTCTCTTACGGCACTCGTCGAAAGTGTTGAGCAGAAGCTCATACTTCTCGAGGAGTTCAGCTTCGCGGGCCGAAGGGCCATCCTCAGGTTCATCATCCTGAGACTCAGGATCAGAGTCGGAGTCGGAGAGAGGGGTGTGAGCTTTTACCTTCCCAGTAAATGGGGGACATTCTCCTTCTGAGTCTGAGCGACCCACCAGCCCGAAGTAGGCTTCCTCATCATCACTGGAGTCTGAGGAATCAGACTCACTTAGTGTCTTTGGTCTTCTTGCGATGTAGCTCCGCTCCTTCTTATCTCTGGAGGATTTGAGCTCCTCTCCTTTCCCTTTATCTCTTTTGCTTTGATGGCAGTCGACCACGACGTGACCTGGCTTATTGCATCCAAAGCAAATAATATCAGAAGAACGATGTTTGTTAGGTTTAGATGCATACCTGTCAGAAGAGTAATTTTTCTTCTGATGTCTGGATGAGGAGCCGTCTCTCTTCCTTTGATTCCTCAACTTGAGGAATTTCTTGAACTCTCGAGTGATGAGGGAGAAATCCTCTTCCGACAGATCTGAGCTGGAGGAGCATGGATCGGAGTCCTCCTCTTCTTCCTTATTCCTGGCACGGTACGACACCGCACCCTTCCCTTTTCTGGAGTGACTGGCTTTTAGGGCCACAGTCTTTTCTTTTGCAGCAGCCTTCTCTGCTTCTTCCTCTGCCTTCCTGGTGTTCAGCTGAAGTTCATAGGACATCAGCTTCCCGAACAGGATTTGTGGATCAGTTTCTGCTAGTCTGCCAAATTCTCTGATGGCGCAGATCTTTGTGTCCCATTCCTTAGTAAGGGACCTAAGGAATTTGTCATTGAGTTCACCATTGGTGAACACTCTTCCATAGCCCTTGAGGGCGTTAACAATCTTCAGGAAGTTCTCGTATGTGACTCCGATCTATTCCTTAGGCCCTTGCCGGAAGGCCTCATACTTCTGGTTCAGGAGGGATCTCCGATCATCCCTCACTTCATCCGTGCCCTCCATTAGGATGATCAGGCACTGCCAAATCTCCTGAGCTGTCCTGCAGTTGCTGAAGTTTTGCATCATAGAGTCGTCAACCGCGCTGACCAGGATGTTTCTTGCCTTCATGTCAAGGCCCACTAGGACCATCTCATCCTTGTCCATTTCAGAGAGTGTCTTTGGCACTTTCTTGGTGGGATCAATGGTGGAGGCCTTAGTGGTTACATAAGGTCCCTCCAGCACGATCATGAACAGTCGAGGGTCCACTGCTTCCATATAGAACCTGATCCTTTCCTTCCAGATAGGAAAGTTGAGTCTGTTGCACACTGGGATCTTGCCGGAGTACTTGAGCCCGTCCATAGTAGCTGTATGTCTCCTTGTTGACACTAGTGGCAGGATTCACCTCAAGGTGTTAGCCTTTTTGTTGAGGAACCTCCCTCTGATACCACTTGAAAGTCCACCTAGTGTCGGCTATGTGCACCTATGGGGGGGGGGGAATAGGTGACGTGTGGTTCTTTTGCGGAATTTTCAGATGTACCTGCGCAATAAAAACAACAAACACAGCACACAGAAAACACAGCAAATTTATAGTGGTTCCCCGACTTGGGTACATCCACTTTCCCCCTTCGACCTATCTCCCCAACAAGGGACGACTCGGTCACTTCACCAACGGGATTGAAATCCAATCCCTTCACTAACGGAAGGAGCCCTTCCACACGTGAGAGTCAACACTCCCACAAAGCGGGTTGCACCCAACCCTTACAACACGGAACAAAAGTTCCTTTACAATAAAATAAAAGTAGAATGTACACGTGATACAAACTTCTCTTGGAGACTCCGGTGTTCCTCTTTGTTCGACGACGTGTTCTTGAAGTCGATGAAGAGTCTACGACCTTGGTCTCTCTTGGAGAGGATTTCCCCGGAACCGGCGGCGGCACACGAGCGGCGGCTAGCTTCGGGATCGGCGGCTACGATGAAGAGCAGCTGCTGAACTTGGAGATCCAAACTTCGTTGCGAAGCAAGCTCGGTCTACCAACGGTCACACGAGGATCGGTCGTCTCGATCGATTCGGATGGGAAGTGTTTCCGATCGACAAATCGAGAGACAAAGGATCTCTGGATAGACGCGTGAGACTCAAGCCTTGCTAAGCTACTGTCGCCGGAGATCGGGAAGAAGATCTATCGGTGGCGGAGACGGACTTGCGCGAGCGGCGACGGAGGCGGCGGAAGGATTTCGCGATCTTAGGGTTTCCGTGAGCTCGACGTCTTTCTCTGTGATTTCACTGTTCAAAAGTACCTGAGTATAAATACTGTAGGATTCTCAAATATGACCGTTTGTGGGACCCACAAATGAAATCCCCAAAATCCGGTTCAAACAAATCCAGAAGCAGAATCCGGTTCAGCAGCATTCTGAGAAAACGCCAAGTAAAAATCGGCGAGAATCGCAAACGATTCTCGACGAATCGGCGAGAATCACCAAGTGATTCTCGACGAATCGTCGAGAATCGTTTGTGATTCTCGTCGAATCACTTGTCGATTCTCAACGAATTGGACTTGGTATTCATGGGCTGCTTGACCACTGGTTCGGCGGGAATTACAAGTGATTCTCGCCAAATTTCACTTGGCACCATTTTGATATGGCCAGAAGGAGTCGGCGAGAATCACTGACGATTCTCGACGATTCGGCGAGAATCACTTAGTGATTCTCGCCGATTCGGCGAGAATCACTTGGTGATTCTCGTCGAATATGCCTTGGACGATTTTTCGTCTTCCACCTAGGAGCTGCTCCTTGATCCTCCATGCTCCTTGTCTTCTCTTGCATATGAGCGGCCCTGTACTTGAAAGTAAGTGCACTCCAATAGAGAGAGTACACATAGGCCAACACACTGATCTGCTCAACGAGGGATTACGTCGTGCAGACCCGTGTATATTGACCTACTGCACCCTGACATTGGTGTGCACTTAGCGTGAAGAAACTGCAAGTACACCTTGAAACAGTTTATCAAATACATAGTCTATTGACCTTAGCTTGTCCAGGGGCTTCTTCAAATCAGGTACATTGTGGATACAATACCCAACACGTACTCCTTTTCCGGATCTATATGCCAAATGAGTGGGGATTCCATGAATCAACCCAAGAGACTCCCATACCAAGCCACCCTCTGGTGGGGGAATCATATGCACATGCCAAAAAGGAAGCCTTCACATGGCTATGAAGAAAAGTCGTTACCCTTGAAGACCGATTCGGCGCCATAAGCTCCTAGCTGGCTGGAATGAAACATAACAGCTTTTCCTCCACAACGCTGACCTCGGATCTCTAGACGGAACTCCGCAGCACCACCGGTGGCCGGCTATCCCTCCTCCTCCTCGTTCTTCCTCTCTTTCTCTCTCTCTAGGAGTTTAGAAAGATGAAGACCAAAAAGGAAAATGAGAACTTCCTTTTCATCGATAGCTTTAAGGAAGTTGGGAGGCACCACGGCCCTTGGATCATAGCTGAAGAAATGGACTTCCACGATTTTGCCACAAAATCAAATTTTTTTGCCTTACACGGCCTGTGACACGCCCGTATCCCAGGCCGTGTACCCTAAGCGGTGCTCAACCGACTTATCCATATCAGTACATGCCCATGTGATACGCCCGTATCACGGGCCGTGTCACCTGACACGCCTTCAGACACGCCTGTGTCTGTGGCCGTGTACTTCAGGCTGCACAAAATCGACTTCAACCCGAGCGAGACACGGCTAGTGACACGCCTGTGACCCTGACCGTGTACCTTAGCACACACCTGTGTCATGCCCATGTAAACCAGGCCTCAATGTCTTGGGCTCATCCAGAAAAGGGCACGGCCTGTGACAAGCCCGTATCACAGGCCCTGTGCCCATACAAGGCACCAGACACGCCCGAGCTCCACTTTGTCGAGATGAGTTCGTCGACCCGCAGAGGACACGGCCTCTGACACACCCGTGTCAGCGGGCGTGTGCCCTCAAGTTGCGTCGAATGAATTTTCGTTGAACACTCGCCGACTACTCACCCAAGCCGGACACGCACTGGGACACGCCCGTGTCCCAGGTCGTGCCACCCAAACTTTTCCCAACTCTGGAATTTGGGGTGTTACCCCTTAAATAACAACCATATCATGAATCTTGAGGGAAGGCTCCAAAAGGAGAGGGAACTAGTGGCTAGCTACTCCAAGCCTAACACAGTGTTGCCCTTGATAGACTCATTCTCCACCCAAAAGGGAAAGAAAGGGTTGAGATTCAAGGAAAAGACAAGAGTTGCTAATCCTAAGGGAAAGGGCAAAGCTCAAGTGGAACCACTAGCCTCTAAGGCTCCTGTCAAGTTTAATAAGGTTCAGTTTCCTTCAAACAGCCATGATCATGAGAGTATTTATGGTCACTAGAATAATGCTAAACCATCTTGTGTGAACAAAGATGTTCCACAAATGGTGGCTTTTACAGCAAAGGTGCTAGTGCCCATGAGAAAATACAAATGGACCATCCTGGACCATTTGTGTTTGGTGCTACAGCCTCTTCAGTCAAGGGTAAAGCTGCAACCTGTTCTCAAATTCCTCCAACACACTCTAAGACAAAGGCCAAGGCTGTTAGTTGATGCACTCTCAGCAAGTGTACCGATCACTGTCAAGTAATAAAAGTGAAAAGTTTAATCCCCGGATATCGATCTCTCGAGGAGTGCAAGTAGGGAGTGTGATTTCACTATATGAAAAAGAGATTGCAAGCGGGAAAGTAACCAAAGGGGGTTTTTGAATGAGATTCCTAAGTTAACAACAAAAAGAAAACTATAGCGGGTCACCGTCACCCCGTCGCTTGGGTGGAGTACTACGGAGAGTAGTATGGACGATGGACGAACAGCGAGGGTCGCAATCACCTCTTCACAAAGCACGCTTCTAGCAATCGCTAGAATGACACAATGACAACAAGCGTAAGAAAAACTGAAACTTAACGACACAAGAAATGATTAAGACATAACAACATAAAGATATGCTGAAACCTTAAGCAAAACATTGTTCTCAAACAACAATCTCACTATCACAAGTTCAGAATGAAGTAACCACAATAAGAGGTGGAGAAATAAAACCGAGCGCACAAAGGATTTCCAAGATTCACGGCCGGATTCGAGGGTTGTCAATCCTTGTTCGGGCTCAGTCTTCGGATGACGTTCGAGAAACAAAGAAGGGTTGTCAGTTCCCTCAAATATCGCGTCTTCTTTGTGAATGATCACTGGGCTAGTTCTGACCGAAGAACTCCGTAAGTGCAACAACAAAAAGCTCGGATGGTAGCTTGGAGTTCGGAGAAAATGAATGTGGCCGGAGATGAAACTATCGCAAGCTTTCTGAGGATAAATGGTGGTCGGATCAACTCTCCAAGGAGGAAAGAGAAAATGGCAGCTAGAGGCGAGTTTTCCCTCTCAGAGTAGCAGAAATGGCGGGGGAGCAAAGCTGGATCCTTCGAAAGAACAAATCTGCAACTTAAATAGAAAAGTCAGAAAGAAATGGTTGACCCGTGCGATATTAACTTTAAGGATAATCACGAGGAAGGAGAAGCGTTGACCCGCGCGTTTTCCTTCACGCACGGGCAGTTCTGCCCTTGCGTGAAGGACATCGCACGGGTAATGACAGAGTGCTGGAAAGCAGGGACATACAGGAAAACCGTGCGTTCTACTCGAGCACGAGGGCTTGTCCCCATACGTGAACAAATCACACGCTTAGCGACAGAACAGAACAAACTAAAAAGCTACAGGAAAACCGTGTGTTTCCTTCGCGCACGCTTTTGAAGAAACCGTGCGTCAACCATGCGAGAGGAAATTCGTCGAGCTCAGCTCGACGTTCTTCAAGCTGACCAAAACGCACGATTCCACGCAAACCGTGCGTGAAAGAAACGCACGACCGTGTGTTTTCCTTAAGACAGAATTTCTGCCTAGGGTAAAACACATCACCTGTAAAACAAAACCAACTGTAGCACAAGCTCCCAACACCAATAAAACAAACAAACAGATAGAACCATGGGGAGCACCATGTGCTTACCCCCAACAATAGAATGTGCAATTGCACACCCTCGGGCCAAAACAGTGCACAAAATGGTCCATGACCGAACGATGCAAATATAACCGATTTCCGATTGAAATGCAGTGCACGAGTGAGAAAACCAGCCCAGATGAGTCCGAAAAACCCTATAAATATCGAACTCATCACACCACCAGACTTAAACATTTGCTCGTCCCGAGCAATTCATCTCTCCGTGGACTCGAAAATAGCTAGCTGGCTTAGAAATTTCAACAATAAGGTAAAGCGAGAAATCGAATACTCATGGGCATAAAAATATAATAGATACACTTTTTAATTATGCTACGGAGTTTGTAAATTTCGATAAGTGTAAATAAGTATTGTAGCTACTCAAAAATAGAATTTTGGAGAATCGTTCAGTCATGCGTAGGAATAAAGTAGGCAGGCCACTAAGTTGAGCATTGCCAAATACCGGGGCTCTGGATCACCTCCAAAGGAATCTATCAATGTCGGGGACCATTGGCTTGCCTGTTCACACTCTTTCCATAGTGCTAGTTTGACTCGAGCGCAAATCCGCAGGACTTAAAGAAGATAATAGGGCTTAGGAGTATACATAGGTAACGATGCAAAGGGTAAATCATGGCTACACACAACCCAAATGAGCTCATACAAAAAATTCTCTTCCCAAGCAATACATACAGGCGCTCCACACCACCAGTCTTAGGCTTGACAAATGGGTGCGTGCACCGCCTACCATCATAAAATCTCAAATGGAATTTTCATTTAAACTTTTTGTTCTTTCATTTCAATCTACTTTCTTTTTCTCGATTTCTTTTCTTTTTCAAAATTTTTTTTATATCACATACAGCCATAATATCATGAAATTTGCACCACACAAACAGAAAATAGCACCTCAGCAACAACACTAAATACAAGAAGAGATATGCTAATAGCTCGAGCTAGGGGCGTGCTACTGGGATAGGCTTTTAGGCTTTGTTGATCACGGAGTGGGGCTAAATAAAAAGGAGGGGTAGGCTCATAATAGGCTAACAAGGATTACGTTAGGAACGGGTACAAGGCTCAACCGGGCAAAAATGATGGCCTACATCACACTCACTCTTCACTAACCATGCACCAAATTTTTTAGAGTAGCTTGGGGCAAGTTCTTAGCCACCGAGAAAGACAACACTTCCTCCCGACTCAAGAAATACGAGGCTGGTGGCGGCTATACACATTCCTACACTACCATTCGATTGCTCCAGCTTCCACAGTTTTGAGTAGTACAAACATTATTTACAAATGCAGAAAAGCATAAATCTACGAGCATAAAGAAAAATTGAATCTATACTATTTCTATACATCGTGAGTACTCGATTAGGAGCACTGCATGAGTTTCGCACCACTCTATCCTAAAATCCTAAGCTAACACCACTATCTTAAAGTTAATAAAAAAGAAATAAATTAAACTTGGGCCGAGCGCGTGCTTAAGTGCGCGCTCATGCGGTGTAGTTGCACAATGCTATCATGATAAAACTGAAAATAAAAATACTGTTATGGTATGCAAGCGCATGTGCAATGGTGACTCGCGAAACTCTCCCCCACCAAACTCAAACTAAACAATGTATCCATGATTTGCAATAAAATTCAAGAAATGAAAGTTCAGGGAAGAAGTTACCTATGCTCAGCTAATTAGCATACCAGAAGATTGGCGTTAAACTTCAGCAAATAGTCCACGGCCTAAACAATTTCCACCTGCAAAATAGAATATCTCCAACCACAAAAAGCTATACAAAATAGCACAACAACTAAATTACAGCAAATTTAAAAGAAGCATCAGCATTGGGTCGTCTCACATAATCCATTCTCTTTACCGTCCTTAAGGAGGACCAAATACCTATATTAACAGTTATATAGTTATTGTTTTAAAACAAAGGTTCAAAATGCATGAAAAAGAAATCCAAAGTTACACACAGCAAGAAGAAAAATAAATATGAAACAAAAAGAAAGGGCGCCCCGAAGATCCATCACGCTTCAGCTGAACGCTGACTTGCGATAGATCCCACCAGCCACGTGAGATGAGGGCGAGGTGAAGGCTTTAGGGCCCAGGGAAGACAAGTTTCCCCTACCCCTAGCCTCATCCTTCTCGCGTCGGCTGTGCAAGAAAAAGATGTTCTGATGATTGCTAACGGAGAAGCGAAGGAGGAGTTGTTTGATGTTTCATCAGCTCTAGGTAACTCATCAGATAATAAAACATTTAATTCCAGCGGTTTTTTAGGTTCACTCGGGATTAAAGTTGGAAGTGACGATGATAGCGGCAAAAAAATCTTCGAAGACAAGGTGATGCCACATGCGTTAAAGCACAGAGTCGCTTCACTAGCTTTCAGGAATGGAACCCCAAGAATAGGCTTTAAATCATTTCCTACGGGTCCCAACACCTGGAAGTCGGTAACAACCACCGACCCATCAGCTAGCAAAAGTGATTTTTGGATATTCGCTTCAACATTTAAATTAAGATTCTCAACATCTTGCAGAGCAAGAATGTTGCACGACGAACCTGAATCGCAAAGAGCTACCATCTCAATTTCATTAATCTCACACTTGACCGCCACTTCAATAATATTGCACTCCTCTGCCTCCCTAACACTCTTCCCTTGCTCACGGGGATTCTTTTCCATGTCGCTTGGGAGCGCGCCGCGAGTACGCTCGGAGAATACATGGGTAAGTTGCCCCAGCTGTGTCTCCAAGTTCCTCATAGAAGCAGTTTAAGTGGACATTTTAGATTGGGCCATCTTAACAAACTTTTCCATCATTTCTTCAAGAGCACTCCTACGTGCCCATTGCCCGCTCTGATTATACCTGGCTGTGGCGGTCGCGGTTGGCTATTGGAGGCTTGGGCATCAAATTGATGGTGGCCTCCCTGCCATCTTTGAACTGGGGCATTTTGATTCCACGAGCAATTCAGATGATTTCTCACGTTTGGGTTATAAGCATTATTATAGGGCGCAGCGCGGTTTTGACTGTTTATAAAATTAGCACTTTCATCAAAGGTTATACCTGCCGGTTCTGTAAATGACTCTTCAGCTGGGCATTCAAAAGTGTGGTTGCTGGTATTTCCATATCCTTGAAATTATATGCCCCAAACCAGGGCTAGAGGAGTAGTCAATCTGGTCAGCATCCGCCTTCCATCCATCATAGGGTAGCTTGCTTCAGCTTGCTGCATCACCGCATTAACATCAAATAGATTTTTCGCTCCCGTGGGGCATTTCTTTCCGCAGTCCAGTATGTGCTATGGGACACCGTGTCTCGAAGAAGCCGCAAAGCCTCTTCAGGAGAAAGGTTCATAATTGTGCCGGTGGCGGCTGCGTTGATCATAGCCCGGTAGTTCGGCTCGACACAAAAATAGAATATTTTTACAAGATTCCACGGCTCGCAGCCGTGTTGGGGGCAAAGACGCCCAAAACTTGATGGATTCCCGCCTAGTTTACCAATCGCTGTCAAGTAATAAAAGTGAGGAGTTTAATCCCTGGATATCGATCTCTCGAGAAGTGTAAGTAGAGAGTGTGATTTCGCTATATTAAAAGGAGATAGCAAGCGAGAAAGTAACCAAAGGGGGTTTCTAAATTGGATTCCTAAGTTAACAACAAAAAGAAAACTATAGCGGGTCGCCATCACCGCGTTGCTTGGGTGGAGTACTATAGAGAGTAGTATGGACGATGGACGAACATCGAGGGTCGTAATTACCTTTTCACAATGCACGCTTATATCAATCTCTA
This sequence comes from Platanthera guangdongensis, assembly GCA_039583875.1. Taxonomy (NCBI): domain Eukaryota; kingdom Viridiplantae; phylum Streptophyta; class Magnoliopsida; order Asparagales; family Orchidaceae; genus Platanthera; species Platanthera guangdongensis. Next base: position 132,278,499 of record CM077152.1, read on the forward strand.
GAACGGAACAATCACAACAAACGCAAGAAAAACTGAAACTTAACGACACAAGCAATGCTTAAGACATAACAACATAAAGACATGCTGAAACCTTAAGCAAAACATTGTTCTCAAACAACAATCTCACTATCACAAGTTCAGAATGAAGTAACCACAAGAAGAGGTGGAGAAATACAACCGAGCACACAGAGGTTTTCCAAGATTCACAGCCGGATTCGAGGGTTGTCAATCCTTGTCTGGTCTCGGTCTTCGGATGACGTCCGGGAAACAAAGAAGGGCTGTTACTTCCCCCAAATATCCCGTCTTCTTCGTGAATGATCGCTGGTCTAGTTCTGACCGAAGAACTCCACAAGTGCATCAACAAAGAGCTCGGATGCTAGCTTGGAGTTCAGAGAAGATGAAGGTGGTCGGAGATGAAACTATCATAAGCTTTCTCAGGAGAAATGGTGGCCGGATCAACTCACCAAGGAGGAGAGGGAAAATGGAGGCTGGAGGCAAGTTTTCCCGCTCAGAGGAGTAGAAATGGCGGGGGAGCGGAGCTGGATCCTTGGAAAGAAGAAATCTGCAACTTAAATAGAAAAGTTAGAAAAAATGGTCACGCACAGTTTGGTGCAATGTCGTGCGCAAACTGTGCGATATTAACTTTCAGGATAATCACAAGGATGGAGAAGTGTTAACCCGTGCATTTTCCTTCGCACATGGGCAGTTCCACCCGTACGTGAAGGAGATCACACAAGTAGAGACAGAGTGCTGGAAAGCAGGGAAACACAGGAAAACTGTGTGTACTACTCGCGCACGGGCGCTTGCACCCGTGCGTGAACAAATTGCACGCTTAGCCACAGAATGGAACAAACTAAAATGCTACAGGAAAACCGTGCGTTTCCTTCGCACACAGTTTTGAAAACATCGTGCTTTAACCATGCGAGGGGAAATTCATCAAGCTCAGCACGACGTTTTTCCAGCTAACCAAAACGCACGATACCACGCAAACCGTGCGTGAAAGAAACACACGACCGTGCGTTTTCCTTAAGATAGAATTCCTGCCTAGGTGGAAAACACACCACCTGCACAACAAAACAAACTGGAGCACGAGCTCCAAGCACCAATAAAAAAATATAAACAAACAGAACCATGGGGGAGCACCATGTGCTTACCCCCAACAACAGAATGTGCAATTGCACACCCTCAGGCCAAAATAGTGCACAAAATGGTCCATGACCGAACGATGCAAATATAACTGATTTCTGGTTGAAATGTAGTGCACGAGTGAGAAAATCAGCGCAGATGAGTCCGAAAAACTCTATAAATATCAGACTCATCATCAGTAGGTCAGACCCGGGCATCTATGAGGCCATCAAGAGTATGCTTTCGGAAAAGAAAGCTGCTGCGAGAACGGATCAAGATATCCCAAGAACTTCTATTGGCAGACCCACAACTTGTTAGACTGGGGCTGGGAAACCATGGAACAGGACTGTTGATACTCATTCTAGACGCAGAGCTGCTGTTAACACAGCCACTAGACCTGCTCAAAAAAGAAGGTACAACATCCATGAGTGTTGGTGTTGTGGCAAGGTAGACTACTTTGCTGGTTATTGCTGGCACAATCATAGTGTGCAGAGAGCAAATGTTAGCTTGCCTGTCAGAAAAGTTGTAGGCAGCCAGAACTATTTTCAGCCTAACATGCACCAAGGACCCAATAAAAATTTGGGTCTTAAGGTTAACTGATTTGTGTTTTGTAGGATAGTCCAAGTGCCCATACCCCTATATGGCACTTGGACAGTGGATGTTCCAGAAACATGACTGGAATAAGGATCATGCTGAAGGATTATGTTCCTGCAAAGAGTGTACCAAAGGTCATCTTTGGTGGGTCAGAAATAGGGGTGACTAGAGGTTATGATGAGATCTCTAATGACATAGTCACGATCACTAGAGTAGTCTATGTGGAAGGGTTGCAACACAACCTAATAAGCATTAGACAACTCTGTGATCTTGGCTATGACATAGTATTCCACAAGGATGAGTGCCATATTAGGAGGTTAAGTGACCAAGAGGTCATCTTAATAGGCACTAGGAGTGGAAATGTGTACTGTTTAGATTTTCTATGCTCTAGCAAAGACTCACATATATGCCTAGTTATAGATAAGAAAGCCTCTTCCCATATCCAATCGCACAAGAGGCTATCCCATCTAAATTATAGGACCATAGGCAAGCTTTTCAGCAAAGAGCTGGTTAGAAATGGGCCTAAGTCTATATGCACTAAGGAGGTTATCTGCTCTGCCCGCCAAAAGGGCAAACAGACTAAGACTTCATTCAAGAGCATTGCCTCCAAAGATTTAGTGAGATCCTTATACCTCTTGCATATGGATCTATTTGGTCCTATGCCAATAAAAAGTCTAAGTAGGAAAGTCTACACCCTTGTGGTTGTTGATGACTTTTCCAGATTTGACTGGTTGTTCTTTCTAAGGAAGAAATCTGAAACCCTTGATGTCTTTCAGACATTTATGAGGCAAATTCAGAATGAATTCGACAATACCGTGGTCAAAATCCGAAGTGACCATGGGACTGAGTTTTTGTCTGAGTACATGACAAGGTTCTGTGAAGAGAAAAGGATTCATCGAAAATTTTCCTCTCCTAGAACACCCCAGCAAAATTGAATTTCTGAAAGGAAAAATGGGACTCTCATAGAGGCTGGTAGAAACTTATTTAGTGACTCATCCCTCCCAGAATACTTCTGGGCTGAGGAATGTTAACACTGCATGCTATGTCCTTAATAGGGCTTCTATCACCAAGAGCTACAAGAAGACTCCCTATGAGATCTTGAGGGACAGAAAACCAAACATGAGCTATTTAAGGATCTTTGGTTGCAAGTGCTATGTGCTCAACAATGGAAAAGTCCATTTAACTAAGTTTGCTGCAAAGTCCCATGAAGGGATCTTTGTTGAGTACAACACTCATAGTAAGGCATATAGAATTTACAACTTAACTACCCAAATTGTAGAAGAGTCAATGCATGTTGTTTTTGATGAATCCAACATGGTTAACTGTAAGCTGCCAAGCTCCTCCTCTTATAGTATTACAGGTACAAAGTAGATGATGGACAAGCTGACCATCAAGGAAGCTACCCCCATAGTCCAAGAAAATGATGATGGACTGCCTATTCCAAGAGAAGGGGAAAACATACCTGAATAAAATGAAGACCAGCAAGCTGAAAACCCTGAAGATCAGCAAGCTACAGCTAGATTGCCTCCAGCTACCAGGCATCTAAGGGACCATCCAGTTCAGCAAATCATTGGTGATGCACATCATGGGGTCTAGACTAGAAGCAGGAGCATGAATACAACTCTCTACTCAAGCTTCCTATCTCAAGAAGAGCCAAAGAAGTTTGAAGAAACAATCAAGGAACAATTTTGGATTTGAGCAATGCAAGAAGAACTGGACCAATTTAAGAGATGTAAGGTCTGGAAGTTGGTCCCCAGACTTCAAGGACAAAATATCATATGGACTAAGTGGATCTACAGGAATAAGTTTGATCAAGCTACAGCTAGATTTCCTATTCCAAGAGAAGGGGAAAACATACCTGAATAAAATGAAGACCAGCAAGCTGAAAACCCTGAAGATCAGCAAGCTACAGCTAGATTGCCTCCAGCTACCAGGCATCTAAGGGACCATCCAGTTCAGCAAATCATTGGTGATGCACATCATGGGGTCTAGACTAGAAGCAGGAGCATGAATACAACTCTCTACTCAAGCTTCCTATCTCAAGAAGAGCCAAAGAAGTTTGAAGAAACAATCAAGGAACAATTTTGGATTTGAGCAATGCAAGAAGAACTGGACCAATTTAAGAGATGTAAGGTCTGGAAGTTGGTCCCCAGACTTCAAGGACAAAATATCATAGGGACTAAGTGGATCTACAGGAATAAGTTTGATCAAGTTGGCATTATTGTCAAGAATAAAGCTAGACTGGTGGCTAGAGGCTATAAAAAAGCAGAGGGCATTAGCCAGACTACAAGTCATAAGGATCTTACTTGCATTTGCTTCCCATCAGTGATTCAGAGTCTAACAGATAGATGTCAAATCAACATTCCTGAATGGGGTCCTCAAAGAGGAAGTATATGTGGCTCAGCCATCAGGTTTTGTAGATCCTAACTCTCCTAATTTTGTGTATAAGCTTAGGAAAGATCTATATAGGCTAAAGCAAGCCCCTAGGGCTTGGTATGAAACATTGTCCAGCTTCCTCATTGAGAATAAATTCTCAAGGGGGAAGATAGACAAGGCCCTATTTCTAAGGGAATCAAAGGGCAAGCTTATCCTAGTCCAGATATATGTATATGACATTATCTTTGTATCTATTGATGGCAACGTTTGCAGGAATTTTGCTAAACTTATGTAAGGGAAGTTTAAAATGAGCATCATGGGTGAGCTCAAGTTCTTCTTGGGCCTCCAAGTAAGACAGACTTATGATGGCTTGTCTATATCCCAGTCCAAGTTCACCAGGGAACTAATCAAAAAGTATGGTATGGAGAATGCCTCCACCATGAGAACTCTGATGGGATCAAGTATGCTTATAGGCAAAGATGATGTAGGAAAACCTGTTAATGAGTCTTTGTATAGAGGGATAATTGACTCCCTTCTATACCTGACTGCCAGTAGTCCTGACATTATGTATGCCACGTGTCTTTGTTAGGTGTCAGGCTTGCCCTAAAGAATCTCATTACACTGCTGCAAAGAGAATCATGAGATATCTTAAGGGCAAACCAGATCTTGACCTATAGTACCCAAGAAATAGGTATTTTGATTTAACAGGATTTTCAGATGCAGATTTTGCAGGTTGCAAAGAAGACGGGAAAAGCACTACTAGAACTTGTCAGTTCTTAGGAAGAAGGCTAGTTTCTTGGAGTAGCAAGAAGCAAGGTAGTGTGGCTATATCCATTGCTGAGTCAAAATATATATCAGCTGGCAGCTGCTGTGCTCAGCTCCTGTGGATCCAACATCTGCTCCAGGATTACAACCTGTAGGTAAGTAGAACTCCTCTTTACTGTGATTGTATAGGTGCTATTTATATTGCTAGGAATCCTGTCTCATATAGCAGGACTAAGCATATAGAAATAAGATATCATTTTATCAGGGAGCATGTGGAGAAGGAAGACATCAGTCTTGAGTTTGTCCCCACAGACAAACAAGTGGCTGATATCTTCACTATGTCATTAAATGAAGCAAAGTTCAACACCCTCCAATTTGAGTTGGGCATGTTGAACTTGGCACAGCTTCAGGCACTCTCTTTTGTATTTTTATTTTGTTGCAGATATTGTTCCTCTTGCTGTACATACAGACTCCCCAGTAGTATCAGTTCACTGATGCTTATATTGATGGGGAGTAAGCTACTCTGGATAGAAGAAAGAAGGCAGCCAATGGGAAGGCCAGCACCCATCTGCCCATTTTGTAGAAGTCAAAAAGGGGTGAGAATAGAGAAGGTCCTAGTAAGGGGGAGTCATAACAAGTGAGAGAGATGGCAAAGGGGAAAGAAAGTAATGTGGCACTCAAGGAAGGACAAACACCTTACAACAAAATAGGGGGAGTAAGTAAATAATATTCACTTACCATAGCTTATCAAAATTTCCATACTTATATTTTTTTTGCTGTATACATTGTGTGTGCCATTGACCAATGACATCAATGAGATTTTGACTTCTTCAAATAGGGGGAGATTGTAGGGTCCATTGTTCCCAATGTCCCTGATTTGTGATATGTCAAACAGGTCAATGTCACACACATCAACTGTATTTGATGTGCATTTGAGTTCTTGAGTGCAATTTAGTCCATTTCATATTGATTGGACATGTGGACACAAGAAGTGGTTGCTGGACACAACACAAAAGTCTACTAAGTCCACGGGCATTGAGTGGAGCAAGCTCACTCAATGCCATAGGTATGGATTCAATAGTGACTAGTAGAAATTTGACTAAGTACAAAAGCATTAAGTGTAGTCTACTCACTCAATGCAATATAACATATAGAGTTGAGACTATCTCAGCCTAACTTCGAGTTATGCAAAAATGATGGCTAAGTACAAAAGCATTGAGTGTAGTCTACTTACTCAATGCCATACAACAAGAGGCTGTGAGTCAGGCTGAGTCAGTCTAAGCCTAGAGAAAGTGGCTGAAATGTGGTCAAGTCCACAAGCGTTGAGTGTGGTCCACTCACTCAACGCCATACAACTCAATGCGTTGAGTGTTGCTGTGCCAATCAACTCAACAGAAATGTTTACTCTCTCAACGCCAAGGAACAGAAATTTTTGCTAAGGCAAAAAGCGTTGAGTGAAGCAAGTTCTCTCAACGCTCTTGAAGCTATCAATGCCTTCAAGCAGAATTTTGGCTAAGTCTAAATGCGTGGAAAGCTTGGATTTTGTCGATCTCAACTTCATCGAACTTAGCTCAAAGTTCGCTGAACTGAGCCTGAAGTTCATCGAACTGAGTTTTGCCTTTCGTCGATCTAAGTCTAAAGTTCGTCGAACTAATTTTATGCTCTCATTGAACTGAGCTTGTCGTTTGTCGAACGGAGCTCAGCGTTCGTCGAGCTCAACAGCTAGACAGACAAAATGTTGTGTAAGTGTTGTAGTATTGAGTGATACCTACTCACTCAATACTTTTGGTACTAATGATTGAATTTTGGCTAAGTCCATAGATGTTGAGTCATGCTGACATCAGCAATGTCAAAGTAAACCAAAATTCAAATGTTGCGGAAATACTGCCAGAGACGTTGGCGGGCCAGCTGTTGCTATCTTCTGCAATTACCAAGGATTATTTCATCATTAAGTGCTGGGGCTCACTCACAGCAAATAGCCGTTGAATAGGCAATGAATGGAAAGCGTGGGTTGATTGGCTAAATCTCGACCATCAATCCTGGTGGTGGGACCCACTGCTCAATCAGCCAGAGATATAAAGAATCAAATCATCGAATAAAGAAGTGAATTCCTTGTCTAGGTTTTCTGAAAACAAAAGTGCGGCCGAACTTCATCTTCTTCCTCGCTATTTTTCGTCGAGCTTGGAGAAGTTGTTCAGTACAGAGAACTTTGGTAGGAAAGAGATAGCTGAAGCAATCCCCATCTTCATCAACAGGATCTGAAGCTAGCAGACCTACAAGTTCTGTAGGGAAAAAGGAAGCTGTTTGAAAAAAGATTCTACTATCTATATATTGTCTTCAATAGCAATATCTTGGTTCTGATATCTGCTCAGTCCAAGAAGAAGGAGACATAGAGCTTGCTCTGGTGTTTAAGCATCACATTCTTTATTTCTATTTTCTGTAAAGATTCTTTGTGAATCTGGGTTTTGTAAGCATGTATTGTAAAGGCTGGGTCTTAGTGACCTATGTTTGGCTTTGTGCCGGGTGATAGGTCTTTGTGACCTGGGTTAGCTTGGTGCCTAAGGCTCTGTTTGATATTTCGGGCCGGCGGGAGGCCAGCCATGAGAGAGGAAATGGCCGTTTAGAACGGTGGACTGGTGCTCCTCCTACCAGCGTCAAAACACCGGGATTTCACCCTTTTACGTCGGTCGTTCTCGCCTGGAGTTCGCCAAACATCCTTTCTCTGGCTCGTTCAGGACGGAACGGCACCCCACCGGAGTGTCACACAGAGCCTAAGTTGTTGGTCTGTGTGACCTGTGTGTGGTCCTGCAGGATCGGGGTTGTAAGCTCTTAAGAAGCTGAGTTCTAGAGGGAGAGCCAAATATAACACACCATTAGATTGGAGCAGAGGGACAATGGATGTACCCAAGATTGGGGAATCACTATAAATTTGCTGTGTCGTCTGTGAATGTTCTTGAAAGATGATCTAATCTAATCAACAAACACAATAATCTAATAAACAGATTAAAAAAGTTTAATAGAGGCAAAAACCTATTCACCCCCCTCTAGGTGTAAAGCTAGCCTTAAATACAAGACTTTCAGAATTCTACCTCCCTATAATCGACGAATTCTACACAGCCGATACTCGGTGGGTTACGCGATACCCACCAAATTGTTTACAGTCTTTTTTATCCCTAAATCAATGGATTTTCCTCGAATGATGGAACCCATACACGCCGGATTTCTGGATGAAATTTTCCAACTATCCTATGGGTTCTTCCAACTCATCCTACAGTACTCATATTCTCTAAGGGAGGTGGAAGGAAATGAAGATAAGGATTAAAAGAAAATGCAAGGAGAAAGATCCACTTGCCTCGGAACTTTGGAGAAACGTCTCCCGCTCGCACCGCGATAAGGATTGGTCGTGAAAAGGACCGAGCAATGATTCCTGAAACTTTTGTAGTGGAATAGAGGTCAAAATTGATAACCCTAACACCTAGAAATCGAGGAAATAGGAAGATCTTACGACGATCAGGTAGATCTCGGCGAGAGCTTTCCAAATCTCTACTCCTTTGAAGATACCGACCACCAGAGCTCCCTTAATCTCTGGCCGAAAGCACGCCCCGTCCGCCAATCATTCTTCCGTTTCGCGAACACTTCCATCGTCGGGTAGGGAAGAAGATGAATAGGACTATTTGACGTGACCTAATTTCGGCTATATATATATATATATATAATTATTTTTTATAATATAATATTACATTACAATTAATATTAATTAATCCCAAAATAATTCGAAATCCAAAACAACTCAGAATCTTAAGAAAATCGTACCGTAGCTAAATATTGATGCTACAAATCTAACGACGAAGTTGAAATTAAAATCCGACAACCCAAACTTGGGTAAAACACTACCCGAATGCAAAAACACCACCACATCCCAATAAAAGCTCCACCGAGTCACCAAAACAGACCCGGCTCACGAGGGAAGGTGCACAACCTAACCAAAAACCAACCACACAAGGAAACCCACTGAGCAAACCCGTATTCCAACAAATGGTACTCGTTAACTATGCGTCAACGTAACTCCCTGACGTCAAAAATACGTCACTACGAGAATAAAAATAAATACAAAAAAAAAATCAGGGGCGTTACAGCCACCCCTCCTAATAAGAACTTTCGTCTGGAAACTTAACATAAATCGGATCAAATCCATAATTAAATAAAAGCAATCATAGGATAACAAATAAAACACTTACCAAAATCATTAGGAGAATAGATGAGGATGAGTCTCCCTCATAGCTGACTCTAACTCCCAAGTCGCGCTTTCCACGTCTTTGTTCTTCCACAAAACTTTTATCATGAGTATTGTCTTCCCTCTCAATACCCAATCTTCAGTATCCAAAACACGAATAGGAACTTCCACATACGAAATATTAGGCACCAACTGTGGCATAACTTCAAGAATCTACCTGTCGATCAACACACAATTCCGCAATTGACTCACCTGGAAAACATCATGCACACCAGGAAAATTTTATCGCAAATCAAGTCTATAAATTGATACACCAATTACCTCAACAACCTTGAAAGGTCCTACATACATAGGGTCCAACATATGGTCCTTACCAAGCCTCTTAACACCGGACATCGGGGATACTTTCAGAAATACCATGTCTCCAACAACAAACTCCAAATCAGTCCTATGCCGACTTGCATTCCTTTCATAACGCTCTTGCGCTATCCGAAGTTTCTCTTAAATATGCTTAACAGAAATATCCATTTCTTCCAATGCTTCTGGACCCAATAACAGTCTCTCAACAACCTCGGCCCAAAACAATAGAGTTTTGCAATGCCTCACATACAAATCCTCAAACGGGGCCATTTGCAAGCTCTCTTGAAAACTCTTACTATATGAAAATACCATTAGTCTCAAACACTAATCCCACGCTCCTCTGTTGTCCAAAATTTTACATCTAATCATATCTTAAACTATCTTATTTACTCCTTCCGTCTGACCATTAGTTTGAGGATGATAGGCGGCAGAATACCTCAAGTCGGTACCCAACCCTTCCTGTAAACGCCTCCAAAGCGAGACGTAAACCTGGAGTCTCAATCGGATACAATACTGACAGGCACTCCATGTAACCTGATGACCTCATCCAAATATAATTCAGCCATTTGCTTCATAGAGTAGTCGATCTTGAACGGCACGAAGTGAGCACGCTTCGTTAGTCTGTCCACTATAACCAAAACTGAATCGTATTCTCGGGGAGATCTCGGCAATCCAGTAATAAAATCCATCGAAATACTCTCCCTCTTCCAACTTTGAATTTTTAAGGGCGTCAACTTGCCTCCAGGCCTACCATGGTCGGCCTTAGCTCGCTTGCAAGTAAAACATTCTGATATGTACTTTGCTATATCGCCCTTTATACCATACCACCAAACCATCAATTTCAGATCCTTATACATTTTAGTTGAACGGGGTTGGTAGGAAACACTAGAACCGTGCGCCTCTATGCACAACTTAATTCGAATATCCTCAACTATTGGAATGCAAAATCTATCGCGGTACTTCAAAGTACCTGCGTCATCAATCAAAAAGTTAAGTAGCTCCCCTTTCGCAGTTCTGTTATAACGGTGCAGCAAATCAGGATCATCCCTTGGATGTATCCTCGTAAGTGAAATCCATGAAGGCTCTAATACTTCCAAACGGCTGGGCGAGTCTCTCCTCCCCACCGATATATCCATCAAAAGAAATTCCTCCACTAGCGAATCCACATAATGATTGAAAATTTTCACTCACTTCCTACTCAGGGCATTGACTACCACATTAGCTTTGCCCGAATGGTTTTGAATTTCAACATCATAATCTACAACATAATCTAACCATCTTCGTTGGCGCAAATTCAATTCCTTTTGAGTGAAGACGTACTTCAAACTCTTATGATCGGTATAAATCTTGCATAGAACACCATATAAAATATCTCTCTACAACTTCAAGGCGTAGATCACAGCTGCGAAATCTAGGTCATGCATAGGGTAATTCCTTTCATGAGTCTTCAACTACCTCGACCCATATGCTATCACTTTTCCTCCTTGAACCAACACGCACCCAAGTCCAACGTGCGATGCGTTCACATACACAGCATACTCTATCCCTATAGTAGGCAAGGACAAAATCAGAGCAATGCACAATCTCATCTTCAATTCCTAAAGATCCTCTTCGCACTTATCGCTCCAAATATAAGCTGCATTCTTCTGCATAAGCTTTGTCAGCGGCACAGACAACAAAGAGAAACCCTTCATAAATCTCCTATAATAGCCTGCTAGACCTAACAAGCTCCTTATCTCTATGGGAGTAGAAGGTCTATTGCAACCCATAACAATATCTATTGATGGAGACTACAGCGCGCAACACCTTGAAGACGACACAATGACAAATGACCGTGAAGAGCATCGCCATAATAGGCGTCCGGATCGCAAGCCGATTTATTAATAATTAATAATAATTGTTATCAAATTATTATTAATTACTAATCCATGTTTTTTGTGTTTTATTTTTAATAATTGCACTTTTATTTCATGTAATATGTACATTATGGTTATGATATAAAATCATGATGTATGTGTGTGTTTTATTTTCATGTTTTCATGTTTGGGCTGCATGTAGCCAGTTGGAGTGTTGTTGTTGTTGTAGCCTATATATAGGCATGTCCCCCCTCTATTTGGAGAAGATTGAATGAAAAGAAATTTGAAAATCCTTACCTCTTGTAGCTTCCTCCTTCCTCATCTCTTGGCCGATCTTTCTCTTGCTCCCCCTTCTCTCTCCTTGGCCGCCGGCCACCTCTTATCCCCTCTCTCAAATCTCGGCTTTTCCTCCTCCCTCCATCTTTCTCCAACCCGGCCACAACTCCTCTCCTACCCGGCCACAACTCCTCTCCTACCTGAGCCACCATCCACAACTCCCAAGTCCGCCACCTCTTCCTTTTCCCTCCAACAAGAGCCGACCACCCTCCTCCTTCCTCCTACCCGAAACACCACCATCAGGGCCAACCCAAGCTGCCTCCTCCTCCACCAAGACAACCTCCACCTTATTTCTCTCTTTCCATACTTGAAGATATTTACTTCCATATTAAGAAGATTTCGATGGGACTTTTCCATTTCCAGCGTAACGCGACGAAGGCGGACGAATTTTACTCCTACCGGCGTGATTTCGGTGGAGCCGTTGAAGAACGATCCTCGCCGAGTGAATCAGAATCATCCATTCTAGTTGGGTAACGAGCCTTTCCACTTTCGTGTGTTTCTTTCCTTAAATAATCTTGTGGTGGAATTTCTGGCATTAAATTTTGAAATCATTTGAAATTTCATGATTAGCTTTCATTATTTTGCATTGTTTTCTTGATCAACTTAATTTTCGTAAAGGGTTTGGCGAACCCTCGTTTTCTTTTGTTGGGAGAGATCTATCTTTTCCAAATTCGTGATTATTTTTGGTAGATATCTTTGGGTACAACCTTCGCTCGTCTGGATCCAATATTGGTCCTTTTTACCTCGATCGGATACCGGCCTATCGCCCTTATTTGATCTCGAAACGGTTTGGCTACCCGTACGCTAGCGTGAAATTGAATGAATGTAATAGCGTGGAGCGGCATAGAATAATTGTGTGAGCATAGAATTCGTCGTGAAGAGATAGTCATGCGCGTCCGTAGTTATAATTCGGCTCTAACGCATACATCTACATCAATTTGATATCAGAGGGAGGTTCTCGTCAATTTCCTAATTGGCACTCCTCCCGCTCTTCAAATTAAAAAGAAATAAATTTCAAATTTTAAATTTCAAATTTCAAATTTCAAATTTCGAATTTCAAACTTCAAATTTCAAATTTCAAATTTCAAATTTCAAAATTCAAAATTTAAATTTCAAATTTCAAATTTCAAAATTTCAAATTTCAAATTTCAAAATTCAAAATTTAAATTTCAAATTTCAAATTTCAAAATTTCAAATTTCAACTTTCAAAATTCAAAATTCAAATTTTAAATTTCAAATTTCAAATTTCAAAATTTCAAAATTTCAAATTTCAAAATTTCAAATTTCAAATTTCAAATTTCAAATTTCAAAATTCAAAATTTAAATTTCGAATTTCAATTTTCAATTTTCAAATTTCAAAATTTCAAATTTCAAATTTCAAAATTTCAAATTTCAAATTTCAAATTTCAAAATTCAAAATTTAAATTTCAAATTTCAAATTTCAAAATTTCAAATTTCAAATTTCAAATTTCAAAATTCAAAATTTAAATTTAAAATTTCAAATTTCAAAATTTCAAATTTCAAATTTCAATATTCAAAATTTAAATTTCAAATTTCAAATTTCAAAATTTCAAATTTCCAATTTCAAGTATCAAAGATTAAAATTCAAAATTCCAATTTCAAAAAAATCCTAAATTATGGCCTATGACGTTCACGTTTCCCGGTTGGACTTTTGGTATGATAAAGCCATGACTAAGTTTCCCCCTAGGCAATGCCACACTTGTCCTACTTATGACGGTTTAGGGTGTCCTAAAATTTTTAGGGATTGGCTTAAGGGTATAGAACTTCATTTTAAGGGATGACCCCCAAAAGATTCACTTTGCCCGAGAACGGTTAATAGGTCAGGCCCAGTTATTTTGGCTGAACGAAGAGCATCGTGTTGGTGGTTATCAACATAATTGGCAGGCGATGCGTAGCCTCCTTTCAGATCAATTTGATCCCGCCTATCTCCGTACTACCAACACCGAGCCTGTGAGTGAGTACGGCTTACTACATTATTGTCACACCGACCTAGACCTCACCTTTAGTATGGCTTTGGAGATTGAGAAGCGCCGACCTCCTAGGAGAAAGGTTCACTCACGTAAGAAGATTATTACCTTTGAGTCTAGTGGCGTATCTGATCTTGGTTCTATTGCGTGTCCTCCCATGATTATGCCCATAGAACCTTTTGAGTCTCCTCGTGAGTTTCCTGCTCCAGTTATTCAATCCTCCGATGAGTCAAAGGAAAGGCTTAGGATGGTGCCCGTCACTGAGGATGAGGTTGTTGTCCCTGACGATTATAATGACGATGAGGATATTGGTTACCCTAGTGACCTAGATGAGGATTCCACCATTGAGGAATCATACCTACTCCCCCTAGATGACATTTTGGAGCCTACGGTTACTCCTGCTGAGATTACAAATAAGTCGGTCGGCAATTTACCTATTGATGAGAGTTTACTTAGTAGAGACTTAGGAGATGATCTGTTCGGACTCGAGCTGGATCCTCTTAGACCGAGATATATTGAGGACTGTTCTGATGATCCTGATATATTGGACGTTCCGACTGATTGGGAAGACTTACCATTGGTGAACGAGTTATGATTGAATGAATTTAGTACTATGAGCCCAAACGATATTTCTTTAATGCAAACACCATTATCTGAAGTTCCCGATTTAAAGATTTTGTCGGGCTCAATTCTACCCTTGTCTGAGACCATAACTGATTCTAAATTAAATAACGTGGATAGTGTGTCAGAAAAAATTGTAAGCAAGGAAGTTGCATTATTGGACGACTTTTTGGATTGTACCCCGGGTTTGATTTTACCGACTCGTGCCCCTGACCCGTTGACTCGACATACTGATCATTTAGGACATGAGTGTGGTACGATTGATTTCTGGAGTTCTACAGTGCCCCCTGAGTTCATTCTTCCAGTTCCCCCAGATGAGGACCCATTAGTGCCTCCAGATCACGTATTATTGTTGCCGACCTATGACCCGACCACTGATTCTGAATTACATGATATATCTAATGAATTGGTAGACATGTCAGACGAAATTTCTGTAAGGGCGAATCCATTGTTTGAATTTTCATATGACTTTAATGGCTTTCAACCTGGTGATCTTTCTTGGATGTTAAACCCATGCTTCGACGTTGAGAAGGACTTAGCTCCTCCTTGGGACATGTCCCCTTTGACAGCCTATTACTCTACGAGTCCATCATTGGTCACACCCTTGGATGTTTTAGATTTAATTTCTATGGCGACTATCTCCTTTATCCTAATTTTATCCTCCATGAATTTTAAAGAAACTCACTTATCGAATTATACGTTTCGGATAGGGCCACTTTTAGTGCCTCCTAATGAGATTCCCTCGGCGCCACCAGATTTAGTTCCGTTGGTGCAGCCTTATGTCGTTCCGTTATCACTGAATGCACTAAGTACGTTTGCGCATGATGATGCTCGCAATGAATTTCATTTACGTAAGCACTGTAGTGAAGCGCCAACCATGTTACAACACTCTATTCAAATTCTTGCTAGCTTACAAAAAAGAGCGTCTTACGGTATAATTTGCGATTTTGACTTGGTGCGTCTCGTCCCTGAACGGTTGCCTTCGGGCACTATAGAAAGTGGGCGAGTTGGCGAGCTGGACCATTTGCGGAATTTAATGACATTAGGAGAACGCGCACTACTTTTGAGGTTTTTCACTGATTGGGGTGATACCCCTATTTTTAATGTTTCTGATTTAACGCTGCATGTTTTTCCACCACTTGAGTTATTTGCCTGTCTGTTTGGCTCCACTTTGTTCTCTTATGGGTTGGGTAGTGAGTTTGTGCCTGGATCGCTTTATTTTTCGGTCTTCACTGGAGGTACGTTTGTAGTTGATGTTGAAATTTTTCTTCCTTTATTGCCTAATGCTTTTCCGAGGTTCCCCAAGACCATCGTTTTGCATTACAGGATACTCCAGGTTGAAGTGCTTTCCTCTACTTGTGGCGATGTTGGCCACTACCTGCGTCGTTGGCGTGATCGTCCAGTATCCGATGTCCATTGGCCGTTTGGATCGGGGGTAGCTCGTTTGGTTGTAGCTCTCCCACGCTGGTGCAGTAACATCCACTCATTGGTGATGAGTATTTTCGAGCGGGGGAGGATTGATGGAGACTACAGCGCGCAACACCTTGAAGACAGCACAATGACAAATGACCGTGAAGAGCATCGCCATAATTGGCGTCCGCATCGCAAGCCGATTTATTAATAATTAATAATAATTGTAATCAATTTATTATTAATTATTAATCCATGTTTTGTGTGTTTTATTTTTAATAATTGCACTTTTATTTCATGTAATATGTACATTATGGTTATGATATAAAATCATGATATATGTGTGTGTTTTATTTTCATGTTTTCATGTTTGGGCTGCATGTAGCCAGTTGGAGTGTTGTTGTTGTAGACTATATATAGGCATGTCCCCCCCTCTATTTGGAGAAGATTGAATGAAAAGAAATTTGAAAATCCTTACCTCTTATAGCTTCCTCCTTCCTCATCTCTTGGCCGATCATTCTCTTGCTCCCCCTTCTCTCTCCTTGGCCGTCAGCCACCTCTCATCCCCTCTCTCAAATCTCGGCTTTTCCTCCTCCCTCCCTCTTTCTCCAACCGAGCCACCACTCCTCTCCTACCCGAGCCACCATCCACAACTCCAAAGTCCGCCACCTCTTCCTTTTCCCTCCAACAAGAGCCGACCACCCTCCTCCTTCCTCCTACCCGAAACACCACCATCAGGACCAACCCAAGCTGCCTCCGCCTCCACCAAGACAACCGCCACCTTATTTCTCTCTTGCCATACTTGAAGATATTTACTTCCATATTAAGAAGATTTCGACGGGACTTTTCCATTTCCAGCGTAACGCGACGAAGGCGGATGAATTTCACTACTACCGGCGTGATTCCGGTAGAGCCGTTGAAGAACGATCCTCGCCGAGTGAATCGGAATCATCCATTCCGGTTGGGTAACGACCCTTTCCACTTTCGTGTGTTTCTTTCCTTAAATAATCTTGTGGTGGAATTTCTGGCATTAAATTTTGAAATCATTTGAAATTTCGTGATTAGCTTTAATTGTTTTGCATTGTTTTCTTGATCAACTTAATTTTCGTAAAGGGTTTGGCGAACCCTCGTTTTCTTTTGTTGGGAGAGATCTATCTTTTCCAAATTCGTGATTATTTTCGGTAGATTTCTTTGGGTACAACCTTCGCTCATCCGGATCCAATATTGGTCCTTTTTACCTCGATCGGATACCGGCCTATCGCCCTTATTTGATCTCGAAACGGTTTGGCTACCCGTACGCTAGCGTGAAATTGAATGAATGTAATAGCGTGGAGCGGCGTAGAACAATTGTGTGAGCATAGAATTCATCGTGAAGAGATAGTCGTGCGCGTCCGTAGTTATAATTCGGCTCTAACGCGTACGTCTACATCATCTATCTTCTCGGGGTCCACCTGTTAAAATTCAACAAACCACAGACGCCCCCTTGGATACCCTGTTGAAAACTCAACAAACCGAAGGAGAATACGCCCACTTATAATGTTGAAAGTTTTCCCGGATCGTGGAGTTAGCAGAGGTTATCTCAACAAAGCAGTAACAACCAGCAACACATGCAGCACAAGCTTCTTTATTGATCAAGAGCAAACTTCTTTACAAGGCGAGACATACATGGAGAGACATGCTTCACCAAAACCAAACACCGGGAGAGCAGAGACAGTTACAAAGATAAGAACAAAAACAAGCCGCGCGGACTCAATCAACAAGCCGCCGACCTACTGCTGTGGAGTCCGCTCAATCCGCCAGATCGCCAGACCGCAACCCAAGCCGCGCGGACTCACCCTTTATTCCAATGCTTAGCTCTTCACCGCCGATCTGCACGCCGCCAGACCGCACAAGCTGCGTCACCGAATGGAACAGTCCGCCTGAAGTAGGCGACTTCCTGAACCCCGAACCAACTCTCCAAAGAGAAGACCGCCTGGTCGCTATCCGCAACCTGCTGTTTACCGCCTGTTGCTTAACCACAGAGTCCGCACTGTCCCTGACCGCAATCAGAGCCAAGTCCTGGCTTTCCAGCGCTATCCGCACAACCTGCACAGCACAACCGGGTCAACTCTCAATCCGCGCGGACACCAAGGTCCAGACCGCAGCAACTTAGGCGAGCTCAATTACTGTTCACTTACTTCGGTCTCGGTTCTTCTGTTCCTGATGTGACATGGGTCCTATTTATAAGCACGACGATGAGTATGATCACCGCCCTAGCCGATAGGATCACCACCACATCCCGCAGCTAGAACAAGTGTGTCTGCTAGCCCGCGGACACACATTCCAGTTCGCCGCTCCTGTGCAGATAGCCAGTCCTCCCCAGCTTCTCCAAGGCCGGACTCCAATATCCAGCCCGCCTTGCCGCCAGAGGACAAGCCAGGACCACCACAGCCGGAATCCACAACAGCCGTGTCCGCCATTCTGCGGATAAGGCATCAGCCCGCAAAACCCGAGCCCGCAGCCTCGCCATCAAGGCACCTGCCGGACTCAGCGGACACCCGTCTTCCGTCCGCATATCCCAAGTCCATTGCCTCATTGCCAAGGCACCTCCGGACTTAGCGGACACGCCAATCCAGTCCGCTAACAACAGACTCCAGTCCGCAACTCCTGAGTCCATAACCTCGTCACAAGGCTAAACCGGACTCAGCGGACTCTGGCTCCAGTCCGCACGCTCCTGCACAAGCAATTCTCCAGTCCGCATTTCCCCAAGCTAGCAAACAAGGCAACAGCACTTCTACTACGCTTGGCAGACTGAGAAACCAGCCCGCGCTCCACTGCGCGATCTCCCCGGACTGAGCCATCCTGGACTTGGTTCAGATCACACCAAGTCCAGTCCGCTGGCCACAAGGGACAGTCCGCACTTACTGGCGGACACTGGATCTAGCCCGCCATACCGGGCGACCTCCAGTTTCTGTCCGCGCTGACCGGCGGTCTCCGCGGCTTCCCGCTGCACCAGAGCAAGACCAAGGCAACTGCCAAACCGGTCTGCCGAGCTCCAGTTCTTCAGTCCACTTCTTGCCGGACTACGCGGATAGCATTTCTATCCGTCCGGTTACTTCCTGGGAGTCAACCGCCTGCTGAGCATACACTGGCCTGTCAGACCGCCGCTGCTGTCCGCGTAGTCCGCGCGAACAGACCGCCCAGGCCGCCACAGAGCAAACCGCCTGCAACATCCCCGCCGACCTAGCAGTCCGCCAACCCTGTCCGCGTAGTCCGCGCGGATAGGTTTCCCAAGCCTTCCATTCACCCACTTTCACTTCACAGAATTCAACACTCCCCCTTGAAGTGAGAAGTGGTGAATAACTCCAGCAGCTCCCGTAACCTTGCACCTGGTCCTTCCGATAGCATCTACGAAGAGATGTCAAAGACATAGTCCTCGCCCCGCATATCATGGACCTTGAGGGAGCCCTCCAGCATCTCCAAAAAGGAGTCATGCTTCCCTCTGCCTTCTTCAGCTTCAACCTCCACTCTTGTATCACAGGAGTATCACCAACTTCCTTGGACACTGAAGTCCAAGCCTCATTGCCTCTGAGAGAAGTCACCTCTTCAGACTTGGTGTCAACCACCTCCTTGATTCTAGTGGGGTCATCACAGCCAGAAGTACCTTGCTCGACCTGAGGGCTAACAAGGAAACACGGGACCAAGTCCGCCGTGTTCCCTTCACAATATCGAGCTGGTGGCTTACTGATCCTCCTCGATCTCCGAAGAACCTGATCATGGCTAACCACCTCCGCTGCTATTGAACCAGATCCATTCCCGGGCAAACCCGGAACAATGCTTCCTTTGCTTCCTGAACAAGACGCCTCCTTACTGGAACCAAAAGCACCTGGAGCAACGCTCCCCCTGCTACCTGAACCAGAAGACTCCCCTCTTGAACAAGAACTGCCTGGAACATCGCTCCTCTTTCTTCCTGAACCGGAAGCCTCTGCCTTCGAGCCAGAAGATCCTGGAGCATCGCTCCCCCTTCTTCCCGACTCTGACGCCTTTGCCACGGAGCTAGAACAACCTGGAGCACCTGGTGACTCAGGCAACTCCACTTCCTTAGCAGCAGCCTCCTTCAGCCCACCATCTGACCTGCTTATCTCTAGCTCCACATATGAGCTACCCCAATACGGCGTCAACTCATCGAAAACAATGTCTCTCGACACTATGAGTTTCTTCGTCGCAGGATCCATACACCTCCATCTTCTTCTCTGCTCATCATACCCAACAAAGACTAGCTTTGTCTTGAGAGCACCCGGAGAGTGTATATAGCAGGTAGATCCAAACACCCGAAGGTGCTTCACTGAGGGCTTCACTCCGAACATCAGCTCATAAGGAGTCTTCAATATGATCGGACTAAGAGGCATCGGTTGATGACATGAGCAGCACAGGCTATTCCCTCCGCCCAAAGAGCCTTCGGAACGCCTTTACTCCGAAGCCAACACTTGTAGGTCTCCGTTAACCAACGGATCATCCGAGCTACAATACTACCCTGTTGTGAAGTATGTCCACAAGAAAGCTCCATCCGGATCCCTTGCTTCCTGCAAAAGCGTGAGAACTCGGTTGAGCCAAACTCACCACCGATACTTGTCCTCAACACCTTGATCCTCCGGCCAAGCTGGCCTTCCACAAGCTTCTTGAACTCCACAAACAAGCGTACCATGTTGGACTTCATCTTCATAAAGTATACCCAAGTATACCCAGAATAGTCATCAACCAATATCAGCATGAACCTGCTGCCTCCAAGACTGGCCGTGACGGTCGGTCCCACCAGAGCACAATGGACAACCACCAATGGTGCATTACATCTGGATTGTGCTTTGTCAACCATGAAGCGATAGGCTCCACTTTCCTGACATCCCGCACACCCCCGACCATCGCCATAGGATGACAATCTAGGCAAGCCTCTTACGAGTCTTCTTTTCGCCATTGCTTTCAGCTTGTCCATCCCTACATGCCCCAGTCTTTCATGCCAGATAGCTGCACTATCACTGGCATTCCTCCAATCAACTCCAGAACTAGTTGAAATCCCAACTACGTTCTTATCCTTCCTCCCTACCTGAGCAACGTTCGCCGAGAGCAAGGTAACCTTGCACTCCTTCCGAAGATGATCTTGCTGCTTGCATTTATAGCACCTTGGTCCTTACTTCCTCTTTCTATCACGCCTAGGAGAAACACTCCTTTCTTCCTGATATGAAGTAGAGGGACCATCTTCAGCAGCAACCTTCACCTTCTTCCTGAACAACCCATCAAGGGAAGTCCAAACTTCCGTAGCTGACCGACATCCACTGATGTGGTCCAAGAGCTCCGATGAGATCACCTGCTTGAGAATAGACTCTGCTTTCGCATTTGCCTCCTTCCAAGCTCTCATCGCCTCAGCATTGCCAGCAGTATCCTCTTGTCTTCCTGCTCCTCATACAACCTCCCAAAGGTCCTCGCCAAGAAGAAAGCTCTTCATACAGGACTTCCACCGTTCACAGTTCGTCTCTGTAAGAAGATCAATTCCAAGACCACTTGCATCCTCCACTGCCATGGTTCTACCACTGGTTTCCTCTACAGAAGAGCAACTACTTCCATTGAGCACTGCTTGACCACTCCAACAACCTCGCTTTGATACCATGTTAAAATTCAACAAACCGCAGACGCCCCCTTGGATACCCTGTTGAAAACTCAACAAACCGAAGGAGAATACGCCCACTTATAATGTTGAAAGTTTTCCCGTATCGTGGAGTTAGCAGAGGTTATCTCAACAAAGCAGTAACAACCAGCAACACATGCAGCACAAGCTTCTTTATTGATCAAGAGCAAACTTCTTTACAAGGCGAGACATACATGGCGAGACATGCTTCACCAAAACCCAACACCGGGAGAGCAGAGACAGTTACAAAGACAAGAACAAAAACAAGCCGCGCGGACTCAATCAATAAGCCGCCGACCTACTGCTGTGGAGTCCGCTCAGTCCGCCAGATCGCCAGACCGCAACAAAAACCGCGCGGACTCACCCTTTATTCCAATGCTTAGCTCTTCACCGCCGATCTGCACGCCGCCAGACCGCACAAGCTGCTTCACCGAATGGAACAGTCCGCCTGAAGCAGGCGACTTCCTGAACCCCGAACCAAGTCGCCAAAGAGAAGACCGCCTGGTCGCTATCCGCGACTTGCTGTTTACCGCCTGTTGCTTAACTGCAGAGTCCGCACTTTTCCTGACCGCAATCAGAGCCAAGTCCTGGCTTTCCAGCGCTATCCGCACAACCTGCACAGCACAACCGGGTCAACTCTCAATCCGCGCGGACACCAAGGTCCAGACCGCAGCAACTTACGCGAGCTCAATTACTGTTCACTTACTTCGGTCTCGGTTCTTCTGTTCCTGATGTGACATGGGTCCTATTTATAGGCACGACGATGAGTATGGTCACCGCCCTAGCCGATAGGATCACCGCCACATCCCGCAGCTAGAACAAGTGTTTCCGCCAGCCCGCGGACACACATTCCAGTTCGCCGCTCCTGTGCAGATAGCCAGCCCGCCCCAGCTTCTCCAAGGCCGGACTCCAATATCCAGCCCGCCTTGCCGCCAGAGGCCAAGCCAGGACCACCACAGCCGGACTCCACAACAGCCGTGTCCGCCATTCTGCGGACAAGGCATCAGCCCGCAAAACCCGAGCCCGCGGCCTCGCCATCAAGGCACCTGCCGAACTCAGCGGACACCCGGCTTCTGTCCGCATATCCCAAGTCCATTGCCTCATTGCCAAGGCACCTCCGGACTTAGCGGACACGCCAATCCAGTCCGCTAACAACAGACTCCAGTCCGCAACTCTTGAGTCCATATCCTCGTCACAAGGCTAAACCGGACTCAGCGGACTCTGGCTCCAGTCCGCACGCTCCTGCACAAGCAATTCTCCAGTCCGCATTTCCCCAAGCTAGCAAACAAGGCAACAACACTTCTACTATGCTTGGTGGACTGAGAAACCAGCTCGCGCTCCACTGCGCGATCTCCCCGGACTGAGCCATCCTGGACTTGGTTCAGATCACACCAAGTCCAGTCCGCTGGCCACAAGGGCCAGTCTGCACTTACTGGCGGACACTGGATCTAGCCCGCCATACCGGGCGACCTCCAGTTTCTGTCCGCACTGACCGGCGGTCTCCGCGGATTCCCGCTGCACCAGAGCAAGACCAAGGCAACTGCCAAACCGGTCTGCCGAGCTCCAGTTCTTCAGTCCGCTTCATGCCGGACTCCGCGGATAGCATTTCTATCCGCCCGGTTACTTCCTGGGAGTCAACCGCCTGGTGAGCATACACTGGCCTGTTAGATCGCCGCTGCTGTCCGCGTAGTCCGCGCGAACAGACCGCCCGGGCCGCCACAGAGCAAACCGCCTGCAACATCCCCGCCGACCTAGCAGTCTGCCAACCCTGTCCGCGTAGTCCGCGCGGATAGGTTTACCAAGCCTTCCATTCACCCACGTTCACTTCACAGAATTCAACACCACCAAAATTCCATCCTTATTAACTACATGACCCACGAAAGAAACCTGCGGAAGCCAAAACTCACACTAAGCTTAGCACACAACCTATGCTCCCTCAAAGCAGACAAAACTAGATGCAAGTGCTGGGCATGCTCTTCAGCATTGCGGGAGTATACCAGAACATCATCTATGAATACAATCACGAAATGATCCAGGAAGTCCTTAAACACTCTGTTCATCATATCCATGAAAGCAGAGGGTGCATTAGTCAATCCAAAGGACATCACTAAGAACTCAAAATGCCCATGCCGTGAATGAAAGGCAATCCGTGGAATGTCTGTCTCACGAATCCTCAACTGGTGGTAGCTTGAACGAAGATCAATCTTTGAAAATATAGAGCTACCATGCAACTGATCAAACAAGTCATCAATCCTCGGCTTGGGATATATATTCTTGATGGTTACCATATTCAGCTCTCTATAATCGATGCAAATCCTCATCGATTCATCCTTTTTCTTTACAAAGATCACAGAAGCACCCCACGGTATAGAACTCGGTCTAACAAATCCATTCTGAAGCAACTCATCCAATTGGGTACGTAGCTCCTCCAACCTGCGCGGGGCCATATGATATGATGCCTTAGCAATAGGACGGGTACCCGGCTCAAAATCTATGATGAACTCCACATCTCTCTCAGGTGGAAGACTAGGAAGATTATCAGGAAAACATAAGGGAACTCGCGCAGAATGACAATCTCCTCAACTCGCGACAAACTACTATCGATCGCCAACACCGAAAACAAATAGTCAAAACATCCGGAATTTACAAGCTTTCGAGCACGTACTGCAGAAATAATCAGAGAAACTTGGCATGTAAAACCATAAACACTCCTGGGTTGACTGCTGTCCATCTTGAAGTCCAAGAGCTTGACCTTGCATTAGATGAACACATCATACTTGGACAAGCAATTCGTGCCCAAAATCACATCAAAATCTTCCAAGTCTATCACCTTCAGATCAGCAACACCTAGAAAATCCCATAACTAAATCGGACAACTATGAATGCCTTGGCCCGATACCATTGAATTGCTAGAGCGAAACTTGACACAAAATGAGTCGCCAACAAGATCAAGGGTCAAATGGTGATGCTCTACGAAGGTTCTATCCACGTACAAGTGGGTAGCACCAAAATCGAAAATAATAAGCTCCTAACAGTTCTTGACCTTAAACTTTCCTATAAAATCATATGCGCAACTAAGGGAACGAACGTCGAAACTATAGCTACAAATTTAAAGCTAGAACTCGGTTAGGATCTAACCTGAAATTACTTGAGAAGATGTCTGAGCATCCTCCAAAGACACCACGTTCAGCTTGTCCTTCCCCTTGTCCAATAACTGCGGCGGCGACAAGGACTGAAGTGGAACCGGTTGCAACGGGGGTTGAGCCTGCGGGCAGTTCAACCTGATATGTCTTCTTTGTCCGCACTGGAAGCAGGCCTTCTCCTTTCTCCAACAATGGGCAACATTTTGTCCCCTCCGCTTACACACAGAACAAAAAAATCTCCCTTAGGAGCACTCTGGATCACATGAACTTGCTCCTGCTTCTGAGCTCATATCCTCTTGAAGCCTTTCTCGAACGGATGGCCTGGCCGGCCACTGAAACTACAGATCTCTTTACTTCTTTTCCTCAACACAACGCTGGATTACTAGGGACTCTTACCCTCACCGGTCTTCCTCTTATCCTTTCTCATTTGTTGACCTTGATTCTTGGCATTGGCAAGCGCTAGCATAGCTTTCAGACCCATAAGCACTAGCTAGCTGCTGGATATCATTCATAAGATCACCCAAAAATCATTTAACTCGATTAGACTCTGAAGACACCATGTCCGGGGCAAATTGGCTCAGTTCGCTGATCTCCACCTCGTACTCAGTAACAGTAAGCTGCCTTTGCTTAAGGTGTAGGAAATCGTTCATCAAACAGTCTCTCTCGACCGATGGTAGAAACTTATTTAGCAACAACTCCTTGAAGGATTCACATGAAGACCCATCCTTAAGGTTCTCCTTGTCTCTCATCCACCAACTCATTGCAAGTCCCTTGAGTTGATACGTAGTGACCATTACCCTCTGGTCCGCTGAAACTCCTGAATAAGCAAACATCTCCACAATGACTATTATCCAATCATCTAAAGGCATAAAATCTGCTCTACCAGCATAGGTATGGGGTCCTAGTCTCTAGAAATGTGAAATAAAGGTTATCTATGGCGGAAATAACAATGGGGGAACCAAAGGGGCATGGGGAATAGGAACATGAATAGTCTGACTCACAGCCGGGTCCTGCACTCTAGGCGGCTGACTAGCAACAACCGACAATAATGCCTGGATCTACGACTGCATCTCCAGCATTTGCCTCGATAGAGCATCATTGCTCTGCCACAATCCATATATTACGACCTCACTCTGAGCTCTAGTCGATTCTCCCTTCGATAGGGGAGTCGACCTCATCACAAGAGGTCTCTACATTCTAATCAAACAATGAATATGTAATCAATACCCAGCTTAACCGCTAGAACCAAACAACTTAGTTCAGACAATACATAATTAAATACTTGCTCCTACTGCTAACTTACTCTTGGATTTTCAATTATGATGTCATGCCTAAACTTAGGATAATATACCATCATCCTACAAAGTCATGTGCCTAAACTATGACTGCATGAATTATTATTCTCTTTGACTCAAAACCATGTGTGTATATATGTCATCATGTAAATCTTTAGCTTGGCATGTGTGTTGATGCAATGTTATGTCATGCATGTTGTGCTATGTAATCTAAAAAGGCCTTGATACATGTTATGAGCAGTGTACATGTTAACCCATAAATCGGCGATCCTTCTCAAGGTAGCCAGCTCGCTAGTCGCGGCCTGCTCCAGGTTCTCCCTAGAGTTCATGACATATCCAAGTGTAGGCGGACAGATTTCTCTGTCCGCCCAGGTCGCATAGCTACCGCATGCCCTGCGGGACGGCAGGCTATTCCCATAGCTCACCCTCACAGGCCGCACGGTTAGGCCTCCTAACCGCGACGCATTCTTTTTTGCTGGAGGCAGTCTAAATAAACACGGGACGATCTGCGTGATCAATTCCTTCAGTCCGCCAGGTCGCCTAGCTAGAGTTAACCCTACGGACCAACTCAACCGTCGCAGGCTCGGTGGATTCACTCCCCATCTCGCCATCAGGGATTCCTCCCCCTCAAGTGGGTGGCCTGCTCCTCAGGCCGCCACCCTCAACTAGGCGGCCTGCTCCTCAGGCCGCCACCACCAAGAGGGCGACCTTCTCCCAAGGCTGCCAGCTTTTCTTGACCAAGAGGGTGGCCTGCTCCCCAGGCTGCCAGCTCTGCTTGACCAAGAGGGTAGCCAGCTCCCCAGGCCACCAGCTCTGCTTGACCAAGAGGGCGGCCTGCTCCCCAGGCCACCAACTCTGCTTGACCAAGAGGGCGGCCTGCTCCCCAGGCCGCCAGCTCTGCTTGACCAAGATGGGGGCCTGCTCCCCAGGCCGCCAGGTCTGCTTGACCAAAAGGGCGGCCTACTCCCCAGGCCGCCAGCTCTGCTTGACCAAGAGGACGGCCTGATCCCCAGGCCGTCAGCTCTGCTTGACCAAGAGGGCGGCCTGCTCCCCAGGCTGCCAGCTCTGCTTGACCAAGAGGGCAGCCTGCTCCCCAGGCCGCCAGCTCTAATTGACCAAGAGGGTGGCCTACTCCCCAGCCCGCCAGCTTTGCTTTACCAAGAGGGCGGTCTGCTCCCCAGACCGCCAGCTCTACTTGACCAAGAGGGTGGCCTGATCCCCAGGCTGCCAACTTTGCTTGACCAAGAGGGCGGCCTGCTCTGCTGGCCGCCAGCTCTGCTTGACCAAGAGGGCGGCCTGCTCCATAGGCCGCCAACTCTTATTGACCAAGTGGGAGGCCTGCTCCCCAGGCCGACAGATTTGCTTGACCAAGAGGGAGGCCTGCTCCCCATGCCGCCAGCTCTGCTTGACAAGGAGGGCAGTCTGCTCCCCAGGCAGCCAGCTCTGCTTTACCAAGAGGGCGACCTGCTCCCCAGGCCGCCAGCTCTGCTTGACCAAGAGGGCGGCCTGCTCCCCAGGCCGCCAGCTCTGCTTTAACAAGATGGCAGCCTGCTCCACAGTCTGCCATCTCTACTTGACCAAGAGGGCAGCCTGCTCACTTGGCCCCCGGCTTTGCTTGCCCAGGGGCGGCCTGCTCCTCAGGCCACCTCCTCTACCCACCAAGGGAGCGGCCTGCTCATCAGGCCGCCTCCTCTGCCCTCCCAGGGGCGGCCTCCTCCTCAGGCCGCCCTCCTCTGCTTGCCTCAGCCACCAAGGGTCGGCCTGCTCCTTAGGCCGCCCTCCTCTGCTCGTCGAGTTCGCTCAAGCCTCCATGATGACGTCACTGGGCCCTATTTCTAGACAATCTTCCCCGAGCCTATAAATAGCCCATAATACGTCTCATTTGTGGAACGACGGGCAGGAGGAAAATTGCTGATCATCAAGGCCCGCAGACTCAGTTTTCCAGTCCTCCAGAGCAGATCATCAAGGCCTGTAGACTCAGTTTTCCAATCCTCCACAGCTGATCATCAAGGCCTGCTGACTCAGTTTTCCAGTCCTCTGTAGCTTTCTATCAGGCTGAGTAGCATGCAAGCAGCATCTTTTCCTTAACCTCTGGTAACTTCTTCCTTAGCCGCCAGCTTCCCCCTTTGTACCCTTTATTGCTTTCTCATGTAAATGTGCATTAGCAAGCTGTAATCTTGTTTCTTGATTAAAGGAAAACCCCGTCGCAAGAGTGTCATTCAAGCCGCGGCGGTCGAAGTCTATTGTTCCCGCTGCTAGCGGCCCTCTCTGCTCTTTCTCTTTCTCTCTATCTTCATGCCCGGCTCGGAGTAACCAGCAGCATGGCAGTCTCACCTCCCATCTGCTCATTCCTCGCGTGAGATTCGAACACCCGTTAGCAGGTGGTGCCCGACTCTCTTTCTGTTTTCGTGCATCAACAGTTAACACGCAACTTTTAGATCCTGAGCAGTTGATGAACAACAGTTGCAATGAAGACATGAGATTGAGCTCAGAATACACCTTAACTTCAAACAACCATAACATTTGATCCGGGAGTCCGATTTAAGAAATTCAATGCTTGTTGTAACTGGCTCGAGGAGATCTACCCCTCTGTGAAGTGCCCGTCTCAAGAAGTGATTGCAATCTCCTACTATCTAAGAAAGAATTCACATCTCTCATCTCAAGCTTCATAAGGTAAACATGAGTGCTTATCCTCATATACCTGATGGACTAACATATTTCGCAGGAAAAGAGCTAGTTCCTTCTCCTTTTATACATCGAATTCGACATGAACTTGCTCCAAATGATTTCAAAGAACCTCATGTACCAATCTACTCTGGCCTAAGTGACCCAATTCATCATTTGCAAGCTTTTGAATCAATTACTTCTTTGAAAGCGATATCTGATGGTGTCAAGTCCAAGCTACTTGTCCTATCTTTCGGTGCTCAAGTATTGGAATGGTTCTACCATCTACCGCCTCAATCAATTACATGCTTTGACGACCTTCAAAGAGAATTTCTCTTAAGGTTTGGAACCTTTAGAAAGAGAAAGAAAAGCATAGGATCTCTTCTTTAGATCAAGCAAGGAGATGACGAGTCCAATGCTCATTTCATCGTTTGATTTCAGAAGGAAACCTTGGACATTGCTAATGCTGATCAAGATTTCTATAAAATTGCTCATAAGTGGACTTCGACAAGGTCCTCTTAAGTTCAAAGTTACTACAAAAATGCCTGATGCCTATGGGGATCTTATTGAAAAAGCAAATAAGTTCATAGCAGCAGAAGCAGTGAACCACAATTATATAGCTCACCTCAATCAGATTGATCAAGCGCCAGAGAAGATTTCATCTCCTAAGCTGGATGGATCTCAAGACTATCAAGCTCTTGATCATAACAACAACTTATTACTATGTGATCAAGATCCTAATCTTCTGCCATTTCAATATGAAACGTATCATGTAGGTCATGATCGTGGGAATTCATCCACATCTCAAACAAGGAATTCAAAATCAAGCCTTGATAATTCTGAAACATCAATTCAGACTCATAACAATGAGCCTAATGCTCCTGGTCAATACAAGCAGGATGGATCAAAAAGAAAGTATTCAAGTTTAACTATCTCTATGGAGGAAGTTCTTCAAATTATTCAGCAGGGGCCAGATTTCATTAGGCCTCCTCTCTTGCGTCCTAGTCGAAGATGTCACAAGAATATATTCTGTCAATACCACATGTGTGCGGGTCATGATACAGAGAAATGTCGAGCACTTCATAAGCTCGTTGATAAACTGCTGAAAGCAGGCAAATTGCAGGAATATATTGCCTAAGGGCATCATTATGAAAGTTACTCTTGCAACGCCAAGAGAATTTAGTGCTTTAGTAGCTCTCTTGATCGCCTATTTTGGAACCTTTCGACAATTAAACCCACCCGCGTGGTCGCCAAACTTCCAAAGAGTCAATCAAGCCAGTTTTCTAATAGTTAAGGAAATATTTGGCAATAAAACCCACTCTTTTGTGGTCGCCCTATTTCGAGTATTTGGCAATAAACCCACTCTTTTGTGGTCGCCCTATTTCCAATATTTGGCGTAAACCCACCATACGTGGTAGCTTTTTTTTAATTAGACATTAACCTTAATTACGTGGTAACCTTGTCTCCAATTTGGTCATCTAAGTGTATAGATCTCCCTTTTATCAATTGCCTTTTCAAAAGCTAGTAGATGATGACTTGCAAGCTCTCTATTACTCTTATTTGATATTGATGGCATTAATCATTGATCAATATATCTGGTTCTTCTTGATTAGCAAGCCACGGTATTGGAATCGAATTAGGATGGTTTCATCTTATTGATCTGGTCTTCATGTTAAAGATATATTTAATATAGCAAGAAGATCACTATTCGGGTTTGATCTTCATTCAATTATTGGCAGAGTTCCTTAGACATTTCCTCTATTTTATGTTCATATCTATCTTATCTCATCAATAGTTAGCATTCGCAAGTTTCGTCCAGGTACTTGCAGCTTAGCTCATTATTTTATGTCTGCTGCTTACTCTTCTCTTTGCAGTTATTAGCACACACCTGCAAGACTTATCCAGGTACTTGCAACTTAGTTTTTTCATCATATCTGCTTCTCTCATCTTGCAGAGATCAGCAGACACTTGCAAGTTTCTTCACAGGTACTTGCAACTTATTTTCATATACCACATCTGCTTCTAACTCTTTTCTTGCGGAGATCAGCAGATGCTTGCAAGTTTCCTCACAGGTACTTACAATCTTCTTTCATATATCATATCTGTTTCTAACTCTTTTCTTGCAGAGATCAGCAGATGAATGTAAGTTTCCTCATAGCAACTAGCAGACGCTTGTAAGTCCATGACCTCAGTGAAAGGCATTTGCGTCTTCTTCACTTTGCAAGAGAAACTCAGGTACACACAAGACGTACGCTCCTCCTTTGCCTATATTAACTTTTCTCCTGCAGAAAAAAGATAGGCATTGGCAAACTCCTCCTATGGAGAGACATTAAGTTCTATCTCTCTTGGCCACCTTCCTTTCTGTTGGATCCGTAGTAAGATTTGGGCTAGGTTCACTAAGTTAGGAGCATACGACCCACAATGTATAGCCAGGGTCATAGTTGTGTCCTAGAGTCTAGGCCAAGTCCTAAGAGTCAACATCACATGGACCAGCTATCAACAAGACTACTAGAGACTCAAGACTTAGAAGATTTCAAAACTCTATAAAGTGAGTTTGACGTTCGTCGAACTCAGGTCGATGATTGTCGTGCTCAGTTCGACGATCTCAGAGTTAATTCTCTGAGCTGAGCTCGACGAACTACATCCTCTAGTCGACGAATCTTTGGACTACTATAGCATTCTGTCAATACTATGTTCTCTAGTCTCAGGTCGACGAACTTAGTTCTCTCCCCGACGAATTCTGGACTATCTACTTCAACAACTTAGATCCAGAAGACTTGTGTCGAGACTAAGAGTATATGTCGACACCAAGTGAGTCGACACTAGAAGCACTTGTGTCGACACATAGATCATCAGTCGACACTTTTGGAAAGGTTGTGTCGACACAGAAGATTTGTGTCGACACACAGGATATCAGTAGACACCACCTGTGTCGACAGCAGGAGTAATTGTGTCGACACACAAAATCATCATTCGACACTTTGGAAAGGTTGTGTCGACACCACACAGAAGACTTGTGTCGACACAC
The DNA here is from genome assembly GCA_039583875.1 of Platanthera guangdongensis. Taxonomy (NCBI): domain Eukaryota; kingdom Viridiplantae; phylum Streptophyta; class Magnoliopsida; order Asparagales; family Orchidaceae; genus Platanthera; species Platanthera guangdongensis. The sequence continues at coordinate 132,309,953 of CM077152.1, forward strand.
AGGATATCAGTCGAGACCACCTGTGTCGACACCAGGAGTAATTGTGTCGACAAACAGAATATTTGACAACTCCAGAAACTAAGCTCGACGAAATGAAATCTTAGGTCGACGAATTCTGGAGACTTTAACTTTCATTTTAGATACAACTGTGAATATTCTAAGTCCAGAATAGTTGCTGAACTCCTGTCGACGAACACAGTTATCAGCTCGACGAATTTTTTTCATCAGTTCGACGATTCCAGACTTTGTATTTATTTCTTCTATCCTTAGTCTATGGCAATAATTTCTGAAGGATTAATGTTAAAATATTCTTTGAATATTACCGTTGGACGGTACATTAATCACAGATTTAATCAGAATTATTATTTTCCATTTTTCCCAGGGACAGTTGGGGAAAGAAATCAATGCAGTTTATTTTCAAGGACCACCAACATTGATTGTCGTAGAAGGATTCAAATTTCGAATGGAAATTCTCTCAGGAAATATAAAAAGAGATTTTTCTCTCTTTCCTGATAGAACATACAGGAAGTAAGATACAGAAAAGCAAGCAAGCAAGTAAGAATAATCAGAGTGCCAGAGTAATTATAGAGACAACATACACAGACACATAGATTTTCAGTCAGTCTATCTTCAATAGCTTCTCCGCTCCTTTTACAAAAAGCACTGATACAAAAATAAGATCTGCTCTCAGAAGAAGAAGAACAATCATACAAAATCAAGAGTCTTCTTACTTCAACACTCCAGAGCTTCCAAGGACAACAACTATCAAATATGTCAAGAAGATCCTGCAGATATAGGCTAAAATCTTGAAGGCCTACCACCCTGCAGCAAGGCTTTCATATTTCCTTGAACCATTCAATATCTCAGGGGGAGCCATTTGCTACCATCAATAATCCATAAATCTTCTCTCTGATTGTTGACAGAGAAGACATAATCAACTCTCTCACTCCAACTGTGTAAAGGGTTGCCATCTCCCTTAAAAAATGATTCCTGGTTACAAGTCAACTGATCAAAAGACTTGGGGATTTGGTTTTTGAGCACCTGACCAAAAGCTCATTGGTTTCAGGCACCTGATCAAAAACCTGAGTGGATTCCTACCGGGGTGGTAGAAGAGTGGATGTACCCAGGTTGGGGAACCACAATAAATTTCTTGTGTCGTCTGGTTGCCCTCTTTCTGTTGTTTTCTTGTTGTGGCTGTGGTAGTTAGTTTTTGTGCTTTTATATTTTATTTTATTTACTACTGTACTTAGACTAATCTATATTATCTAGCAGAGAATTTTGTAAAAATCTAAATACTCTATTCACCCCCCCTATAGAGTATTCCTGATCTAACTGCTCACTTTCAATTGGAATCAAAGTAGGTTCCTTTGGTTGTACAAGCTAACCCTTGAACCAAAGATCCTTTGTTAGATCTAAACCTTATTTTTATTTCCATATTAGATTTATATACACAACTATGGCACAAAACAAGGACTATGCAAGCACCAGAGCTCCAGTTTGCAACCTAAACAGGTTTGCCATCTGAAAGATAAGAATTAAATTATACATGAATTCTATTGATGAGGATATATACAATTCTATTTTGATAGGTCCACCTCAAGCTTCAACTTCTGCAACATCTACAAGCACTACTACAGTTTCACCACCTGAGTGGACTGAAGAGCAGAAGAATGCAAAGATAGCTGATGCCAAGGCTATGAACATACTGGCACAAACTATGTCAGATGATATTTTTCAGAAGGTGGATGAATGCACCTCACCCAAAGCCATCTGGGATTCACTAAATCAGATGGTAGCTTGCTCAGCTGATGAGAGAAAGGATAGGAGATCAAACCTCATATCCTTATATGAGAACTTCAAGAAAGAAGAAGCTGAATCAGTAGCTGATATGTATAATAGGTTAAGCTCAATCATCAATGAACTAAAAACCTTGGACAAGGACATCACCCTCACAGAGATGAATGACAAGATCCTGATGTGCTTCCCAAGCTCATGAGATTCAAGGATCTGGCCCATCAAGGAGGCCAGAAGCCTAAATGAGATATTTACAGAATCTCTATTGGGCAAGTTAAAGTCTTATGAACAACTGATCAAGTCCAGGGATGTAGCAGAGCAAAGGACACCTCCACTAGCCAGAAAAGAGCAAAGTATAGCTTTCAAGGCTACTGAGAAGATAGAGACATCAACATCAAATGAAGAGCTCATGAGTCTATTTGTCAGAAGATTCTACAAGATGGAAAGAAAGGACTTCTGAAGAAAGTCATCTAGGCAAGATGACAAACCCAGGTATTATAAAACACCAACTAAAAAAGTGGTGTGTTTTGGGTGCAAAAAACCTGGGCACTTCCTCTCTGAGTGTCTAGAGAACCAGAAGAAAGAGAAGAGAAGATAGAAAGAGACCAAGAAATAGCACACCAGCAAACCTTCTTCCAGCAAATACAAGCGTAAGGAAAACGGTTTTGTGGCTGAAACCTGGAGTGAAACTGAAGATGAATCAACATCTTCCAGCCCTAGTGAAGATGAGGAAGAAGCAAGGGCTAAGGAGGTTTGCTCATGGAAATTGATGCTTCCAGGAGCCATTTAGAAGAAGTGGAATCAAAAAATGAAGAAACTTCAGATTTAGAAGCTGATAAGGTACTATCTTCTTTTGATTAAACTTCAGATTCTTTTAAAATTGAATTTAAATCAATGTGTATAGACTTATTAAATTCAGAAAAAGAGATTAAAACCCTTAGAAAAAAATTAGGAAATTTAGAAAACATTAACTCTGAAAATAATAGGTTAAAAGATGAATTATGCTTAGCTAATGAGCAAATAACATTGTTAAAAACTGAGCTTTGTGAGGCTAAATAACTTGAGAAAACTGTTAATGGAAGAAGCCTCAAGCTGATTGACATCACAAGTATTGTGAATGCCAGACTTAATGGAAAGCTAGGCTTGGGTGGTTCATCAGGTTTGCCCCCCATTCTCAGGAAGAACATATTAACAACCCCCATAAAATTTGTCACTGCTAAGGGAAAATAAAACGTAATCAATAAACAAATAACAGAAAATGTTTCTAAATCAATAGGTTAGAAAACCAACAACCAGAAAACCATAGGTAACAAGGTTCAGCAGAGTTTATCGAAATTAGATCGACGCAATCTAGCCAGTTCGTCGAACCCAGATCGACGAACTCTGAACGCAAACTATAATTATAGTTATTCGTCTAACTGCGATCGACGAACTCTGTATGCTTCGTCAAGCAGAGGTCGACAAACAAGGGGCATAGAAAATGAATATATTCATTCTCTGGGCAGAGATCGACGATCTCAACCCTATTCATCGAACTCTGGTCGACGAACTCACAGAAATTCGTCGAACCCAGAAATATTTAACCAAAACTTTAATTATAACAGAAACTTAAATAATTCCAGGAAAGCTTTTAATCCACTAAATGATTGGGTCATAGCACCTAGGAGATATAACCCTCTAGGATATAAATCCCAACCTAAATATTCTGTGATTTCCAGGTTTTCATACCAGGAAAACAAAGTACCCAAGGTAACCTGGGTCAAGAAGATTTAACTGTCTTTCATTACATGTGAAGAGCTGTCCAAGTGTGAATCAACCTTGGTACCTGGACAGTGGCTTCTCTAAACATATGACAGACAGCATGGACAATCTAACTAATTATAAGTCCAAGCTAGGACCAAAGGTCATCTTTGGTGACTCCAAATGTGGCCAGTCAGAAGGTTTTGGAGAAGTGAAGATTGGAGCTGTCACATTCAAGAAAGTGACATATGTCAAAGGACTGAAGCATAACCTCATCTCCATAAGTCAATTATGTGATGAAGGTTATCAGGTACATTTTAGTTCATCTTCATGTATTATCTCTAATAAAGAAAACCAAACAGTTTTAATTGGGAATAGACAAGGCAATATATATTTAGTTGATTTTTTATCTGTCAATTCTGATATTTGTTTACTTAATATAATTAGTAACCAGAATGACTTATGGCATAAAAGAATAGGTCATGTTAATATGAAAAACATTGCTAGGCTATCTAAAGACAACCTTGTTAGAGGTCTACCTTCTGGTCCCTACAAGAAGGAAGGCCTTTGAAGGGCTTGTAAATTAGGCAAGCAAACTAAATCTAGTTTGAAATCGATTAATAAAAGTGATTCACCTAGGATTTAGTATTTGTTACACATGGATTTATTTGGACCCATTGATGTACAAAGCCTAGGAGGAAAATCCTATACTTTGGTTATTTTAGATGACTTCTCCAGGTTCACTTGGGCATCCTTTCTAAGATCTCATTCAGATAGCTTCAGGGTTCTTAAAGATTTTCTCAGGACCATACATATTGAGTTCTCTACTCATGTTTCATTGATCAAAAGTGATCATGGAATATAGTTTGAGTCTCTTCTTATGCATGAATTCTATGAGAAGGAAGGTATCAGGCATTGCTTCTCAGCTTCTAGAACTCCTCAACAAAATGGGATAGCTGAAAGGAAAAATAGGACACTCATTAAAGCTGCAGGTACATTATTTACAAATGCTTACATGCCACTATCCTTTTGGGCAGAGGCTATGAACACTACAAACTATGTCCTGAACAGAAGCCTGATACATAAGATAAAGAATAGGACTCCCTATGAATTACTAAAAGGGAATAAACCTAAAATAAACTATTTTAAAGTCTTTGGTTGTATATGTTATATTCACACAAACAACAAAAGATATATTAGAAAGTTTGAGGCAAAGGATGAAGAGGGAATTTTCTAGGATATTCCCAAGTAAGCAAAGCCAATAGGGTTTATAACAAATCAACTTTAAAAATTGAGGAGTCTATCCATGTTACTTTTGATGAAGCTAACATGTCTTTCCAGGAGAAAGAAATTTCTACTAGAAGCAACTTGCATGTACATCACTTGTGTGAAAGTTTGGATGGACTAATCCTTACCCAAGATGTTCCAACTCATCCTTCTCCACAAATCATTGAAGAAAGTGAAGATGAAGGCATTGAAGGGAGTGAAATTCCCCCAACAGCAAACATAATTCCATAGGAGGAATTAATTCCAAATGTTGCTGCAGAACCAACTCCACCAGCTGATCTTGTCACACTTAGGGATCACCCCAGATCTCAAGTTATTGGAGACATATCAGCAGGTGTACAGACAAAGAATTAACTCAACCAAGATTTGATGCATGCTTGTTTTCTCTCTCAGATTTAACCTCTATCCATCCATGATGCAGAGCAAGATCCCCACTGGATCATTGCAATACAGGAGGAATTAAATCAGTTTGAGATATGTAGAGTTTTGGATTTGGTTCCAAGATCTCAAGGCTACCCAGTCATTGGAACCAAATGGGTCTACAGAAATAAGATGGATGCACAGGGAGTAATAGTGAGGAATAAAGCCAGGCTTGTTGCACAAGAATATAGGCAAGAAGAAGGAATAGATTATGACCATACCTTTGCCCCAGTTGCAAGATTGGAAGCAATCAGAATATTCCTTGTCTATGCAGCTTACAAGAAATTCAAGGTCTATCAAATGGATGTGAAAAGTGCATTCTTGAATGGAGTACTCAAGGAAGAGGTATATGTTTAACAACCTCCATGTTTTGTTTCTCCAACTCTTCCCTCTTATGTTTATAATTTACATAAAGCTCTCTATGGTCTAAAGCAAGCTCCAAGAGCTTGGTATGAGATTTTAGCAATCTTTCTGTTTGAGCATAAATTCATTAGAGGCATTATAGATATAACACTTTTCACTAGACATCGTAAGGATCAAATACTGTTAGTATAAATATATGTGGATGACATAATATTTGGGTCTACAGATTCAAAATTATGCAAGAGATTCTCTGATCTCATGCATTTTAAATTTGAAATGAGTAGCATGGGTGAGCTTTCCTAGTTCCTTGGTCTCCAAGTGAAGCAGCTCCCTGATGGCATCTTCATCTCCCAAGCTAAGTATGCTAAAGAGCTTATCAAAAAGTTTGGGATGGTTGATGCCTCAGCAAAGAAGACACCTATGACTACAAATGTTGTAATTGATTCAGATGTACATGGGAAACCAGTGGATCAAAAACTATATAGGGCCATTGTTGGATCTCTATTATACCTTACAGCAAGCAGACCTGATATCATGTTTACCACATGTCTTTGTGCTAGGTTCCAGGTGAACTAAAAAGAATCTCACCTTATTTTCCTAAAAAGAATTTTGAGATATATAAAGGATTGTCCTAGTCTAGGCCTATGGTATCCCACAGAATCAAAATTTGAGTTAACTGGATACTCAGGTGCTGATTTTGTTGGATGCAGGGTGGATAGAAAAAGTACTTCAGGAACTTGCTAGTTCCTGGGTATGAGATTAGTATCCTGGTTTTGTAAGAAACAGTCATCTGTATCTACCTCAACTACTGAGGTAGAATACATCGCAGTAGGTAGCTGTTGTTCCCAGATACTGTGAATACAAAATCAATTACTAGACTATGGTATCAACTTAAATAATTCAACTCTACTTTGTGATAACACAAGTGCTATAGCCATAGAACAGAATCCAGTCCATCACAGTAGGACAAAGCATATAGACATTAGGCATCATTTCATAAGAGAATGTGTAGACAAAAACAAAATTAAGCTTGTCTATATCTACACTGATCTACAAAGGGCTGATATATTCACCAAACCTCTGGATGAGAGAACTCATCTCTTCTTTATAAATCAGCTCGGAATGATCAATGGAGAAGACTTAGTTTAGTTTAAGTCTGCACTCGACGAATTTGCCAAAGTTCGTCGAACGGAGCTCGACAAACTATGGAAAGTTTGTGACATATTCGTCGAACGCAGGACGATGAACTCTCTGTGAGTGAAGTTGTTTTTGTTGAAAAGAGATCGACGAATTCACTTCAGAAAACTTTCTTCGAACGGAACTCGACGAAATGTCTTCAAATCTTCAGACAGAGCTCGACGAATTATTTGACTATTAGTTATTTAGTCGATCTCAGGACGAAGAATTTCTTAATTTTCATGGAACGGAGTTTGTCGATTCATATTCTGGAAAACCTTATATCTAGGTTTTTCATCAACCTCTATCCTGCGCATTCTGTTCTCTTGCACTTGAACGCCGTTTGTCTCTCTTGCAGGTGATTCCAATGGATATTCCAGCAGGTGCCCTAACCAGAATGAAGTTTGATACGGGCTTTGACTTTGACTTCGAATCCTTTCAACATTCAGATCCCATATTTCTGCATATACTGGAACTTCTAGAAGAACAGAAACTGAAAAATCTTATGTCAACAAGGACAAAACTGTTTGCAATTGAAATTAGAGAGTGGGTTTATACATCTACATCCGAGGAGAACAATATGATCAGAACAATTGTGTGTAACTCTGTATCTTTATCTCCCGCCGTATTCACTGAAATTTTTGGATTGGTTGATGGAGAAGAACAATTAGAAATTGATTCTGAAGAATATGAGATGATGTTGAGTCAAATGGGTTATACTGGAGATAACCCAAATAAGATGTTAAAGAAACACTAATCTGTCGAATACAAATTCTTGGCAGATATTGTAGGAAAGGTTTTGCTGGGCAAGCATACTGCCCATGAATGCATTACCAGACACCAATTCCTGGTCATATGTGCAGTTATTAATAAGAAGGAAGTGGATTGGGCTCAAATAATATTTGATTTGATAAAGAAAAAAACAACAAGAACGAAGTTTGCTTTGGAAGGATCCTAGGGATCTTCCTAAAGGAGAAGGCGGCTGAATCCTTGGTCTCACAGACCATATTCATTAATGCCAGCAAAAGGCTCACATGCACCTTGTTTGGCAGGTGGGAGAGGACCATAACTAAGCCATCCAAGGAGTCAAACTCTTCCACCCCAGCTTCTGAAAACACCAGGTCTATAAGAGCCACTCCCCACCCTGATGAAGAGATCATTCCACCCTCATCATCTCTTCCAGCTATTCCAACTACACTTCCACTAACAGTCCCAACCATCTCTCCAACTCCACAACCACAACAACAACACTCTACTCATGTTCCTACTCCACCTACATCTCCACAAATTGATCTTAAAGAGATCTCATCTTCCACCCTTCAGGAAAACTAACCACCAACACCACCTGATTCCCCCCATGACATATATATTCCCTCAACTCCACCTTCATCTCCTCTTCCACCTTACCTATCCTCCATTCCAACTTTTGATCTTCTGACTTACCCCCTCAATTCTCTTCCTCCTCAGGATATCCCCATGCAAGATGTCCCTCCTTCATCATCTCCAACATCTATCATTCCTCTATATGTTTCTACTCACACAGCATCTGAAACATCCACCGCTCCACCTTTGAACACCTCCACCATATCTTCCATCATTATTATCATCACACCCCTCATAAAATCAATTATAGCAGAGACCATTACACCTCTTACTACTTCTATCTCCACCCTATCTGCTCAACTTTCTGCCTTCACTACTGCCCCCTCTTCATTAAGGGGCATGGCTCCAGTATACACTGAAACCAGGCAGGGGGAGATGCTTAATGAAGAAGCTGCAATAGCTCCAACAGAAACAGCAGTTCAAGCACCAGCTCTAGTAACAGTAGAGGCAGAAGCACTAATAGCAGATGCAGATTTTATTCCTGATGACAGAGATTTAATTGATTTGATTCATTTCATTGAGACTGACATGGACCTTGATGAGTCAGTCCCTGAAGAGACAGTTGCTGAAGACATTCCTTCTATTTCTGAATTCATAATTAATCCCACAGTAAACTTTGTTAATTTATCGAAAAGTTTTGATACTGTCTTTTGATGAGTCCACTTTATATACCTATTTTCGGACTCATCTAGGCTAGTTTTCACGCGGTTGTACTTCACTTCTAGTTCTTTATCGTTCCTATTTCTTCTAATCTTTACTTCCATAGGAAGTGCACATTTATGCCCGTGGTTGTGTATTTTGTTATTTTTATAGTTTGTACTCAATTTTGTGATTGTATGGAATATCTGCACAGATTAGTGATTTGTTTTTCCTATCGGTACAGGGGTTGTGTGCGTGTTCCGGGATGGTTGTGAAATAGGAATACTGCGCACGATCATGGGATATAATGCGCACGACCACTGGTCGTGCGCCCCTGATCGTGCGCACTACTCTACGTTTTCCATAATCATCCTGGGGTAAGCGCACGACCACTGGACATAATGCGCACGACCACCGGTCGTGCGCCACTGATCGTGTGCATTGATTCCTCTTTTCTGGAGTCTTGTCTGGGGTAATCGTACGATCATTGGACTTAGTGCGCACGACCACTGGTCGTGCGCCACTACTCGTGCGCATTATCCCAGTTCTTCTTCCTGATCTTCCATGCCAGTGCGCACGAGCACAGGACATAGTGCGCACGAACACTGGCTGTGTGCCTGTGATCGTGCGCATTGTTCATTTCTGCTTTGTATAAATAGTGCAGGTCTCCCCCTAATTCGGGAGAGGATCCGGAGCTCGACATTTCTCCGCCATTTTCCGCCTTCTCCACCATTCCCCTTCATCTTCCACCCTAAGGAGGTGCTCCGGGCAATCTTTCACCACGAAATCCAAGCCGGAGCTTCCTCTCGGCCTTCTCCTTCATCCGTGAGCCTCAAGTAGGGTTTGACGCCAAAGCCATCAAGCAAAGGAAAGCTAGCAAACATCGTCCGCTATTGTGAGACGAAGAAGACGGGACATTGGAAGGTGGTGACAGCCCTTCTCTATCCCGGACGCAGTTGAGGACCGAGCTTGGACGTGGAATGACAACCCGACGATTCCAACCGTGAATCCTCAGCAAGGCTTCAGATTCGGTCGATCTCTTGACTTGTTCTTGCTTTATTGTTGAATATTGGTGTTTAACTTTATTTATATTGATGAAGTATGCTTAGTTTGTAAAACGTTTTTATACAATTATGTCTATGTGATTGTATGTTTTCGTTATTTACTTGAGTTGTGCCATATTCCATCCACCACCATTCACCCTTGCCGCACTAGCAATTGCTAGTGGCATGCGTAGCGAAGAGGTGCTTACAACCCTCATTATGCCATTCTCACCACCTCATCCGCAAGCCTACTCGCCCATCCGCCTAGCGATTCGGTGAATAGCAGCCTGACTAGTCTTCCATCCCGCCTGGCGAAGCATCGCATAGCGGCGTTACATAGGAGTAGTTGTTAGCCATTTATTTTCTGTTTCCGCAACATCAAAACCTCACCTTAGTTAGCTCCGACCTGAGGACTTCAATCTCAAGTCCTCCTTGAAATTAACTCCACCTTACTGTGTTTCTTGTGAGATCGATACTTGGGAAAACCCCCATTTTATATTACTTGTGCGACCGGTTCACTGCCGTGATCTTAAGCATCAAGTTTTTGGCGCCGTTGCCGGGGAACACAGTCGTGTGAGTTTTTGGAGAGGGAGATAATAGATTGAAGCCCTTTTCCATTTGTGCATTTCATTTTTTTTATTTGCTTTTGTTATTAGAATTTTTATTTTGCTTATTTCTTTTGACCCTTTTCTGATTTTTGATTTAGATAGCTGATCCGTGCTATTTTTATTTTAGCTGTGTAGCAGTTTTTCATCAATTATTTTTGTTCGTGATGGATCCTGATGCTGAGTGTCGTATCCTTGACACTTTGCACCGATCCATCGATGCCATTGCTGTTATGAATGCCGAGCATTGCATTCGATATTTGTTATGTCATGGTGTGGGCCACATGTTGAAGGATTTCCCTCGTTTGTGCAAGCCTTCTCCCTCTGAGGGTGTGTGCACAACAACCTCCCGTTCGCGGAAGACTGTTGTGGACAGGCCTACCAAGGTGTTGTCTGGCCCATACACTGACATAACGCACTTTGCTATTCTTTACCCGTTGAGATTACTGAAGAATCTCTGGCCACATACAACTCTTTCATGGGTCCCTCGATCCCTTTTTACGAGCTTCCCTTGAGTTATGATGATCACTCTGGTGTTAGCCAACAAAAAGAGGAGCAGGAACTCATGGACTCTCCTGTATGGGACGATGAGATTGTTCCGGTCATCGACGGGGTGGCGTCAGCGAATGATTTTGCGATGGGGTCTGCTCATTCAGTGCTTGATTTTGTGAGCAACCTTGCCCCTCTGCAATTTTTGCCAGATTGTGCTATTCCTCGTTCTTGTGAGTCAGTTGATGATGTTGTATTTGTTGATGATTCGGTGGTCGAGGTTGCGTCGAAGTGGGATGATGATTCCTCTATCTCCGACGGAGAAAGTGGATCTTCGGAACACTTTTACGCACCCCGGTGGGATGAGGAATATCCCCTTTCCGATGCGAAGGTTTGCACCTCCTTATTGGATGAGGCTGTTCCTCTTACCACCGCGGACCTTGAGTTCTCGGATTCCACTCGGTATGATTCGTATGATACCGAGAGTGATCTATGCTTGGATCCTGCTGGGAGTGAGACCGGGAACACTCCCCCTATTTCCGATTATTTTAGTTCTTCTTCTCCTTTATTTCTTGATCCCCCTTCCTTATCTGAGCCTATGCAGGTTGAATCTCCATGGGTAAGTTGGGTTGACATTGAGCCTTGTGCTCAGGCTGTCGACGAGTGCATCCTCTTATGTGAGGAGGTTCCTACCTCCTTCACAGTGGAAGCCCCTGTCATCACCTTCTCCCCCAGCGAACTTATGGTGGACGAAACCTTGCTAGGCAAGGATTTATTTTGTGATAAGATGAGCGAGGACCAGTGCTCCTCCTCTTCTTATTTCTTATTTCCTCTACCTGCGAGGAGCAGGTATGATTATTTAGGCAGAGGGGTAACTATTCTATCACCGTATCGGTACCCATTACCGAAACGGATATTGGAACAGTTACCTGTGCACTTTTTATTTCATATGCCCATTAGCTAGAACTGTTTAGAATGTAATAAGTCGTGCTGGGACGACAATAACCCCAGTACTTATAATCTTTCATTTTCTGCATTTTATTTTTCTTGTCTATTTTAATTTTAGCATTTCTTTTTGTATATTTTGTTTTGTTTTTGCGGAGCTCACCCCTGTAGGTATTCTTGACAACATCGCATTAGCGGGGTTGTGATTCTTCGTATGGCGGGCCTGCTTCAGGATTACACGCATCTTCTGGTATGCTCACTGGCTGAGCATTGAATAACCTCTTCCCTTAGCTCTTTATGATTTTAATTTCTCTATTATATGTTGTTTTGCTTAGTTTAAGTCCGGGGGAGAGATCTATTGCCTATTGCACATGCACATCTCATGTGCATACTAAAAGCTTTTATAGTTTTATTTTGATTAGTTCATTGCATCACACACCACTGCACCCACATGAGCGCGTGCTTAGCTCTTTGCGTGCTGCGAGTTAAACTCATTTCTTCGTTAGATTTGGGAAAATTATGGTGCTGGCTTAGGATTGTGAGACGGAGTAAAATGTTGACCTTGCTGTGCTCCTAGTCAACTGCTCTCGTCTCGTGTAGAAATTCGAGTAGATTTATTTTTTCTGTATGCTTTTAGTTTTATATTTTTCTAATTGCGTAAATACTTTTTATTCTACTCAAAAGTTGGTGAATCCGGTGTGAATCCGACAGTAGCTTAGGGATGTGTGTAGACGGCCGTTAGGTTCGTATTGCTCGAGTCGGGAGGATGGATAGTCTTTCTCGTTGGTTAAGAACTTGCCCCAAGCTATTCTTGAAGCTTGGGTATAGGTTAGTCATGCATGAGCGTGATATAGGCCATCATTTTGGCACGGTTGAGCTTTGTACCATTCCTAACATCTTATCCTCGCTAGCCCTGTTGTGCCTACCCCTCCTTTTGATTCAGCTCCACCATGATTTCACCAAAGCCTCATAGCCAATCCTAGTCGCACACCCAAGTCGAGTTTAGTGTTTTATATTTTCATGTTGGGATGTGACATGGTGTTATTATTTGTGAATATGTGAAAGGGCTCCCAAGTTTATTTCTGCTGAATTGTGAAAATAAAATGAAGAAAAAGAAAAAAAAAAGAAAAAGAAAAATATTTGTAAAGAAAAAGAAAAGAAAAAAAAGTGAAAAGAAAAAGTTTAAATTGAAAATCTTTTTGGAAAATGTGATTATATTTGGAGTAGGAGGTGCACACATACATATGTTCAAAGTTAAGTCTGGGGGTGTGGTGTACCCGCATGTATTTTGGTTAGCTGATGGATTCCTTTTATAATAGCTCATTTGGGTTAGGTGCATAGCCTTCTTGTTTATCCTTGTTTACCTCACCAAAACCTAAGCCCCATCTCTTCACCTACAGTCCTACTGATTCGTGTGTGAGCCAAACCAGTGCCGTGGAGAGAATGCGAAAGGGCAAGCATATGGTCACCGACATTGGTGGATTCCTTTGGAGGTTATCCTGAGCCCTGATCTTTGGCAATGCTCGCCTAGCGATTAGTTTACTTACTTCCTATGCATGACCGGATGATTCACCGTGATTCTATTTTTGAGTAATAATAAAATGTTGATACGCATTGTGAAAAGTATAAACTATTTTGTATACTTAGAAATTTCTTCTATTGTATTTTTACGCGCGCGAGCATGCGACTTCGCATGGTACTTCGTATCGCAATTTCTTTGTTAACTAGTATTTTTCCCTATCTGCTTCGATTTTGTTTGCTCGGGACGCGCAAACAGTTAAGTCTGGGGGTGTGATGAGTCCACTTTATATACCTATTTTCGGACTCATCTGGGCTAGAATTCACGTGTTTGCACTTCACTTTTAGTTCTTTATCGTTCCTATTTCTTCTAATCTTTATTTCCATAGGAAGTGCACATTTATGCCCGTGGTTGTGTACTTTGTTATTTTTATAGTTTGTACTCCCTTTTGTGATTGTCTGGAATGTCTGCACAGATTAGTGATTTGTTTTTCCTATCGGTACAGGGGTCGTGTGCGTGTTCCGGGATGGTTGTGAAACAGGAATACTGCGCACGATCATGGGATATAATGCGCACGACCACTGGTAGTGCGCCCCTGATCGTGCGCACTACTCTACGTTTTCCAGAATCAGCCTGGGGTAAGCGCACGACCACTGGACATAATGCGCATGACCACCGGTCATGCTCCACTGATCGTGTGCATTGATTCCTCTTTTCTGGAGTCATGTCTGGGGTAATCGCACAATCATTGGACTTAGTGCGCACGACCACTGGTCGTGCACCACTACTCGTGCGTATTATCCCAGTTCTTTTTTCTGATCTTCCATGTCAGTGCGCACGAGCACAGGACATTATGCGCATGACCACTAGTCGTGCACCTGTGATCGTGCGCATTGTTCATTTCTGCTTTGTATAAATAGTGCAGGTCTCGCCCTAATTCGGGAGAGGATCCGGAGCTCGACATTTATCCGCCGTTTTCCGCCTTCTCCGCCGTTCCCCTTCATCTTCCACCCTAGGGAGGTGCTCTGGGCAAGCTTTCACCGCCAAATCCAAGCCGGAGCTTCCTCTCGGCCTTCTCCTTCATCCGTGAGCCTCAAGTAGGGTTTGACGCCATAGCCATCAAGCTAAGGAAAGCTAGCAAACGTCATCCGCTATCGTGAGACGAAGAAGACGGGCCATTGGAAGGTGGTGACAGCCCTTCTCTATCCCGGTCGTAGTTGAGGACCGAGCTTGGATGCGGAATGACAACCCGACGATTCCAACCGTGAATCCTCAGCAAGGATTCGGATTCGGTCGATCTCTTGACTTGTTCTTGATTTATTGTTGAATATTGGTGTTTTACTTTATTTATATTGATGAAGTATGCTTAGTTTGTAAAACGTTTTTTTATACAATTATGTCTATGTGATTGTATGTTTTCGTTATTTACTTGAGTTGCGCCATATTCCATCCACCACTATTCACCCTTGCCGCACTAGCAATTGCTAGTGGCATGCGTAGCGAAGAGGTGCTTACGACCCTTATTCCGTCATTCTCACCACCTCATCCGCAAGCCTACTCGCCCATCCGCCTAGCGATTCGGTGCATAGCGGCCCGACTAGTCTTCCATCCCGCCTGGCGAAGCATCGCATAGCGACGTTGCATAGGAGTAGTTGTTAGCCTTTTATTTCGTGTTTCCGCAACATCAAAACCTCCCCATAGTTAGCTACGACCTGAGGACTTCAATCTCAAGTCCTCCTTGAAATTAACTCCACCTTACTGTGTTTCTTGTGAGATCGATACTTGGGAAAACCCCCATTTTATATTACTTGTGCGACCGGTTCACTGCCGTGATCTTAAGCATCACCTTTCTGAATGATATTCCAGCAGTACCTACTAAGCCATCCTTGGCTATTGTACCATATACCTCTCCAATCTCTCCAAAATTTGGTTATCAACTTAGAGATAGTTTTGTTATTTCAAAGCCAGCAGTCATGCCATCTCCAGAAGAAGTTATTTCTGTTCCAACATTTGTAATGGATGACTCCCCCATACCAAATCTAGATGATTTGATTTTGACTGATATAGAAGAAGAAAGTAAGGCAGCTGCTGAAAGTACTGTCAGAACCAGTTCTCCAGTCTATCCTATGGCTTCTCCTCCTTGTCCTATGAAGTTTCTGTTTAAGCTCCTGAAAAGCCAATCATTTCTGCTGAGGCTCTGAAAGCACTCAATGACCTATATGATAACTCTCAGGGATCAGATAATGATAATAATGATGATGAGGATGAGGAAGATGATTCAGATGATGAACCTAAGAGGAAGTTAGTATCAAAGAAAAGAAAATCCCCTCCTCCTCCTGCTCCTAAGCCTAATCCAAACAATGACACTCCTTATTATATTCTCCAAAAGATAACTCCATATAAAGGGATGTGTTGGGTATTGTATCCACAATTACCTGGATTTGACGAAGCCACCTGTCAAGCTAAGATGAATTCACGATGTATCTGATAAAACCTTTTAAGTTGTGCTTGCAGTTATTCCACGCTAAGTGCACTCCAATGTCAGGGTGCAGTAGGTCAATATACACGGGTCTACACGACGTAATCCCTCGTTGAGCAGATCAGTGTGTTGACCTACGTGTACTCTCTCTATTGGAGTGTACTTACTTTCAAGTACAGGGCTATGATCATGAAAGAGCAGACAATGAGCAAGGATGGGTCAAATCGCTGCTCATGGGTGGAAAGATGAAAAATCGTCTAAGTGTGAATCGACGAGAATCACCAAGTGATTCTCGCCGAATCGGCGAGAATCACAGGCTGATTCTCGCCGTCTCTATCCAGCTACATCAAAGCGTGCGACTCTGGCGCTAAGTCATAATCGACGAGAATCACCAAGTGATTCTCGCCGATTCGTCGAGAATCACTGGTTGATTCTCGCCATCTCTATCAGGCTAAATCAGAGCATGCAAACAAGTTAACATCGACGAGAATCACCTTTGATTCTCACCGAATCGACGAGAATCACCTTTGATTCTCGCCGATTCGACAAGAATCACCTTCGATTCTCGCCGATTTTCACTTGGGTGATTTTCTGGAAACCACTGGACCGGACTCAGCCCCTGGCACTGTTTTGAACCGGGCTTGGGGTTTCTTCAGGTGGGACCCATAACGGTCATAATGGAGTATTTCTACCGTACAAATACACGCGTATTTTGAATAGTAAAGACATACAGAAATTCAAAAAAAGAAGTCGAGCCGTGACGTGGCCTAGATCGCGAATTTCGCTCCGCCGTCGCCGACACCGCTCATGCTAGTTGTTCGCCGCTTTAGATCGTGAATCTTCCAGATCTTCCGTCGACAGAAGCTTAGCCAAGCATAACGTCTCACGCGTCTAACCAGAGATCCTTTGTCTCTTGATTTGTTGATCGGGAAAACCTTCCCCGTCCGAATCGATCGAGACGATCGATCCTAGTGTGACCGTTGGAAGACATTGCTAGCTTTGCTACGAAGTTTGAATCTCCAAAGTACAGCAGCCGCATACCGTTGTCGCCACGGATCCCGAGAACCAAGCCGCCGCCCTTCTTGCCGCCGCCGGTTCCGGGGAGACTCTCTCCAAGAGAGATCTAGGGTTGTGGACTCTTCGTTGACTTCAAGAACACGTCATCGAACGAAGAGGGACACCTTAGTCTCCAAAAGTTGTTTGTATTTTTTATACATTCTAGTTTCATTTTTGTTGTAAAGGAGCGTTGGTTCCTAGTTATAAGGGTTGGGTGCAACCCGTGTTGTGGGAGTGTTTTCTCCTACGTGTGGAAGGGTTCCTTCCGATAGTGCAAGGATTGGATTTCAATCCTGTTGGTGAAGTGACCGAGTCGTCCCTTGTTGGGAGATAGGTCGAAGGGGGAAAGTGGATGTACCCAAATCGGGGAACCACTATAATTTGCTTGTGTCTTTTCCTTGCTGTGCTGTTTTGTTTTATTGTGCAGGTACAATTTTAATTCCGCAAAAACGCTGCAAGTCACCTATCCCCCCCCATAGGTGAAGGTAGTTGACACTAGGTGGACTTTCAGGATGCCAGCCTGGATGTGGCTATCTAAAAATCAGTAGAAGGAAAGGAAGAAAAGCAGAAGGTACTCTCCTCCTCCAGTTCAAAGATTCAGGAAAGATCCACCTCCTCCACCTCCTCCAGCTGCTGGTGCTTCAAGCACATCTTCTCAAAGATCTACCCCACTTCAAACATATCAAAGACACCAATGGAGATCAAATGAAAGCAACCATCACAGGCAATACTCTTCAGGAAAGCAACATCAGCAGCAACAACATCAACAGTAGCAGCAACATCAACATCAACACCAACAATCCACTGAACAACAACCAGCTGAAGGCTCTAAAAGACCATCCACTCCTCCTATTCCTTTTGAAGATCCTGAAACAGCTACTATTGCTGGAATGGCCCGGTTCTAGGAAATTGTAGGTCTTTCTATGATTAAAAAAGCCAAAGCTGAAGAAAGGATACTTCTGAATACTCAACAATGTCAAAGTACATGAAAGAGAAACTTAAAAGATTTGATAAAGCAAATAAGTTCTTCAATGTTGAAGACTACATGAAGTTGCACCCAGAAGCAGTTGTCCCCAGAGCTACATCTTTAAAGATTATAGGGGCTGCTGACATGACCATGACAAAAGTGCAAGCTTCAGATCCAAAAAGAGATATTGTATTTTCAAAGCCTGGAGAAAAGAGCAAGCAAGAAAGGCCAAAGGAAAAGAAATAAAAGAAGTAAAGGTTGAACTCTTTTGTTTTCTACAATTATCTATAACTACTCTATATTCTGAACAAAGCTTATGTATATATATATCTGCTGCATGTGTTATTGATCTCTGCCAGATATATGCTTTTTCTGCTTTGTTTATTTTTCAATTTTGATTTGAGTCTGTAATTAGTAACCTTACCCAAATAGTGGGAGATTGTTGATCCCTAGTAAGATTTGGGCTAGGTTCACTAAGTTAGGATCATATGACCCACAATGTATAGCCAGGGTCATAGTTGTGTCCTAGAGTCTAGGCCTAGTCCTTAGAGTCAGCATCACATTGAACAGCTATCAACAAGACTGCTAGAGACTCAAGACTTCGAAGATTTCAAGACTCTGTAAAGTGATTTCGACGTTCGTCGAACTTAGGTCGACGATTGTCGTGCTTAGTTCGACGATCTCAGAGTTAATTCTCTGAGCTGAGCTCGACGAAGGACATTCTCTATTCGACGAATCTTTGGACTACTACAACATTCTGTCAAGACTATGTTCTCTAGTCTCAGGTCGACGAACTTAGTTCTCTGCCCGATGAATTCTGGATTATCTACTTCAACAACTTAGAACAAGAAGACTTGTGTTGACACTTAGAGTATATGTCGACACCAACTGACTCGACACTAGAAGCACTTGTGTTTACACACAGATCATCAATCAACACTTTTGGAAAGGTTGTGTCGACACCATACAGAAGACTTATCTCGACACACAGGATATCATTCGACACCACCTGTGGTGACACCAGGAGTAATTGTGTCAACACACAGAATAATCAGTCGACACTGTGGAAAGGTTGTGTCGACACCACACAGAAGACTTGTGTTTACACACAGGATATCAGTCGACACCACCTGTGTCTACACTAGGTGTAATTGTGTCGACACACAGAATATTTGACAACTCCAGAAACTCAGCTCGACGAAATCAAATCTTAAGTCGACGAATTCTGGAGACTATAACTTTCATTTTAGATACAACTGTGAATATTCTAAGTCCATAATAGTTGCTGAAATCCAGTCGACGAACACAGTTATCAGCTCGATGAATTATGTCATCAGTTTGACGATTCCAGACTTAGTATTTATTCCTTCTATCCTTAGTCTATGGCAATAATTTCTGAATGATTAATGATAAAATATTCTCTGAATATTACCATTGGATGGTACATTAATCACAGCTTTCATCAGAATTATTGTTTTCCATTTTTCCTAGCGACAGTTGGGGAAAGAAATCGATGCAGTTTATTTTCAAGGACCGGCAGCATTGATTGTTGTAGAAGGATTCAAATTTCGAAAGAAAATTCCCTCAAGAAATATAAAAAGAGATTTTTCTCTCTTTCCTGAAAAAACACACAGGAAGTAAGATACAGAAAAGCAAGCAAGCAAGTAAGAACAATCAGAGTACCAGAGCAATTACAGAGACTACATACACAAACACATAGATTTTCAGTCAGTCTGTCTTCAACAGCTTCTCCACTCCTTTTACAAAAAGCTCTGATACAAATATAAGATCTGCTCTCAGAAGAATAAGCACGATCATACAAAATCAAGAGTCTTCTTACTTCAACACTCCAGGACTTCCAAGGATAACAACTATCAAATCTGTCAAGAAGATCATGCAGATTAAGGCTAAAAGCTTGAAGGCCTATCACCCTGCAGCAAGGCTTCCATATTTCCCTGAACCATTCAATATCTCAGGGGGAGCTATTTGCTACCATCAATAATCCACAAGTCTTCTCTCTGATTGTTGAAAGAAAATACATAATCAACTCTCTCACCCCCACTGTGTAAAGGGTTGTCATCACACTTCAAAAGTGATTCCTGGTTACAAGTCACCAGATCAAAAGACTTAGGGATTTGGTTTTTGAGCACCTGACCAAAAGCTCATTGGTGTGAGGCAGCTGATCAAAAACCTGAGTGGATTCCTACCAGGGTGGTAGAAGAGTGGATGTACCCAGGTTGGGCAAGCACTATAAATTTCTTGTGTCGTCTGGTTGCCCTCTTTCTTTTATTTTCTTGATGTGGCTGTGGTAGTTAGTTTTTGTGCTTTTATATTTTGGTTTATTTACTACAGCACTTAGACTAATCTGCATTATCCAGCAGAGAATTTTATAAAAATCTAAATACTCTATTCACCCCCCCCTCTAGAGTATTCTTGATCTAACTGCTCAATTTCACTTTCCTTTGGGGTGGATCACGATTTACGTTGGTCTCCAGCTTTTTCGAAAAGTGCGGGGAATATGTTTACCCAGAAATCGGTGATCCTTCCCAAGGTAGCCAGCTCGCTAGTCGCGGCATGCTCCAGGTTCTCCTTGTAGTTCGCGACAAGTCCAAGTGTAGGCGGACAGATTTCTCTGTCCGCCCAGGTCGCATAGCTATCGCGTGCCCTGTGGGATGGCGGGCTATTCACACAGCTCACCCTCGCAGGCCACACAATTAGGCCTGCTAATCGCGCCACATTCGTTTTTGCAGGAGGCAATCTAAAGCAACAGGGGGCAATCTACGCGATCAATTCCTTCAGTCTGCCAGGTCGCCCAGCTGGCGTCAACCCTACAGACCAACTAAACCATCGCGGGCTCAGCGGATTCACTCTCTGGCTCGCCATCAGGGATTCATCCACCTCAAGTGGGTGGCCTGCTCCTCAGGCCGCCACCCTCAAGTGGGAGTCCTACTCCTCAGGCCTCCACCACCAAGAGGGTGGCCTGCTCCCCAGGCCGCCAGCTCTGCTTGACCAAGAGGGCGGCCTGCTCCCCAGTCCACCAGCTCTGCTTGACCAAGAGAGCGGTCTGCTCCCCAGGCCGCCAGCTTTGCTTGACCAAGAGGGCGGCCTGCTCCCCAGCCGCCAGATCTGCTTGACTAAGAGTGCGGCCTACTACACAGGCCGCCAGGTCTGCTTGACCAAAAGGGCGGCCTACTCCCCAGGCCGCCAGCTCTGCTTGTCCAAGAGGGCGGCCTGCTCCCCAGGCTGCCAACTCTGCTTGACCAAGAGGTTGGCCTGCTCCCCAGGCTGCCAGCTCTGCTTGACCAAGAGGGCGGACTGCTCGCCAGGCCGCCAGATCGGCTTGACCAAGAGGGCGGCCTGCTCTCGATGCTGCCAGCTCTGCTTGACCAAGAGGGCGACCTGCTCCCCAGGCCTCCAGCTCTGCTTTACCAAGAGGGCGGCCTGCTACCCAGGCTGCCAGCTTTGCTTGACCAAGAGGGTGGCCTGATCCCCAGGCCGCCAGCTCTGCTTGACCAAGAGGGCGGCCTGCTCCCCAGGACGCCAGCTCTGCTTGACCAAGAGGGCGGCCTGCTACCCAGGCCGCCAGCTCGGCTTGACCAAGAGGTTGGCTTGCTCCGTAGGCCACCAACTCTACTTGACCAAGACGGCGGCCTGCTCCCCAGGCCGCCAGCTATGCTTGACCAAGAGGGCGGCCTGCTCCCCAGGCCGCCATCTCTGCTTGACCAAGAGGGCGGCCTGCTCCCAAGTCCGCCAGCTCTGCTTGACCAAGAGGGCGGCCTGCTCCCTAGGACCCCAGCTCTGCTTGACCAAGAGGGCACCCTGCTCCCCAGGCCGCAAGCTCTGCTTGACCAAGAGGGCGGCCTGCTCCCCAGCTGCCAGCTTTGCTTGACCAGTGGCGGCCTGCTCCTCAAGCTGCCTCCGCTGACCACTAAGGGAGTGGACTACTCCTCGGGTCGCCTCCCCTGCCTGCCTAGGGGTGGCCTGCTACTCAGGCCACCCTCCTCTGCTTGCCTCAGCCACCAAGGGTCGGCCTGCTCCTCAGGCCGCCCTCTTCTGCTCGTCGAGTCTGCTCAAGCCTCCATGATGACGTCACTAGGCCCTGCTTCTAGACGATCTTCCCCAAGCCTATAAATAGCCTCTAATACCTCTCATTTGGGAAACGATGGGCAGGAGTAAAATTGCTGATCATCAAGGCCTGCAGACTCAGTTTTCTAGTCCTCCACAACTGATCATCAAGGCCTGCGGACTTTGTTTTCCAGTCCTCCATAGCTGATCATCAAGGCCTGCGGACTAAGTTTTCCAGTCCTCCGCAGCTTGCCAACAAGCTGTGCGACCTGCTAGTAGCCTCTTTTCCTTAACCTCTGACAACTTCTTCCTTAGACGCCAGCTTCCCACTTTGTACCCTTTATTGCTTTCTCAAGTAAAGGTTCATTAGCAAGCTGTAATATTGTTTCTTGATTAAAGGAAAAGCCCGTCGCAAGAGTGGCATTCAAGCCACGACGGGCGAAGTCTATTGTTGCCGCTGCTAGCGGCCCTCTCTACTCCTTTTTCTCTCTATCTTCATGCATGGCTCGGAGTAACCAGCTGCTTGGCAGTCTCTCCTCCCATCTCCTCATTCCCCTCATGAGATTCAAACACCCGTTAGCAGGTGGTGCCCGACTCCCTTTCCATTTTCGTGCATCAACAGTACACATGAAATATTATGCATCCCATACTACATAATATCGCATGCAACGAAAATAAAAATCTAGTGTGCATTCATGTGATGATGTTATGCATACCATACTATATAATAGTCACATGTTTCCTCCAATGAGGATGTATATACAAACACATATTTTGCATCTCATACTACATAATATGCCCCGTATACTTCTTAGCATGCTTATGGGTGTATTGTTCAAGCTTCAGGATTGATATACTGATGATACATAAGTGTATGTATGAAATGACACTAGATAACTAACACAACCCTGAGATAGTTGTTCGACCAAATTGTCAAACAACCTATCCCTATGATACCAACTATCACAACCCTCATTTTCTTCGCATTTAACAATATATCAGAGTAAGGGAAATGTGCGTCATGATTCCACGTCAGCTGGGGATAACTGCAGGCGGTCAGGCAAAAATCCAACTAAACACCTTTACAAAAGATCTATGAGTTGTTTAATGAAAATCTAGTTTATGTTAAGCCATTAGCCGTATCCCTCGACTCAGTGGCTCATCTACTCCACAAGAAAAGTTAGTTATATACTGCGGAAAAATCTTTATTTGCAAGGTTAGACGTCCTACATGAGTATAAACATCCTCAAAGGATAACTCATGATATGCAAAACTCTAGATTTATAATAATAGAGAAAGTATATTTTACGTTAGCTTGAAGGTAGTACCTTAGTTTTTGAAAAATGGCATGTATGAAATACTAGTAGTAATATTTTTATAAGCTAAAATATCTAACATGCAACCTAGCATAAAACCTTCCTAGAGAGCAAGTAAAAACAACCACAAGAGGTAAACTAGCAGCTAACAAAGTATTCAATAGTCCAAAATAAACTAACAGTGAGCGTCAACAACCGGACACAAACCCACCAAAATTATGCAAGTCTGAACTAAAAACCAAAATAACAAATTACCTCACAGTGGTGAGGGAAAACCACTTCAACACTACAGTCCACAAGCTACAACCAAACTTAACCGCTCCACCGGCTACAACCCTGAACTTGAGGCATTCAAAAGAACAACACCTTAGTAAAAAAACAAGTGGCAAAGAAAAATAATTAAGTAAAAAGTACAAAGGTACGGAAGGCTTTACCAAACCCAATTATAAGGAATGTTGAAAATCACAGCTGATTAGTCAACTAAAACAGGTAAAGTAAAAGTCTACAATAAAGAAGTTGAATGAACATTTGAACCAAGTGTGGAACGAAGCCATACTTTGACAAAATCTACAAGCATTAGCATAAATATCATAGACTGATCTAAGAAGAAAACTGAGCACAAAAAACCTCGAAAATGTTAGTCACTAGCCCTTGGTAAAACAACCGTGCCGAAGTCGGTGACCAAAACGTCTAAACCGAACTACTAGACCCAAACGTCTCAAAAAGGGCACTGCGGTGGTGGCCACCTGTCCAAAACAACCCAACAGTCCGCAAAAAAGAGACCAAACCAAACGACCAAGTATAATGACCCATAAACTGGCATCCAATTGACAGTCCTTTATACACTGCCAACCTTCCTTGCCGAAGAAACATCATACCCTAACCAATACCCAAGTCTAAACCCAAAAGAAAACCTAAACAAGTCCTAAAACCATCCTATGGACCGTACAAGACGAATCCTACTCGAAACGGCCAGAATATTCTAAGTCCTGGCCAAATTCGGCGAGTATACCAGACGAATTATAGTGATACTCGACAAATTTGACAACACTCGGGAAAAAAGACCGACGAATCTCGACGAATTCTATAATACCCGACTAAACGACTAAATGATATTTGACGAATTCTAATGATATATGTAGAAATTCCCTTAGTTGTTTATGATATAAGATGAATTGCTAATACATGCCGAAAAATACTTAGATGACAAACCCATACCCGAACAATTTTACTCGACAAAACTACCGTCGATACTCGACGAACTGGCCTAAGATATTCGACGAATCGGCCATAACGGACTCGTCAATACTCGCAGAATTTACCTTAGGCAAAAGAAGTATCATATATTCGACAAATTCTAACTACGAATTCTACCTCCCTATAGTCGACGAATTCTACACAGCCGATACTCGGCGTGTCACGCGATACTCGCCGAATTGCTGACAGACTTCTTTATCCCTAAATCATCGGATTTTGCGTGAAGGATGGCACTCATACACGCCAGATTTCTGGCTGAAATTTTCCAACTATCCTATGGGTTCTTCCAACTCATCCTACACAACTCATGTTCTTTAAGGGAAGAGGAAGGAAAAGAAGATAAAGATTAAAAGAATATGCAATCAGAAAGATCCACTTGCCGCGAAACTTCAGAGAAATGACGCCCACTCGCACTGCGACAAGGATCGGCCGTGAAAAGCCCCTAGCAACAATTCCTGAAACTTTTCCAGGGGAATAGAGGACAAAATTGCTAACCCTAACCTATAAATCAAGGAAACAAGAAGATTTTACCACGATCGGGTAGATCCTGGTGAGAACTTTCCAAATCTCTACTCCTTTGTCGAAACCGACCACCGGAGCTCCCTCAACGGCCGACCGAAAGCACGCCTCGTTCGACGATCGTTCTTCTGTTTCACGAAAACTTCCGACGTCTGGTAGGGAAGAAGATGAACAGGACTATTCAGCGCGACCTAAGTTTGACTATTTATATGTATATATATAATAAATTATTAAAATATAATATTACATTACAATTAATATTAATTAATCCCCAAATGATCCGAAATCCAAAACAACTCCGAATCTTTTGAAAATTGCACCGTAGCTAAATACCGACACTACAAATCTAACAGAGAAGTCAAAATTCAAATCCGACAAACTAAACCCGAGTGAAACACCACCCAATGGCAAAAACGCCACCACATCCCTATAAAAAGCTCCACCGAGTCACCAAAATACACCCGGCTTACGAGGGAAGGTGGACAAACAAACCAAAAACCAACCAGACAAGGAAACCCACTGAGCAAACCCATGCTCCAACAAACGATACCCATTAACTATGTGTCAACGTAACACCTTGATGTCAAAATTACGTCACTACAGG
Organism: Platanthera guangdongensis; assembly: GCA_039583875.1. NCBI lineage: Eukaryota > Viridiplantae > Streptophyta > Magnoliopsida > Asparagales > Orchidaceae > Platanthera > Platanthera guangdongensis. The sequence continues at coordinate 132,335,619 of CM077152.1, forward strand.
AAAAAAAATAAATACCGAAAAAAATCAGGAGTGTTACTGAAACAATCCAGTCCATGACATGGAGTTGGTGGCTACGATTTTTGCACTTGAGTTGTGGCATCACTACTTGTATGTCGTGAAAGTTGACATATTCACGGAACATAAAAACCTTAAGTATTTAATAGATCATAAGGATCTGAATATGCGAAAATGGAGGTCGATGGAGTTCCTCGGGGACCACACCTTCAAGATACATTACACTCCCAGGAAGGGAAATGTGGTCGCAGATGCTTTAGGTCGTGGGACTGCAGTACGGGCAAGTTGTCTACAGATGCATGAGGAGCTTCTGATCCAGGAGTTGGAGGACTTAAATATTTCTTGTGTTGACAAGAATTCCACTATAAATGCGTTCTTGAACTTGACGGAGGTGCAATATCGTATCGCAGACAAGATTCGACGAGCGATGGAACTCGGTGATGTTTGTTGGATCCCTAGTTGATTTGGGCTAGGTTCACTGACTTAGGATGTGACCCATCATGTATAGCCAGGGTCAATTTGTGTCCTAGAGTCTAGGCTAAGTCCTTAGGCTCAACTCCAGATTGACCAGATTTCAACAAGACCCTCAGAGACTCCAGACTCACAAGTTTTCAAGACTAAGTAAAGTGCGTTCGACGTTCGTCGAACTCAGCTCGACGAAAGGAGTTCTGCGCTGGACGATCGTGAGACAATTTTTAGTGCTGAGCTCGACGATATATGTTCTCTGTTCGACGAAAACTCAGATTCTACATCAAGACAAAGTCAGGAGAACTTCAAATTTTTCTAAGTCCAGCTTCATGCTTCGATCGACGAATTATATTCTGAGCTCAACGAACTTGGACCTCAAGTTCACAGCTTCTCAGGTCGACGAAGTCAGCTTCTCAGGTCGACAAATGCTAAACTCTACTCGACGATTTCGGGACTCAGAGAATCTGTGTCGACACTCAGGGTTTGTGTCAACACTAGACGATTTGTGTCGACACTAGGATTTTAGTCGACACCAGCTTATGTCGACACCAGGATTTCAGTCGACACCAGCTTATATCGACACCACAGGATTTGTGTCGACACCAAGATCAATCTGTCGACACCAACTTTTGTCGACACAACATTTCAGCAGATGCAGGATATTTTGTCTATGTCCAGAACTTTTCTCAGGTCGACGAATTTGATTCTCAGCTCGACTAATGAAGACTGTCTATTAGATGAATGAAGATTGTCTGGTCGACGAACTCTATCAAGCTCAGCTCGATGAACTTCAGCTTACCTCGACGAACACAAGTTCAGCTCGACAAATTGTGTTCTTTGTTCGACGAATCTAGATTAGGTTTTCTTCAAGGTTCCTGTCCCGTTTCTTGGCGCTGATTCCTAAACATTTAATGCCAGATCTTCTCGGAATGTTACCGTTAGAACGTGTATTGACTATGGACGATTACATGCCGTTTTTTCATGGGACAGTTAGGAAAGTTATTGATTGCTGATTCTTTCTAAGGCCAACTGTAATTACTGCTCGACATTCAAAAGTTTGAATATTCCTCAGTCAGTCATAGACAAACAGATACACAAAAACAGAGACATAGCAAGAAAATAGAATCAAGAAGTGATAGAGTTCAAGAATTACAATACAACAAACAATCTGACAGATTTTCTGAAGTTGTAGAAGAACAAACATTCTCAAATCACAAGTTCTTCACTGCAATCAGCCTGACCAGAGAATATTTTCAAGAAGAAGAAGAACAACCAAATTCAATCAAGAGTCTTCTTCTCTCTATTCACAGGATAACTTCAAAGGACAACAATCAACCAATCTGTCAAAGGAGTTCCTGAAACATATTTTGGTCCAGGTATTCTAGGTCTTTGAAGACCTATCACCCTAAAGTAGTGCTCCAGTGTTCCTAAAACATTCAAGATCTCAGGGGGAGCAAGCTGCTAACATCATTTCACTTGAATCTTCTCTCTGATTGTTGACAGAGAAGATACCATCACTCTCTCACCACCTCCTGTATAAAGGGTTGTCATCTCCATTCAAAAGTGATTCCTGGTTCACAAGTCTCCTTCCAAAAGACTTGAGGTTTGGTTTTTGGGGACCTGATCAAAACCCATTGGTGCCCTGGACACCTGATCAACTCATCCTGCAGTGGATTCCTACCTAGGGTGGTAGAAGAGTGGATGTACCCAGATTGGTTGGGGAACCACTATAGCTCCTTGTGTCTTAAGGTTGCTTAGTTTCTTTTTTTTCTTGCTGTGGTCTGTGATTGCTCTGTGTTTAGTTAGTTGCTGTGTTTACCTTAGTTTAATTGCTTCCCTGTTCACTTAGGAATACAACAAGAGTTGTAAAACGTTTTTAGCAAGCACCATACTCTATTCACCCCCCTCTAGAGTATATTAGATCTAACCTGCACTTTCAATTGGTATCAGAGGGAGGTTTGTTAAATTACCACACCTTAGTGGTTGCACAGGCTAACACCTGAACCCAAAGATCCCTCTAGTTAGATCTGCTTGTTTCAAGTTTGTTACTAGATTTCTTTCTTCACAGAACATGACCCAAAATAAAGATTATGCTAGCACCAGACCTCCAGTGTGCAATCTATCTAAGTTTGCACTTTGGAAGGCAAGGATTAGATTGTACATGAACTCTATTGATGAAGACATTTTTAATTCTGTTTTGACAGTGTGTCCAAGACCCCTAGAAAATACAAGTACAAGTGCCGTTCCACCTCCTTCAGGAGCAGATGCAGAAATCAAGAAATGGAAAGTGGCAGATGCTAAGGAAATGAATATTTTAGCCCAGACTATGTCTGATGAAATATTTCAAAAAGTAGCTGAATGCAACTCAGCAAAGGAGATATGGGACAAGTTATCTGAGATAGTCTCAGGATCTGCTGATGAGAGAAAAGATAGAAGATCTCATCTCCTAACCCAATATGAGAACTTCAAGAAGGAGAAGGTGAGTTAGTAGTAGACATGCATAATAGACTCAATCTCATAGTCAATGAGCTGAAAACATTGGACAAAGAGATCTCATTGACTGAGCTCAATGATAAAATCCTAATGTGCTTCCCAAGCACTTGGGACTCAAGGATCTGGCCAATCAAGGATGCCAGAAGACTAAATGAGATCACAACTGAAGCTCTCTTGGGCAAGCTTAAGTCTTATGAGCTGCTCATCAAGAATAGAGAAGAAGAGCAGAAGGCTGCTTCACCAGCAGTCAGAAAAGAGAAGTCAATAACTTTCAAAGCCATTGAAGATCAGTCTGAAGACAAGGTCACAGACAATGAAGAGTTGCTAAGCCTACTGGCCAAAAGGTTTTACAAAATGGCCAGAAAGGATTTCAGGAAAAGATCATACAGAGAGCATGACAAGCCAAGGTATGACAAATCAAATAACAAAGAGATTATTTGTTTTGGATGCAGGACACCAGGCCATATGGTGTCTGACTGTCCAGAAAATCAGTATAAGGACAAAAAGGATAGGAAAGAAAGAAGAAAGGACAAAGACTTCAGGAAGAACAGCAATGACAAACCCTCCTCTAGCAAGAACAAACACACCAGGAAGGGGTTTGTAGCTGAAACTTGGAGTGAGACAGAAGAAGAATCTGAAGCTTCATCCAGCTCTAGTGATGATGAAGATGATGCTGATGAAAAAGAATTCTGTATGATGGCTCTCAATGCCTCACAACAAAATTCTGATGCAGAAGAGTAAGAGTCAGAATCAGAGACTCAATCTGAAGAGGATCAGGTAATAAGTTCTTTTGATTTTAATTCTGAGGACTTCAAGTGTGAGTTTAAAGCAATATGTTTAGATTTATTAAAAAATGAGAAGGAAATCATTTCTCTCAAAAATCCGTTATCTGAACACAGTACTTTAAAATCAAAAAACCTCAAACTCTCTAAGGAGTTGGAATGTTGTAGGGAGCAGATAACCTCACTGAAAAGTGAACTATCAGAAGCTAAGAAGTTTGAAGAATCCCTCAATGGGAGAAGTATCAAACTAATGGACATCACAAGCACAGTGAACTTAAGATTCAATAGTACACTGGGCTTGGGTGCCTCATCTAGCCAACCTATAGTATTAACAACCCCAATCAAGTTTATCTCTGATAAATGTAAGGGAGTTGTAGAGGTGGCAAGGAAGAATTCTGATTTACCTAAGAAAACGAAAGTTCAACAGAATTTGTCGAACGGAGCTCGACGATCGCCGAGTGGAGCTCAACGATCTCAAGCTAAATCATCGAACTCAGGTCGACGATCTATGAACCCTGAACTCTGGCATGGTCGATCTTCGAACGGAGCTCGACTATCTAACCCAAGATCGTCGAACTGAGCTCATAGATTGTCGAACAGAGATCAGAGTTTTGAAAACTCTTTCAAAGGCAAATGAAAATTCAATCCTAGAGGTCCTACATCTGAATGGTTTAACCTTTATACTGAATGGATAATACCTACTAGGTGATATCATCCTGAAGGTTATAAGAGTCAACCAGAGATGTCTTTTGTTTCTGAATTCAAAGGTTATCAACCTAGGCCCAAGGTAAACTGGGTCAAAAACAAATAAATTATTTTATGTGTAGCAGAAGACCTATCCAACATCAAACTAGTAATGGTATCTGGATAGTGGGTGCTCAAAGCACATGACAGGAAACAAGGATAATTTCACATACTTTAAAGCCAAGATTGGACCCAAAGTAATATTTGGTGATTCAAACTTGGACTAACAAAAGGATATGGTGCAGTCCAGATTGGCTCAGTCACATTCAAGAAAGTAGCCTATGTGGAAGGACTGAAGTACAACTTAATCAGTATCAGTCAACTGTGTGATGAAGGCTAAAAGATATAGTACCTAAACACCTAGAGGGGGGGGGGGTGAATAGGTGACCTAATCCCTTTTTAAACTTTAATGACAGCAAACAGTTATATCACAGATTCTACTTTACTTTTTCACAGCAATCACAAAGCATACACAGCAAATCACAATCACAGCACAGCAGACACAGTGTTTTATAGTGGTTCCCCAAGATTTGGGTACATCCACTTTCCCTCTTCGCCAATCTAGCAGTATACTAGATTCGGCCAAACTTCACCACTGTCTCAGAACCCAAACTGGTTCCTACACCTCAGGCCCAAGGCCTTACAACTCAGCTTTATCCCAAAGCCTACACTCAGCCACAAAGGCCTACACTCAGCCAACAAGGCCTACACTCAGCCACAAAGGCCTACACTCAGCCAACAAGGCCTACACTCAGAGATATCAATCTCCTACACTCAGGCTCTCAAGCCCTACCCTCAGCCTTTATAATTATAGGCTTACAATTCACTCAGATCCAAAGGATCCTACAAGATAAAATGATTTTAAAAATATTAACTCAACAACCCTAAGACAAGAGCGGAAGGTTGTGAGTTTCTTGATGAGTTCTTGGAAGAACTCAGCTGAATTGAATCTGACTTAGCTTTCTTCAAAGCTTCTTGAGTAGAACTGAATAAGAATGAATCCTCCTGCAGTTGATCCTTGATCTCTGCTTCTTAAGATCCAGAATATATCTGAACCCTTCTTCTCAGCCTAGTTCCAAAGGCTGATTTCTTGGATGGAGCCCTCTCTCTCCAACTTCTTAGATCTGCACAACTAGATCTTCTTGATTTGATACTTGATCAATAACTCTGTGAACCACTTTAATAACTTGTTCAACAACAATCTGATCCACCTTCACAACAACAACAACAGTTTTTGTAAACTGTATGTGCCTATTTATAAGCCTTCTCCATGGTAACCGGCTGGTCCGGTCCATAACTGAATTCTGACATCTCTGACAGGTGCTGTAGACCGGCTGGAACGGCAGCTGTCAAGTCATCCAGTCAATTCTTGAAAATCTCTAACTGTCTGAAAGTGTCGAGACTTTCTGTCTTTAAGTGTCGACACTTATACACCAAGTGTCGACACCAGTTGTGTAAGTGTCGACACAAGTCTACAAGGTGTCGACACAACTCCTTGTGTTGTAGATTCTATGTCTCGACACAGATTCTTCTGCATGTGTCGACACTGAAATTGAGTGTCGACACAAGTACTTGATCTTCTGTAACTTGCTGAATTCTTCTAAGTGTCGACACATCTCCTTTGTGTCGACACAACTTCTTGTGTAGAATCTGTTAAGTGTCGACACTACTTCTTGGTGTCGACACATAGTCTTCTATGTTGATACTTGCTGAGTGTCGACACAGCTCCTTGTGTCGACACTTGATTCTTCTGTTGAGACTTCAGCTGAGTGTCGACACATTCCCTTAGTGTCGACACTTGTACTTAGAATATTTTGTTGATATTTCTATTCTTTGCTAAGTGTCGACACAGCTCCATGTGTCGACACTTTCTTCAAGTGTAGAGTCTTCAGCTGAGTGTCGACACATTGTTCTAGGTGTCGACACTTACTTCATATGTTGAGTCTTCAGCTGAGTGTCGACACATTGTTCTAGGTGTCGACACTTACTTCATGTGTTGACTCTTCTGTTGTGTGTCGACACTTTGTTCTTGGTGTCGACACTTTAACTTAGTCTCTGCTGACTTTTGCTGAGTGTCGACACAGCTCCAAGTGTCGACACTTTCTGGTGTAGACACAGCTTCACTGGGTGTCGACACAGCTCCTTGTGTCGACACTTTCTGTCTGCACTTTTCTTCACTGAGTGTCGACACAGCTCCTTGTGTCGACACTTTGTGTCTGGTGTCGACTCTGCATCCCAGGTGTCGACACAATGACTCCAAGTGTCGACACTGCTTGTCTGGGTGTCGACACAAGTCTTCTTGAGTGTCGACACTTTCCCTCTGGGTGTCGACACATGGACTTAGAAACTTTTTGCTTCAGTCCAGTAATTACTTAACCTGCACAAGTAAACTCAACATACATCAAATACATTATGATGTATATCATTGAGTTGGGTGAGGCTTCTTCAAATCAGGTACATTTAACCAATGTACCCAACAATCTCCAAATACATGTATTAATTTCACATGTATACAAATTCATCATTTCAGGACAAATAAGAAATAGACATAGACACATTCACAGAACAAACATGAAATATATTGATCATATATTGTTCTAACATTTGTCTTATACATTTTCAGTAGTTCACAAAAATGTTTTACATTCAAAAGATTACAAAATAATCTTCAAGTAAATTCTTAATCTATTTCTGTTCTGGTTCCTTGATAACTATTCCTTTGCCAGCTTGGACTTTAGCTTGGACAGGAGCATCAACAGTTTCAGCATCAGCAGGCTTCTTGCCTTTCAGATCTTTCTTTTTAAGCTCTTCAGCTTTGATCTTCTGCCTCTCAAAATAGTGATATGGCTTTGGAAAGTACTTGCTAGGCTCCTGAGCTGTAGTAGGTAGCTTTCCCATCTTTGCCTTCCTTCTGTATTGAACAATGGCCTACTGTCTAGATTCATGCTTTCTCCATTCAGCTTCAGAGAACCATTTGTTCCTATCATGAGTGTTATCCTTGGCAGCTTTCCAGGCAGTTAATATTATGTTTCTAGAGGTAGGGCTCCACTGTTCAAAATCTGGCCTTTGTTCTGCTTGTTCCCTAAACCTCTTCTTAGACAACCATTTCTCTTCCTCTTTCTGCAATGCCTCTTGCATGGCTTCTGATATAGGCTGAACAACCTTTTCAATATGGACATTGTCCTTGCCCCCAGATGGGCTGTACATGGTCTGTACCTCAGCATGAATCATTTCAAAATCTGGAGGTGGATAAATGACTTGAGCTACTTCTGGTTGCTCACCTCCAAGATAGGCAGGGTTAATGCCAGATTCAGCAACATCATTGTCATCACACAGAGGAGGATATCCAAGTGCAGCTCTGATGGAATTTGATATCCACTTAGCATGGTCAGAGCTTGCCTTGACTAACACTCTCTCCCCCTTTATGACTTCTCTAGGCATATGATCTCTAACATCATCCTTCTAAAATTTGATTTGACTATCCAAGTATCTGATTCCATCTTTAAAGAAAGGTTTGAGCTTTTAAAGTTGTTCAGATATAACCTTCTGGGATGCTTGGATAACAGTCTTAACAGCAGAGATTTCTTCTTGAAATACTTTATCAAAATCAGCTTTAATAGCAGCCGTAGAAGTAGAGGGTTCAGCAGCCTTGTTCTTCAATTCAGTGACAATAGCATTATGTGAAGCAGTTAAATTGTCATTCATCCTTAGTTGATTTTCAAGAATATATCCTTGCTTCAATTCTATGTCATCCACTTGGGCCTTGATCTTTTCCTGGTGTGTTGCCAAGTACACCACTGCATTTCCACCTTTGTGGAAGCATTCTGTCATCTCTTTCTTGTTAAGGTTCATTTCAAACCTTATAGACTTGATGTCCTGGGCAAGATCAAACTGTAAAGATTTCTGCCCTTCATCTACATACTTCTCTATGGCCTTCCTGTGCTCATCCAGTTTTATCTGCAGTGCAACCATTAAAGCACTATAATCAACAGTTGGAGCTTGCTGAACTATAGGCTGTGGTGCAATAGATTGTAAAGCCTTTTTATAACTTTGACTCCTTCTCTTGAAGACATAGAGTTTCTTTTGCTTAGCCCTAGCTGCCTCCTCATCTTCAGATTCTGAGGAGCTGGCTATGTCAACCCTCTCCTTAGGGCTTGAAGGCTTCTCAGATTGTGCAACTGGAGCTTTCTCAGTTTCTTGCCTCACAGTCTCTTCATAAACTTGCACTTGCTCCCCCTCAGCAGCAACATTCTCTTTCTCAGCAGCATCCTTGTTCATGTCAAAATCATGTTGGTCTAGATTTAAGAATAAATCTTCCATAGTGTATTCTTGTGGTGATGGAGCTGGAGAAATTCTTTGCTCTTCAACCACTGGATCAGGAATCACTTGAACAACTGCATATGTGTCTTCTTTGGCAGCATCTGAGACTTGGCTATCCAGCTGGATTTGCTGATGATCAACAGACAAATCAGTATCTTCCATAGGAAAATTCAAAGTGCTGAGTTCAGTGATTACCTCTAGTATGATGGTGGTGGCTTGTTCACTTTCCAGTGTAGTGGGTTGATCTACAACTGGAGGCTCCCCCTGGCTTTGATCCTTGTGTATGGGGCTAGCTTGAGGTAGCTCCCCCTGGATCTCAGCAACCTCTTGAGGAGCAGGAGTCTTTACTGCAGGCTCTTCCTCATGGTCATCTGGAGTGAAGACAACCTGTTCTTCACTATCAGAACTGCTAGTGGACTCTTGTGCCACTGGAGCAGTCTTCCTTTTCTTCTTAGGTGGAATTTCTTTCTCAGGAACTAGTTTCTCAGGGGTTGGCATTTCTTTTGACAACACCCTATCCCATCTTGAAAACAACCTCATGTCCATTTTCCTCATGTGGTTTATTTTACTTCCAGCAGCAGTACTCATTACTTCAGGTATTACACCAACAAGATAAAGACTAATGATTCTGCCCAGGTTGGGCTTCTTCAAGCTCTCCTTAATCTTCTCATAAACTACTATAGACCAGTCTGTTTTCAGAGTGAAGATTATCCTTGTCATTATTCCAAACATATAGACAGACACTCTGTCATGCCCTCCTGGCTTGCTGAGTAACACTTTTCCAACAATTTCAGACATGAATTTGCCTTGGCTGTTCATGCCTTTCCTGTTAAACACAGAGCCCAGCTTCATCTTAGGATCAAGTCCACACCAGGTTAGAGCTTCCCTGGTCTTGGATGCAGTAACTTCTTCTTCATCTTGAGTTCTTGGCAATTGAAGCACCTTCCTCAAGCTCTTTGGCGATATCTTAACCTTTGTTCCGTGAACTCTGGATTTGATTCTGTATCCAGATTCATCCACTTCAGATCCATTTAGGAATTCAAGAACCTCTTTCTTCCATATCTTTGTAGGTTCAGAAACTAAATACTCTAACCCTGAATCTACGACTAGGGTTACGACAGACTTGATTTCTTGATCTGCATCACTGAAAGCGCCGCGCACCAGCTCATATCCTTCGTTGACGTTCTCCTCAAGCTTAGGCGCCATTAGGGTTTGTAGAATTTGTCTTGAGAGAAGAGAGGTGTCGACACAGAAGTTTGGTCTCAAAACTTTGAAAGCGTGTCGACAAACAAAGACAAAGCCCTATTTATACCTTTCTAATTTTGAAGATGAACAGGCGGGACAGCTAACTTAAAATGTGTCGACACTGGCAATAAGTGTCGACACTGACTTACAATGTCTCGACACATATGTGTCGACACAAGTTTAGTCAACATATTGTATGTGTCGACACTTGTTTATGTGTCGACACAACATAACTCGACACATAGTCGAGACTTTACTTAGAAAATTCTGAGTAAAACTTAAGTGTCGACACCACTGTGGATGTGTCGACACCTACTTGACATGTGTCGACACTAATATTCTGAAGTGTCGACACCAACTTCCTAGATGTGTCGACAGCTTTTTCCTGAAGTGTCGACACCACTATGCTGTGTCGACATAGACTTGTCTATGTGTCGACACCTTTTTACTTAGGCATTTTCAATTCTGTAAACTTACTCTAAGTTTATCATTCCTAGTTCAATTTTGAATCTATTGAACTTAGCTTCTTCTAGGGGCTTAGTATACATATCAGCTACTTGATTATCAGTTTTAACATATTCTAATAAAATATCTTCTCTTTCTACATGCTCCCTAAGAAAATGATATTTAATTTCAATATGTTTTGTTCTACTATGGGATACAGGGTTATTAGCTATTGAAATAGCACTAGTAGAATCACAGAAAAGTGGAGTTCTACTTACTTGAAATCCATAGTCCTCTAGCTGATGTTGTATCCACAGAAGTTGAGCACAACAACTTCCTGCAGCCACATACTCTGACTCTGCAGTGGAGATAGCCACACTGGTTTGCTTCTTGCTACTCCATGAAATTAGTCTCCCACCTAGGAATTGACAGGTTCCAGTAGTGCTTTTTCTATCTTCTTTGTATTCTGCAAAGTCTGCATCTGAATAACCTGTTAGATCAAAATCTCCATTCCTAGGGTACCAGAGGCCTAGATAGGGAGTGCCCTTTAGATATCTCAATATTCTTTTGACTGCTATCAAATGACACTCTTTAGGGCAGTCTTGATACCTTGCACAGACATATGTAGCATACATGATATTTGGTCTACTAACAGTCAAGTATAATAGGGAGCCAACTATCCCTCTATACAAGGTTTCATCTACAGGTTTCCCTGCATCATCCTTGCTAAGAGACATACTTGACCCCATAGGAGTCTTCATGGTGCTGGATGAATCCATACCATACTTCCTTATGAGTTCTAGGGTGAACTTGGACTGACATATGGATAAACCACTTTCAGTCTGTTTAACTTGGAGACCCAAGAAAAACTTCAGCTCTCCCATACTACTCATCTCAAACTGACCTTGCATAAGTTTTGCAAACTTTTTGCAAATGCTGCTTTCAGTAGACCCAAATATAATGTCATCTACATATATTTGGACTAGTATAACTTTGCCTCTAGATTCCTTAAGGAATAGAGTCTTATCTATTTTCCCCCTTGAGAACTTGTTCTCAATGAAGAAACTAGATAGGGTTTCATACCAAGCCCTAGGGGCTTGCTTTAACCCATATAAAGCTTTCCTAAGTCTATAGACATGATGAGGTAGAGTTGAATCAACAAAACCTGAAGGCTGTTCCACATAGACTTATTCCTTAAGATTACCATTTAGGAATGCTGACTTGACATCCATTGGGTAAACCTTGAATCCTTGATAGGTTGCATAGGCCAAGAACATCCTTATGGATTCCAGTCTGGCTACTGGAGCAAAGGTTTGATCAAAATCAATACCTTCTTCTTGCCTGTATCCTTTAGCAACCAATCTTGCTTTATTCTTAATGATGACCCCTTGTTCATCCATCTTATTCCTGTAGATCCACTTAGTTCTAATTATATTGTGGTCTTTAGGTCTAGGAACAAGTTCCCAAACTTTGCACTTCTTGAACTGATTAAGCTCTTCTTGCATTGCTTCAGTCCATTGTGGATCTTGTATTGCTTCTTCAAACTTCTTAGGTTCAACTTGAGACAGAAAGCTGGAGTAGATTGCTGTATTTAGGTTCCTGCTCCTGGTTTATACTCCTTGTCTTGGATCTCCAATAATCTGCTCTACTGGATGATCTCTAAGATGCCTATTGGCTGGAGGCATCCTTACTTCTGGTTGAACCTCTTCAGCATCTCCATCATGCTGTACTTCTTGTATTTCTTCAGCAATTGGCACATGTAGTTCTCTCCCTGGACAACAGCTACTGTCCTCTACTTGCTGTCTTGTAGCAGGTACTTCTTCTATAGTAAGCTTGTCCATCTCCTTTGTTAAACATGTGGGGCTGCATACAGTACTAGACAACTCATTGTTAATATGTTTAGTCTCATCAAAAACTACATGCACAGACTCTTCTACAACTTGTGTAGTCAAGTTGTAGACTCTATAAGCCTTACTGTTATTGCTGTACCCAACAAAAATTCCCTCTTGGGATTTGGCAGCAAACTTAGTCAAGTAAGACTTCCCATTGTTAAGTATGAAGCATTTGTAACCAAAGATCCTGAAATAGGATAGGTTTGGTTTCCTGCCTTTCACAACTTCATAGGGGGTCTTGTTGAGCCCTTTAGTGATGGTAGCCCTATTTATAACATGGCATGCAGTATTAACTGCTTCAGCCCAGAAATATTCTGGTAGTGATGTATCACTTAATAGGGTCCTACCAGCCTCTATCAAGGTCCTATTCTTCCTCTCAGCAATGCCATTTTGCTGAGGTGTTCTAGGTGAAGAGAATTCTTGAAATATCCAAAAGTCTTCACATAGTTTTGTCATGCTATCAGACTGAAATTCAGTACCATGGTCACTTCTTATCTTGACCACTGTACTATTTAGTTCATTCTGAATTTGCTTGACAAAGCTATAGAAGACACTAGGTGTTTCAGATTTCTGTCTTAGGAAGAACACCCAGGAAAACCTTGAGTAGTCATCTACTACTACAAGGGTATAGACCTTCCTACCTAAGCTGCGAACTGGCATTGGACCAAAGAGATCCATATGCAAGAGGTATAAACACCTCACAGCATCTTTGTTTTCTATGCTTCTAAAGGTGGATTTAGTCTGCTTGCCCTTTTGACAAGCTGAGCAAATACCATCTTTAACACACCTAACTTGAGGACCATTCCTCACTAACTCTTTGCTAAAGAGTTTGCCAATAGTCTTGTAGTTAAGATGGGCAAGCCTCTTGTGCCATTTGACACAATGAGAGACTGTCTCATCAGCTACAAGACAAACTGGAGAACCATTATTCTCAATCATAATGTCTAGGCAGTAGACATTCCTCTTCCTATAACCTGTCAAAATGATCTCTTGATCACTTGACCTCTTGATATGACAACCATTTTTAACAAATGAGATGTCATACCCTACATCACTTAATTGACTTATACTTATTAGGTCGTGTTTCAACCCTTTAACATAAGCCACTTGAGTAATGGTAACCAAGTTGCTAGAAATGTTACCAAACCCCTTGATGATTCCTTTTTCAGAACCACCAAAAGTGACTTTTGGACCATCTTTTATTGGAATGTAGTCCTTTAGTAATCCTCTTGTTCCAGTCATATGTCTGGAACATCCACTGTCCAAGTACCATGTTGGGGTATGGCCACTTGGACTCACCTGCAAAACAGATTAATGAACCTTAGAACCCAAAGAATTCTTGGGTCCTTGGTACTTGTTAGTTTGCAATCTGACAAAGCTACCTACTGGCTTTCCAACAGGTAGTTTGGTACTCACTTTGGCATTAACATTGTGCCAATAGTCCATTGCAAAATGACCAACTTTGCCACAGCACCAACATTCAAACTTATTGTACCTTTGCTTAGGTACCGCCTTTGCTGTCTTATCTACAGCAGACTTGTTGAATGTTGGGGCTTTGCCCTTGGACTTAGACTTGGACTGCTCAGTCCTTGCAGGTCTAATAAAACCCAATCCAGCCTTGCCTTTATGATGAACAAATTCATCAATTAAAGGTAGCACTGACTTAGGTTTAGAAAACCTAGCAACATGCTCTCTCTCTTTCTGAAGATTGATCTCCAGACTCTTGATTTGATCATTCTTAATGGTGATAGTCCCCATCTGAATCACTGTAATGTGTTTCAGCCTGGCTATCTCATTAAGCTTTTGATCAAATAGCTTCTCAGAATCTGTTGCAGCAGCTTTAAGATCAGCAATTTCCTTTGCCTGACTTTTGGCTAGGGACTTGCTCTTCTTGTAAGCTTGCAATAGCACTTTATATTCATCTATAAGCTGATGAATATCATCCTCAGACTCAGATACACTTCCATCACTTGATGAAGTTGAATCTGATTCTGTACTGGCACAAGAAACTGAATTTAAAGTTGAACTTTGTACCTTACTAGGTCCTGGCTGCTCCAAGATTTTGTCACTCTCAGTCAAAGCCATTAGCCCTTGGCATTGACAGTCTTCTTGTTCATAAATAGACTCCATAATATGCATGAATTCTTCCTCTTCTTCTTCAGCAAAAAGCCCTATGTAGGCCTCAGCCTCAGACTCAGTTTCTGAAGAAGAGATATCTGATAGAGTCTTCTCCTTCTTGGCAACAAAAGACTTTTCTTTCTTGCCTTTGAAATAAGTCTTTTTCCTGTCACTAGATTCTTTCCTCTTTTCAGGATAATCTGCAATAACATGGCCCTGTCTATTGCAGCAATAACACACTATCTTAGAACCAGTTGCCTTGCTAGATTTTGTCCTCTTCCTGTCCTTCTTTGAAGATTTTTTGTTCTGATAGAAGTCTTCTTTTCCTTGTGAAGTAGAGGGCCTTGTCCTCCACTGTTTCTTCTTCAAGAATTTCTGAAAGTGTCTAGTGAAGGCAGCAAAGTCTTCATCACTTTCACTGCTTTCAGATTTTGTGCTGACTGACTCAACTGACTCTGATTCAACTACCTTTGGAGGTGGAGTTGGTGACTTATTCCTGCACTTTCTGGAAGCTTCAGTCTTGAAAGCTACTGTCCTTTCCTTGTATTCATTTCTTGTTGATTTCTCCTCCTCTTTCCTCACTGTCAACTGCTTTTCATAAGACAATAACTTGCCAAACAGTGTAGGTGGAGGAATTTCTCCCAACTTAGCAATTTCTCTAATGGCACAAATCTTTGTGTCCCAATCTTTAGTTAGGGACCTTAGGAACTTGTCATTTAGTTCATAGTTACTGAACTCTCTTCCATAAGACATGAGTTCATTCACTATTCTGTGGAACTTCTTATAGCACTCAGTTATGCTATCACCTTTTCCTTGTCTAAAACTCTCATACTCCTGATTTAGCAAGGATTTTCTATCTTGTCTAACTTCTTCAGATCCCTCCATATACACAATAAGAGTGTCCCACATCTCTTTGGCTGTCTTACAGTGTATAAGATTCTGAAAAGTTGCATCATCAATGACACTCACTATTATGTTTTGTGCCCTCTTGTCCATGGTAGCTAGGACAATCTCATCCTTAGTCATTTCAGAGAAATCCTTTGGGGTTCTCTGATTTGCATCTAGAACAGATTTCTTCATGGGCACATAAGGCCCCTCCTTGACTGTGATGTATATCCTAGGGTCAGAGGCTTCCATAAACAGCCTTACCCTTTCCTTCCAGATCCCAAAGGTCTCTTTCCTGCATATGGGCAATTTCATGGAACCCAATTCCTTGTGATTTTCAGAGGAACCCATGGTTCTTGATTTTCTTGAATCTGTATGTTGACTTAGACTGAATCTGCCAATCAGGATCTCCTCAGACTGTTAGTCCTTTTTTGAGAAACCTAGCTCTGATACCACTTGAAAGATATAGTACCTAAACACCTAGAGGGGGGGGGGGTGAATAGGTGACCTAATCCCTTTTTAAACTTTAATGGCAGCAAACAGTTATATCACAGAATCTACTTTACTTTTTCACAGCAATCACAAAGCATACACAGCAAATCACAATCACATCACAGCAGACACAGTGTTTTATAGTGGTTCCCCAAGATTTGGGTACATCCACTTTCCCCCTTCGCCTATCTAGCAATGTATTAGATTCGGCCAAACTTCACCACTGTCTCAGAACCCAAACTGGTTCCTACACCTCAGGCACAAGGCCTTACAACTCAGCTTTATCCCAAAGCCTACACTCAGCCACAAAGGCCTACACTCAGCCAACAAGGCCTACACTCAGCCATAAATGCCTACACTCAGCCAACAAGGCCTACACTCAGAGATATCAATCTCCTACACTCAGGCTCTCAAGCCCTACCCTCAGCCTTTATAATTATAGGCTTACAATGTTGGAACATGTTTTCACACTCCTTAGGTTTGAGAATATCAACTCCCTGCTTGTATTTGATGATATTGGTTGTGTGATAGAGTGTGCAGGCTGATAGGTGAAAGGAAAGGAGAAGAGCTTCAAAAGGTTACTACCGCCCGGCGACAACCTTATCGCAGCGCGGTAACCATCTCGATCGACGCATATCGGTTCGATGGTCGACAGCCCATTTATCAGCTAAGGAAGGATCGTCGACAATCAAAAGCTACCGCCCGGCGACAGGACGCTACCGCCGGCGGTATCCGGTCGACGTGCATCGAGGGGACGATCGTCGACGATGGTACCTACCGCTCAGGCGATAGTCTTATCGCAGGCGGTAGAATTATTTGGCGAAATGGCGCTATCGCTCTGACTGGGCGCGGTAACCTTTACCGCCCGGCGATAGCTCTCTTGAAACGGCAGTTTCCTTAATGAGCAGCTATAGTTGCCGTTTCGGGAGACGTGTGGAGACAGCTGGCAGGCGTTACGCGGTAACCATTACCGCCCGGCGATAGCTCTCTTGAAACGGCAGTTTCCTTAATGAGCAGTTATAGTTGCCGTTTCGGGAGACGTGTGGAGACAGCTGGCAGGCGTTACGCGCGAACCTACCGCCCGGCGATAGAGTTATCGCAGGCGGTAGTCTATTTTCTCCAAGACGTATAAAAAGCAGCGCCGTTTCCTCAAGACCTAAGCCTCCAGAGATTATTGACGAAGTGCTCCAGGAATACTAAGTTCGGCCGTCTTCCTACGTCCGTTCTACTCGTCTTCGTCAAAGAAAAAGCAAGGCTTCTTCCTCCCGTTCGAGATCGAAGAACTCCGGCGATCAAGGCTTCGCATCGTCTACGTCTAGCGACCGGGTGCTTTCCATCGAAGATCACAAGCACCGGCCGTAGATCTATCCGGAGAACTTCTCAAGAGGGAGAACCTAAACTTTAACGAATATATTTTGTAATCTCTTTTTGTATCTTTTTCTTCTTCTATTGTTGTAAGTGGTAAGGGAAATCGACCGGGGAAGGTCGTCGGGATCCGGGGTGGATTCCGTGGAAAATCGTCCCGGGATTTGGGGCGTCTAGATCGGGGATCTAGCGGTGCTCTAAGACCCTTCCGGGTGTGGAGGTGAAGAGCGGCTCTAAGACCTTTCGGGGAGAAAGTGAGAGAGCCAACCGGTCCGGGTTTTGGGTCAGTATAGAAAACCCAAAGTTTTCTTCTCTTCGTCTTTGATCTTCGACGTCATGAAGATCGTACTGTAAAACATTCATCTTGTACTTGTATGAAATTGATTGTTATTGAATTTAATACTTGTGTTTAAAATCTTCACTTGTGGTGTGGTTTACGTTAAGATTCCGTTTATTCAAGCGAAATTTATAAAACCTTATTCACCCCCCCCCCTCTAAGGTTGGCCTCCGGATCCAACAAGTGTTATCAGAGCGGGTTACTTCGAATAGGCTTAACCACCTGAAGTAAGATGGCCAACCCAGTGCATGCTTTCACTGAGGGACAAGGTGTGAGTCGTCCTCCACTCTTTATGGGTAGTGACTATAGTCACTGGAGGACAAGGATGAAAATCTTTCTGATGACGCAAAGCATGGACGTATGGGCCATGATAGAGACTAAGTACACCACACCCACTACCACGGTTGGAGAAGTCATTTTTGAAAAACCGCGCGATAAGTGGGACGATGCGGACAAGCTTAGGTGTACTAATAACGCCAAGGCTATGAACTCTCTATTCTGTGCGTTAGATAAGACGGAATTTAATAGAATATGTAACTGCGAAACTGCCTTTGATATTTGGCGACTTCTTGAACTTACTCATGAGGGTACCTCGCAGGTGAAAGAATCAAAGCTGTTTCGGCTTGAATCCGAGTATGAACAGTTCCGGATGGAGATCGATGAAGATGTTGACAGCATGTACACAAGGTTCACCAAGATCGTCAACGCATCAAGATCTCTTGGAAAGAACTTTCCAAATGGTGATCTAGTGAGGAAGATACTGCGATCTCTACCTCCCCGCTTCAACCCCAAGGTGACTGCTATCGCTGAATCTCATGAAATCAGCGCCTTGGAGATTGAGAGTCTTATCGGAAACCTGAAGACTCATGAAGTGGAACTGAAGATACAAGCCGAGGAATATCCCAAGGAAATGAAGAAAAAGGGATTGGCTTTGAAGGCTTCAAAAGCTGGGAAAACATCTGATTTCTCTGAAGAAGATGAAGAGGAAAGTCTCTATGTAAGGGAATTCAAAAAATTCATGAAGAACCCCAGAAAACAAGGGAAGTTCAAACGGTTTCTGAAGAAGGGAGTTGAAGAGGGTAGGAAGTGGAACAAGTCGGTAAAGGAGACCGATAGCGATGATGAAAAGTATCAGCCTGAATGCTTTCATTGTCACAAGCTGGGACATCTAAAAAGAGACTGTCCAAGACTCCAGAAGGAAGAGAAAGGAAAGGACAACAAGTATAAAGGGAAGAAGAAAGTACTGAAGGCTCTGACCTGGGATGAGGATGGATCGGAAGATTCGAGTAGCACCGACTCGGGAAGTGACAACGAAGCAAATCTGTGCCTCATGGGAAAAAGTCAAGAGGAATCTGAATCTGATGCTGAGTCCAGTGTCCAAAGCGACACTGAGGTAACTCCTCCTACTTACTCTGAATTACTTGAGATTTATGATCGTGTAGTTGGTAGGTTAGAAGAAGTAACATCTAAGAAAAATTCCTTAAGAGCTGAAAATAAACGTCTAAACAAGAGTTTAGAAAAGCTGAAGAAAGAAGTAATTAAAATTGGGAAAGAGAAGGTGGAATGCCTTGAATGTCCTCACTTGGTAGCATCCATCGAGGAGGGTAAAGCAAGTCTCTCCAAGACATCCTTGAGACTAGTATCTCTCAAAAATGAGAAGAATGTCTTGGAGAAGAAGCTTCATATCTCCCTTGCTAAAGTTGAGGAAGGAAAGAAACAGTTTGCTAATCGATGTGGGATGTTAGTAACTGAGAACACCGCTCTAAAAGCGAGGATCCATGATCTCAACTGTGCGGTTCAAAAATTTGGTGTTGGCCAAAAATCTCTAAACATGCTATTGGGCGCACAGTGTCATGGGTCAGGAAAGTTTGGCATCGGCTATGTAAGTCCATCATCACCATTGGACGACTATAGCACTCTGTCCACGCCTAAGTCAACAAATAAGATCAAAAATCTGAATACATTATCTCCTTCCTCTAGCAAGAGATCGAGTGAGGTGGTGAAAGTCATTTCCTCAGCTTATGCTCTATGTGCCAACTGTAATAAGTTCGGACATGCTTCAAGCTCTCGCGGGAGGAAAGGTGCTAAACAAAACGCGCAAGTCTGGCTACCAAAGTCTACTACCTATAAAATAGGTGGAACAACTTGGGTAACCAGATCTTTACTCTCATCTCCTTTTTAGGTATGTTGGCAGGCAAGGGACACAAAGAACGTGTGGTACTTGGACTCTGGTTGCTCCAAGCACATGACGGGTGATAAAGATAAGTTCCTTAGCCTGGAAAAGAAGAGAGGTGGAGTGGTCACGTTTGGAGATAATGGTAAAGGAAGAATTTTGGGAATCGGCACAATAGGTAACAAGTTTTTCTCTATTTCAAATGTGCTGTTTGTTGATGGTTTAAAACATAACCTTATTTCTGTAAGTCAACTAGGAGATAAAGGTATAGATGTTATTTTTGAATCATCATCGAACACGTGCAAACTCATTGATGCTAAAACCTCTAATGTATTGCTTGTAGCCCATAGAAATCGCAATGTGTACACAGTTAATTTTGATGATTTCTCTTCGTCCAATCTAAAATGCCTAGTAACTAAGAATGAAGAACTAGACCTTTGGCATAGGAGATTAGGACACTCGGGTAGCAAGCTAATTATTAAGTTATCTAGAAAGAAACTTGTTAGAGGAATTCCGTCTCTAAGCGGTAGTTTTAACGTTATGTGTGGGCCTTGTCAAAAGGGAAAATTTGTCAAAAACTCGTTTAAAAGTAAAACAGAGATTTCCACCTCTAGACCGTTAGAACTCTTGCACATGGATTTGTTTGGACCGCTTTCCACATGTAGCCTAGGAGGAAAGCGATATACATTCGTCATCATAGACGACTTTTCTCGTTATTGTTGGACAATATTTCTTGCCAACAAATCTGACACGTTTAGGGAATTCTCTACTTTATGCACGCGTATTCAAAATGAGAAAGAACTAAACATTAAGTGTATCAGATCAGATCACGGTGGAGAGTTTGAGAATGAGGATTTTTCGAAGTTGTGTGAGACTTTAGGGATTAAGCACGAATTCTCCGCTCCTCGCACGCCTCAACAGAATGGAGTGGTAGAAAGAAAGAATCGCACACTTCAAGAGCTAGCACGTACGATGCTCGCGGAGTTCAGCTTACCTCGATCGTTTTGGGCCGAAGCGGTCAACACGACAAGCTACATGATGAACCGTGTCATGCTTCGCCCACTTCTTAAGCGAACCCCTTACGAGCTCTACTTTGATAGAAAACCCTCCATCTCGTACTTTAGAGTTTTTGGGTGCCCATGCTATATTCTGAACACTAAGGATCTCTTAGGAAAATTCGACGAAAAATCCGATCTAGGCATATTCTTAGGATATTCTAGCAAAAGTTGAGCCTATAGGATTTATAATAAGAGAACCTTAGTGGTTGAAGAATCGGCTCATGTGCATTTTGATGAGAGTCCACCATCTAGTGAGCCTAGGTTGTCCGAAGAAGAGGTTGAGGAGAGTGTTCCGGTTGAGAGTAACGAGGAGAGTGAGTCGCACGCATATGTGCCTCCTAAGGATCTAACGTTTACGAAACAACATCCTCGTGATCTTGTTATTGGAGAACCATCCCATGGAGTTAGAACTCGATCTGCTTTTCATGAGGCGTTCTCCAACTTATGCTTTCTATCGGATATTGAGCCCAAAAACGTGTCCGAGGCTCTTCAAGATGAATCATGGTTCCTTGCCATGAATGAGGAATTGAGCCAATTCGAGCGTAGCAAAGTTTGGATTCTAGTTGATCGTCCGGACAACCATCCCGTGATTGGTTTAAAGTGGGTGTTCAAGAATAAACTTGATGGTGAGTCTAGGATCACGAGGAATAAAGCTCGGTTGGTAGCATAAGGATATTCACAAATTGAGGGTGTGGATTTTGAGGAGTCTTTTGCACCGGTTGCTCGTCTTGAGTCCATTCGAATGTGTTTGGCATTCGCAAGCCATAAGAAAATAAAGTTGTTTCAAATGGACGTTAAGAGCGCATTTTTAAATGGTTATATAAAAGAAGAAGTGTATGTCGAGCAACCACCCGGTTTCCTAAATGCCGCCCACCCTCATCATGTGTACAGATTAGTAAAGGCCTTGTATGGATTGAAACAAGCACCCCGTGCTTGGTATGATAGGCTAACTACGTTCCTCTTAGATCATGGGTTCAAGATGGGTAGTGCGGACACAACTCTCTTTGTTCAAGCCAAAAATTCGGATCTCGTTATCCTCCAAATTTACGTTGACGATATTATTTTTGGAGCGACTAATGAGAGGTTGGTTGAAGAGATTGTGAGTTTAATGAAATCTGAATTTGAAATGAGCCTTGTGGGAGAACTCAATTATTTTTTAGGATTTCAAATTTCTCAACGACCAGACGGAATTTTCATAAATCAATCCAAATATATAAAAGATATGCTTGTACGTTTTGGTTTTGAGTCTTTAAAACAAGTCAAAACTCCGATGAGTGCGTCCCTTAAATTAGGAAAAGACGAGAGTGGAATCTCTGTGGATCAAACAATGTTTTGGGGCATGATTGGATCTCTGTTATACTTGAGTGCGACACGGCCCGATATCACGTTTGCGGTAGGTATGTGTGCCCGTTTTCAAGCTGACCATAGGGAGTCTCACTTTAAAGCGGTAAAACATATTTTTCGCTATCTCCGTGGCACGCAACACCTCGGGTTGTGGTACCCTCACTCGGATGATTTTACCCTTCATGGATATTCTGACTCCGATTATGCCGGTTGCTCTCTTGACCGCAAGAGCACTAGCGGTACTTGTCATTTTTTAGGCCCGGCACTTGTCTCGTGGTCGAGTCGTAAGCAAAACTCGGTGGCTCTTTCGACCGCCGAAGCCGAGTATATCGCCTTAGGAAGTTGCTGTGCACAGGCACTTTGGATGTCGCAAACTTTAGAAGACTTTGGTCTTTCTTTTCGCAACATTACACTTAGGTGCGACAACAAGAGTGCGATAGACTTAACGTATAATCCGGTGCATCACTCTCGGTCCAAACACATAGACGTTCGACATCACTTTATTCGCGACCACATTAAGAAAGAGAATGTGAGTGTCGTCTTTATTGGGACCGATGATCAACTCGCGGACATTCTTACTAAACCGCTTCCGGATGCTCGTTTTTCGCTTCTACGACTCGAACTTGGGATTCTTGATTTATCGTCCTAATTTTTGTTATATTTTTTTCTTGTGTTTGTAGTTTTGTTTTTTTTGGTTTCATGTTTGTTCTGTTCAAAGTTGTAACACCAAAAACAAAAAGAAAAACAAAAAAAAAAACATATGTACTGTTCGTTTTTTTTTCCCTGCTCGTGTTGTTTTTGGTTGTTCCCTGGTTGTGGCTAAAATTGTTTTCAAAAATTCAAAAAAAAAACTGACTAGTTGGTTTGGGGCTCATATGACCGAGTCGTGGTATATTTTCAAGTATATACAATGTTTGCTAATCTTTTTGTCAATTTGTACGGCACATTGGTATCCGGTCATGATGAGCGAAGTTAAATTTTTGTCTAGCTATTGAGTGCGAAAAGTAATGTGGGTGTACGTTGTCTATGCCTCTAAGTATGTGTGAGGATTTATTTACGATAATGATTACACCTCTCACACACCACTTGATCATGCACTCAACCTGAGATAATAAGCTGACATGCTATAAATCGTGACACTAACTTTAACATATCTGATATATCTTGAACAATCAATGTCATGAAATCAAATTGCGCGTGTCTATGCTAATTAAATTTTTGGGCCAAAACTAGAAAGGCATATGTCCAATGTAAACAAGTTAAAGTGGATCTACCTATGTGGGTAGATTTCGATTGACTTGGGGTCTTGTTCTGCTTTGATTATGTATAAAGTTGATGGCCTAACTCCAAAATAAAATGATGGCCATCAAATCCCGCTTACAAACCCCCCAAGCACTACTCATCCCTCCTGATAAGTCTTCATAAGCGTTGTGAGGGTGAGCACCTTGGATTACAAAGTCGTTTCGATCTTGTGCATGGACTACACTTTATGATTTGTGCCCTTGATTTAATTTCTTTATGCCGCACTATGTCATGTGACGTGATTTTTCACTATATCTCTTTGGTGTTAGCATCGTTAGTTTGCTTGATATAAAACATGTCTGCCTGATATCTCTATTGAATGTTTTGTCTCTTGGTGCTACACGTGCACATGTCATTATCTTATTTAAATCTTCCGCGCATAAGAATTGGACCTCAACTACATTCGATGCTTTTCGCACAATACGTACTGGCACATTTTTTTCTCTCATGACGATATTTGTGTTTGCCTATTTTTCTCTCTATTTATCTAAACCCTGCAAACATTCATGTCATACTTGATGTGTGCTATGTCTCGTGCATATAGTCCATTTTCTTCACTCTGATTAGCGTTTGCTCCTGATTTTGACCCTGTTTTACAATTCTCTGATTTCAAGTGCTTTGTTGGTCTATATTACGTTATCTCTCGCCTACAATTTTCATCCTCATTGGTCGGTTGGCCTCGCCCATTCTTTTGATATTATCAAAGGGGGAGAAGGTATTGGAGGTAGTGTTCATGATAGGGGGAGCGTATTGAGGTGTGTGTGTGCTCATAGATAGGGGGAGCGTCCCACCGATAGGGGGAGTATGTAGTAGGATAGAACAGGATTGAACGGGATCGATATAGGTGTGTATTGCTTATTTGTTCAATATCATTTTACTCTGATACTCTACTTTATACTGTTCTACGTTCATTTTACTCTGATACTCTACTTTTTACTATTCTACGTTGCTACATATATCTATTCTGGCACTCTATCTACTTGATTTTGGTTTATCATGAACGAGATTGATATTATCAAAAGGGGGAGCTTGTTGGAACATGGTTTCACACTCCTTAGGTTTGAGAATATCAACTCCCTGCTTGTATTTGATGAGATTGGTTGTGTGATAGAGTGTGCAGGCTGATAGGTGAAAGGAAAGGAGAAGAGCTTCAAAAGGTTACTACCGCCCGGCGACAACCTTATCGCAGCGCGGTAACCATCTCGATCGACGCATATCGGTTCGATGGTCGACAGCCCATTTATCCGCTAAGGAAGGATCGTCGACAATCAAAAGCTACCGCCCGGCGACAGGACGCTACCGCCGGCGGTATCCGGTCGACGTGCATCGAGGGGACGATCGTCGACGATGGTACCTACCGCTCAGGCGATAGTCTTATCGCAGGCGGTAGAATTATTTGGCGAAATGGCGCTATCGCTCTGACTGGGTGCGGTAACCTTTACCGCCCGGCGATAGCTCTCTTGAAACGGCAGTTTCCTTAATGAGCAGCTATAGTTGCCGTTTCGGGAGACGTGTGGAGACAGCTGGCAGGCGTTACGCGGTAACCATTACCGCCCAGCGATATCTCTCTTGAAACGGCAATTTCCTTAATGAGCAGTTATAGTTGCCGTTTCGGGAGACGTGTGGAGACAGCTGGCAGGCGTTACGCGCGAACCTACCGCCCGGCGATAGAGTTATCACAGGCGGTAGTCTATTTTCTCCAAGACGTATTAAAAGCAGCGCCGTTTCCTCAAGACCTAAGCCTCCAGAGATTATTGACGAAGTGCTCCAGGAATACTAAGTTCGGCCGTCTTCCTACGTCCGTTCTACTCGTCTTCGTCAAAGAAAAAGCAAGGCTTCTTCCTCCCGTTCGAGATCGAAGAACTCCGGCGATCAAGGCTTCGCATCGTCTACGTCTAGCGACCGGGTGCTTTCCATCGAAGATCACAAGCACCGGCCGTAGATCTATCCGGAGAACTTCTCAAGAGGGAGAACCTAAACTTTAACGAATATATTTTGTAATCTCTTTTTGTATCTTTTTCTTCTTCTATTGTTGTAAGTGGTAAGGGAAATCGACCGGGGAAGGTCGTCGGGATCCGGGGTGGATTCCGTGGAAAATCGTCCCGGGATTTGGGGCGTCTAGATCGGGGATCTAGCGGTGCTCTAAGACCCTTCCGGGTGTGGAGGTGAAGAGCGGCTCTAAGACCTTTCGGGGAGAAAGTGAGAGAGCCAACCGGTCCGGGTTTTGGGTCGGTATAGAAAACCCAAAGTTTTCTTCTCTTCGTCTTTGATCTTCGACGTCATGAAGATCGTACTGTAAAACATTCATCTTGTACTTGTATGAAATTGATTGTTATTGAATTTAATACTTGTGTTTAAAATCTTCACTTGTGGTGTGGTTTACGTTAAGATTCCGTTTATTCAAGCGAAATTTATAAAACCTTATTCACCCCCCCCCTCTAAGGTTGGCCTCCGGATCCAACATACAATTCACTCAGATCCAAAGGATCCTACAAGATAAAATGATTTTACAAATATTAACTCAACAACCCTAAGACAAGAGAGGAAGGTTGTGAGTTTCTTAATGAGTTCTTGGAAGAACTCAGCTGGATTCAATCTGACTTAGCTTTCTTCAAAGCTTCTTGAGTAGAACTGAATAAGAATGAATCCTCCTGCAGTTGATCCTTGATCTCTGCTTCTTAAGATCCAGAATATATCTGAACCCTTCTTCTCAGCCTAGTTCCAAAGGCTGATTTCTTGGATGGAGCCCTCTCTCTCCAACTTCTTAGATCTGCACAGCTAGATCTTCTTGATTTGATACTTGATCAATAACTCTGTGAACCACTTTAATAACTTGTTCAAAAACAATCTGATCCACCTTCACAACAACAACAACAGTTTCTGTAAATTGTATGTGCCTATTTATAGGCCTTCTCCATGGTAACCTGCTGGTCCGGTCCATAACTGAATTCTGACATCTCTGACAGGTGCTGTAGACCGGCTGGAACGACAGCTATCAAGTCATCCAGTCAATTCTTGAAAATCTCTAACTATCTGAAAGTGTCGAGACTTTCTGTCTTTAAGTGTCGACACTTATAGACCAAGTGTCGACACCAGTTGTGTAAGTGTCGACACAAGTCTACAAGGTGTCGACACAACTCCTTGTGTTGTAGATTCTATGTCTCGACACAGATTCTTCTGCATGTGTCGACACTGAAATTGAGTGTCGACACAAGTACTTGATCTTCTGTAACTTGCTGAATTCTTCTAAGTGTCGACACATCTCCTTTGTGTCGACACAACTTCTTGTGTTTAATTTGTTAAGTGTCGACACTGCTTCTTGGTGTCGACACATAGTCTTCTATGTTGATACTTGTTGAGTGTCGACACAGCTCCTTGTGTCGACACTTGATTCTTCTGTTGAGACTTCAGCTGAGTGTCGACACATTCCCTTAGTGTCGACACTTGTACTTAGAATATTTTGTTGATATTTCTATTCTTTGCTAAGTGTCGACACAGCTCCATGTGTCGACACTTTCTTCAAGTGTAGAGTCTTCAGCTGAGTGTCGACACATTGTTCTAGGTGTCGACACTTACTTCATGTGTTGAGTCTTCAGCTGAGTGTCGACACATTGTTCTAGGTGTCGACACTTACTTCATGTGTTGAGTCTTCAGCTGAGTGTCGACACATTGTTCTAGGTGTCGACACTTACTTCATGTGTTGACTCTTCTGTTGTGTGTCGACACTTTGTTCTTAGTGTCGACACTTTAACTTAGTCTCTGATGATTTTCGCTGAGTGTCGACACAACTTCAAGTGTCGATACTTTCTGGTGTAGACACAGCTTCACTGGGTGTCGACACAGCTCCTTGTGTCGACACTTTCTCTCTGCACTTTTCTTCACTGAGTGTCGACACAGCTCCTTGTGTCGACACTTTGTGTCTGGTGTCGACTCTGCATCCCAGGTGTCGACACAATGACTCCAAGTGTCGACACTGCTTGTCTGGGTGTCGACACAAGTCTTCTTGAGTGTCGACACTTTCCCTCTGGGTGTCGACACATGGACTTAGAAACCTTTTGCTTCAGTACAGTAATTACTTAACCTGCACAAGTAAACTCAACATACATCAAATACATTATGATGTATATCATTGAGTTGGGTGAGGCTTCTTCAAATCAGGTACATTTAACCAATGTACCCAACAAAGGCTATCAAGTGACTTTCAGTAAATCCTCATGCAAGATCAAACCAGAGGACAACACAACTGTGTTGACAGGTAAAAGGAAAGGTAGCATCTATCTTGTGGATTTTCTTTCAACTAAGGTAGATATATGCTTATTTAACTCTATTTGTAGACCTAATGAATTATGACATAAAAGATTAGGATATATAAACCTTAGAACCGTTGCTAGGCTATCCAAGGACAACCTTGTAAGAGGACTACCTTCTGGCCCCTATAAGAAGGAAGGACTTTGCAGAGCTTGTCAATTAGGCAAGCAAACCAAAAATAGTTTCAAGTCACTTAATAAGAGTGATTCACCTAGGATTTTGTATCTGTTACACATGGATCTCTTTGGACCCATTACAATACAAAGCTTACGAGGGAAATCTTATACTTTAGTAGTTGTAGATGACTTCTCTAGATTCACATGGGTGTTCTTTCAGAGGAAGAAGTCTGATAACTTTAAGTGTTTGACAAAGTTTCTCAAATGCATACAGACTGAGTTCAACACTCACATTGCCCTTATCAGAAGTGATCATAGGACAGAGATTGATTCTCTTCTTATGCAAGAGTTCTGTCAAAGTGAAGGGATCAGACACACTTTCTCAGCTCCTAGAACTCCTCAACAAAATGGGGTAGCTGAAAGGAAAAATAGAACCCTTTTTGAATCTGCTACTACATTGTTGTCAGATGCTCACCTTCCTCTATCCTTTTGGGCAGAGGCAGTGAGCACCTCCAACTATGTGTTGAATAGAATTTTAATACATAAACTGAAGGGCAAGACTCCCTATGAATTACTCAAAGGGAAGAAACCTAAAGTAGATTATTTTAAAATCTTTGGTTGTATTTGTTACATTCATAATAATGACAAGAAATACTTAACAAAATTTCAAGCTAAAGCTGATGAAGGAGTGTTTCTCGGATACTCCATGATCAGTAAAGCTTATAGGGTATATAATAAATCAACTCTTAAGATTGAAGAATCTGTTCATGTATCTTTTGATGAAACTAACATGTCATACAAGGAGAAAGAAATTTCTACCATAAGCTCTTTGGAGGTTCCACCACTGTGTGAGTCTATGGATGGACTGAACCTTACCCAAGAGGTACCAAACCATCCTACTATATAGGTTGCTGAAGATACTGAAGAGGAAAGTCAAGAGGAAGTGGCTGAACTTCCCCCAACAGCTAGTATCATTCCCCAAGAGGAATTAAATACTGAAGCTATTGCTCAACCAACTCCACCAACTGATCTTGTCACACTTAGAGATCACCCCAGATCTCAAGTGATTGGAGACATCTCAGTAGGTGTACAGACAAAGCATCAACTCAACCAAGACTTGATGCATGCCTGTTTTCTCTCTCAAATTTAACCTCTCACCATTCATGAGGCAGAGCAAGATCCCCACTGGATCATTGCAATGCAAGAGGAACTCAATCAGTTTGAGAGATGTAGAGTGTGAGATTTTGTTCCAAGACCCCATAACTACCCAGTTATTGGAACCAAATTTGTCTACATGAACAAGTTGGATGCTCAAGGCAACATAGTGAGAAACAAGGCTAGGCTTGTCGCTCAAGGCTACAGACAAGAGGAAGTAATAGACTAGGACCAAACCTTTGCCCCTGTTGCAAGGTTAGAGACCATTAGGATATTCCTTGCCTTTGTAGCTTACAAGAGATTCAAGGTCTACCAGATGGATGTCAAAAGTGCATTCCTGAATGGAGTACTTCAAGAAGAGGTTTATGTAGAACAACCTCCAGATTTTATCTCTCCAACTCAACCATATTTTGTTTTTAAATTGCATAAAGCTCTCTATGGTTTAAAGCAAGCTCCAAGAGCTTGGTATGAGACCCTATCAAGCTTTCTTGTAGAGCATGAATTTACAAGAGAAACCATAGATAAAAAACTTTTCACTAGACATCATAAGGACCAAATTTTGTTAGTACAAATTTATGTGGATGACATTATTTTTGGGTCTACTGATCCAAAATTGTGCAAGAGGTTTGCTGACCTCATACAATCTAAATTTGAGATGAGTAGCATGGGTGAGCTTTCCTACTTCCTTGGTATCCAAGTGAGGCAGCTCCCAGATGGTATCTTCCTCTCCCAAGCTAAGTATGCTAAAGAGCTTATCAAAACGTTTGGGATGGGTGATGCTTCAGGGATGAAAACCCCTATGGCTACAAATGCTATTGTGGATTCTGATGCAGCAGGGAAACTAGTGGATCAGAAAAATTATAGTGCAATTGTTGGATCCCTATTATACCTAACAGCTAGTAGACCTGATATAATGTTTGCCACATGCCTTTGTGCTAGGTTTCAAGTGAACCCTAAAGAATCTCACCTTATTTTCCTAAAAAGAATTTTGAGATATATAAAGAGTTGCCCTAGTCTAGGACTCTGGTATCCTGCAGAGTCAGAGTTTGAGTTAACTAGATACTCCGATGCTGACTATGCTGGATGTAGAGTGGACAGGAAAAGTTCCTCTGAAACATGCCAGTTCCTTGGTATGAGACTTGTCTCCTGGTTTTGTAAAAAGCAGACATCTGTGTCTACATCAACTGCAGAAGAAGAATACATGGCTGCTGGGAGTTGTTGTTCACAAATGCTATCGATACAAAACCAACTCTTAGATTACGTGTTGGAACACCCTATTACTAATTTGGGTCAGGATCACTATGTCTCTAGGAAACCAGTTTTTGACCTCCTGTATAGATCTAAAGGTCAACTAGAATTGAGTCTAAGGGTTAGAAGCCTAGGTTTGAAAGCTGCCCTCAAGACCAAGAATTTTTCAGTTTGAGACTAAGTCATATCGTCGAGCTCAGCACGACGATTCGTCGAACTCCAATCGACGATCGTCTAGCTCAACTTCGACAGATCGTCGAACTCCATTCGACGATCGCTGAGCTCAACTTCCACAAATCGTCGAACTCCATTCGACGATCTGCGAGCTCAGTTCGACGATCTTGACTCAGTATTGGATCTCTATCTCTGAGCTCAGTTCGACGATCTTTGAGCTCAGATCGACGATATTTTTGTTGCTGTATAAGTCCATATCGCTGAGCTCAGTTCGACGATAGCAGAGCTCAGTTCGACGTTTTCTGATGAGTTAAAGGATTTTTCAAGATTCAAAATCAGATCAGTTAAAGAGATATTCAGCAATTAATTCAGAAGATTTTCTAGCCGTTTTCATTTATTCTAGACCAAGTTTCAAGGGATTATCAAGGAATGTTTCTTTGGACTTTCCTCCAGAAGACATTTGTAATTAAGAATGCAATTAAAGCAGGCCAACAGCTATTCTTGACAGAGGATGTTTTTCTATTCAGTACCAGAGATTAAAAGACAAGATTTTTTGAATCTCTCAGTCACTGAGCACTCAGAACACAGACAAGAAGAAGAAAATATTCTCTGTCTCAAAGAATTCTTTCAGAACACACATCCAAGGAGATCAACCATCTGAAATCTTCTGATCTCTTGTGATTCAAGTGTTCAAGGCCAACATCTTTCAAGACTCCAGACACCTAACATTTCAGCTGTTGTAGAAATCATCATTTGCAGGAGATCAACTTCTGAAGGCCTATCACCCTACAGCAAAGCTTCTTTTCCTGAACATCTCAAGGACTCAGGGGGAGCTTTGACACCATCAAATCCACATAGTCTTCTCTGCTGCTTTGAGAAAGAGAAGACTTTCACAAATTTCTCATCCCCATTTCTGTAAAGAGTTTCTCAAACTCCCTTCAAAAGTTTGAGTTTGGTTTTTGAGCACCTTGTCAAAAGCTCGTTGGTGGCAAGACACTTGATCAAAAAATCTGATTTGGTTTTTGAGCACCTTATCAAAAGCTCATTGATGCCCAGGACACCTGATCAACTCATCCTGCAGTGGATTCCTACCTAGGGTGGTAGAAGAGTGGATGTACCCAAGTTTAGGGGAACCATTATAGCTCCTTGTGTCATCTGGATTGCTTGTCTTTATCTTTTGTTTCTGGCTGTGATTGTTCTGTGATTATTTTTGTGATTAGTTTAGATCTTTGATTAATTTATGTTGTAGGTTATTCTGTGATTAGATTTAATAATTGCTTCCCTGTTCACTCAGATTATAACAATTGTTGTAAAAAGTATTCAAGCACCATATACTCTATTCACCCCCCCCTCTAGAGTATATCAGATCTAGTTGTACTTTCAATTGGTATCAGATGGAGGTTGGTTAAACATACCACACCTTGGTGGTTGCACAGGCTAACACCTGAACCCAAAGATTCCTAGTTAGTTCTTTTTTCTTTTGAGTTTATTATTAGGTTTTATTTTCACAAATCATGGCCCAAAACAAAGATTATGCTAGCACCAGACCTCCAGTGTGCAATCTATCCAAGTTTGCACTTTGGAAAGCAAGGATCAGATTATACATGAATTCTATTGACGAGGATATTTTTAACTCTGTTTGGACAGTTTTCCCAAGACCTCCAGAGAACTCAAGTATAAATGTTGTTCCACCTCCATCAGGAACAAATGCTGACATCAAGAAATGGAAGGTAGCTGATGCCAAGGCTATGAACATCCTAGCCCAGACCATGTCTGATGACATCTTTCAAAAGGTGGCCGAATGCAATTCAGCAAAGGAAATCTCGGATAAACTCTTTGAAATAGTCTCAGGCTCAGCTGATGAGAGAAAAGACAGGAGATCCCACCTCATATTTCAATATGAGAATTTCAAGAAGGGAGAAGCTGAATCAGTTGGAGATATGTACAACAGGCTCAGTCTAATAGTCAGTGAACTCAGGACCTTGGATAAAGAGATCTCACTAACTGAACTCAATGACAAAATTCTAATATGCTTCCCTTGCACTTGTGATTCAAGAATCTGGCCAATCAAGGATTCCAGAAGTTTGAATGAGATCACAACAAAAGCTCTATTGGGTAAGCTCAAATCTTATGAGCTACTCATTAAGAGTAGAGAAGAAGAATAGAAGGCTGCCTCACCAGCCACAAGAAAAGAGAAGACAATAGCCTTCAAGGCAACTGAAGATCAGCCGGAAGATAAAGTCACAGGCAATGATGAACTGCTCAGCCTGTTGGCCAAAAGATTTTACAAGATGGCCAGAAAGGACTTCAGAAGGAGATCATACAAGGAGCATGATAAGCCAAGGTATGATAAGTCAATTAATAATAAGGAAATTGTCTGCTTTGGTTGCAGGAAACCAGGGCACATTGTTCCTGACTGTCCAGAAAATAAAAACAAGGA
Organism: Platanthera guangdongensis; assembly: GCA_039583875.1. Classification (NCBI taxonomy): domain Eukaryota; kingdom Viridiplantae; phylum Streptophyta; class Magnoliopsida; order Asparagales; family Orchidaceae; genus Platanthera; species Platanthera guangdongensis. The sequence goes on from CM077152.1 coordinate 132,368,537, forward strand.
CAGAAGGGACAAGAAAGAAAGAAGAAAGGAGAAAGGCTCCAAGAGGAATGGCAATGGCAAACCGTCCTCAAGCAAAAACAAACACACAAGAAAGCGGTTTATTGCTGAATCCTGGAGTGAGACTGAAGAGGAGTCAGAAGCCTCATCCAGCTCCAGTGATGATGAAGATGATGCAGAAGAGAAAGAGTTCTGCATGATGGCAATCAATGCCTCTCAACATAATTCAGATGAAGAAGAGTCAGAGTCAGATTCAGAGACTCAACCTGAAGAAGATCTGGTAATTAGTTCTTTTGATTTTAATTCAGAGGACTTTAAATCTAAGTTTAAAGCATTATGTTTAGACCTGCTAAAATCTGAGAAAAATATTATCTCTCTCAGAAATCATTTATCTGAACATAATACCTTAAAGTCAGAAAACCTCAAACTCTCTCAGGAGTTGGAGTGCTGTAGGGAGCAGATAGCTTCACTGAAAGGTGAGCTATCTGAGGCCAAGAAGCTTGAAGAATCTCTTAATGGGAGAAGTATCAAGTTGATGGACATCACAAGCACAGTGAACTCTAGATTTAATAGTACACTGGGCTTGGGTGCTTCATCCAGCCAACCCATAGTTCTAACAACTCCAATCAAGTTCATTTCTGATAAAGGAAAGGGAGTTGTAGAGGTAGCTAGGAAAAATTCTGATCTGCCCAAGAAAATTAAGTCCCAGCAGAAATCGTCGAACGAAGATCGACGATCGCCGAACCCAGATCGACGATCTCAGGAAAAATCGTCGAACTCAGGTCGACGATCTCAAGTTCCTGAACTCTGCCATAGTCGACCGTCGAACGGAGCTCGACGATCTGACCCAAGATCGTCGAACGCAGCTCCACGATCGTCAAACAGAGGTCAGAGCTCTGGAAATTCTTTCAAGGGCAAATCAAAATCCAATCCTAAGGGTCCTTCATCCCAAATCTTTAACCCTTATACTGAATGGATTATACCTCCAAGGAGATATCATCCTGAAGGTTATAAGAGTCAACCTGGGATGTCTTTTATTTCAGAGTTTAAAGGTTATCAACCTAGGCCCAAGGTAAACTGGGTCAAAAACAAATGAATTATCTTATGTGCAGGTGAAGACCTATCCAACATCTAACCAGCAATGGTACTTGGATAGTGGGTGCTCTAAGCACATGACAGGAAATAAGGATAACCTCACATCCTTTAGAGCCAAGCTTGGACCCAAAGTTATCTTTGGTGATTCAAACTTTGGACAAACTAAAGGATATGCTGCAGTCCAGATTGGATCAGTAACATTCAAGAAGGTAGCTTATGTGGAAGGACTGAAGCACAACTTAATAAGCATCAGTCAGCTGTATGATGAAGGCTATCAGGTGACCTTCAGCAAAGCATTATGCAAAATCAAGTCAGAGGACAACACAACTGTGTTGACAGGTAAAAGGAAAGGTAACATCTATCTAGTAGATTTTTTTTCAACAGATGTAGATATTTGCCTGTTCAATTCTATTTGTAGACCAAATATTTTATGGCATAAGAGACTAGGACACCTAAACCTTAGAACTATTGCTAGGCTATCCAAGGACAACCTTGTTAGAGGACTACCTTCTGGCCACTACAAGAAGGAAGGACTCTGCAGGGCTTGTCAATTAGGCAAGCCAACTAAAAATAGTTTTAAGTCACTTAATAAGAGTGATTCACCTAGGATATTGTATCTGTTACACATGGATCCTTTTGGACCCATCACAGTACAAAGCCTAGGAGGGAAATCTTACACTTTAGTAGTTGTAGATGACTTCTCTAGATTCACTTGGGTGTTCTTTCTAAGGAAGAAGTCTGATAACTTTAAGTGTCTGACAGAGTTTCTCAAATGTATACAGATTGAGTTCAATACTCACATTGCCCTGATCAGAAGTGATCATGAGACAAAGTTTGATTCTCTTATTATGCAAGAGTTCTGTCAGAGTGAAGGGATCAGGCATACTTTCTCAGCTCCTAGAACTCCTCAACAAAATGGGGTAGCTGAAAGGAAAAATAGAACCCTTATTGAATCTGCCACCACATTGTTGTCAGATGCTCACCTTCCTCTATCCTTTTGGGCAGAGGCAGTGAACACCTCCAACTATGTGCTGAATAGAAGTTTGATACATAAACTAAAGGGAAAGACTCCCTATGAATTACTCAAAGGGAAGAAACCCAAAGTTGATTATTTTAGAGTTTTTGGTTGTATTTGCTACATACATAATAATGACAAGAAATATTTGGCAAAATTTTAAGCTAAAGCTGATGAAGGAGTGTTTCTGGGATACTCCATGATCAGCAACGCTTATAGGATTTATAATAAATCATCTCTAAAAATTGAGGAATCTGTTCATATATCATTTGATGAATCTAACATGTCTTTCAAGGAGAAGATCTCTTCTACCATAGAACTTTTGCAGGAACATTCTCTTGTTGAAGAGTTGAACAAGTTACAAGTTACTCAAAAGGATGAAAGCAGTGAAGATGAAGAAAGTATTCAACATATTGAAGAACAACCTGAAGAGCCAGCTATTGTACCACAAGAGGAAACAACAACACAGGTTGGTGAACAATCAACACCCCCTGTTGATTTAGTAACATCAAGAGATCATCCAATTTCCTAAATAATTGGAGACATCTGAGATGGTGTGCAAACCAGAAATCAGGTCAACCAAAATTTGTTGCACACCTGCTTCCTATCTCAAATTGAACCTCAGTCCATTCAAGATGCAGAAGATCCACACTTGATCATTGCAATGCAAGAAGAGTTGCATCAATTTGAAAGGAACAAAGTGTGGGAACTAGTGCCAAAGCCTAAGGATCACTCCATTGTTGGAACAAAGTGGGTGTTCAGAAACAAACTGGATGATCAAGGAGTAATTGTAAGGAATAAGGCAAGACTAGTTGCTCAAGGATATTCTCAAGAAGAAGGAATAGACTATGACCAGATTTTTGCACCAGTTGCAAGATTGGAAGCCATCAGAATCTTTTTAGCTTATGCAGCACATAAAGGATTCAAGGTATATCAGATGGATGTCAAAAGTGCATTTCTAAATGGAGACATCAAAGAAGAAGTATATGTCAGACAACCTCCAGGTTTTATCTCTCCAACTTATCCTGATTATGTTTTTAAGTTGAACAAAGCATTATATGGTCTCAAGCAAGCTCCTAGAGCATGATATGAGACCCTAGCATGCTTCCTTTTGGAAAATGGATTTATAAGGGGTAGAGTAGACCAAACTCTTTTCATTAGAACCCATAAGTCCCATACCCTACTAGTACAGATCTATGTAGATGATATTATTTTTTGTTCTACTGACTCAAAATTGTGCAGAAGGTTTTTCAACCTAATGCATTCTAAATTTGAAATGAGTAGCATGGGTGAGCTATCCTTCTTCCTAGGATTGCAAGTCAAACAGCATACTGAAGGCATCTTTATTTCTCAAACCAAGTATGCAAATGAATTGGTTAAGAAATTTGGCATGTCTGAAGCATCTTGTATGAAAACACCTATGCCTACTAATGCTGTATTGGATGCTGATGAACATGGGAAACCTGTTGATCAGACAACCTATAGAGCAATGATTGGCTCTTTACTGTACCTTACAGCTAGTAGACCAGATATAATGTTTGCTACATGTATATGGGCTAGGTTCCAAGTAAGCACTAGAGAGTCACACCTAACATTAGTAAAGAAGATTCTCAGGTATGTTAAAAGTTGTCCAAATCTAGGTCTCTGGTATCCAAAAGATTCAACATTTGATTTAACTGGATTTTCTGATGCTGATTATGCTGGATGCAGAATTGACAGGAAAAGCACCAGTGGAACTTGTCAGTTCCTTGGTGACAGACTTGTCTCTTGGTTTTGTAAGAAACAAACTTCTCTGTCAACTTTAACTGCTGAAGCTGAATATATGGCTGCAGGCAGTTGTTGTTCAGAAATCTTGTGGATTCAAAACTAACTCCTAGACTATGGCTACAACTTAGAGAAGTCTAAAATCTTTTGTGATAACACCAGTGCTATTTCTATAGCTCAAAATCCAGTCCTCCATAGTAGGACAAAACATATAGAGATTAGGCATCACTTCTTAAGGGATAATGTTGAAAAGAATAAAATTGAACTGCAATATATCCCAACTGACTTACAAAGGGGAGATATTTTCACCAAGACCTTGGATGAAAAGAAACACACCTTCTTCCTAAATCAGTTAGGAATGTTAGATGGAGGAAGTCTAAAATAATATCCAAGTTTTTAAAAGTTTAAAAATTGACCAAGACTAGGCAAACAACTTGATTTTTCTTAGTGTCTAGAGCATTTCTGGTCTCTGAACTGCGCTCGACGATTTTCCCCCAGATCGTCGAACGGAGATCGATGATTTCTGAAATCGTCGACCTGAGTTCAGCGTTTCTCAGATAGTATGAACTATCTCTTCCGGTCAGCGATCGTCGAACGGCACTCGACGATTTTGTTCTCTGAACGATCGTCGAACAGAGCTCGACGCTCTCCAATATCGTCGAATGGAGATCGACGATATTGCAGACTCTTCAGATTCCTTTAGAAGCCCCGATCGTCGAACTGAGTTCAACGATCTTTCCTTTTCTGCATCGAACCCTAATATAAAATTCATTTTTCGCCGTCGTTCTCCTTTTGCACTTTCGATTTCTCTGCAAACACTTTCTTTCCCTCCAAACATTTCTGCACTTGGTCGTTTTGTTTGTTGATTCTTTGCAAGTAACCATGGCCGTTTCAGTTGCTGTTCTTGCCGTCATGAAATTTGATGCCGGTTTTGACATTGACATGGAGTCCTTCAGCACAATATATCAGGTTTTCCAGGACATCTTGGATTTATTCAAAGAGCAGAAACTTGCTACAATCATGACCACTAGAATTAAACTTGTTGCTGATGAGATTAAAGAGTGGGTCTACACTGCCCACAATCAGGATCAAAACACAATCGTTGGATCAATTTCTGGCACACAGGCACCCTTGACCCCATCAATTCTGACAGAAGTTTTTGAGTTAAGTACTGGTGGAGACTCTGCTGATTTATCTGGAGAAGAATATGCTGACTTGCTTGTAAGAATGGGTCATTCTGATGCTAACCCTAGCAAGCTGCTGAAGAAGAATCTGTCTGTGGAATATAGATTCCTGGCTGATGTAGTTGGGAAGGTCCTATTGGCTAAGCACTCTGCCCATGATACCATTTCTAGGTATCAGCTATGACTAATGGGAGCCATAGTGGACAAGAAGAATCTGAACTGGGGAGAGGTCTTCTTTGACCTAATTAAAAAGAAAATTAATAAGAGTTTTGTAAAATTTGGGAGAATTTTAGGCCTTTTTCTGCAGAACAAAAAGCCCTGCATTGCTAGTATCTTCTGGGATACACATAAATGCTTCAAAGAGACTGTCCTGTGCCCTGTTTGGTAAATGGGACAGGCAGATCATCAATCCCAACAGGACCTCTTCCAGCACACCTTCAGGCACCAGGACTGCCATAGTCACTTCCCCTCAGGTCTCTGCCCCTGCAGATGACCTGCCTGCTGCTGCCTCTCCTCCCACTCCTCCAATTCCATGCACCATTCAAACTCCATCCACTATCATCATCTCCAGCCCTTCTCCAACATCTATACCATCTCCAATCCCTACTCTACCAACAACAGAAGAACCATTCCATCCCTTATACTCCTACTCTCAACCAGACTCTGCCACATCACCCTCCATTCCCTCATTCACTCTCATTGATGATTCCTTCATGGATGACTCACCCTCCTCACCTCCTGAGCTACCCTCATCATCAACCTCTTACCAAGACCTTCTGCAAGAGATCATTGATCAACCCACCTTCACACCATCTATCTCCATCCCACTGTCCTCCATCACCACTTTACCCACACCTCAACCATCTCTTCCCAAGTACACTAGCTCTCCTCTACCATCACCAATAGATCCACCTCCATCCTCTACCTCTGCTCCAATCACTGCTGAGCAAGTAGATCTTCCAGCCCTTGCTGACATGATCTATGAATTGCTATCCCCCAGGCTATCTCTTCTCTTGGAGACCTCCTTGGCTCCATCACTCCAGTCAGTGGCAGCTCTTTCTGTCAGGCTCTCTTCCTTATTCCCTCAGGCAGCCCCTTCAGCAGTGTGCCTTGATCCAGCTTTGTATGAATCTAGGCAGGGGGAGATGCCCTATGAAGTGAGCTTGCCTGCTGTGTCTGCTGTTTCTTCAGCTTTTGTTACTGCTGCTGCTGCTGTTCTTCCTCAAGCTCCAGTTCCCCTTCCAGTTGCAGTCTTTCCAGTGGACATCAGGTCCTTGCTCTCTGAGTTTGATTCAATATATTTCAGTTGTCTGCCAGAGAAAGCTTATTTTCCAGAGAGAGTTGTTATCCAGCCCCCAGAGGATCTCTCCAAGGCCCTTGTGCCCCTCTCATGCTGTGATGCCAACATTATAACTTCCTTTGTTAATTCAGTATATGCTTCTGCTAGTCCTGCTGAAAGCATGGTTGCTGTTTCTGATGCTGCTGTCCCTCCTGCTGAAGATAGTGTTGATCTATCTGTTGCTATTAGTGCTGTTTGTGCTGCTGCTACTGTTGTTCCAGTTTCTGCTGATATCTTTATGACAAGGCACATGATTTTGAGCCTTCTGTGTTTTCTGATGATATTCCTGCTGCTGATATTGTTGTTTCTGAAAGTGAAACTGTTGCTGCACCAACTGCTGTTATTACTACTGCCACAACTTCTGTATCTGCTGCTGCTACTACTGCTTCAACCTTTACTTCTGCTTCAACTACAATTGCTACAAGTGTTGTATCTACTGCTGCACTAACTTCTGCTGCCTCATCTGCTTCAACCTAGCTCAAGAAAGATTTGATGAAAAGGATTGATGCTCTTTATGATGATCAAAGTTCTGAAAGTGATGAGTTCAAGACAAACTCTGATGATTCTTCTACTACTATTGCCAGGAAGAGAAAGGCAAGGAGCAAAGCCATGAAGAGATTACCTCCAGCCAAGGACAAGGACAACAATGACATTCCATATTATATTCTTCCTGACTGCCCCATAACTGAGCATTGGATGCAATATTCAAAGAACCAACTCAAAGCAATGAAGAAAAAGAGGAAGTATGAAAAAGGCTCTTCTCAATTCCAACATCCTCATCCTCCTCCACCACCTCCTCCTTATGCAGGTGCAGGTGGAAGTTCAGCTGCTCAACCTCATGCCAAAAGCCAAACCCCCTATCAGCCACATGCCAGATCCTATCATAGGGGAAGCCAGTCTAGAGGCTCTCAATCCAGAAGAGGAAACTACGGAGACAATCAAAGAGAAGTCCAGGTTTATTCTAAAGGTTATTCGAGGCAACATCCCTACTCCAGGGAAGGATAAATTTCATTTGACACAATCTCTGGTCCTTTTTCCTATAAACTAAATTAAGTGGTTTCATCCAGGCCTCCTCAGGACAATCCATCAAATAGATATGAACTACCAGTGTCATTTGAAGATCCTGAAAATAATCCAACTGCTTGGACTGCAAGGATGAAAGAGCTTGCTGCACTGGACTAGATTAAGAAAGCTAAAGAGCAAGGTAAAGACTCCTCCAACATCATTATATTATCTGAACAGAGAAAGAAAGAGTTAGAAAGATATGGTTCAAGCAAATTCTTTGATTCTGATAGATACATGGAGCTGCATCCTGAAGCTGTAGTTCCCAGGCCCAAACAACAGACTTCTTTAGGTGTAGTAGATGATACAAGATCAAAGAAGGAAGCTCTAAACCCCAATAGAGAAATCAAACTCATTAAGAGCAAGGAGAAGAAATGAATATGTAAGGTGAAAATCATCTTGACTTCTGATTATTATATGGGATGATATATATCTGTGGTTCTGTAATGTCCAGCTTATTGCTTTTCTGTTTTGTTGCTGTGTATGTTGTTATTTAATTTTTTCCAAATTCTGTAAATAGTAATCCTAACCCAAATAGGGGGAGATTGTTGGAACACCCTATTACTAATTTGGGTCAGGATCACTATGTCTCTAGGAAACCAGTTTTTGACCTCCTGTATAGATCTAAAGGTCAACTAGAATTGAGTCTAAGGGTTAGAAGCCTAGGTTTGAAAGCTGCCCTCAAGACCAAGAATTTTTCAGTTTGAGACTAAGTCATATCGTCGAGCTCAGCACGACGATTCATCGAACTCCAATCGACGATTGTCTAGCTCAACTTCGACAAATCGTCGAACACCATTCGACGATGGCTGAGCTCAACTTCCACAAATCGTCGAACTCCATTCGACGATCTGCGAGCTCAGTTCGACGATCTTGACTCATTATTGGATCTCTATCTCTGAGCTCAATTCGACGATCTTTGAGCTCAGATCGACGATATTTTTGTTGCTGTATAAGTCCATATCGCTGAGCTTAGTTCGACGATAGCATAGCTCAGTTCGACGTTTTCTGATGAGTTAAAGGATTTTTCAAGATTCAAATTCAGATCAGTTAAGTAGATATTCAGCAATTAATTCAGAAGATTTTCTAGCCGTTTTCATTTATTCTGGACCAAGTTTCAAGGGATTATCAAGGAATGTTTCTTTGGACTTTCCTCCAGAAGACATTTGCAATTAAGAATATAATTAATGCAGACAAACTGTTATTCTTGACAGAGGATGTTTTTCTATTCAGTACCAGAGAATAAAAGACAACATTTTTTGAATCTCTCAATCACTGAGCACTCAGAACACAGACAAGAAGAAGAAAATATTCTCTATCTCAAAGAATTCTTTCAGAACACACATCCAAGGAGATCAACCATCTGAAATCTTCTGATCTCTTGTGATTCAAGTGTTCAAGGCCAACATCTTTCAAGACTCCAGACACCTAACATTTCAGCTGTTGCTGAAATCATCATTTGCTGGAGATCAACTTCTGAAGGCCTATCACCCTACAGCAAAGCTTCTTTTCCTGAACATCTCAAGGACTCAGGGGGAGCTTTGACACCATCAAATCCACATAGTCTTCTCAGCTTCTTTGAGAAAGAGAAGACTTCCATAAATTTCTCATCCCCATCTCTGTAAAGGGTTTCTCAAACTCCCTTCAAAAGTTTGAGTTTGGTTTTTGAGCATCTTGTTAAAAGCTCATTGGTGGCAAGACACCTGATCAAAAAATCTGATTTGGTTTTTGAGCACCTTATCAAAAGCTCATTGATGCCCAGGACACCTGATCAACTCATCCTGCAGTGGATTCCTACCTAGGGTGGTAGAAGAGTGGATGTACCCAAGTTTAGGGGAACCACTATAGCTCCTTGTGTCATCTGGATTGCTTGTCTTTATCTTTTGTTTCTGGCTATGATTGTTCTGTGATTATTTTATGATTAGTTTAGATCTGTGATTAATTTATGTTGTAGGTTATTCTGTGATTAGATTTAATAATTGCTTCCCTGTTCACTCAGATTACAACAATGGTTGTAAAAAGTTTTCAAGCATCATATACTCTATTCACCCCCCCCTCTAGAGTATATTAGATCTAGCTGCACTTTCATTATGGTGTCAACTTAAATAATTAAACTTTATTTTGTGATAACACTAGTGTTATTGCTATAGCACAGAATCCAGTTCACCATTCTAGGACTAAACATATTGAAATAAGACATCATTTCATTAGAGATAATGTGGACAAAAAGAAAATTAACTTGATCCATATTCCTACTGATCTATAGAGAGCAGGCATTTTCACCAAGCCATTGGATGAGAAAACCCATCTGTTCTTTATAAATCAACTGGGAATGATTGATGGAGAAGAGTTAACCTAGTTTCTGTCTGCATTCGACGAATTTTTCAGAGTTTGTCGAACGGAGTTCGACGAATCAGTGAAAGCTTGAGAGATTCTCGTCGAACGGAGATCGACGAATTCTCTATGTGAGGGAACAATTTTCGTCGACCAGAGATCGACGACCTTTGCTTCAGAAGACATTTCGTCGAACGGAGTTCGACGAACTGTTTTTGATTCTTCTGGATGAGATCGACGAATTATCTGTCTATAATTTATTTCGTCGAGCTTAGTTCGAAGAATTTTTCTTTTTCGTGGAATGGAGTTTGTCGATTCATATTCTGAAAATCCTATATCTAGGTTTTCTTCGACCTCCGTCCCGCGCTTTCAGTTCCTCTGCTCTTGATCGTTGTTTCTCTCTGTGTTTTTCTTGCAGGACATCAATGGCGATTCCCTCAGGTGCTTTGGTTGCAATGAAGTTTGACACTGGTTTCGACATGGACTTTGAGTCGTTTCAACATTCTGATCCCATCTTTCTATACATCCTGGAAATAATGGAAGAACTCAGTTTAAAGGATTTCATGACCAGGCGCATTAAACTTCATGGAACGGAAATACGAGAATGGGTATATACATCTACAGTTTCTGAAGAAGATGTTTTGACCGACAATATAGGGAACACTGCTGTTTCCCTTTCTCCCACAGTTCTCACTGAAATATTTGGATTAGTGAACGGAGAAGACAATCTGGAAATAGATTCTGAGGAATTCAGTGATATGCTGAAACTGATGGGTTTCTCTGGTGACAAACCTAATAAGTTGTTGAAAAAGCAATATTCCGCCGCCTACCAATTTCTGGCAGATATTACAGGAAAGATACTGATGGCCAAGCACTCTACTCATGACTATATTACGCGTCACCAATTTCTAATAATGTGTGCAGTAGTGAATAAACGACAAGTTGATTGGAGTAAGGTATTGTTTGAATTGATCAAGAAGAAGAACAGCAAGAAGGAAGTCTGCTTTGGCAGAATTTTGGGAATATTTCTCAAAGAGAAGGCTGCTGAATGTATGGTTTCCCCGACCATCTTCATAAACGCCAGCAAGCGCCTCACTTGTGCTATGTTTGGCAGGTGGTAGAGGACCATCTCCAAGCCCTTAAAGGCTTCTTCCTCTTCCCTCCAAACTTCTGATAGTACAAGGGCTGTAAAGGCCGCTCCCTACCCTGTTGAAGAGGTTCCTCCATCTCAACCATCTCTTCCAGCACCTCTTCCTCCAAAGAAGCCTCCTCATGTACCTACCTCTCCTTCATCTCCACCACTTGACCTTACAAACACTCAATCTCCACCTCCATCTTCCCCTCTACAAGTTCATCAACAACTCACTCCTCCAGATTTCCCTCATGAGACAAGACTTCCTACACCTCCTCAGTCTCCTCTTCCCCCACACTTATCCACCATCCCATTTTATCATATACCATCAGATACAATCATGCAAGATGCCCCCACTCCATCGGTTATTCCTCCTCCCATTCCATACCCTTCCCCTTCCCTATTTGATCCATCCACCCTCATTTCTTTGCTCATTCCTCTCATCCAATCTTTGATCCAAGAGGCCATTACACCTCTTGTGACCTCCATTAATTCCTTATCTTCCCAGCTCTCTCTTTTATCTATTGTACCCTCTTCATCTAGGGGCTTGGCTCCAGGAATCCCTTAACCCAGGCAGGGGGAGTTGCTCAGTGATGAAGTTGCAGTAGATGCAGATACAGCAGCAGCAGCAGTCACAGCAGTTCCCTCTCCAGCAGATTCAAATTCAGCTGTGGTACAACAATTTTGACAGACTTTGATGCTGAGATGTTTGAGTTAATTCAATTTATGGATACTGACATTGACTTGGATGATTCAGTTGCTCAAATAACTCCTGTTGGTGATTTTTATTTAAATCCCACAGTGAATTTATCAGTTTTGTTGAGAAGTTTTGATACTGTACATATGCAATTCCCTCCAGCAGGTTTCTCTAAGCCAAATTTGGCTATGGTACCATATACCTCTCCAGCTACTCCAGCAGTTGCCAAGCAACTCTGTGACAATTTTGCTCTCTCTGCCTCCAACTCAAAAGATATTCTAGAAGATACATCAGTGCCAGTTTCATCACCAGATTTTATTATGGATGACTCTCCAATGCCTACTCTAGATGAACTTATTCAGGAAGACATTGAAGAAGAGAATAAGGCAGTATCTGATAGCTCTGTCTCTTTTGTTTCTGAACTTTGTACAGATAATTCTTCTCTTGTTGCTGATACCCCTTTTCCTGAACCTTCTGCCTCTCCTCCAGCAAAGGCTGTTGTTTCTGATAAAGCTTTAAAAGCTTTGGATGATTTCTATGAAACCCATCAGTATTCAGAATCTGATGATGATGATAATGATTCTGATGAGGATGCAGCTAGTAAGAAAAAGAGACTGTTGGCAAAGAAGAGAAAGGCTTCTCCTCCTCCAGCTCCCAAGCCAAATCCCAATGCAGACACTCCCTACTATATTCTACACAATGTAACTCCATATAAGGGAATGCCAGCATGGATGTGGCTCTCCAAAAACTAGCAGAAAGATAGAAAGAGACGCAGGAGATACTCCACTCCTCCAGTGCACAGATACAGGAAGGATCCTCCTCCTCCTCCTCCCCCCGCAGCTGGTGCCAGTGGCTCTAGCTCCCAGAGATCTGCCCCAATGCAAAATTATCAGAGACAGTCAGGCAGATCTTCTGGAAGCAGCCAGCAGAGGCCATCCTCCTCAGGAAGTCAAAGTAAGCAGTAGCAGAAGCAACAAAGTTCTGAAGTACATAAAGCTGAAAGCCTAAAAAGACATCTCTCTCCTCCAATTCCTTTTGAAGATCCAGAGACTGCTAATACTGCAAGAATGGCTAGGTACCAAGAGCTGATTGGTCTATCATTGATAAATAAAGCCAAAGTAGAAGGAAAAGATATCTCTGGTCTTTCAACAATGTCAAAGTATAGAAAGGAAGAGCTGAAAATATTTGACAAAGGAAACAAACTGTTTAATGTTGATGATTATATGAAATTACATCCAGAAGAAGTTGTCCCCAGGGTTACATCATTGAAAATTATTGGGGCAGCTGATTATGACCATGACAGTGGCTCAAGCTCAAGATTGTAACAGAGAAATCATTTTCAAGAAGCCAGGAGAAAGGAAAGCAGAAGACAAACATCAACAGATGAAGCCAAAGAAGTAATTTTCTTGTTGATTCATTTCTGTCTGTTATTTGTTTTTAAACTATGCTATCTGTTAACCAAAGCTGTGTGTATATATATATCTGTTGCATGTGTTATAATTCTCTGCCAGATATATCTCTTCTCTTGCTTAGTTTTTCTGTTTTGAGTTTCTGTTAGTGACCTCACCCAAATAGGGGGAGATTGTTGGATCCCTAGTTGGTTTGGGCTAGGTTTACTGACTTAGGATGTGACCCATCATGTATAGCCAGGGTCAATTTGCGTCCTAGAGTCTAGGCTAAGTCCTTAGGCTCAACTCCAGATTGACCAGCTTTCAACAAAACCCTTAGAGACTCCAGACTCACATGTTTTCAAGACTAGGTAAAGTGAGTTCGACGCTCGTCGAACTCAGCTCGACGAAAGGAGTTCTGCGCTCGACGATCTTGAGACAATTCTTAGTGCTGAGCTCGACGATCTATGTTCTCTGTTCGACAAAAACTCAGATTCTACATCAAGCCAAAGTCAGGAGAACTTCAAATTTTTCGAAGTCCAGCTTCATGCTTCGGTCGACGAATTATATTCTGAGCTCGACGAACTTGGACCTCAAGTTCACAGCTTCGCACGTCGACAAAGTCAGCTTCTAAGGTCGACGAATGCTAAACTCTACTCGACGATTTCTGGACTCAGAGAATCTGTGTCGACACTTAGGGTTTGTGTCGATACCAGACGATTTGTGTCGACACCAAGATTTCAGTCGACACCAGCTTATGTCGACACCAGGATTTCAGTCCACTCCAGCTTATGTCGACACCACAGGATTTGTGTCAACACCAAGATCAATCTATCGACACCAACTATTGTCGACACAGCATTTCAGCAGATGCAAGATATTTTGTCTAAGTCCATAACTTTTCTTAGGTCGGCGAATTTGATTCTCAGCTCGATGAATGAAGACTGTCTATTAGATGTATGAAGATTGTCTGGTCGACGAACTCTATCAAGCTCAGCTCGACGAACTTCAGCTCAGCTCGACGAACACAAGTTCAGCTCAACGAATTGTGTTCTTTGTTCGACGAATCCAGATTAGGTTTTCTTCAAGGTTCCCGTCCCGTTTCTTGGCGCTGATTCCTGAACATTTAATGCCAGATCTTCTCGGAATGTTACCGTTAGAACGTGCATTGACTATGGACGATTACATGCCGTTTTTCCATGGGACAGTTAGGAAAGTTATTGATTACTGATTCTTTCCAAGGCTGACTGTAATTACTGCTCGACATTCAAAAGTTTGAATATTCCTCAGTCAGTCATAGATAGACAGATACACAAAAATAGAGACACAACAAGAAAATAGAATCAAGAAGTGATAGAGTTCAAGAATTACAATACAGCAAACAATCTGACAGATTTTCTGAAGTTGCAGAAGAACAAATATTCTCAAATCACAAGTTCTTGACTGCAATCAGCCTGACCAGAGAATATTTTCAAGAAGAAGAAGAACAACCAAATTCAATCAAGAGTCTTCTTCTCTCTATTCATAGGATAACTTCAAAGGACAACAATCAACCAATCTGTCAAAGGAGTTCCTGAAATATATTCTGGTCCAGGCATTCTAGGTCTTTGAAGACCTATCACCCTAAAGCAGTGCACCAGTCTTCCTGATACATTCAAGATCTCATTTTTCCCCATGCTGCTAACATCATTCCACTTGAATCTTCTCTCTGATTGTTGACAGAGAAGATACCATCACTCTCTCACCACCTCCTGTATAAAGGGTTGTCATCTCCCTTCAAAAGTGATTCCTGGTTCACAAGTCTCCTTCCAAAAGACTTGAGGTTTGGTTTTTGGGGACCTGATCAAAACCCATTGGTGCCCAGGACACCTGATCAACTCATCCTGCAGTGGATTCCTACCTATGGTGGTAGAAGAGTGGATGTACCCAGATTGGTTGGGGAACCACTATAGCTCCTTGTGTCTTCTGGTTGCTTAGTTTCTTTTATTTTCTTGCAGTGGTACGTGATTGATCTGTGTTTAGTTAGTTGCTGCGTTTACCATAGTTTAATTGCTTCCCTGTTCACTTATGAATACATCAAGAGTTGTAAAAAGTTTTTAGCAAGCACCATACTCTATTCACCCCCCCCCCTCTAGAGTATATCAGATTTAACCTGCACTTTCAATGTTGATGCACGAAAACGGACAGGGGAGTCGGGCACCACCAGCTAACGGTTCGAGCACTGGCGAATAGAAGGGAAAAGGCAAACTACAAGCATCTATCTACTGAGCGGACAAGAGAAAGAAAATAGCAGAGCCGTGGACCACGACAACACTAGACTTCGCCCATCGCAGCCTGAATGCCTCTCTTACGACGTGCTTTCCTTTGATTAAAAGTGAAGCGGTTATAAGGAGATGAAAGAGGAAATCGTGTAAGCCGGCTGAACTGCAAGCTGCAAGGAACTAGATATTAGACCGCAATTCTTAACAACGAGCTCCTGGATACATGTCAGCGTGCTTTGGGGAGTGCACCCTCCACATATTTATAGGCTCGGGTGTCTACCTAAACGGGCAGGGCTAAAGTTACTTGCTGCCCGAGGTACAAGATAACCGGGCAGAGGTGAGGGGAAGTAAAGGAGCAAAAAAGGAAAAAATGAGGGAAGTTGCGTGGCCTGGCGGATTCCTCCTGGCGAGCTGATGTCCTGGGTCCTGGGCCTTGACATTGAGCAGGGCCGGAGCTGACGATGGCTCGATTTGGAGGCCGCCCAGCTTCTCTGATAACCAGCCGACTTGATGTGTTTGGCGGCTAGAAGGCACAGGCCGCCCGGTCTCTGATGACCGGCCGACTTGACATGCTTGGCGGCTAAAAGAACCAGGCCCTCCGTTCTTGAAAGCTATGCAAACTGGTCGCGGATTCCGGGCTTAACATATTCCCCGCATATTTTTAAGTTTCGGAAAAACTTCAAAAATCTAGAACTAAGCCGGAGACCGCGACTGCCTTTAATGCACCCGCGTCTTTAAAATCCCTTGACCTTTGTCATTCTTCAAGATCTCTACCAAGTCACGGGTCGCTACTCGCCACTTGCGGTCAGAATTCTTCAAGCCGACGCAGTCTTTCAGAAGATGGACGTCATGTTGTCGATGCTAGCCCGTGATATGAAGTCGACTGCGAAGAAAAAGTGCCGAAGCCGTAAACTGGAAGACTCAAACCGACAGCCTGCGGAGAATACTGAGAAGCCGATTACTCCAGCGGCTTCTAGATCTGAAAAGATGCCGACACAGACCGTCGGTGAATCTTAGCAGGCCGTGACTAATCTTGAAGCGGTCTCGAAGGCTGCGAACAATCCAGAAGCGGTTTCGAAGGCTGCTCCACCAAAAACCAAGACTGCCAAATCCTTTGAGCTAACTTGGACTCCATCGGGTGAAGTGCTCTTAAAAATAGGTGAGATGGAGGAGAAAAGCGTTGAATCTGCCAAGCCGCGCGAATTGCCGGCCAAGGTCGACTTAGTCGTGGTTGACGACAATGAGTCGGAGAAGACGCTGGAGGCTGCACGGTCTTTGGCTGAAAAGAGCAAGCGGACAAAAATGGTAGTCGGCTCCTTGAAATTGCAGAGGAAAAGGAGTGAGACCCTTAAAGAAAGGATGAGGATTAAAGCGCGGATGATTCAGGCCAGAAACTGGAATATTTCCGTAAAGACCGGAGCGGCTAGTCTTCAACATAGGACGCGGGAGAGAGAGGTACCCGAGAATCATTCCACACCAGATTCCAAACCGAACGAGCCGGAGAATGTATCTGCGGCTAGCAAGACGATTAGTGACATTCTCAGGGGCATGGAGACTTTATAGTAACAGGATAAGTTGTTTATTACCCCAGTGGCTTTGGAAGAGGTAGACCGCCCCGATGTCGAAGTCACTGGGGAGAAGCTTGGCGGGCCGGCTTTCGCGGTTTCTGAAGGAGCTGAGAAACTGAAACTTCGAGAGAAGATGGAGGGGATGAAGAAGCTAATCGCTGGGAAACAGGTGGAGACCACACTTCCTCTTCTGCAAGGTAAACATGGGGAAGCTAAACGAATTGTAAACTTCTACAAGTTGTGGTCAAGGAAGAAGGGGGCAAACACAATTTTAAATGCGCCGGCTAGCTTTTTCCTGACCACGGCTCAACTGAAAAGTCGAGCTAAAGAAGCCGAGCGGCTATGGAAATAAAAGCTAAAGCAGATAGATCCCGAACGATTTAGGCGGCCATTGTTTAGATACCATACCGCGGTCTCTGAAGGAGATAAATGCCAAACCGACAGTCTTACCCTACCAATTTCCTTGCAAAAAGATCGCAATTATCCGATTGAACCTGACTGCGGTGTATCTTCTGTAGGTGAACCGGAGGCCACAATGAAACCAGGCGACCTCACATCCTTCTTGCCCATGCTGCCACTGCCTCCGCCAAGTGCCCGCGACGAAAGGATGGTCGCATTCTAGAAGTTGGTCGACACATTGAAGGCGGCTGTGAAGGCGCACGCTGACGCCCTGCTGATTAAGGAGGAGGAATAGCGGGCTGCCCAGGAGGCTGCTGAGAGAAGGATTAAAGACTTGCAGACCACCTTGGAGCAAGAGACCGCGAGGCTGCAGTCCACGCTGGAGCAAGAGACCACAAGGCTGCAGTCCATGCCGGAGGAAGAGACCGCCAGGTTGCAGTTCGCGGAGGGGAAGATAGTAGAGATGTAGGTCGCGTTGGAGCAGGAGAGGGCCAAGAAAGAGGATATGCAAGCATAGTTGCTGACGGCCGGATGGCTTGAGAGAGAGAGAAGAGATTCGCTGCCTTGAGCAAGGAAAAGACCAAGGTCCATCTCCGGAGGCCGACGAAGATCAGCGGCCTGCAACAACAGATTCTGGGAAGTTGCCGGTAATGGGCCGCCCGGCTTCTGGGGAGACTTCAAATCCACCGGTGGTCGCGGCTGTTGGGCAGGCCGCAGCTCGGGCTCTTCAAATGGTTCCATTTGCCAGAGTGGAGCGTGACGCCGCGTGGGTTCACCGGTCTCTGCATTCACTTCACCATATGGTTAGCCAGGTGTACGTTGCGATTGTACAAACCGCTGACCAGGTCGCGCAAATAGGGCGAGAGTGACAAGATGGCAATAAACAAGGCTGAGCGACTTCAGTTATTTAAGCCTCGCAAACAATTTGAACATTGTGTTATAACATATTTTTCTGCTGGATGCTGGACAATTTGGTTGCTTGTGAACAATTATTGTATGTTTATTATTCTGCGAACTGTCTGTGATATATACGGTTTGTATTTTATGATCACTATATACGTGCTTTGCTTTGAAATAACTAAGTACATGTACGTAGTCGCGCGGACTGGCGAACAAATCGCCGGCTTGACAGTATGATATCCACATGCTTTGTCACGAAAATATTCCACGTGTAGGAAAATAGCCGCACGGACTGACAAACTAAACTGTGACCATTGCATTAATCTATATTCCTTGCAGGATGATGTCGCACGGCTTGATATATAGCCGCGATTTGACATTGATTACTGTACCTTCTCTTGTTTTCTATAAATAGAGATGACACCGGAGATTTCTGCAGAAGACAAACAAGATGCGGGCTAAGTCCAAGTCGATGCGGTCTGACAAGGCCACCGCGGTCAGGACTGATGCGGCTTCCGCAATTCAATCAGCAGATCACAAGGAATGCCGGCTTACAAAAGTCGAGCTAGATGACTTTGTGGAGAAGCACATGTAGGGCAGCCCGCTGGTCACGCGGCTTCCGCTGCAAGATGACAGAATCAACATCTCCAACGTAAACCAGATCGCCATCCACATCGATAATTTTGACTGTGGTTTCCACTTCCCGATCATGATGGAGGCCGTGGAGATCTTCGACCACTATGGCGTTGTGCTCGGACAACTACCACGAAACTCAATAGTCACCATATACAGTTTCATTGCATACCTAAGGTCGGAGAGAGTCTGATTCTCCATGAAGCTCTTCTGCAAATGCTTCTCGGTGCGGTCTATCCCGGACTCCGGGACTAGAATCTTTCGGGGGCAGTTATACTTCGACTGCATGGGATTGAAATTCATCAATCTGGCTAACAAGATCCCCAACTGGTCGGACCGGTTACTCATCTTTGAGGGAAACCTGGGGTTGCTGCCGGTCAACCCGCAAATCCAGGACGAGGCCGCCTTTGGCTTCAGCAGCCTGGACGGCATGGAGAAGGAGATGCACGACTTTTTCAAGGGCACGTGGCTTGATGTGAATCATTACATCCTGCTGCTGCCATCCTTGAAATGAATCGAGGCGGAGGACAGTAAGTTTCAAACTGGTTGAACTTATTTTCTAGTCGCACGGCCTATGAACTATCCTTTTACTTTGTCTTTGCAGCTACTGTGGCGGTCCTGCTAAACAAGACATTGATGCCTGGAGGCTTGACGCTCACACAAATATATAAGCATGCCAGTCGAGCCAAGCCGCAGCGAGTTGTGGAAGAGGATGAGTCGGCCTCCTCCGACGAGTTCATGCTGCAAGGAATGGGCAGCGGCCTGAAGGACGTCCACGGCAACCCGACTATGCTGTGGAGTCCGAACGGCAAGTCTGTGAAAGTCTCCACCGCCATCCCCTACTTGGGGAGGGAAAAAGTAAGCCGCCACGCAAACGTGGCTTGCTCCGCGCGGTAAGGCAAGCACAACCTGAAGGTGTTGCGCAAAGTTTCTGAAGACGACCTGCCGCGGTTAGCCGCGTAGGTCGGGGAAAGGAGCTTCGTAACGAGCCACATCATGGGCCTTTCCTACAAGCAATTAATGAAAGACAGAAGCCTCCTGGAGAGGCAGTTAGAGGAGAAAAAAGAAGAAAACAAACGATTGAAGGAAAGGGAAGCGGTAAGTTATCACCTGATACTCGTGCGGTTACAAATATGAAACCACGCGGTCTAACCTTTCACTTCATTTGCAGGCAATGTATGACCCGTCCAACCCGACATTCCATGATAACGTCTTCCCGCAGGTCGTCCAGGGGATCGATGGAGCATCTAACCGCCTCCGAGACGTTGGCGGCTTCGCGGTCGGCTTCACCGACTTTACCTGTGCCGAAATATACACCACCTTGAAAAAGAAGGTGGCCGCTATCTACCGGGCTATCAAAGGCAAGGGCAAGGTGGGCGATGATGACGACGAAGAGGAGGAAGATGACGAGGAAGAGGGTGTCCAGGGTAGCCGGAGCGAAGGCGCTTCATTCGGGACCGGCGGTCAGTCTTCGGAGACCGCGCAGACAGATCTGGCGGATTCTTGCGGCTTGATAGCTAGCAATAGTGGGTACTCTGAATCTTCGGTCGACATCGAGGGTGGCGGTGATTCAAGTCCTCCTGCTGCTAAAAAATTCAAGCCGGCCGATTAGGGAAATTTTTATTTTTAACTTGTATTCTGAATTTTTTTCGGAAACTGGCGGTATGAATTTGTAAGTCGCGTTGTTAGCATTTTGTAACCTTTTATGAAATAAAAATGAAAGAAAACTTTACCTATGATGTGTACCCTATTTTATTTTTCATTTTTTTACTTGTATAAGTCTGTGATGTCTAAGTGTAACTTCTGATTTAATAGATAGTTAATATGCAAACCGGTCTGAGGCCACACTGCGACTTCAATGAAGTTATCCACAAGAGAGAGAGAGAGAAAGAGAGAAATTCCTGCGGCTTATTTGAGAATACACATTGATAATAAGCCGCGCGGCTAACACTTTAACCACCAGAAGTCTTAATGAAGAAATAGAGTTATCTGCCTGGAAGAGAGAAGTTCTCGCAGTTTTTTTGAAAATACACATTGATAATAATCCGCTCGGCTAACGTTTTAGCCGCTGAAAAGCCTTGATAATGAAGTATACGTTAGCGGCTATGGCGAAGTCTGCTGTAGATCGCGCATTTGATGCAAGAGCCGGAGATAAATTATCTGCGGCTTCTGATATGATCATGCAAGCCGTTAATCAAAGATACTTAAGCATGCTTAGCCGGTGAATAAGTCGCCTGATAGTAGAGACCAAATCCATACTAATTTTACTGTGGTAAGTCATAGGTTGACTAGTATAATTGACACCATAAGCCGGTGAACTAAAGCCAATAATTAACTTCCCGAAATAGGTCGGCCGACTTCCCAAGTATATAAATAATAAACCGATAAGTAGGCATTTAGAAGTCGAATGAGATAAACTGTCATATGAAACCGCGCGGTCTGCAACTTAGAATTATAAATCCTTCCTTTGATATGAGGAAGACAGGTTATAGACTTAAGTGACCAAGCGGGCAGGTGCGCACAAAGCCCATTACTTTCCACGCAGGGTCGCGAAAACTGTAAACCACATCACCCAAGTAGGCTTGGCAGACTAAATCAATCAAGCTCTGTGGACCATAGTAAAGTCCAACTTAATTAAAAACTGAAAGCTTGCGGACTTAGCGGACACCAATGTTGAGTCCACACCTTTGTCTGCCAAAAGAAATGATTCATAACTAATATGACCAAGCGGGAAGGTGCATATATCATTACTTTCCACATAGGTTCGCAGAAGTTATGCAATAAACCCACTTCAGACGTTGGTGACCAAGCGGGCAGGTGCATGTGGCATTGCTTTCCACGCATGGTCACAAAAGTTGAGACATCAACTTGATGAAAACTGGCACCTTTGCCTGAAACTTCTGCAGGAGTTGCAGATTTAGATGACCATGCGGGCAGGTGCATCTGGCATTGCTTTCCATGCAATGTCACAAAAGCTGCCCCCTCAAAAAGAGGCGAAGGATTCACAACCCTCTTGCCTGGAGTAAAACACAAGTTGATCTTTCAAGCAGGTGCGTGTGGCATTGCTTTCCTATAAGATCAACAAGGCTGTGGGTCTCCTGCAAGCGCTGCTTGAGGGTTCCAAAGAGTATTTGAGGGTCACAAACTAAGATGATATGTGGGCAGGTGCGTATAGCATTGCTTTTCACACGCGATCATCAAAGTTGCAATGATATCCGCTAAATGGCATGGTAGAGCTTAATACCCACCCTATCCCTCCATGATGCAGAGGTGGGGTCAATTACTAGCCGGGATCCGAAATTCAGTATCCTGTCGCACTAGAACCTGCAAGCTCCCACAACACGGCGCAAAATCTCCCCGCAACACGTGGTCTTTGTGGTGTTACGCCAATGGCAATGGTTCTAAGGGAGGTTTCGCTGAACTCGACGATGTCTCTTGGAGTCAGTTATCCGTATCTCTCAAGGTGTTAAGAAAAAGGAAACACTTCAAAAGGTGTTAGTAAGATGCTTTGAGATATGAGATAAAAACATATTCAATATAGAAACTATAGGAAATGAATTGGTAATAAAAACAAACTAACGCATTTGCGTTTATTCTCAAGATTGGAGATGACGCCTTTTGGGACTATTTATTCCAAGTCGTGGAGGATGTCAAGCATGACTTTGCCTTTTTAGGCTCCTGAGTGAGATGTGAAGATCTTTTGGACATCGTCACCAAATTTTCCCTGCTTCATCATCCTCTCCACTAGTTGTTTAAAAGATTTACAATCTTCTATCAAATTACCTTTTCCTCTATGATACTCACGGTATTGATCAGAGTCTCTGAATTTTTGATCTAGAGGCTGAAAGGAATCTTTGGAATTTGCTTTGTTCTTCATGACATAGTCAAAATTGCCTCTTCCGGCACGAGAGTGCTGATTAGCGAGATTGATCAGATCCTTATATGTTTTTTCCCTTTCTGAGGGTGTCTTCGAACTTGAATGGTCCTTCCTTTAATCCATCAATTAGAGCAATTTTATATAATTCTGGATTGGCTCCCCCAACTTCAAGAACCTCCTTCTGAAATCGTCCGATGAAATGAGATAGAGTATCCCTCTCATGTGTTTGACTTGGAATAAAACTGACACGTGATTTTTATTTTTCACGGAAGAAGAAGTTTCTTGTATTGTCTTCATGTGATTAGCAGGGTAAGCGACAAACTGGGGATCGGGTTTCACAGCCCGCAGGGGGGCTGCAGACTGCACAGACGAATAGGATGTCGAGTGGTTTTGCGGGTAGACTTGCGGATAGGCCTGTGGATAGGCCTACACTCCACCTTACGGACAAGCAAGCAGTTTAACATGAGGACTATCCACTGCTGGCGCTGAGTTGACAAAGGAAATCGGTGCTGGTGCGGACTCTTCGTCTAGCCGCTTAATAATAGCTCCTAAGACATCATAAACCGCTGCGAACTACAAACCAATAACTTGAGAAATTTTTCAGTTTCTTGAGCTAATCGCACGATGGCTTCCCAAAGGGAATCCTTGTCGGGTTGTGGGTCAGGTTGAGCAGTCTGACAGTCTGACATTCTGTCCTCAGACTTCAAAAAATGGCTTGATCTGAATGCCGCCTGTTAAATGTTGATGCACGAAAATGGACAGGGGAGTCGGACACCACCAAGTAACGGTTCGAGCACCGAGGAATAGAAGGGAAAAGGCAAACTACAAGCTGCTATCTACTGAGCTGACGAGAGAATGAGAACAGCAGAGCTGTGGACCACGGCAACACCAGACTTCCCCCGTCACGGCCTGAATGCCTCTCTAGCGACGGACTTTCCTTTGATTAAAAGTGTTGCGCTTACAAGGAGAAAAAAGAGGAAACCGGGTAAGCTGGTCGGACTGTAAGCCGCAAGGAATTAGACTTGAGATCGCAGCTTTAAACAAGCGAGCTCCTGGATACAAGTTAGCGTGCTTTGGAGAGGGCACCCTCCCCGTATTTATAGGCTCGGGGGCCTGTCCAAACGGGCAGGGATAATGTTACCGGCTGCCCGCGGTTCAGGAGAACCGGGCAGAGGTGAGGGGAAGCAAATGATCAAAAAAGGAAAAATGAGGGAAGTCGCGCTGCTTGGCGGATTCCTCCTGGCGAGATGATGGTCTGGGTCCTGGGCCTTGACATTGAACAGGGCCAGAGTTGATGACGGCTCGATATGGAGGCCGCCCGACTTCTCTGATAACCAGCCGACTTGATGTGTGTGGCGGCAAGAAGGCACAAGCCACCTGGTCTTTGATGAACGGCCGAGTTGATATGCATGGCAGCTAAAAGAACCAGGTCGCCCGGTCTTGAATGTTGTGCGAACTGGTCACAGATTCCAGGCTTAACAGGTGAGAGTATGAAGTGTTATGTAGTGGATGAGTCAAATTCCCAATTCTACTTGGATAGCAGCCTTTTGATAAATGTTGGTTGTTTGTGCGTCCTAAATGTGGGTAAATTGTTGGAGGAGTTGATGTATGAGGCACACTTTACTAAATACTCAATCCAGACATGGAGCAAAAAAATGTTTAAGGACATGAAAACGATGTTTTGGTGGCAGGGTTTAGAGAAGGACATTTCTCTTTACGTGGTGAAGTGCCATACTTGTGCTTTGGTAAAAGCTGGATGTCAGAGACTGTTGGGTCCATTATTCCCAATGTCACATATTTGAAGAAGGCCTATAGGAAAATGGTATACACATGTTTGTATCTAATGTATGCTTTAAGTTCTATGTATGCAGGCGGTCACTTGTTATACTGATTAGACATGTGGTGTAAGTAATATGGATAGGTGGACACAAGGAAGGATGCTGATAAGACAGAAATCTATCTAAGTCCACAAGCATTGAGTGAAGTTAGTTCACTCAATGCCAGATAGAAAAAAGCGTTGAGTAAAGACTGGACAGCAAAATCTTCAGCATTGCCAAGGTAGAATTCTAGTTAAGTCCAGAAACATTGAGTTAAGACAGTTCACTCAACATCTAAAGCCTTAGTCATTGAGTGAAGCTCAAGCAGTCAAAGCCACAGAAGAATCTGACAAGAATACTGGTAAAGTCCAGAAGCATTGCGTGAATATAATTCACTCAATGCCCAAATTAATATACGTTGAGTAAAGCTCAAACAGTCAAAGCCGCAGAAGAATCTACCAAGAATTCTAGCTAAGTTCAGAAGCATCGTTTTATTACAGCTCACTCGATGTCAGATAAGCAAAGCGTTGAGTGGAGCATATGATGTCAAAGCATCATAATATGTAGACAGAAAATTTGTCTAATTCCAGAAGCATTTTGTGAAAGTAGTTAACTTAAAACCAACTCAAGAGAAAATTCAACGAAGTACAGAACCATTGGGTGAAGGCTGTTCACTCAACGCCTCAGCAGGATGGTAGAGTAAGATAGAAAGCATTGAGTGAAGATAACCCACTCAACGCCTCCATACAGAGAAAATCTGCTAAGTCCAAATGTATTGAGTGATGAAGGTTCACTCAACGCCTGATCAGTTATATCATAAAAGTCAATATTAGTTGAGTGATGACTGATCACTCAATTCCTGGTGCTGCAGAATATTTGACTAAGTGTTTTGTCATTGAGTGACAAGCATTCACTCAACGCCTATGGTGAATTGCCGGAATATGACTAAGTCCATTGGTGTTGACGTCAGTAAAAATTCAAATGTTACGGGAAATCTACAGTACACGACAAATGGATCCACTTGCCTATTGTACTATATTTAATACAAAAGCAAGGTTTCAGTTGTAACACCCCCTATCCGTCGCATAGTATATAGCAGTAGGTCCGGCCGGGGCCCGACTCCATATACCACAGACAGACCGGGTGGTTACTCAATGGAAACCATCCAACCAATCACAACGTCCTACACAGAGCATTCTAGTGGAAGCAGTTTAAATAGTTGCAATTAAAAGAACAGAGCAACAAGCATGAATGTGAACTAACAAGCCAAAAAGGAATGAAGTACATACACTAGTACTGGCCTTAAGGCCTTACAAATGGTTTACTCATATTACATGTTTTCCATACCACAACACGCAGACCGGTCATACATGAACAAAAACAAGTAAACACTCCAATTAGGCCTTCGAGGGCCGGCTTCGCAATTTGGGCTTTAGCCTGCTATTGACCGCTTGGTCCAGCAACACCTGCAAGCAACAAACCACCGCATGGTGGCAAACAATGGCAATGGTCAGCAATGCTGACCAAATTATAACGATCCCGCCCCCAACTCGGGGCGGCGATGCTCATTCCCTGCAGTTTATTAGCATAACCAAGCAGTATAGTAATGTCACTACATCACAGGCATAGGCTTTCACGGCCACACACCCCGTGCACTCAGGGCACATTCTCGGTGAACCCGGTCAACACCGCTGTCAAACCACCGCCACTTGGACGACACCACACGTGAGAATTTGAGTCTTTTAGGCAGAAGTTATGACACTTAAAATCATCAACAACCTATAAGCAGTAGTCATGACACTTAAAATCATCGACAGCCAAAGACCCGACCTCTATGCCCTCGGTAGGCCTCAAAAACTGAACCGCAAACAGCAGGAACGGTTCAACTCAACCCGTTGCTCACTTGCCACGACATTTAAAATCATCGGCATAAGTTAAGTTTCCCCGAAGCCAAAAGGAATGTCCACTAACAAGCATGAATGTCCACAAACAAGCCAAAAGGAATGAAGTACATACACTAGTATTGGCCTTAAGGTCTCACAAATGGTTTACAAATATTACATGTTTTCCATACCACGGCACGCAGGTCGGTCATACATGAACAAAAGCAAGTAAACACTCCAATTAGGCCTTCGATGGTCGGCTTCGTAATTTGGGCTTTAGCCCGCTATTGACCGCTTGGTCCAACAACACCTGCAAGCAACAAACCACCGCACGGTGGCAAATAAAGGCAACGGACAGCAATGCTGACCAAATTATAACGATCACGCCCCCAACTCGGGGCGGAGATGCTCCTTCCCTGCAGTTTATTAGCATAACCAAGCAGTATAGTAATGTCACTACATCACAGGCGTAGGCTCACACGGCCACACACCCCGTACACACAGGGCACATTCTCGGTGACCCGGTCAAAACCGCGGTCCCACCACTGCCACTTGGACGACACCACACGAGAGCATTTGAGTCTTTTAGGCAGAAGTTATGATATTTAAAATCATCAACAGCCTATAAGAAGTAGTCATGACACTTAAAATCATCGACAGCCAAAGACCCGACCTCTATGCCCTCGGTAGACCTCAAAAACTAAACCGCTAAGAGCAGGAACGGTTCCACTCAACCCGTTGCTCACTTGCCACGACATTTAAAATCATCGGCACGAGTTAATTTTCCCCGAAGCACGTGAATCGAACGCACAATATTACATAACCCGGTTATGTACAAGTTGGCTCCCAGGCCACCAAGATGGCAGAATCACGCATCTGCCATGTTTTTTGGGTGCACCCAGAGGTTAGACCCCAAGGCTCCCTGCTGCAATCTACCGCGTAGAAAAACCCAAAAATAAACATTCGCACGGAGTCTTCTCCGGCCATTATGCAATACAACATCACCGATCCAGACCAACTTGTCCGGGTAGGCTTCACACATCATGCCTATATCCATTCTCGATTACGGACTCTACACAATGGGGACTTTACATATCTACCCGAAGGAATGCCTCAAACTCACCGCAAACTCACGAGAGCCGGCTTCCTATGCAAAAGAAGTAGAGCTTCACATGCTCAAGTAGAGAATCGTTACCCTAGCGTTCTTCCTTGGCGCCATGGAAATGCACGCGGATGTAAAACACCGCAATCTCCTTGCTTTCGTAGATCTGAAGTCGGCACGCGATTTGGAGCTCTAAAACTCCTCCAACGACTGGATCAAGACTCCTTATTCCTCTTTTTCTCTCCCCTCTCTCTAAGATTTAGACAGAGAACTACGGTAGAAAAATAAGGGTTTTGAAACCCTTCTCTCGGGTATAACCCATTTGGGATAACCACAGCCGTCAGATCCCACAAAAAGGGATGCACGGACACGATCCAGGTCTAACCTCGAGAAATGGGGCTAAACACCGCACGAATCACCAATAGGAGCATGACACGTCCGCGTCAAAACAGTGTCGAAACAATTAGTCAACTCCCGCCACACCCGTGTGTCAACACTTCGCGTTGACAGAGTCAAACACGCCACAATCCGCCCCACGCTCGACGATTGTCGAACTAAGATCGTCGGCCGCTGCCAGATCGTAGAATGGAGATCTTTGGGCAAATCGTCGAATGCAGCCAGATCGTCGAACGAAATTCTCTGGCCAAATTATCAAACGCACGGCCCGATCGTCGAACCCACAGCCCGATCATCGAATGGAGATCTCTGGCCAAATCATCGAACTCACAGCCCGATCGTCGAACCCACGACCCGATCGTCGAACGGAGATCGCTTGCCCGATCATTGCTAGATCTTTGAACGACCCCTACATGCCATGGGACACGCCCGTGTCCCAGGCCGTGTACCCCTGCCAAATTCCAAATTTGGTACCGAAACGTCACCCGTCGCTCTTTTGAGTTTCGGGGCGTTATAGCTCTCTCCCTCTTAAAATAATTTCGTCCACGAAATTACATAAAGGAAAGATAAGTACAAAACCAAAATTTGTACCTAAGCGGAACAACTACGGATACTCATCAAGCATAGTCTGCTCTTATTCCCAAGAGATCTCTTCACGACCGCAATTGTCCCAATGGACCTTGACCATCCTGCACTCTTTATTGCGTAGCCGCTTTACCTCCGAGTCTTCAATCCGCACGGGCTTGACCTTTTTCATCAACCCACCATCCACCGGCACTTGATCAACCGCGATCACTTGCGAAGGCTCTAGCACCGCCTTCCGAAGCACCGATATGTGGAATACATTGTGTAAAACACTAAGCTCCACTAATAGCTTCAACCGATAAGTCGCTTCGCCAATCCGCTCCAGAACCTCAAACGGCCCAAGGTACCTCGGGCTTAGCTTTTTTAATCGCCGCACCCGCGAGACACCCTTGAATGACTTGATCTTTAAGTACACACAGTCGCCCACAGCGAACTCCACGTTCCTGTGCTTGGCATTATAGTACTTCGCTTGCCGGTCCTGAGCGATAAGCAACCTCTCCCAAATGGTTCGCACCAATGAAGTAGCATCCTCCACCTCTTGACGCTTGTACAACTTTGACTCACCCGTTTCAAACCAGGACAATGGCGTGCGACATCTTCTACCATAAAAGTCCTCGAAGGGCGCCATTTGAATACTCGCCTGGTAGCTATTGTTGTATGCAAATTCTACCAAATAAAGATGGTCTTCCCATTGCTTTCCAAAGTCCAAGACACACATGCGGAGCATGTCTTCCATAGTTCTATTGACCCTCTCGGTCTGCCCATCCGTCTGCCGATGGAAGGCTGTGCTAAAACTCTGCTTTGTTCCCAACATTTGCTGCACAAGCCTCCAATCATTGGACGTGAACCGCCCATCTCGGTCACTCACGATGCTGCGTGGCACACCATGAAGCCGCATAATATTGTCTACGTACAACTTTGCCAATTTCTCAACCGGATCATCCTTCCTATGCGGAATGAAATGCGACACCTTCGTTAGCTGATCTATGACCACCCAGATGGCGTCGTTCCCCTTTTGCGACCATGACAACCCGTGAACAAAGTCCATAGTGATGTCGTTGAATTTCCACTCCGGAATAGGCAAGGACTTCAGAAATCCTCCCGGCTTTTGACACTCCGCCTTCACCAAGGCACAAGTTTGGCACTTCGCCACGTAGAGCGCCACATCCTTCTTCCAACCCGGCCACCAAAATAGTTTCTTAACTTCGCGGTACATCTTTGTGCTCCCTGGGTGAATCGAGTACTTGGTATGGTGCGCCTCGTACAACAAATTCACCCGCAAACTGCCCACGCTTGGGACGCAAAGACGACCGTCTTTCCAAAGCAATCCATCCACAACTTCATATTAGGAATTTGGCCCAGCCAGAGCCTCTAAGATGAGTTGCTTCATGTGGCCATCCAAATCCAAAGCCTGCCAAATCCGATCAGCCAGGTCATATTGAACTTCAGTCCAATTCAATAGTGCTTCAGCACTTGACTGCTTATCCACGCAAGAAATCTCCAACGCCTCCAAATCCCGAACCAACCGCTCATCATGGATCGACAGCCAATTGTCTTGAGCTGGGGCCCGGCGACTCAACGCGTCCGCAACCGCATTACCATTACAAGGCACGTAGTGGATCTTGAATGTTTAGTCCCCCAAGAACTCAATCCATCTACGTTGTCGCATATTCAGATCTTTCTGATCAATCAAATACTTCAGGCTCTTGTGATTGGTGTAGATATCAATCTTCACACCGTACAAATAATGCCTCCACAGCTTCAAGGCAAAAATTACGGTCGCTCACTCCAAGTCATGGACCGGATAGTTCCTCTCGTGCACCTTCAGCTGTCTCGAGCAATATGCTATAACGCTTCCATGATGTAACAGCACACAACCCAAACCACTGCCCGAATCGCTGTAAATCTCATAACCTTCGGTTGCACTCAACGAACTGAACACAGGCGCTGTGGTCAACTGACATTTCAACTCCTTAATATCTCGCGCGCACTCCGGCGTCCAAACGAACTTCTTCTCCTTCCTCGTCAAAGTAGTGAGAGGTAACGCTATCCATGAGAAGTTCTCTACGAAGCGCCTATAATTGCCGGCAAGCCCTAGAAAGCTCCGGACTTCCGCTACCGTAGAAAGCTCAGGCCACTCCCGTATCGCAACAATCTTCACTGGATCCACTGCAATACCTTCCCCACTCACTATATGACCAAGGAACGCCACTGATGACAACCAAAACTCGCACTTCAAGAACTTGGCGTACATTTGATTCCTCCTTAGCGTCTCCAAAACCAAATGAAGATGCCTGAAGTGATCTTCCTCACTCCGCGAGTACACAAAAATATTGTCGATGTAGACAATCACAAAATGGTCCAAGTACTCCCTAAAGTTCCTATTCATCAAATCCATGAACACTGACAGTGCATTAGTCAGCCCAAACGGCATGACCGTAAACTCATAATGAGCGTATCTTGTACTGAATGCTGTCTTCAGGATATTACTCTCCCTTATTCACAGCTGATAGTACCCGGACTTGAGGTCCAACTTAGAGTACACCGTCGACCCGACCAACTAATCAAAAAGATCATCGATACTTGGGATTGGGTACTTGTTCTTTTCCGTCAACTTGTTCAGTTCTCGGTAATCAATACATAGCCTCAAGCTTCCGTCCTTCTTCTTAAAAAAGAGGACCGGCGCGCTCCAAGGCGAAGAACTTGGACGCACATACCCTTGCTCCAACAACTCTTGCAGTTGAACCTTCAGCTCCACCATTTCCTTAGGCGCTAGCCGATATGGAGAGCGTGACACAGACTTTGCACCTGGTACGAGCTCTATAATAAAATCTATCTCCCGCTGCGGCGGGGCTCTAGGAAGATCGCTAGGGAACACATCAGGGTACTCTGATACCACTAAAATACTGTCCAATGCGGGCTTAGGCTTTGCAACCTCCACTAGTGTAAAGAATAGTTCTGCACCGGCACGAACCGCCTTCACCACCTGAAGAGCAAACATCAATGTCTTGCTCGACCCCTTCAAGCCCGTGAAAGTCGTCTCACGACCTGCTCTCAGCTTGACTTCCTTTCCACCGCAATCAATATAGGCTCGCTGCTCCGAGAGCCAGTCCATGCCAAATATAACGTCAAACTCCACCAACGGTAGTAACGACGCTTGCAGATCGAACTCTTGATTCCCAATGCGAATCTTCATGCCACAGATTCTATCCGCGCGCATCGAACACCCGTGGGGCAACAACACATCCAACTTGTCCTTCTCCATCAAAGAAGGTACACCGATGCGCGATATGAATTCTTCGGACAAAAAGTAGTGTGAAGCTCCTGTATCGAAGAGTGCTCTTGCCGGATTTTCACAAATCAAAACAAATCCTTTCACC
This sequence comes from Platanthera guangdongensis, assembly GCA_039583875.1. NCBI lineage: Eukaryota > Viridiplantae > Streptophyta > Magnoliopsida > Asparagales > Orchidaceae > Platanthera > Platanthera guangdongensis. The sequence continues at coordinate 132,400,345 of CM077152.1, forward strand.
ACATCCGCCTGTTTGATGGCCTCCTGTTGGCCAAGATTGTACACCCTCGGTTGGGCCAGAGCATAATGGGACGCGGTTGACTCCACCTCCTTGCCCTTCTCTTCATAAGTCGCCCCCGGCTTCCTTTCGGACTTGGGACGTCCGCTCCAGCAATCGCGGGCAAAGTGCCCCGACTTTCCACAAGTAAAGCATGAACCCATGGTACGACCCGTAGTCACCCCAGAAGCACTAGAAGAGGGGGTTGGAACCGAAGTCCTAGCCTTTTTGTAGAACCTTCGATAGCTGGGCTTAGAAGTAGTCGGTACCTTGAACTCAGACTTCTTGTCACCAATGATTTTCTTTGCTTGTTCATTCTTCATGTCCTTCTCCAAGGACCGGGTCATGTTGACCATGGTTAAGAAACCCCGCTTCATCGGCCCCGAGAGTAGTAGCCACAAATCATCTCTCAACCCTTCGTAGAATCGATTCGTCTTGCGCTCCTCATCTGTGATGGTGGAGCTAGCATACCGACTCAATCGAGCAAACTCGTGGAGATATTCATCCATGGTACTCTCTCCTTGAACCAACTTTAGGAACTCGTTCTCCATCGAAATCCTCTGAGTAGAAGGGAGGTACCTTGCCAAGAACAGTACCGAGAACTCCTCCATCGAGACGTCTGAAAGTTGCCTACCTCTCAATAGATGCAGCTCCAAACCTTCCCACTACAATCTCACTTCACCGTCCAGAAGGAACGTAGCAATAGTGGTCATTTGTCATTCTTCCATCTCCATTGCTGTCAAGACTCTCTTCACCCTGGAGAGCCAGTCTTCAGCTTGAGATGGGGTTCCCAACCCCGAGAATACCGGAGGATTAAAGCTCATGACATGTTTGAGCAGTCTCTCGGTTGCCCTCCTCGGCACCACCGGTTCCTCTACTACCTATTCCATCCTTCTCGGCTCTACCTCTAGAAGAGGTACCTGCTCCATCATAGGATCGGGCTGCTGCATTTGCCTTGCAGGCTGCACATTAATCATGACAAATACTGCTTCGGCCACCAATCGTATGGTCTCAGCCGATGGAGGTGTTGCAGGAGCATCATTTGTTGCTCTGCTAGCCTCAGAAACTCGATGTTCCGATGGCCCAACATCACTTCTGGTCACCTATAGTGGTACAAAACACCGTTGAGCGACCAAACAAAATTGCAAACAACAATTATAGGAACACACAGGTTCCCCAAACATGTGTACTTTCATTCCTAAGTGGACATTCATGGGTTCTTTTGTTGTTATAATGATGATGCACACACATGTGCTCACCACCCCTTAAAACGAATTCGTCCACGAACTCATTTAAGCCTGACCGAAACCAGTTGTCTGATACCAAATTGTCACACCACCTATCCGCCGCATAGCATATAGCAGTAGGTCCGGCCGGGGCCCGACGCCATATACCACAGACAGACCGGGTGGTTACTTAATGGAAACCATCCAACCAATCACAACGTCCTACACAGAACATTCTAGCGGAATCAGTTTAAATAGTTGCAATTAAAAGAACCCAGTAACAAGCATGAATGTCCACTAACAATCCAAAAGGAATGAAGTACATACACTAGTACTGGCCTTAAGGTCTCACAAATGGTTTACTAATATTACATGTTTTCCATACCACGGCACGCATGCCGGTCATACATGAACAAAAGCAAGTAAACACTCCAATTAGGCCTTCGATGGCCGGCTTCGCAATTTGGGCTTTAGCCCACTATTGACCGCTTGGTCCAATAACACCTACAACCAACAAACCACCGCACGGTGGCAAATAAAGGCAACGGTCAGCAATGTTGACCAAATTATAATGATCCCGCCCCCAACTCGGGGCGGCGATGCTCCTTCCCTGCAGTTTATTAGCATAACTAAGCAGTATAGTAATGTCACTACATCACAGGCGTAGACTCACACGGCCACATACCCCGTACACTCAGGGCACATTCTCGGTGACCCGGTCAAAACCGCGGTCCCACCACCGCCACTGGGACAACAACACACGAGAGCATTTGAGTCTTTTAGGCAGAAGTTATGACACTTAAAATCATCAACAGCCTATAAGAAGTAGTCATGACACTTAAAATCATCGACAGCCAAAGACCCGACCTTTATGCCCTCAGTAGGCCTCAAAAACTGAACCGCAAAGAGCAGGAGCGGTTCAACTCAACCCGTTGCTCACTTGCTATGACATTTAAAATCATCGACATGAGTTAAGTTTTCCCGAAGCCCGTGAATCAAATGCATAATATTACATAACCCGGTTATGTACAAGTTGGCTCCCAGGCCACCAAGACGACAGAATCACGCATCTGTCCAGTTTTCCGGGTGCACCCCGAGGTTAGCCCCCAAGGCTCCTTGCTGCAATCTACCGCATAGAAAAACCCGAAAACAAACATTCGCACGGAGTCTTCTCCGGCCATTATGCAATGCAACATCACCGATCCAGACCAACTTGTTCGGGTAGGCTTCACACATCATGCCTATATCTGTTCTCGATTACGGACTCTACACAACGGGGACTTTACATATCTACCCGAAGGAACGCCTCAAACTCACCGCAAACTCGCGAGACCGGGCTTCCTATGCAAAAGAAGTATAGCTTCACATGGTCAAGTAGAGAATCATTACCCTAGCGTTCTTTCTTGGTGCCATGGAAATGCACGCCGATTTAAAGCACCGCAATCTCCTTGCCTTCGTAGATCCGAAGTCGGCTCGCGATTTGGAGCTCTGAAACTCCTCCAACGACTGGATCTAGACTCCTTCTTCCTCTTTTTCTCTCCCCTCTCTCTACGATTTAGACAGAGAACTACGACAGAAAAATAAAGGTTTTGAAACCCTTCTCTCGGGTATAACCCCTTCGGGATAACCACAGCCATCGGATCCCACAAAAAGGGATGCACAGACAGGATCGAGGTCTGACCTGGATAAATGGGGCTAAACACCGCACGAATCACCAACAGGAGCAGGACACGTCCGCGTGAAAATAGTGTCGGAATAATTAGTCAACCCCTGCCAAACCCGTGTGTCGAAATTTCGCGTTAACAGAGTCAAACACGCCACAATCCTCCCCGCACTCGACGATCATCGAACCAAGATCGTCGATCGCTGCCAGATCATCGAACGGAGATCTCTGGGCAAATCATCAAACACAACCAGATCGGCGAACGTAAATCTCTGGCCAAATCGTCGAACGCACGGCCCGATCCTCGAACCCACGGCTCGATCGTCGAACGGAGATTTTTGGCCAAATCGTCGAACTCACGGCCCGATCGTCGAACCCACGACCTAATCGTCGAACGGAGATCGCTGGCCCGATCGTTGCTAAATCTTTGAACAACCCCGACACGCCCTGGGACATGCCCATGTCCCAGGCCGTGTACCCCTGCCAAATTCCAAATTTGGTACAGAAACATCACCCGTCACTCTTTTGAGTTTCGGGGCGTTACAATAGCTACAAACTATTTGTGGTCCCAATGCTCAAAGAGCCATTGGACGACAGGATAGAAAGGCAATCAGATCAGTGAAATTAAAATAAATTTTTGGAAAAGAACTGGACTTCATCTTCTTCCTCTCGACTAAGTTATAGAGCTTGGAGAAGTTGTTCAAGTCACTGATCTGAAAGTGCTGACAGATAGCTATTGTTCTTCAACCACAAGTTGCAGCAAAAGCAAGCCCAAGGTGCTGTAATTTCACAGCTCAAGCTGAACTTTCCTGAAGAACCATTCTTGAAGCAGTGAAGGACAAAGGATATAGTAAATCTCTGTTCAGAAGAAGGAAGAAACAGAGACTCTAGCATTGGTGTCAAACAACATCAACCACCCCCTATTCTACTGTAGGATCATTTTTGATCTTTCTGTAAGCCTAAACTTATAAATGCTGAGTGTAGGATCTTCAAGTAGATCTGAGTTGTAGGATTCAAGTGGTAAATCTGAGGTAGGATACAGATTTGGATCTGAGTTGTAGGACTTTGAATTCAGGTGTGAGGTAGGGCCTTTGTGCCTGAGTGGTAGGAGATTATATTTTTGAGTGGTATGACTTTATGCCTGAGTGGTAGGAGATTATATCTCTGAGTGGTAGGGATTTGTGCATAAGTGTAGGACTTGGAAGACTTTGGAGATCGTGTGGGATCTGAGTTGTAAGTTCTTTTGAGCTGAGTTGGAAAAGTTGCCTTGTCTTACAAACTGTTAGAAAGGTGGGAATGATAGTAGATGTACTCATAATCTGAGGAACCACTATAAATGTTTTGTGTGTTGTTTGTGATTGTCTTGAAAGTTAAGTATAATTAAATCACAAAACACCAAAGAATAGTTAAATATCAAGAAGACTTAAAAACCTATTCACCCCTTCCTCCTCTAGGTGTTTAGCTACTCTTGAAACTCAAGACTTTCAAGTGGTGTCAGAGTTAGGTTACTCAAAAAGGAATTAACATACTGAGTTGATCTCAAAGAGTTGCATAAGTTTATCCTTATGGGTTCAAGGGAGAACCATAAGGAGTTGGGCTCCATAAAGCTTCCTATCAGCAGGAAGGAGAGCTTTTGGATCTAGAAGGAAAGGGTCAGACTTTTTATTGAAGCAATTGACCATAGATTCTTTATAATAGGTCAAGAGGGACCTTTCATTCCCATGAAGGTCTCAGTTCCAGCACCTATATGCCATTTGTGTACAGCGCCCTACAAGAGATAATCATGTATTGCACTATCTTCTTTGGAATCTGAACTCTACGCTCTAGCTTTAGCAGGAGAAGAAGCAGAGTGGATAAGAGATTTGGTGATGGACATTCCACTGTAGAGCATGAAGTTGAGTTCTGTTGCAGTTTACTGCGACAATCAGGCTACTAAAACGATTGCTACGAACACTTTGTTCAATAACAATAGAAGGCAACTACGAATGAAACAAGCCTGGTTGACCTCCCTTACTAGTCAAGGGATTATGAACCTAATTGATGTGAGGTCAAAAGATAATGTTCCAGACGCCTTGATAAAGAGCTTAAATAGAGTTCTCATAATTAAAACATCGGGGGAGATGAGATTAAAGGTCATAGAAATATAAAACTTCCTCTTATGTTTACGTTTTCATAGCAAGAAGCTATAGTCGCAACATTCAAGCGTCTAATAACACACTGAAAATCCCAAATAATTTCTTCATGAAATCCCAAGGTGGTTAGATGCTAGTCATTCCACACCTGATGACTTAACATCTTTCTCGTTGTATGTTGATTTGAGAATTATTCAACTGGAAATAGAAAGTCGTTTTATGAGTTAATCTAACATTAGTGATCATATTACATTATTCCACATTTGATAATGTTGCAAATGACAGTGTGCCAAGTCATATGATGCGGAACATAGTGGTCACTAATGAGTAAGACAACAACGTTTTATTTATTAAAATCAAAACTTGTCTGGTCCTAGCTAGACTGGATATAGATGCTGACAGTATTACTTCACTACTGCTACAAGTGCTAAGCTCATTTAGGTAGAGCTAGTTTACTTTGATACGTCACTGCATATGTTTATGAATTCATAGAGTCTGACTCATGAAATGTCTTGCAGGCACTGGTGAAGATGGAGGAGAGAAAGTGGATTTTTACATAGATGATGATGATCTACTCTTTGAGTAGAATTGTTACATGTTTATCTGTAGTCATTTTTTTATTTTCCAGACTTATTTGTTATGGAGTAGTACATTTATATTTTTTGTGATGTTTTATGCTATTGTTTAAAACTTATGTTAATGTTTTATGTTAAATTGTGGTAACTCTTATGGAATGTGTAAAGTAGGAAACTTATTTTGATATTCTCCACTTTCTGCACTCTGAAACGTACACGTTATTTGTCACAAATATAGGAGGAGATTGTTAGTGTATATTTGGACGAATAACGGGTTTGGAGGCTTAATGGGTTAGTTAGGGTACACGGTTAACCCATACCCGTACTAACTCCTAAGGGTTTGCCTATTTATACCCACCTAGGGGCAACGGGTAGCTTATTCCACTTTGATCACCACTCGGATGCCTCGAGCAAGACTCACATATTTAACTCCGTGAGTGGTGACCTGTTGATGAATTGTAATTATACGTATTTTTATGAACATTAATTTAGTCATTTTCATTTATTTTCATCGTTTTTACTTATTTTTGTTCAATAAAATGTTCCTATTCTTATAAATTTGCTTCTAACTTGTTTTATTTTATTTTGCAGAAAAATTCCAAAATCTGCCAAAATTTGGGAAGTACACGCCCGTGACACATTGGTCACGCCCGTGATCGGGCCGTGACTGCGCATTTCCCGTGAAATCGGAAAATTTGTGAAGTAAAAGCTCGACACGCCTGGCGACACGCCCGTGTCACCCGACACGGGGCGTGACCCAAGCCCGTGTCCTCTCCACTCGACGAATTCATCTCGACGATCGTCGAGTGTCGACACCAACAGTCACGCACAGTGTCACGCCCGTGACCTGGGGCGTGACTCAATTTCCGCTCGACGATTTCGACTCGACACTTTCCGCTCGACATTCGTCGAGTGTCGACACCAACTGACACGCCCAGCGTCACGCCCGTGACCTGGGGCGTGACCTTTCCAGCTGGCCCGACAAGATGCTGACAAAGACTTTCGACCCAACCCACGCCCGGTTCTACCTCCCCGACACGCCCAGAGTCACGCCCATGACCTGGGGCGTGACTGCTGCGAACTCAGCCCGAAGTCAACTTTCCCGTCCAATCGCCAGCCGCCTTCATGAATAGTACTGTCACGCCCCCCCTACACGCCCGTGACCGAGGGCGTGTACTTAGAAATTTTTTCCTATAAATAGCCCAGTTCTGTAAGGTCCAAGGGTTCAGATTTTTGGGCCAATTTAGTGTCTTTTTGTGGGCTGCATCCGTGATTTTCAAAGCTATGTAAGGAGATTTCTCCCTTTTTTATTTCATGTCTTGTTTTGCTTTAGTTTTAGCCCTTGTAATAGCTTGTAATAGTTTCATTTTAATCAATAAAATGTTAAATTTTCTCTTCATATATGGCTTTGGAATGAACACTTGTGCCCACTTTCCTTCTCCTTTTTATTCTTAGTTTTATCTTTGTTCTTCATTTATGAAATGTGTGTGTGTGTGTATGAGTGTAATTTATTCACTTTACATATTTTTTTTACTTGTTTTCATGCTTAGGGATGATAGGTTTTCTCCTTTTTCACCTTGTCTTTTTCTTGAAAGTAATAGGATTTCATTCTTATGAATTCATAAATGAGGTTTGAAAAGTGATATTGTTCTTTTTTTACTTAGTTTTTCTTTTAGGATTGTAAAACATCTTTTGTTCTTTTCATTCTCTCTTCACCTTTTTTACCACTTTTATAAATTCTTAAGAATGAAAAAGTTTTAATTTTAATTTTTGAGCACTTTTGATTTTGACTTTATTTTGTAAAACTTTTTGCTCATTCTCTTTTTGTTTGTTCTTTTTATGTGTTTTGGGTAAGTTTTAGGAGTAGAAATCTTGTTATTTTCATTTTTAGGTAACTTTAATTTTTCTTTGTTATTATTGTGTGTGAGTGTATGAGAATAAACTTTCTTTTATTCTTCTTAAATTTTCATGTTGTGTGTGTGAGTGTATGAGTATAATTTTTAATGCTTTGATTCAAATTATGTAGAGTGTGTGAGTGTAGGTGTTAAATTTTATTGCTTTCTTTTAATTGCTTTCTTTTAATGCTTTATTCAAATTATGTAGAGTGTGTGAGTGTAGGTGTTAGCTTTATTGCTTTCTTGAATTTCTAATGGAGTGTGTGTGTCTGTGTGTGTTTATTTCCGCCTACTCGTTAAGAGTTAAATGGCGCATCGCTTTCATTTTCAGTCCTACTCGTTTGAGTAGGACTTGTTATTTTCTTGCTTTATTTTTCCGCCTACTCACTTGAGTTTAAATGGCCGGACTTTATTTCCCGCCTACTCGTTTGAGTAGGATTTGTAATTTTTCTTTCTTTATTTTTCCGCCTACTCACTTGAGTTAAATGGCCGGACTTTATAGCCCTGTAATCGCATTTATTTTCTCCTACTCATTTGAGTAGGACTCGCTTTCATTTCAGTCCTACTCGTTTGAGTAGGACTTGCAATTTTCATCTTTTATTTACCGCCCCCACTCGTTTGAGTGGGACTCGCAAATTTGAGAAATGCAAATTTCTTTCATGTGTAACTTAGTTTCTGTTTAATTTATAATTTGGCGTGTGCGTGAATTCTTGTTTTTAGCTAACTTTTCAGTTTTCTAAATGTTGTTATTTGTTTTTATGTCCCTTTCTTATAAACGTTTAGTGTTTAATTTTGAACTCGCGCCTCACTAAATTATAAGCCGTCCCCATACCGATGTGTGGCTAATCGCTATTAGCCTCGGCATCGAAGAGCATTGGGACATTAAAATGATTTATAATAATTAAAACTCTTTATTTTCATTTTAATTTAAGCACTTAAGGTTTACCCCGGGTTTACGATGCGTAGGACCACATATCGATGTGTGGGCCCTATTTCCGTAGTCCATATGCTAGCTAGCTGAGAGGCCGTGCATATGGACCGATCACCCCTGGGTAAATAGAGTTGCGTGCATACCCTCGAAAGAGGACAAGCGTAATTCTACCGGATTGGGTTCCCCACCCAATAGCGGGGTTCTTAGCGTAAAGCGGGCGTTAAGAGGAATCCTTCGTCGGACTAACGTTCGGTCGAATAGTTTTAACGTTTAGGTGAGCGATATCCCAATAGCTAGGTGAGCTCACATTTGTGGAACCTCCACGGCCAAGTTGTCTTATTATTAATTTGAAAACTAAGTCTTTTTATTATTAAAAATTATTTTAGTCTTAATCCGATTCGATGCCGAGCGTTAACCCTTCATCAAATATTTTCTAAATCGTTTTTCTCGCTCCTTTGCTTTCCGTCTTTTATTAAGTAAAAAAAATCCACCTTCCTTTCAGTAAAATAATAGTCCTCCCGGAGGAGTAAGAATAGTCAACACGACCCCGAGAACAATACGACCTCGGTATTCCCCCGAATATCGAGTACTACTTGCGATAGGTGCACTTGCCTTTATTAGCACGCCCGCGGCGATCGACTCACCGAACCAACCACAGTAAGAGTCTGTTCGCGGGCGCATCAAGTTTTTGGCGCCGTTGCCGGGGAACTCTCTTTTCGAGTTGCTATTTCGAATTCCGGAGTCTATTAATTTTACTTATTTTCTATAAAAAAAAAACAAAACTAAAAACTTTATTTTAAAACAAAAAAAAAGAGAGTTTATTTTGTTTTATTTTTGTTTGGGTGTAAGACCCGAGGACAACCCTCAGAGTCTGAAGATTTGGACTTCGACCCTGAGATCGAACGCTCTCTTGCGCGTATCCGATCTCAATGCCGAAATCCTTCTTTAGATCCCGAGGAATCTATCGGAGAACCTACTGTTGTACTTATGGCCGCGCCTAACCTTCCCCCGGCGGCCGAGCGTACTATGTCCTATTACGCCCGGCCTAAACTGGATGATTCTGGGTCGAGTATTGTTCGCCCTGCGGTGGCCAATAATAATTTTGAAATAAAGTCAAGTGTCATTCAAATGGTCCAAAATGCCGTGTAGTTCGATGGACTGCCGGATGAGGACCCGAATGTCCACTTGTCCAATTTCTTGTAGATATGCGACACCTTCAAGATTAATGGCGTCACTGATGACGCCATTCGTTTGCGCTTATTTCCTTTTTCCCTTAAGTCCAAAGCCAAGGCGTGGTTGAATGCCCTCCCGCGAGGATGTATCACCACGTGGGCTGAGTTGACGGAACAGTTCCTAACGAAGTACTTTCCGCCCGCAAAAACTGCAAAGTTGCGGGCGGACATTTCTTCGTTTGTGCAGAACGATCCTGAGTCTCTATACGAGACTTGGGAACGGTTTAAGGAATTCCTCCGCCGTTGCCTGCACCACGCGCTGCCAACGTGGTTGCAAGTTCAAATTTTTTATAATGGGCTGAATTTTCAGACGCGTCAAATGATTGACGCGGCTGCCGGGGGTACGCTTAACAACAAAACCCCCGAGGCCGCCCAGGCTTTATTCGAAGAGATGGCTATGAACGCCTATCAATGGAACGTCCCGCGGGGATGGCCAAAGCCGGCGGCTAGTCTTTTTGAAGTGGATGCCACTGCTCTCTTGACCCTTCAAGTTGAAAGGTTAACAAAGCAGGTGGCGGAGATGTCTGCTGCCTCCTCCACTCCGCCTTGTTTTATTCCCCCTAACGTCTGCGTGGCTGAAGAGTTCGTGGACTTCATGGGAAATTCGGGTCGTCCTCCCTTCAACCCCAACAACAACCCTTATAGTAATAACTATAATCCGGGTTGGAGGAATCACCCCAACTTCTCGTGGAGCAACCCAATAATGCTCAGCGTCCCCCTATTTCTTTTGCGCCCGGATTTCTTCCCCCCCCCCCCTCCTCTTCCGAAACCCTCCCCGATGGAGGAAAATTTTTCGAAGTATATTGCGTCCAACGAGTCAAATATCCGGAACATCACCGGATCGCTAAAAACACTCGAACAACAGGTTGGACAGCTGGCGAGGATGATGTCCGTGCGCGCGCTCGGGGCACTGCCGGGAAACACGGAGCCCAATCCATGGGAGAACGCCAACGCTATAACCCTCTGTAGAGGAAAGGAGGTGGTCGATCCAAAACGGACCGACCCTCGGGTACATATTTCACCTCCGACCCCTCTTCCCCTTTCTTCGCTTACGCCGCCTTTACCTATTATAAAAGAAAAAATTATTTTAAACAAGGCTCTTCCGTATCCGCATAAATTAGATAACGAGCGTAAGGACGCGCAATATGAAAAATTTCTTTTATTATTAAAACAAATTCACATTAATGTTCCTTTTTGCGAGGCTATCTCGCAAATGCCCAAATATGCGAAATTTTTAAAAGAACTACTTTCTAATAAACGCAAATTAGAGGATATTTCGCATGTATCTCTCAACGCTGTCTGCTCGGCGGCCCTTACTAATAAATTGCCCACAAAACAAAACGACCCGGGACGGTTTTCCATCCCGTGCCTTTTTGGCGATATATTAGTAAACTACGCCTTAGCTGATTTAGGGGCTAGCATTAATCTGATGACGTTCTCGCTCTTTTCGCGTTTAGGTTTGGGTACTCCTAGTCCTACGAATATGCGCATCCAATTAGCGGATCGCTCGGTTAAGTTCCCTATCGGGGTAGTGGAGGACGTCCTTGTCCGAGTCGACAAGTTTACCTTTCCAGTATACTTCGTCATCTTAGATATCGAGGAGGACGCCGAGGTACCAATAATACTCGGTCGCCCTTTTCTCGCCACCTCCCGCGCACTAATAGATGTTAATAATGGTAGCCTTCTCCTCCGAGTAGGCGATGACCAAGTTACTTTCTCTATTAATCCCTCGATGGACAATTTGTCATCGAGCGACGATTTCTGCTATTCTTTAGATACCTTTTTCGGAGATCGTTCTTCTCCCATTTTCGAGTCCGTATTTTTAAACGACGATATTTATGCGCTCGAAAATTTCAACTGCGATGAGGATACGTCTATAGACTTGCCTTTCGAACCAATTGGTAAGAAAGACATAGGAATTAAAACCTCCCTAGAAGAACCGCCCATCCTAGACCTCAAACCCTTACCCGCATCGCTCAAATACGCTTTTTTGGGAAAAGGCGATACGCTTCCCGTTATCATTTCTTCGGACTTGAGTGATTCGGAGACTTCCGATTTATTGGAAGTTTTATTTAGACATCGCCACGCAATTGCGTGGCAAATCTCTGACTTAAAGGGGATTAGCCCCTCCTTTTGCACCCATAAGATTTTACTTAATGATAATTGCCGCAAAACGATTCAGCCGCAGCGTCGTCTTAACCCAAACATGAAAGACGTCGTTAAAGCCGAAATCATTAAGTTATTAGATGCGGGAATTATCTACCCTATTTCGGACAGTGCATGGGTTAGTCCCGTGCATGTCGTACCCAAGAAGGGCGGTCTTACCGTAGTGGCGAATGAGCATAACGGAGCTTGTCCCAACTCGTACTGTTACGGGTTGGCGAGTGTGCATCGATTATAGAAAACTTAATGACGCCACCCGCAAGGACCATTTCCCTCTGCCATTTCTAGACCAGATTTTAGAGCGTTTATCCGGTCATCCGTATTATTGTTTTCTTGATGGTTTATCGGGGTTTTTCCAAATCCCCATTTCCCCCGATGATCAAGAGAAAACAAATTTTACTTGCCCGTTCGGCACCTTCGCCTATCGAAGAATGCCATTTGGACTCTGCAACGCGCCAGCTACATTCCAAAGATGTATGCTAGCGATCTTTGGCGAGCTAGTAGAAGACATTATGGAAGTCTTTATGGATGACTTTTCTGTTTTCGGACGCTCTTTTCCCGATTGCCTTCACAATTTAGATCGTGTCCTTCAACGGTGCGAGGACACAAGCCTTGTTTTAAATTGGGAAAAATGCAACTTTATGGTTCGAGGAGGTTTGGTCCTTGGCCATATGATTTCGTCTAAGGGGATAGAGGTGGATAAGGCCAAGATAGAAATTATAGAAAAACTTCCGCATCCAACAAACGTAAAATCTATTAGGAGTTTCTTAGGCCATGCGGGCTTTTATCGACGCTTCATTCAAGACTTTTCAAAAATAACAAAGCCGCTAACTCACCTCTTGGAAAAGGAATCACGTTTCATCTTTAGTAGCGAATGCGAGTCCGCCTTTAATTTGATAAAACAAAATCTTATCACTTCACTAATTTTAGTGGCCCCTAATTGGTCCCTTCCGTTCGAAATAATGTGCGACGCTAGTGATATTGCCTTAGGTGCCATTCTTGGCCAACGCGTAGAAAAACATTTTCACCCTATTTATTATGCTAGCAAGACGCTCACTTCCGCACAAGTAAATTACACGACAACGGAAAAGGAACTCTTAGCCGTCGTTTTCGCTTTCGATAAGTTTCGCTCGTATATAACGCTATCTAAAGTTATCGTTTTTACCGATCACTCCGCGCTTAAATATTTATTAGCTAAAAATAATGCGAAGCCCCGCCTTCTTCGATGGATTCTCCTCCTACAAGAGTTTGATTTGGAGATCCGAGATAAGCGGGGAGCGGAAAATCTAGCGGCGGACCACCTCTCCCGTTTAGAAAATCCGGGTGCGGAAGCGCTCGTCGAATCTGAAATAAATGACAGATTCCCCGAGGAACGCCTTCTTGCCATTAATTTATCTTCGTCATCTTCGCCTTGGTTCGCAGATTTTGCAAATTTTTTAGTAGCGCGGGTCCTTCCAAAAGAGTTTTCCAGTCATCAAAAGAAGAAATTCTTTTCTGACTTGAAAAATTTCTTTTGGGAGGACCCATTTCTTTTTCGTATCTGCGCGGACCAAGCGGTCCGAAGATGCGTTGCGGGTGTGGAGTGCTTACAAATTCTTAAGCACTGCCACGAGGGTCCAGCCGGTGGGCATTATCAAGCCAACCGGACCGCTCGGAAGGCGCTAGAGGCGGGCTACTTTTGGCCCACTCTCTTCAAAGACGCGCATAATTTTGTGCGCGCATGCGATAGCTGTCAGCGGTCGGGTAACATCTCTCGTCGCCACGAGATGCCCCAAAACATGTTTTTAGAGTGCGAGGTCTTCGATTTGTGGGGCATAGATTTTGTTGGCCCCCTACCTCCGTCTTTCAAAAATATGTATATTTTAGTGGCGGTCGACTACGTATCAAGGTGGGCGGAAGCGCAAGCTCTCCCCACCAATGATGCGCGAGTCGTCGTTACATTTCTTAAAAAATTATTTTCTCGCTTCGGCACGCCTCGCGCAATTGTTAGTGATAGGGGAACGCATTTCTGTAACGCTCTTATGGCTAAGACGTTAGCTAAATACGGAGTCACGCACAAGCTTGCCACGCCCTACCACCCGCAAACAAGTGGCCAAGTCGAGGTAGTAAATCGAGAGATTAAGCGAATTTTAGAAAAAACCGTTTCGCTAAATAGGAAAGATTTGTCCGTTAAACTCGACGACGCGTTCTGGGCGTATCAGACGGCATACAAAACCGCTATTATATGTACGCCGTTCCGGTTAGTCTACGACAAAGCGTGCCATTTACCCGTAGAATTAGAACATCGCGCACTTTGGGCTTTAAAACTCTTAAACCTCGACTCCAACTTAGCCGCTCAGAATAGAAAACTGCAACTAAACGAGCTCGATGAATGGCGTGCGAACGCTTACGAGAGCAATAAATTCTATAAGGAGCGCTCTAAGTTATATCACGATCGAAAAATCAAGTCCCAAAAATTATTTTCTCCGGGCGATCTTGTCCTTCTTTACAATTCACGTGTTAGGCTTTTTCCAGGTAAACTAAAATCTAGATGGTCCGGTCCCTTCCTAGTTGACGAAGTTTTTTCATATGGAACCGTACTCATCTCCCACCCGGACAAAGGCTCTTTTAAAGTAAACGGTCATCGGTTAAAGTCTTATATAGCAGGCGACCCAGTGATCGGTTTTAGCGAAACCATAACTTTCCTCCACCTAATAAACCCGCCAAAATAGTCAAGCTACACGACTATAAACAAAGCGCTCCTGGGAGGCACCCCTCGCTTATCTTTTTCGCTCTTTCCTTATTACCTTTGCTGTTTTTTTTCTAATAAACGCAGGGTTTCTGATCGGCCTCCCCCTACACGTTTCAGGGAAGCTTCTACCCCCTTCCCTTTCTTTTCTTTGTATATATTGTCTTTCCTTTCTGTTCCGCATACTTACGATACAACATTGGGGACAATGTTGGACTTAAGTATGGGGGTGTTTTCGTACTTTACTTTCTGCACTTCATTTATTTTTTCTGCATTTCAAAAAAAAAATACAAAAAAAATACATATAACAACAAAAACAAAAAAATTAAAAACATCTTAAAATGAAACAAAAAATTTTTAAATGATGAAACAAAAAAAGTTTAAATGAAAAAATCCAAATTTTTTGTTTTGTTTTGTTCTCTTTCTTTCTTTTTTCCAAAAAACTTAAAAACAATTAAAAAACAAAAAAGAGAAAACAAAAAAAATATATTTAGTTTCACTTTGTAAATATTTTTTGTTCTTCCTCTTTTCTCTCTCCCCCTTCCTCATTCTTGTACAAACCTTTTTCTTTTTCTCCCTTATTTTTGTACATATTATGAAAATTCTCTTAAAACAAAAATTCAAAAAAAATTGAGAAAAACAAAAATACAAACAAAAAAAAAAGATAATAAATGAAAAACAAAAAAAATAATGATAACAAAAACTATAAAAATATAAAAAAATGTTTTGAAATAAATAAATTAAATATTCCATACTTAACTTTTCTGCTATCCAAAAATTCAGTTTTGAGTTTATTTATATGCGAATTTGATTAATTCTTTGTTCACTACCCGTTTATTAATTATTGATTGAAAAATTTAAATAGCCGGGGTTAAGTTTTAATGAATATTTTATGCTTTGTTATAACTAGCGAACTCGTTTTAGGCACTACTTCTAATTTTTCATTAATAGGAGCACGTATATTATGTTAGGAAATAACGACTATAGAATTCAATTATACTTACTTTTAGCTTTCTGAAACATTGGAACGTACAAATTATTAAGGTTGCTCTCAAAAATATTTTAAGATTAAAACTCTAGTTTTCCTTTCTCCCCTAACCTTATCATGACCTACTTGGCATGATAAAATTTTCTATCCTTAAAAGATCCTATGTCAATGAGAATAAGATTTCGTTCCGTAAACATAGGCACCCAATAATTTTAAAAGATTATATATGGAGTAAGAGGATAAAATTCATTACTCCTACAAATATACATTGGGTTAATTTTATTATTATGAAGTTGAAAAACAAAAATCATATTAGGAAAATAAGATTTCGTTTTCCTAATAATCCAAAAGAAAAAAAATGGAGGTTCGAGAAAAAATTACCTCACCTCAAATATCAAAACCCTCTTCATAAACCCACTACCCCCTTAGCCAATTACACGATTCTAGAATTAATTCAAAAATCTTTTTGAGAGCATAATTAGTAAATTGTATTATTTCCAGTAGCACTCGTATAAGCTAGAGTTCTTATAATTCCAAACTATTTTCGTTAATCTAACCATTACAAATGTTGCCTTCTATGTGATTACATCAAGAAGTCTTTTGGCCAAAACTTTTGCGCTATTTAAATCATATACATAATTTTAGGACTTAACTGTTACACCCTGTATATTTATTTCAATCTCTCTTATAATTAATTAAGCAATAGCTAAAACTTAGTGTTTTTTTTATTTCATATAGATTCACCTCAAACTTTTGCTCTGGAATAGCAAAAGCCTAAGTATGGGGGTATTTGATGAATTGTAATTATACGTATTTTTATGAACATTAATTTAGTCATTTTCATTTATTTTCATCGTTTTTACTTATTTTTGTTCAATAAAATGTTCCTATTCTTGTAAATTTGCTTCTAACTTGTTTTATTTTATTTTGCAGAAAAATTCCAAAATCTGCCAAAATTTGGGAAGTACACGCCCGTGACACATTGGTCACGCCCGTGACCGGGCCGTGACTGCGCATTTCCCGTGAAATCGGAAAATTTGTGAAGTAAAAGCTCGACACGCCTGGCGACACGCCCGTGTCACCCAACACGGGGAGTGACCCAAGTCCATGTCCTCTCCACTCGACGAATTCATCTTGACGATCGTCGAGTGTCGACACCAACAGTCACGCCCAGTGTCACGCCTGTGACCTGGGGCGTGACTCAATTTCCGCTCGACGATTTCGACTCGACACTTTCCGCTCGACATTCGTCGAGTGTCGACACCAACTGACACGCCCAGCGTCACGCCCGTGACCTAGGGCGTGACCTTTCCAGCTGGCCCGACAAGATGCTGACAAAGACTTTCGACGCAACCCCCGCCCGGTTCTACCTCCCCGACACGCCTAGAGTCACGCCCATGACCTGGGGCATGACTGCTGTGAACTCAGCCCGAAGTCAACTTTCCCGTCTAATCGCCAGCCGCCTTCATGAATAGTACTGTCACGCCCCCCCTACACGCCCGTGACCGAGGGCGTGTACTTAGAAATTTTTTCCTATAAATAGCCCAGTTCTGTAAGGTCCAAGGGTTCAGATTTTTGGGTCAATTTAGTGTCTTTTTGTGGGCTGCATCCGTGATTTTCAAAGCTATGTAAGGAGATTTCTCCCTTTTTTATTTCATGTCTTGTTTTGCTTTAGTTTTAGCCCTTGTAATAACTTGTAATAGTTTCATTTTAATCAATAAAATGTTAAATTTTCTCTTCATATATGGCTTTGGAATGAACACTTGTGCCCACTTTCCTTCTCCTTTTTATTCTTAGTTTTATCTTTGTTCTTCATTTATGAAATGTGTGTGTGTGTGTATGAGTGTAATTTATTCACTTTACATATTTTTTTTTACTTGTTTTCATGCTTAGGGACGATAGGTTTTCTCCTTTTTCACCTTGTCTTTTTCTTGAAAGTAATAGGATTTCATTCTTATGAATTCATAAATGAGGTTTGAAAAGTGATATTGTTCTTTTTTTTACTTAGTTTTTCTTTTAGGATTGTAAAACATCTTTTGTTCTTTTCATTCTCTCTTCACCTTTTTTACCACTTTTATAAATTCTTAAGAATGAAAAAGTTTTAATTTTAATTTTTGAGCACTTTTGATTTTGACTTTATTTTGTAAAACTTTTTGCTCATTCTCTTTTTGTTTGTTCTTTTTATGTGTTTTGGGTAAGTTTTAGGAGTAGAAATCTTGTTATTTTCATTTTTAGGTAACTTTAATTTTTCTTTGTTATTAGTGTGTGTGAGTGTATGAGAATAAACTTTCTTTTATTCTTCTTAAATTTTCATGTTGTGTGTGTGAGTGTATGAGTATAATTTTTAATGCTTTGATTCAAATTATGTAGAGTGTGTGAGTGTAGGTGTTAAATTTTAATGCTTTCTTTTAATTGCTTTCTTTTAATGCTTTATTCAAATTATGTAGAGTGTGTGAGTGTAGGTGTTAGCTTTATTGCTTTCTTGAATTTCTAATGGAGTGTGTGTGTCTGTGTGTGTTTATTTCTGCCTACTCGTTAAGAGTTAAATGGCGCATCGCTTTCATTTTCAGTCCTACTCGTTTGAGTAGGACTTGTTATTTTCTTGCTTTATTTTTCCGCCTACTCACTTGAGTTTAAATGGCCGGACTTTATTTCCCGCCTACTCGTTTGAGTAGAATTTGTAATTTTTCTTTCTTTATTTTTCCGCCTACTCACTTGATTTAAATGGCCGGACTTTATAGCCCTGTAATCGCATTTATTTTCTCCTACTCATTTGAGTAGGACTCGCTTTCATTTCAGTCCTACTCGTTTGAGTAGGACTTGCAATTTTCAGCTTTTATTTACCGCCCCCACTCGTTTGAGTGGGACTCGCAAATTTGAGAAATGCAAATTTCTTTCATGTGTAACTTAGTTTCTGTTTAATTTATAATTTGGCGTGTGCGTGAGTTCTTGTTTTTAGCTAACTTTTCAGTTTTCTAAATGTTGTTATTTGTTTTTATGTCCCTTTCTTATAAACGTTTAGTGTTTAATTTCGAACTCGCGCCTCACTAAATTATAAGCCGTCCCCATACCGATGTGTGGCTAATCGCTATTAGCCTCGGCATCGAAGAGCATTGGGACATTAAAATGATTTATAATAATTAAAACTCTTTATTTTCATTTTAATTTAAGCACTTAAGGTTTACCCCGGGTTTACGACGCGTATGACCACATATCGATGTGTGGGCCCTATTTCCGTAGTCCATATGCTAGCTAGCCGAGAGGCCGTGCATATGGACCGATCACCCCTGGGTAAATAGAGTTGCGTGCATACCCTCGAAAGAGGACAAGCGTAATTCTACCGGATTGGGTTCCCCACCCAATAGCGGGGTTCTTAGCGTAAAGCGGGCGTTAAGAGGAATCCTTCGTCGGACTAACGTTCGGTCGAATAGTCTTAACGTTTAGGTGAGCGATATCCCTATAGCTAGGTGAGCTCACATTTGTGGAACCTCCACGGCCAAGTTGTCTTATTATTAATTTGAAAACTAAGTCTTTTTATTATTAAAAATTGTTTTAGTCTTAATCCGATTCGATGCCGAGCGTTAACCCTTCATCGAATATTTTCTAAATCATTTTTCTCGCTCCTTTGCTTTCCGTCTTTTATTAAGTAAAAAAAATCCACCTTCCTTTCAGTAAAATAATAGTCCTCCCGGAGGAGTAAGAATAGTCAACACGACCCCGAGACCAATACGACCTCGGTATTCCCCCGAATATCAAGTACTACTTACGATAGGTGCACTTGCCTCTATTAGCACGCCCGCGGCGATCAACTCACCGAACCAACCACAGTAAGAGTCTGTTCGCGGGCGCATCACCTGTCACCCTCGGAGCGCACATCTTTCTCTCCCTACAAGTTGTAGCCTATCGCCCTCGCATTCTCTTAGAAGTCCTGTAAAACAACGACTGATAGTGGAAGTTTGGTCTGCACATATACGGCCACATGATTTTTTCACAGCTTTTTTCCGGGGTTTTCCACAAAAAAAACTCTTGTCAGTAATTTTCTCTCTCGGTGACTATTTGCATGCTCGACTGCTTAAGAGCTAAGACGGACAAATTTAGATTGGTCTTTCAAAAACCTAAGTGAACTGCAACAAGTCACATGGATGATGGCGCTCTTATATGATGCACACGAATTTCTCAAATTGGAGGCTTTAAATTAATGAAATTTGCTTTCAAAAAGGTATAAATAAATTATATATTGCTTTCGTATTATTATTATTACATGATTGTTGTGGTTGACAATATAAGAACTAGATATATGATCGTGGGGTTCATTGGTTACGTTGAAATTGGAGCGTTGTAACGTTGAAATTGGAGCATTGTAGTTGAAATTCAATTGACAATTTCAATTTCAGTGTTTGGCTGGCATAAAATACCTCAAAATTGGAATCCATTTAATTCTCATAGGAATTGGTTATAAAGAAAGGGAATTGTTATTCACACCTCACAATTGGATATTTATATCCAAAATAATACAAATTTTAGCATATTTTTTCCCTAAACTTATCTGATATTTGTATCCAACACAAACTTAGTTTCTGTTTCTCTTGATCCTTAAATGTTAAAATTCAACAACCTGGCTATCTTGGTGACCACCTGGAGGAAATTCAACATGGTATCAAAGCCAGGTTGTTGAATTTTAACATTTAAGGCTTAAGAGAAACAGAAACTAAGTTTTTGTTGGATACAAATATCAGATAAGTTTAGGGAAAAAAATATGCTACAATTTGTATTATTTTGGATATGAATATCCAATTGTGAGGTGTGAATAACAATTCCATTTCTTTATAACCAATTCCTATGAGAATTAAAATGGATTCCAATTTTGAGGTATTTTATGCCAGCCAAACACTGAAATTGAAATTGTCAATTGAATTTCAACTACAATTCTCCAATTTCAATGTTTGATGGCTATGAAATTGAAATTGTCTTTGTTGGGCATTCAAAGGCGTAGTAGCCTTGAATGCCGCCGGAGTAACATGTAGCGTTAGACTTGCTAACATTCCCGATGGGGATACGCTCACTTGCAGGGTTCTTAGCATTCCTAGCAGTGATCACGACAGACTTGGACTCGGTGGACCGAAACTTCCCTTTGTCTGGATAGGTGGAGGAAGATGCTCCATCTGTGGACTTTCCCTTCGCATGGGAATAACGGGAGTGAGCCTTAGAGGATAAGTGCTTTTCGATGTCGAGGGCGGCGTTGAACGTCATGTTCAGATCCGTATGACCATATTGTAAGAGCTTCTACTGAATATCGGAATGAAGCCCCTTACGAAATATGGATAGGGTGACCTCGGGGATCTCCCTCAGATCACAACGCACCATACGGTCTTTCAGTTCTCCCATATACTTAACTACCGAGTTTGAGCCCTGCCGCAGAGTGGCAAGCTTGTCGAACATCTGTGTCCGATGGTACGCTGGAACGTACTGATTGGTCAACAGGTTCTTCATCGCGGCACATCCAATAAGTGGGACCCCATTCCCGGTTCCTAGCCTACTCTCCTTATTCAGCCAATAAGTTTTGGCGTGTCCCGTTAGCTTCATCCGGGCAACTTGAACCTTTTGATGGTCCATAAGGGTGTGCCAATCGAAGTAGCACTCCATATCCACCACCCAAGTAAGGAAGATCTGGGGTTCTCCCATGCCATCATAAGTGGGGGCGTCAATCTTAATGGCCCTAGTAATATCAAAAGCACGATCGTGGCGGTGTTCTCGAGTGGGCGCTCTGGGAGAGTCCTCATCGGAATCCGAATCAGGAGTTTGTTGGCGTCGGTTGGGCTGCTCAACATTAATGGGTGGCGGGGGTGGCCTTGCTTGATTTTGTAGGATCTGTGCTAACATATTCCTAATCTCCGTCATTTCGTTACGTAACCCTGCTATGGCCTCGGTGTTGGGATCCCCACGCTCACTCGCAGCCATCCTAGACATAGACGGTGTCGTGTATTCCGATCCTAGCCTAGTGCGCATTGAGGTTTAGAAAAATCTTGGGAAGATGATTTTTCTTAGGGCTGTAGCTATATTGGAAATAGGATACTTTTATAGATTCCCGATGTGATCAACACGTGGATCGTTAAATTTTTTTTTTTGAAATTTCGCTGAAAAATAAAGATTTTAGACCGCTATTGGCAGACCACCGAAAATAATTTTTTGTTTTTCTAAATATTAGATTGACCAACCAGGAATGCATCGATGAAGTTTGCAACGTGGGAGTTGAAACAACCTCTCTCTGATACCAAATTGGTATTGGGGAGACCGTGATACGTGCTCGACTACACTAACGGAAACTATCGTCACAAAGCATAAAAGCAAGATAGGAGGGCTCCGACCAAATGCGAACGAAAAGGGGTCAGGTTGGCTCCCAAATCCAAATGATAAAATCAATATAGAAGATTCCAGCCGTACTCGATACAACGTCCTTAAGACCTACCTCTCCAATAAGCACACAACTCACCACACCTACACAAGCATCTATTATACCAACTTGAGCCGTTTCAAATACAGCAATAATTTATTTCGGAACAGCGACAAACTTCAAATGGCGGTCGAGTTCCACTTGATATTAATTCCCTTGTTGACACAAAGTGTTCCAATCTTGGAGAGCAAGTCAAGGCAAGGCCAAGTCTCGCTCCCACAACGGATCTTCCCAATCCGGAATACAAGAGATTCAATAACAACGAAGCCGGATCAGATTTTGTAAGCGATGTATTTTAAAATCTCGAAAAAGACGGTTCGCAAAAGCCTCCACAAACTCAAAGCAAGAATCACTAAAGATGAAGAGATTAACCAACCAAGAACAACAATCACACAAGATAGGTGGGAGATTCACTCTCTCCACAGAACCACCGGCGTCACACCGAATGGGGCTACAATACTTCTTCCTCGGAGTCGTACTGAAGGAAGCCACGTCGGCGTCGCACCGAAGAGGGGAGGAAGGAAGCAAGGGGGAGGCTTCAAAACACAAGGCCGGCGGCTTGGAGTCTCTCCTTGGCCGAATTTCTCCAAGGGAGTTCCTTTGGATTCAAATTCTTCTTCTTCTCTATTAATTCTCATAAAGAGGTCTCCTTATATAGGAGTTACAAACACATAGGAGTTACAACAAACCCTTAACCATCCATGATGGAGATGTAATCTCATCCATCCGTATGGTTAAGTACACACCACAAACTATGAAATGTCCAAAAATAAAAATTACATAACATTTATGAATATAGAATTATCATCCAAACATGAAATAATTTATATTCATCAATATAAAATAAAAGTGCATGAAATAACGTAATTAATTATTCACGGTGGATTTGGCACGCCGCGGGCGGAGGTTGTAACGCGGTCTGCCTTCAGCATCATCACGACACCTAAGATCTTTGTGTCATTGTGCCTCGGCAACCAGGTCATCATCCAGTAGTGGCGGAGGGGCCGCGACATCAATCCTCCCCCACTCAAAATCACGTATCTCTGATGCGTGGGCCGAGAGATAGCGGCAGAGAAGCTCAGCATCCAAACGTTGAAGCTCTGTCGCGAGTACCCCTGAGTCGTCTTAAGGGGGACGGTCATGCCAACGGATGAGGAAGCGGTAGGTAGCACCATCAGGAGTAGTAAGTGGCTCAGCAGCAAGTATAATATCTGGAGTGAGAAATGTCTTGGGAAACCTGGGAAACATGTCAGCAATAGGAAAAAAAGAAGGGAACGTACTATCTGATGTTATAACTACGGGGACCGAAAGAGAGATATCATCCGAACTACCACTCCCCAACCCATTAGAAATTTTAGTGGAGGGAGAAGATGACAAAGAATTCAACTCAGGTGGAGGCGAAACAAACGATGTCAAATCCGAGACATTAGAAATAGGGGAGATACCCCAATCAGCTGGCAAATCCAACACGAAAGCGTTGTCACCTAGCTTCTTTATAATCCGGAAAGGGCCGACACGCTTTGGTGCTAACTTTTTAACGGGGCCAGATGGCAAGCATTCGGGAACTAACCGGACTAGGACAAAATCGTCGACTTTGAAGTGCGACACCCTCCTATGTAGATTAGCGTGCATCTGATAAGACTCGTATTGAGCAGTCAAGGTAGCTCGTATACGTGCATGTAGGTCATGAATATGTTGGGCGAAGGATTGTGCAAACTGACGTGTCTTGTATGTTGGGGGCAATAGAACCAAGTCAAGAGGCACAGGGGCCTTGTACCCGTGAACAATCTCATTTGGAGACAGACCAGTGGAACAATTTTTGGAATTATTATAGGCCAACTGGGCATGGGGAAGAAGAAGATCCCATGTACCTTTGTGATCGCTCACTAGGAATCTAAGAAGGCTTCCCAAGATCCGATTGACCACCTCCGTTTGCCCATCGGTCTGAGGGTGATAGGCGGAGGAAAAAAATAACTTGGTACGCATTAAGACCCAAAGTGTTTTCCAGAAATAGCTTGTATACTTAACATCTCTATCCGAGACTATTGTCTTCGGCACTCCCCGGTGAATAACTACTTGTTTAAAATAAAATTTTGCAATATGAGATGCGTCGTTGGTTCTAGCGCACGGAATAAAGTATGTCATTTTAGAGAACCTATCCACAACGACAAGAATGCAGTCGTAATGACGCAAAGAAGTTGGTAGGACTAAGACAAAGTCCATGCTCACGTCTTCCCATGGCGTAGAAGGTATAGGAAAGGGCGTATATAATCCTACATTGGTTTTGGTGCCCTTGGATACCTGACAGGTACGACAACTACTAACTACCCTTCCCACCATTGCCTTATGTTTTGGCCAATAGAATTTCTCCTCAAATAGCGTAATGGTTTTGTACCTGCCGAAGTGGCCACCTAACCCTCCACTGTGCAATTCCCAGATGATATGGAGGCGTAACGATGAATGCGGAATACACAACTTCCCATGTCTAAATAGATAGCCATCCTTAATGATGAACACAGATATAGCCGTGGGGGAGCTATCTTGGGCAGACAGATATGCGTCCTGAAAATCCGGGCATGTGGCGTACTCATCCTTGATTCGCTCAATTTCTACTACATTAACCTCCATAGTGGTGAGTAACAGGGTTAGGCGACTAAGAGCATCTGCGACTCGATTTTCAGCTCCCTTAAGGTGTTTGAGACTAAAAGTGTAACCCTGTAGGAAATATACCCACTTAACGTGACGCAGGATGATTTTATGCTGGCCATTGATGAACCGCAATGCTTCGTGATCGAAGAGGATCACAAACTCTTTAGAGAGGAGATAGTGCCTCCAATGGTGTAAACATCTAATGACGACATAAAACTCTATATCGTAATTTGAGTAATTCAATTTGGTGCCCGCTAACTTCTCACTAAAATAACTCACAGGGTGTGCTTCCTGACTCAAGCTACCTCCTATTCCCACTCCAGAAGCATCACACGTAAGCTCAAAGGTCTTTGTGAAGTCAGGGAAACGTAAGACAGGTGCCTTAGTCATAAGCTCCTTAATGCGTTGGAAAGCAATAGTGGCGGACTTCATCCAAGTAAACTCACCTTTCTTCATGCAATCACTAATGGGGGCCATAATGCTACTAGAGTCTCGAATGAAGCGGCGGTAGAAAGTAGTTAACCCATGGAAACTCCGCACCTCTCCTAACGTGGTCGGTTCGGGCCAATCCTTAATGAATTTAACCTTGTTAGGGTCAACTCTAATGCCTTCCGAACCTACTATATAGCCTAAGAACTCCACTTCAGTTACATAGAAGGTGCACTTCTTGAGATTAAGGAATAAGGTTTCCTTCCGCAGGGTGGAAAGAACCGACCTCATGTGGGAGATGTGCTCAGTAGTGGTGGTACTAAAGACTAAGATGTCATCGAAATAGACGAGCACAATCTTCCCCATGTAAGGCTGAAAGACATGTATCATCATCCAGGAGAAAGTACTGGGGGCATTGGATATCCCAAAGGGCATCACAAGCCACTCGTATAACCCATCCTTTGACTTGAATGCAGTCTTCCATTAATCTCCCTCACGGATCCTGATCTGGTGATAGACACTCTGCAAATCTAACTTTGAAAAAATGGTAGCTCTAGATAAGAAATCTAGGAGATCATCTAATCGCGAAATAGGAAATCTATATTTGATGGTAATCTTGTTGATAGCACGGCTATCAACACACATTCTCCACGTACCATCCATCTTGGGAGAAATAAGGGCTGGTACCGCACATGGACTCTTACTAGTCCTAATGAACCCCTTTTTCATCAAATCCTTGATCTGTGTCTGTAACTCTTTATGGGCGGCGGGATGAAGCCTATAGTGGGGTTGGTTTGGTAAAGAGGAACCATGGATAAGGTCAATCGCATGTTGTATATTCCTCAGCGGTGGTAACACCGAAGGCAGCTTTTCCGGGTACACGTCCTTATATTCGTCCAACAATACCCGTAACGCTTTAGGCAAATCGTCCAATGCTCTCGAATCCCCTTTCGCACTCATAAGAACTTGTGCGTACATCATCCCGTCAAGAAAGGGATACTTCACAAATTATTTTCTACCCACTAGATTCAACGTCTTCCTCTCGACCGGAATAGTGGTGTCCTTAGCTAAAGCTACCGGCTCCTTCGGGACAGTCGGCCTCAACATAATGAATTTACCATTAAATTTAAATTCGTACGTGTTGGATCTCCCAAAGTGTGTCACGTCGCGATCATAAAGCCAAGGGTGGCCCAACAACACGTGGCAGGCATCCATAGGAAGGACATCACACCACACCTCGTCAGTGTACGATTTGATCGAGAGGGGTACAAGGCATTGCTTGGTGACCGGGACGGTAACCTTATTAATCCAAGCTACTTGATAGGGAGTTGGGTGGGGATGCGCAGTCAAGTGCATATGTGTAACGACATTCTCAGAGATGACGTTCACACAACTGCCACTATTAATGGTCAACTTGCACAACTTCTCGCTACTCTTAAAGATCAGGGAAAATATACTCGTCCTCTTCCAGTCATCGAACGGACGGGGAGTGGTCAAGATACAACGCATCACAATAAGGGGGTGATCATCCTCTAAATCACTTGGGACCCCATCTGGGTCACTCTCCTCAGTAGCATCATATATGTAATCAGCAAGGTCGGTAGTTGACTCTAATAGAGCTAGGGCTTTGGTCTTCGTTGGGCATTCAAAGGCGTAGTGGCCTTGAATGCCGCCGGAGTAACATGTAGCGTTAGACTTGCTAACTTTCCCGATGGGGATACGCTAACTTGAAGGGTTCTTAGCGTTCCTAGCAGTGATCACGACAGACTTGGACTCGGTGGACCGAAACTTCCCTTTGTCTCGATATATGGAGGAAGATGCTCCAGCTGTGGACTTTCCCTTCGCATGGTAATAACGGTAGTGAGCCTTAGAGGCTAAGTGATTTTCGATGTAGAGGGCGGCATTGAACGTCGTGTTCAGATCCGTATGACCATATCGTAAGAGCTTCCGCTGAATATCGGGATGAAGCCCCTTACAAAATCTAGATAGGGTGACCTCGGGGATCTCCCTCAGATCACAACGCACCATACGGTCTTTCAGTTCTCCCATATACTCAGCTACCGAGTTTGAGCCCTGCCACAGAGTGGCAAGCTCGTCGAACATCTGTGTCCGATTGTACGGGGGGAACGTACTGATTGGTCAACAGGTTCTTCATCACGACCCATCCAATAAGTGGGATCACGTTCCCGGTTCCTAGCCTACGCCCTTCATTCAGCCAATAAGTTTTGGCGCATCCCGTTAGCTTCATCCTGGCAACTTGAACCTTTTGATGGTCCATAAGGGTGTGCCAATCGAAGTAGCACTCCATATCCACAACCCAAGTAAGGAAGATCTGGGGATCTCCCATGCCATCATAAGTGGCGGCGTCAATCTTAATGGCCATAGTAATATCGAAAGCACGATCGTGGCGGTGTTCTTGAGGGGGCACTCAGGGAGAGTCCTCATCGGAATCCGAATTAGGAGTTTGTTGGCGCCGGTTGGGCTGCTCAACATTAATGGTTGGCGGGGGTGGCCTTGCTTGATTTTGTAAGATCTGTGCTAACATGTTCCTAAGCTCCGTCATTTCGTTACGTAGCCCTGCTATGGCCTCGGTGTTGGGATCCCCACGCTCACTCGCAGCCATCCTAGACGTATACGGTGTCGTGTATTCCGATCCTAGCCTAGTGCGCATTCAGGTTTAGAAAAATCTTGGGAAGATGATTTTTCTTAGGGCTGTAGCTATATTGGAAATAGGATAATTTTATATATTCCCGATGTGAGGAACACGTGGATCGTTAAAATTGTTTTTGTTTTGAAATTTCGCTAAAAAATAAATATTTTAGCCCGCTATTGGCAGACCACCAAAAATAATTTTTGTTTTTCTAAAGATTTGATTGACCAACCAGGAATGCAGCGAGGAATTTTGCAACGTGGGAGTTGAAACAACCTCCCTCTGATACCAAATTGGTGTAGGGGAGACCGTGATACGTGCTCGACTACACTAACGGAAACTATCGTCACAAACCATAAAAGCAAGATAGGAGGGCTACGACCAAAAGCGAACGAAAAGGGGTCGGGTTGGCTCCCAAATTCGAATGATAAAATCAATATAGAAGATTCAAGTCGGACTCGATACAACGTCCTTAAGACCTACCGCTCCAACAAGCACACAACTCACCGCACCTACACAAGCATCTATTGTACCAACTTGAGCCGTTTCAAACGCAGCAATAATTTATTTCGGAACAACGACAAACTTCAAATGGCGGTCGAGTTCCAGTTGAGATTAATTCCCTTGTTGACACAAAGTGTTCCAATCTTGGAGAGCAAGTCAAGGCTAGGCCTAGTCTTGCTCCCAAAACGGATCTTCCCAATCCGGAATACAATAGATTCAATAACAACGAAGCTGTATCAGATTTTGCAAGCGATGTATTTTAAAATCTCGGAAAAGACGGTTCGCAAAAGCCTCCACAAACTCAAAGCAAGTATCACTAAGGATGAAGAGATTACCCAACCAAGAACATCAATCACACAAGATAGGTGGGAGATTCACTCTCTCCACGGAACCACCGGCGTCACACCAAATGGGGCTGCATTCCTTCTTCCTCGGAGACGCACCGAAGGAAGCCACGACGGCGTCGCACCGAAGAGGGGAGGAAGGAATCAAGGGGGCGGCTTCACACCACAAGGCCGGCGGCTTGGAGTCTCTCCTTGGCCGAATTTCTCCAAGGGAGTTTCTTTGGATTCAAATTCTTCTTCTTCTCTATTAATTCTCATTAAGAGGTCTCCTTATATAGGAGTTACAAACACATTGGAGTTACAACAAGCCCTTAACCATCCATGATGGAGATGTAATCTCATCCATCCGTATGGTTACGTATACACCACAAACAATGAAATGTCCAAAAATAAAAATTACATAACATTTATGAATATAAAATTATCATCCAAATATGGAATAATTTTATATTCATCAATATAAAATAAAAGTGCATGAAATAACGTAATTAATCATTCACGACGAATTTCGCACGCCGCGGGCAAAGGTTGTAACGCGGTCTGCCTTCAACATCATCACAACACCTAAGATCTTTGTGTCGTTGTGCCTCGGCAACCGGGTCATCATCCAGTAGTGGCGGAGGGGACGCGACTTCAGTGGCTCCCAAACATTGGTGCGAAGGCCGACCACAAATAAACAAAACATAATATTTTCAAATAGCCTTCGCGGGATAGCAGCAGCAGCAACAACAGGGACTTCAACCTTTATGTTTCTAGCTTGGTTCTCCAACACCTGCACAGGGACAGCCCACCCAACAGTGGCAAACAAGGCAACGGCCAGCATTCAGCTGACCAAATTATAACAACCCTACCCCTTTCCCGGGGCAGTGACATTTCTTCCCTACAACATTCATATGCATATATATATTCATCATATATTGTGCACTCATGCACAAACATTCCATCACAATCGCCAGCCAGACGGCCTGACGATCCGTGCACTCAGGGCACATTCTTGGTGTACCGACGAACCAGGGTCCCACCACTGTATCAGGGCCGAAAATCAACGACAAAAGTTGAGCATTTACTTCATATCGTGCAACCGGAGATTTTAGTCTTAATGACCCGGGATTGGCCAGTAGCCCCCCATGGTGTCGTGGCGCGCAGGCCTAAGACTCTCTCTATGCGCTCCAACAGACCGCACTTTCAGCTCTCCCGTCGGACGGACATAACGCAGATCGGATCAGCCACCCCCCGTTGCTCAAGTCGCCTTGCCATCACCGAGTACAACATACTCGCGGCTATCAAAAAGGCGATGGTCGGTTTCACCTTACCTATTTGGCATTAAGCCATAAGAGCTCTTCCAACTCATACATAGCCATCATGTCCTAACAGGACTGGCTTCACAATCATAGGTTAGCTAGGTGCCACGCTCAGCGGTAGTGACAGAACTTATTTTCCATCCCTAGCTCGAACCAGTATTTGTGGGTATTTCCTGGGCGTTCACGCCAGTACTTCCTGCTACTACCCTTCACAGGAACAACGCACCAAGTATCACAAATTTCAAGGGTATTTTCCTGGATCTTTAATCTAGTACTTCTTGCTACTGCCTTTACAAGTACAACCCATGAACATCACAATCAATACAAGGGTATTTTCCTGGACTACCACTCCAGTACTTCCTACTACTACCCTTCACAGGTACATGTTTCATCGCGGAGTCTTCTCCGGTGCGTATATGCAACATCACCAATCTAGACCAACCTGTCCAGATGGGCTTCACACAGCATGCCTATTCCGTACTCCATTTCCGGATCTAAATGCCAAATTAGTGGGGATTCCAAGAATCAACCAAAGGGAACCCTTCATAAGCCACACTCTGGTGGGGGAATCCCATGCATATGCCAAAACAGAAGCCTTCACATGGCTAGGAAGAAAGATTGTTACCCTTGAAGATCGTTTCAGAGCCATGGACTTTGAGCCGGCTGGAAAGGAACGCAGCGGCTTTGCCTCCACAACGCTAGCTTTGGATCTATAATCGGAATTCTGTAGCTCCATCGGTGGTCGGCTCCTCTTCCTCCTCCTTCTTCTTCCTCTCTCTAGTTTGTAGAAATATAATGGCCAAACATCAAATGAGTTTTTCCAACTCATATTCGGCCTTAAGGAAACAAGGAGGTACCTCAGCCATTGGATCCCAGCTGAGATAACGGACGACCACGATTTTGCCACAAAAGGCTAAATTTTTCCTGACACGGCCTATGACACGCCCGTGTGATAGGCTGTGTACCTTACGCTTAACACAACTGACTCATCCAGTCCAGTACACGCCCAATTGACATGCCCGTGTCACGTGTAACACCCCCCATATATCACATGGCATATAATAGAAGGTCCAGCTGGAACCCGACGCCATATACCACAGACAGTCGGAAGGTTACATAAGAATATTCAAACTATCCAATTAAGACTACTTGACCTACAAAGAGCATTCTAGCGGAAGCTTTTAAAAGTTGAAAGAACCCAAAAATTAAATCCAATAATCATGAATGTCCACAACCACACCACTGGAATGAAAACCAAATACAATGAAAGGGTACACGGCCTTACGGCCTTACAAATGTTCACTTAACAAAATAGTGTCTTACATACATCGGCTCGCATACCGGCCACACATGACAAATTAAAAACAACTATTCTTTACGGCCTTCGAGGGCCAACACAGCAACATGGACTCCATCCCGCTATCTAGCACTCAGCTCCGCAACACCTGCAAGTAACATTCCACCGCACGGTGGCAAACAAAGCAACGGTCAGCCAAAGCCGACCAAATTATAACGACCCCGCCCCTTACTCGGGACGGCGAAGCTCCTTCCCTGCATATCATTAGCCCAGTAAAACAATAAAATACAATTATACTACTCCACAGATGTAGGCTCGCACGGCCAAACACCCTGTGCACTCAGGGCACATTAAAGGTGAATCCTGACACTTCAGCGTCTTCACCACAATCCCAAAGATGGCAACCACGTGAGCATTTAGCCTTTTTAACCACCGTCTAAGGCTCCCGACTATGCCAACGGCCAGTCCCCTTTTCGGGTTTCTCGCACCGAACCACATAGCCCAGGTCCAATTCCACTTGTCCGTTGCTCACACCACGTTGTCACTTTAAGACGTACGCATGAGCCAAGCTTCTATCGGATCCCAAAACATTTCCAAACAATCACATAACCCAGTTATGTTCAAGGCCGGTTCCCTGACCGCCAAGTTAGCAGAACATGTTTTCGCTCAGTTTTCCGGGTGCGCCTTGGAGTTAATCCCCACGGATCCCTGCTGCAATCTACCGCGTAGAAACCCCAAAAACCCAAAGCACGGAGTCTTCTCCGGCAAAACATATCAAATGCAACATCACCGATCCAGACAATACACGTCCGGCTAGGCTTCACACACAATGCCTATGCCCGTACTTCGATTCCGGACTCTATATGCAACACAAGGGGTACAATTCACATCAACCCCAAGGAACACCACGCACTCACCGCACACTCGCGGGAGCGGGTTTCCCTATGCAAAAAGGAAGAGAGCTTCACATGCTCAAGTAGAGAATCGTTACCCTTGTAGTCCGCTTTTGCGCCATGGAAAACTATACGGATAGAAGTCTTCGCAACGGAATTTCTTCCACGGATCTGCTCTCGGTGCTCCAAACGGTGCTCCGATGCTCCGCCGGCAGCCGAAATCCTCCTCCTTCTTCCTCCTCTCTCTAACTCCTTGGAAAGAGAATGACTTGGAAAAAATGAAGAGTTAACTCCCCCATTCCCCGCCTTAACAGAGCAGGAAACCGTCTGAGCCATTGGATCTTACTTAAAGAAAATGAACGGCTCAGATTTGCACAAAACTCCCCAAACCTGGGCCGAACACGGCTTGGCACACGGCCGTGTCCCAGGCCGTGTGACTCGATCCAGGCATGATTGTCGAACTTAGAGACTCTCACGGGCTACGAAACGTCCGTGTCTCACTCGACACGCCCGTGTCGGATCCTCGACACGCCCGTTACTAGGGGGCGTGTCATATATATCCGTCACGGCAACAGACATGACCCAACTGAACACGGGTAGGGACACGGGTATGAACACGCCTGTGTAACTCCACAATCGTCGAGAAAAAATCGTCGATCATCGAATGCAGAGGGTCACTCGACATTCGTCGAGTGTCTTTTGTCGATCGTCGAATGTAGGGGGACACTCCCTCCCGACACGCCCGTTGTAACACCCCCACTCGTCACATGGCATATAATGGTGGGTCCGGTCGGGGCCCCACGCCATATGTCACAGACAAGTGACAGCATTACTTGGTGATCAAATTCGATACATACTTACATGAATTTACTAGACTGGGGCGGTATGCAGGATCTACTTTCGCTGAGGAAGCCCGAAAGACGAATCGCTTTTATGAGGGACTACGGGATGAGTTGAGATTATTACTTCCCAGTTCGGTGAGCCAAGGCTTCCAAGCGTTGGTAGATACATCCCGTGCATTGGAGAAGGATATGAAGCGAGTGCAAGAAACGAGGAGACTGGCGATGGAGAAGCCAGAATTCAAAGTTCCGCAGTCTGAAAAGTTGGAGTTCCAGAAACAAGAGAAGAATAGATTCAAGCCTGTGAAACAAACCTCGTCGAATGTTGCATCAGAAGAAACGTATGGACAACGGCATGTGGAGACACGTACTTGTTTTAAATGCGGAAAACAGGGGCATATAGCCTCTAACTGTCGAAGCGGCCCTCCTAGAAGTGAGAAAACGACGGGTGCGTCGTATGACGATAAGGGGAAAGCAGTGGCTGAATCATCTGCATATCGGACGCAGCCTCGATTGCATAATATGGAAGCGCAAGAGCCGCAAAGTGTACTTGGTGAAATTCAACCTCGAGTTTTCAATTTGGCATTTACCGAGGAGTTTAAACGCTACTTGCAAAATAATATGGATGAGCGGAAATAAGCATGACCCGTATGAGCTTGTGTGTATGGATGTGATATAAGATATGTATATGTGAAGGTTATGTCTTTGTATTTATGAAATATGAGATGTACATAGCAGGTTAGCTGGATCTATGAATGTGTTGATAATGGTTTGCTTTTGCGATGGCTTGGGCTGAGACATGCTGCGGCCTCTGAGCTCAAACCCGGCTCGCCTTTTTGCGCGCGGATGCGGTGGGTGTAAGATTTTGTGATGTTGTGACTGATTGGCGTGAGCCAAATTTCGAGGACGAAATTATTTGAAGGAGGGGAGTATTGTAACACCATAAAATTAATTTGGGCCAATTTGGGTTCAGGCATGGATGACACGGCCTGGGACACGGGCGTGTCCCAGGGCGTGTCATGCCTGGGTTGTGTCGAATCGTGCGTCGACGAATTTTTCTCGACGATCGTCGAGTGTCGAGTGTCGAGTGAGGACACGGGCGTGTCAATTGGTCGACGAACTCAGCTCGACATTTTGCGCCAGGGCGTGTTTGTGGGACACGAGTGTGTCCAGGTGCACACGGCCTGGAACATGGGCGTGTCCCAGGGCCGTGTGAGTCTCGGGTGGTTTTGAGGCTGTGCAGCCTGATGCACACAGCCATAGACACGGGCGTGTCCGAAGGCGTGTCAGGGGACATGGCCCGTGACACAGGAGTGTCCCGTGGCCGTGTTCTGGTTGGCTGTAAGTCGGTTGCCTGCCGCTTAGGTGACACGGCCTGCGACACGGGCGTGTCACAGGGCGTGTCAGGCCGTGTTCATGTTTTTCTTGACGATTCTGAGCCGTTTGATTCCCTCTTTCTGGATCCAATGGATAGGCTTTCTCCAGGTGTTGATAAGGCCGGGGAAAAGGGGATTTATCCCTTCCTCTTCATTATCTTCTTCTTCTTATCATTTCAAGAGAGAGAAAGAAGAGAGGAGTGCAAGGGAAGGAAGGAGGAAGAGAAAAACAGCTGCTGGCGGAGCTGAGGAGTGCGAAGCGAAGATTCGAGAGCGTATTCGTGGAGGCTAAGCCGAGGCGGTGAGTACCATCAGGCTACCTCATGGCACCGAAGCGATCTTCAAGGGTAACAATCTCCTTCTTGGACATCGAAGTCCTTTCTTTATGCATGTGCTTGGAATCCTCCACCAAGAGGTGGATTTGCGAAGTTATTCCGTTGTTCAGTCTGCATCTAGAGCCAGAATTATGGAGTACGTCATAGGCATCCTGTGTGAAGCCTATCTGGACCGTTAGTCTGGATTGGTGATGACCCAACCGGAGGAGACTCCGTGGATTTGCAAAGTTGCTGTGTGCTTTGTGATTGAATGCTATGTGTGGATGGTATGCTCATGCGTGGGCTAGCCATGGATATGAGCTTGGATGCTTTGCGGAGCTCCTTGTGGTTTGCTCTGCGAGAGAGGGAAGTCGTGGTTACCCAGGAAGGGAAGGCTGACCTGCGTCACAGTACGCCAGTGACGATATGAGCACGGGTAATGCTAACCTGTACGTGGGCCTTGATTCGGGCCTGAAATGTACAATCTGGACCAAACACGGCCTGGCACACGCCCGTGTCTAGGGCCGTGTCCCCCATTCACCGTCAAAATCGACGCGCCTAGAACAACACACGGGCATCCGACACGCCCGTGTTCGACCTAACATGCCCGTGTTCCAACTGACACGGCCGTGTGCCCCCATCGATTTAGCCCGAAAACAACCCGAGACTCACACGGGTTCTTGGACACGCCCATGTCCTAACCCGTGTCCACTCAAACACGCCTGGGCTCCAGGCCATGTTCATGGTCTCGACACTTCGTCGAGCGAAGTTCGTCGACCACCAGACACGGCCTTGGACACGCCCGTGTCCTAGGCTGTGTGCCTTGTCTCGACACATCGTCGAGCAAAAATATCGACACCCCGGGCCGGTTGTCGACACGGGCTCGACACGCCCTGCGACACGCCCGTGTCTCAGGCTGTGTGCCCCGTATCGACACTTCATCGAGCGCAAAATGTCGACTTCGCGGCAAAGTCGTCGACTCCAGCCTGACACGCCCTGGGACACGCCCGTGTCCCAGGCCGTGTGCCTATTGCCAGATTCCAAATCTGGCCCACAACGTCCCCCGTCGCTCTTTTGAGTTTCGAGGCGTTATAACTCTCCCCCTCTTAAAAGAATTTCATCCACGAAATTATATAAATGAAAGACAAGTACCAATATTAAATTGTACCTGAGTGGAACAACTCCGGATAATCGTCAAGCATAGACTGCTCTCGCTCCCAAGAGATCTCCTCATGACCGCAATTGTCCCATCGGACCTTGACCATCCTGATCTCTTTATTGCGTAGCCGCTTGACCTCCAAGTCCTCAATCCGTATGGGCTTGACTTTTGTCGTCAGCCCACTATCCACCGGCACTTGATCAACCGCGATCACTTGCGAAGGCTCTTGCACCGCCTTCTGTAGCACCGAAATATGGAATACATAATGTAAACCACTAAGATCCACTGAGAGCTTCAATCGATAGGTTGCTTCACTAACCCGCTCCAAAACCTCAAACGGCCCGAGGTACCTCGGGCTTAGCTTTTTCAATCGCCGCACCCGCGAGACACCCTTGAACGGCTTGATCTTTAAGTACACATAGTCGCCCACAGCGAACTCCACATTCCTGTGCTTGGCATTATAGTACTTCGCTTGCCGGTCCTGAGCGATAAGCAACCTCTCCCGAATGGTACGAACCAAAGACGTAGCATATTCCACCTCTTGGCGCTTGTACAACTTTGACTCACCCGTTTCTAACCAAGACAACGACGTGTGACATTTTCTACAATATAGGGCCTCGAAGGGCACCATTTGAATACTCGCTTGGTAGCTATTGTTGTACGCAAACTCCACCAAATAAACATGGTCTTCCCACTGCTTTCCAAAGTCCAAGACACACATGCGGAGCATTTCTTCCATGGTTCTATTGACCATCTCGGCCTGCCCATCCGTTTGCGGATGGAAGACTGTGCTGAATTTCAACTTTGTTCCCAACATTTGTTGCACTAGCCTGCAATCATTGGACGTGAACTGCCCATCTCGGTCACTCACGATACTGCGGGGCACACCGTGAAGCCGTACAATTTTATCCACATACAGTTTTGTGAACTTCTCCACCGGATCATCCTTCCTATGTGGAATGAAATGCGACACCTTCGTTAGTCGATCTACGACCACCCAAATGGCATCGTTCCCCTTTTTGCGACCTTGGCAAACCGTGCACAAAGTCCATAGAGATGTCGTCGAATTTCCACTCTAGAATAGACAAGGACTTAAGAAATCCTCCCGGCTTTTGGCATTCCGCCTCACGAAGGCGCAAGTTTGGCACTTTGCCACATAGAGCGCCACATCCTTTTTCAAACTCGGCCACCAAAACAGTTTCTTTACATAGCGGTACATCTTCGTGCTTCCCGGGTGAATCGAGTACTTGGTATGGTGTGCCTCGTACAACAATTCCACACGCAAATTGCCCACACTTGGGACACACAGACGACCGTCTTTCCAAAGCAATCTGTCCTCCACAACGAATTGGGAATTTGACCCATCCAGAGCCTCTACCATGCACTTCTTCATATGGACATCCATATCCAAAGCCTGCCGAATCCGATCAGCCAGGTCATATTGGACTTCAGTCCAATTCTGTACTGCTTCAGCATTTGATTGCTTATCCACACAAACAATCTCCAATGCCTCCAACTGCCGAACCAACCGCTCATCATGCACCGATAGCCAATTGGCTTGAGCTGGGGCCCGGTGGCTCAACGCGTCCGCAACCGCATTACCTTTACTAGACACGTAGTGGATCTTGAATGTATAGTCTCCCAGGAACTCCATCCATCTACGCTGATGCATATTCAGATCTTTCTGATCAATCAGATACTTCAGGCTCTTATGATCGGTGTAGATATCAATCTTCACACCATACAAATAATGCCTCCACAGCTTCAAGGCAAACATCATGACCGCTAACTCCAAGTCATAGATCAGATAATTCCTCTCGTGCACTTTTAGCTGTCTCGAGCCATAAGATATAACACTTCCGTTTTGCAGTAACACGCAACCCAAACCGCTTCCCGAAGCGTCACTATAAATCTCATAACCTTCGGTCTCATATGGCGAACTCAGCACAGGTGTCATGGTCAACCGACATTTCAACTCCGCAAAAGCTCGTGCGCACTCCGGCGTCCAAACGAAGTTCTGCTCCTTCCTCGTCAAAGTAGTGAGAGGTAACGCTATCCGCGAGAAGTTCTCTACGAAGCGCCTATAATAGCCAGAAAGCCCCAGAAAGCTCCGGACTTCTGCTACCGTAAAAAGCTCAGGCCACTCCCATATCGCAACAATCTTCGCCGGATCCACAACAATAACCTCTCCACTCACTATATGACTAAGGAACGCCACTGAGGATAACCAAAACTCGCACTTCGAGAACATGACATACAATTGATTCCTCCTTAGCATCTCCAAAACCAAATGAAGATGCTTGAAGTGATCTTCCTCACTCTGCGACTACACCAAAATATCATCGATGAAGACGATCACAAAATGGTCCAAGTACTCCCTAAAGGTCCTTTTCATCAAATCCATGAACACTAACGGCGCATTAGTCAGCCCAAACGGCATGACCGTAAACTCATAATACCCGTATCTCGTACTAAACGCTATCTTCAGGATATCACTCTCCCTAATTCGCAGCTGATAGTACCCAGACTTGAGATCTAACTTTGACTACACCGTCGACCCGACCAACTGATCAAAAAGATCATCGATTTGGGGGATCGGGTACTTGTTCTTTTCCGTCAACTTGTTGAGCTCCCGATAATCAATACAAAGCCTCAAGCTTTCGTCCTTCTTCTTTACAAAGAGGACCGGCGCGCTCCAAGGCGAAGAACTTGGGCACACATAACCTTGCTCCAATAACTCTTGCAGTTGAACCTTCAGCTCTGTCATTTCCTTAGGCGCTAGCCGATATAGAGGTCGTGGCACAGGCTTTGCACCTGGCACTAGCTCAATCGTGAAATCTATCTCCTGCTGAAGCGAGGCTCCAGGAAGATCTGCGGGGAACACATCAGGGTATTCCGATACCACTGAAATACAATCCAACGAGGGCTTCGGCTTTGCAACCTCCACTAGTGTAAAGAACAGTTTTGCACCGGCACGAACCGCCTACGCCACCTGAAGAGCAGACATCAACGTCTTGCTCGACCCCTTTAAGATCGTAAAAGTCGTCTCACGACTTGCACCCAGTTTGACTTCCTTGCGACCGCAATCAATATAGGCCTGCTTCTCCGAGAGCCAGTCCATGGCAAATATAACGTCGAACTCCACCAACGGGAGTAAAGACGCCTGCAGGTCGAACTCCTGATTCCCAATACGAATCTTAACATCGCAGATCCTATCTGCTCACATCGAACACCCATTGGGCAACAACACATCCAACTTATCCTTCGCCATCGAAGAAGGGACTGCAATGCGTGATATAAATCCCTCGGACAAGAAGGAGTGTGAAGCTCCCGTATCGAAGAGTACTCTTGCCGGATTTTCACAAATCAAAACAAATCCTAAACAAGCAGTGGTAAGGTAACATGTGCATAACAAGTATTTAAAGAAATTAACTTGCTATAAATTAAACTGTAACTGTCACCACATCCTCCTGTTTGATGGCCTCCTGTTTGCCAAGAATGTATACCCTTGGTTGGGCCGGAGCATAATGAGATGCGGTTGACTCCACTGCCTTGCCCTTCTCTTCATAAGTTGCTCCCGGCTTCCTTTCGGACTTGGGACGTCCGCTCTAACAGTCACGGGCAAAGTGTCCCAGCTTCCCACAAGTAAAACACGCACCCGGGGTCCGGCCCGTAGTCGCCCCAGAAGCACCCGAAGAGGGAGCTGGACCCGAAGTCCGATGCTTCTTGAAGAATCTCTAATAGCTGGACTTTGAAGTAGTCGGCACTTTGAACCCAGACTTCTTCTCACCAACATTCTTCTTCGCTTGAACATTCTTCATGTCCTTCTCCAAGGACCGGGCCGTGTTGACTAAGGTCAAGAAACCCTGTGTCATTGGCCCCGAGAGTAGTAATCTCAACTCATCTCTCAACCCTTCGTAGAATCGATTCTTCTTGCGCTCCTCATCCGCAATGGTGGAGCTAGCATATCGACTCAAATGGGTAAACTCGTGGAGATATTCATCCACGCTACTGTCCCATTGTACCAACTTCAGGAACTCATTCTACAACGATATCCTCTGCGCCGAAGGGAGGTATCTAGCCAAGAACAATCTCGAGAACTCCTCCATCGAGACATCAACAAGTTGCCTACCTCTCAATAGATGCAGCTCCAATCCTTCCCACCACATTCTCGCTTCACTGTCCAAAAGGAACGTAGCAATGGTGGTCATTTGCCACTCCTCCGTCTTCGTTGCTGTCATGACTCTCTTCACCCTAGAGAGCCAGTCTTCAGCTTGAGATGGGGTTCCCAACCCCGAGAATACCAGAGGATTAAAGCTCATGACATGCTTGAGCTGTCTCTCGGCTGCCCTCCTTGGCACCAACAGCTCCACTACTACCTGTTCCACTCTCCTCGGATCAGCCTCTTGCAGCGGTACCTGCTCCATCGCAGGATCGGGCTGCTGCGTTTGCCTTGCAGGCTGCGCATTAAACATGGCCAACACTGCTTCTGCCACCAATCGTATGGTCTCAGCCGATAGAGGTGTTGTAGGAGCTTCATTAGGTGCACTGCTAGCCTCAGAAACTCGACGTTCCGACGTCCCAGCACCAGTTTTGGTCACCTATAGTGGTATAAAACACCGTTAAGCGACCAAATAAAATTGCAAACAGCAATTATAGGAACATGCAGCTTCCTCAAACACGTGTATTATCATTCCTAAGTGGACATTCATGGGTTCTTTTACTGTTATAACGATGACGCACACACATGTGCTCACCACCCCTTAAAAAGATTTCGTCCACGAATTCATTTTAAGCCCGACCAAAACCAGTACTCTGATACCAAATTGTAACACCCCCTTAAAAAGAATTCGTCCAAGAACCTGTGTGTGTCTCGGGTTGTTTTCGGGCTAAATTGATGGGGGCACACGACCGACCACACGGCCGTGTCAGTTGGAACACGAGCATGCCAGGTCGAACACGGGCGTGTCGGATGCCCGTGTGTTGTTCCAGGCACGTCGATTTTGACGGTGAATGGGTGACACGGCCCTGGACACGGGCGTGTGTCAGGCCGTGTTCGGTCCAGATTGTACATTTCAGGCCCGAATCAAGGCCGTTCGTTTCTTTAATTGGGATCCAATGGGTGGGGGTTGTTCCTGATGAGATATACCCGGGATTGGACCTTTGAAACCCTCACTTTTACTTAAGTGGTTCTCTCCTGCCAAACAGTCTCAACCTCGCTCTGATACCACTTTGTAACACCCCCACTCGTCACATGGCATATAACGGTGGGTCCGACCGGGGCCCCACGCCATATGTCACAGACAAGTCACAGCATTACTTGGTGATCCAATTCGATACGTGTCCTTAACCCAATTCATTCTAGCGCAGCATATTTAAGTTGAATGAA
The DNA here is from genome assembly GCA_039583875.1 of Platanthera guangdongensis. Lineage (NCBI taxonomy): Eukaryota > Viridiplantae > Streptophyta > Magnoliopsida > Asparagales > Orchidaceae > Platanthera > Platanthera guangdongensis. Next base: position 132,441,509 of record CM077152.1, read on the forward strand.
CTCAACTCCAGGAATGTCCACTAATATATAAATTTCACATTTATATGACCAAAACCAGGAATGTATACAACCCACACACACATGGCCTTAAGGCCTTACAAGTTTCTCTTTTTACACATATACAAGTTCGTACAACGGCACGCAGGCCAGCCACACATGAAATCCAACCACGATTCACTTGGCCTTCAAGGGCCTTAGCAACAAGCTTTCAATCCATGCATTTCATTTCAAGCCGCAGCACCTGCAAGTAGACATCCACCAAAGAGCGGCAAACAAAGTAACTGTGTAACACCCCCTATCCGTCGCATAGCATATAGCAGTAGGTCCGGCCTAGGCCCGATGTCGTATGCCATACATAGACCGGGTGGTTACTCATGGAAACCATCCAACCAATCATAGTGTCCTATACAGAGAATTCTAGTGGAAGCAGTTTAATAAGTTGTAGCAAAGAACCCAGCACTAAAGTATGAATGTCCACTAATACCAAATGGGAATGTTACAAAATACACCAGTACAAGCCTTAAGGCCTTACAAAAATGGTTCACTTGATATTACATGTTTTACAAACCACGGCACGCAGGTCGGTCATACATGAATAAAGCAATAAACACTCCAATTAGGCCTTCGAGGGCCGGCTTCGCAAAAAGGGCTTTAGCCCTCTATTGACCGCTTGGTCCAGCAGCACCTGCAAACAGCAAACCACCGCACAGTGGAAAACCAAGGCAACGGTCAGCAATGCTGACCAAATTATAACGATCCCTCCCCCAACTCGGGGTGGCGATGCTCCTTCCCTGCATTTCATTACCATAAGCAAGCACTAGATATATAACCATTTCATCACAGACATTGGCTCGCACGGCCACACGCCCCGTGCTCTCAGGGCACATTCTCGGTGAACCGGTCGATGTCACGTCAATTAAAACCATAGACATTCCGGACTCACCACCGCCACTATGACGGCCAAACCTATGAGCATTAAGTCTTCTTGGCCTGGGTCATGACAATTTAATCCATAGACCACCGAAGAACCTAATCTATGCCAACGGTAAGTGCCACGTACCCTTAGGTCTCTTTAACCGAACGACATAGAACGGGTACGGTTCCATCTAACCCGTGCTCACATCGCAACGACAATTTAAGCCATTTGCGCGGGTCAAACTTCTCCCGAGTCCCGTTTCCATCACAATTCACATAACCCGGTTATGTTCAAGTTGGCTCTCAGGCCACCAAGTTGGCAAGATCACGTACCGCCCAGTTTTCCGGGTGCACCTTTGGGTTAATTCCCAAGGCTCCCTGTTGCAATCTACCGTGTAGAAAACGCGAAAAACAACCAATAGCACGGAGTCTTCTCCGGCATTTATGCAATGCAACATCACCGATCCAGACCAACATGTCCGGGTAGGCTTCACACATCATGCCTATGTCCGTTCTCGCTTACGGACTCTAAACAATGAGGATTTCACATATCTACCCGAAGGAACGCCTCCAACTCACCGCAAACTCGCGAGAGCGGGCTTCCTATGCAAAGAAGGAGAGCTACTCATGCTCAAGAAGAGAATTGTTACCTTTGCGTTCCTCTTTGGTGCCATGGAAAAGTAAGCGGATGAAAAGCACCGCACTAGCTTTGCCTCCGTGGATCTGGAGTCGGCTCGCGATTTGGAGCTTCGAAGCTCCTCCAATGGCCGGATCTAGCTCCTTCTTCCTTCCTTGGCTCTCCTCTCTCTCTAATCTTTTAGAAAGATAACAACTTATGAAAGGTGAGGGTTTCTAAGGCCCAATCCCGGGTATATCCCATAAGGAACAACCCCCAGCCGTTGGATCACCAACTAAAGAAACGAACGGCTTTGATTCGGGACTGAAAAGCCCAATCTGGACCGAACACGGCCTGGCACACGCCCGTGTTCGATCTGACACGCCCATGTTCTAGCTGACACGGCCGTGTGGCCGGCCGTGTACACTCATCATTTTTCCCCGAAAACAACCCGAGCACTGCACGGGTTCTAGGACACGCCCGTGTCCTTGCCCGTGTCACCTCAACACGCCTGGGCTCCAGGCCGTGTACATAGTCTCGACACTCGATACTTCGTTGAGCGAAGATCGTCGACGTGACGACACGGCCTTGGACACACCTGTGTCCTAGGCCGTGTGCCTTGTCTCGACACAATGTCGAGAGCAAAGTGTCGACTTCCCGGGATGAGTGTCGACACGGGTCGACACGCCCTGGGACACGCCCGTGTCCCAGGCCGTGTGCCTGCAGCCAGAAACCAAAATTGGCCCAAAACGTCCCCCGTCGCACTTTTGAGTTTCAGGGCATTACAACTCTCCCCCTCTTAAAAGAATTTCATCCACGAAATTATATAAAGGAAAGAGATGTACAAAACCAAAATTTGTACCTGTGCGGAACAACTCCGGATACTCGTCATGCATAGTCTGCTCTCGTTCCCAAGAGAGCTCCTCACGACCGCAATTGTCCCATCGGACATTGACCATCCTGATCTCTTTATTGCGTAGCCGCTTGACCTCCGAGTCCTCAATCCGCACGGGCTTGACCTTTGTCGTCAGCCCACTATCCACCGGCACTTGATTAACCGCGATCACTTGCGTAGGCTCTTGCACTGCCTTCCGAAGTACCGAAATATGGAATACATCATGTAATCCACCAAGCTCCATAGAAAGCTTCAACTGATAGGCCGCTTCACCAACTCGCTCCAGAACCTCAAACGGCCCAAGGTACCTCGGGCTTAGCTTTTTCAATCACCGCACCCGCGAGACACCCATGAACGGCTTGATCTTTAAGTACACATAGTTTCCCACAGCAAACTCCACGTTCCTGCGCTTGACATTATAGTACTTCGCTTGCCGGTCCGGAGCGATAAGCAACCTCTCCCGAATGGTTCTAACCAAAGAAGTAGCATCCCCCACTTCCGATCGCTTATACAACTTTGACTCACCCATTTCTAACCAAGACAACGACGTGCGACATTTTCTACCATATAGGGCCTCGAAGGGCGCCATTTGAATACTTGCTTGGTAGATGTTGTTGTATGCTAACTCTACCAAATAAAGGTGGTCTTCCCACTGCTTTCCAAAATCCAAGACACACATGCGGAGCATGTCTTCCATGGTTCTATTGACCCTCTCGGTCTGCCCATCCGTTTGCAGATGGAAGGCTGTGCTGAATTTCAGCTTTTTTCCCAACATTTGCTGCACAAGCCTCCAATCATTGGACGTGAACCGCCCATCTCGGTCACACACGATGTTGCGGGGCACACCATGAAGCCGTACTATGTTATCCACATAAAGCTTTGCCAACTTCTCCACTGGATCATCCTTCCTATGCGGAATGAAATACGACACCTTTGTTAACCGATCCACGACCACCCAAATAGCGTCGTTCCCCTTTTGCGACCTTGGCAAACCGTGTATAAAGTCCATAGAGATGTCGTCAAATTTCCACTCCAGGATAGGCAAGGACTTAAGAAATCCTCCTGGCTTTTGGCACTCCGCCTTCACCAAGGCGCATGTTTGGCACTTCGCTACGTAGAGCGCCACATCTTTCTTCAAACCCGGCCACCAAAACAGTTTCTTCACATCACGGTACATCTTCGTGCTACTCGGGTGAATCGAGTACTTGGTATGGTGTGCCTCGTACAACAAATCCACCCGCAAATTGCCCACACTTGGGATGCACAGACGACCGTCTTTCCAAAGTAATCCGTCCTCCATGAAGAATTGGGAATTTGACCCATCCAGAGCCTCTACCATGATCTGCTTCATATGAGCATCCATATCCAAAGCCTGCCGAATATGATAAGACAGGTCATATTGGACTTCAGTCCAATTCAGAACTGCTTCAGCACTAGATTGCATGTCCACACAAACAATCTCCAACGCCTCCAACTCCCGCACCAACCGCTCATCATGCACCGATAGCCAATTGGCTTGAGCTGGGGCTCGGCGACTCAACGCGTCCGCAACTGCATTCCCTTTACCAGACACGTAGTGGATCTTGAATGTATAGTCCCCCAGGAACTCCATCCATCTACGCTGCCTCATATTCAGATCCTTCTGATCAATAAGATACTTCAGGCTCTTGTGATCGGTGTAGATATCAATCTTCACACCGTACAAATAGTGTCTCCACAGCTTCAAGGCAAAAATCACAGCCGCTAACTCCGAGTCATGGACCGGATAGTTCCTTTCATGCACTTTTAGCTGTCTCGAGCCATAAGCTATTACACTTCCGTGTTGCAGTAGCACGCAACCCAAACCACTGCCCGAAGCATCACTATAAATCTCATAGCCTTCGGTCCCATATGTCGAACTCAGCACAGGCGTCGTGGTCAACCGACACTTCAACTCCTCAAAAGCTCGCGCGCACTCCGGCGTCCAAACGAACTTATGCTCCTTCCTCGTCAAAGTAGTGAGAGGTAACGCTATCCGCGAGAAGTTCTCTACGAAGCGCCTATAATAGCTGGCAAGCCCCAGAAAGCTCCGGACTTCCGCTACCGTAGCAAGCTCAGGCCACTCCCGTATCGCAACAATCTTCGCCGGATCCACAACAATACCCTCTCCACTCACTATATGACCGAGGAACTCCACTGAGGATAACCAAAACTCGCACTTCGAGAACTTGGAATACAGTTGATTCCTCCTTAGAGTCTCCAAAACCAATTGAAGATGCTTGAAGTGATCTTCCTCACTTTGCGAGTACACCAAAATATCGTCGATGAAGACAATCACGAAATGGTCCAAGTACTCCCTGAAAGTCCTGTTCATCAGATCCATGAACACTGACGGCGCATTAGTCAGCCCAAACGGCATGAACGTAAACTCATAATGCCCGTATCTTGTACTAAACGCTGTCTTCGGGATATCACTCTCCCTTATTCGCAGCTGATAGTACCCAGCCTTGAGATCCAACTTCGAGTACACCGTCTACACGACTAACTGATCAAAAAGATCATCAATCCTGGGGATCGGGTACTTGTTCTTCTCTGTCAACTTGTTGAGCTCCCGATAATCAATACATAGCCTCAAGCTTCCGTCCTTCTTCTTAAAAAAGAGGACCGGTGCGCTCCAAGGCGAAGAACTCTGGCGCACATACCCTTGCTCCAACAACTCTTGCAGTTGAACTTTCAGCTCCGCCATTTCCTTAGGCGCTAGCCGATAAGGAGATCGTGACATAGGCTTTGCACCTGGCACTAGCTCAATCGTAAAATCTATCTCCCGTTGAGGCGGGGCTCCAGGAAGATATGCGGGGAACACATCAGGGTATTCCGATACCACCGAAATACAATCCAACGCAGGATTCGGCTTTGCAACCTCCACTAGTGTAAAGAACAGTTCTGCACCAGCACGAACCGCCTTCACCACTTGAAGAGCAGACATCAATGTCTTCCTCGACCCCTTTAAGCCCGTAAAAGTCATCTCACGACTTGCTCCCAGCTCGACTTCATTGCGACCGCAGTCAATATAGGCATGCTGCTCCGAGAGCCAGTCCATGCCAAATATAACGTCGAACTCCACCAACGGGAGTAAAGACGCCTGCAGGTCGAACTCCTGATTCCCAATACGAATCTTAACATCGCAGATCCTATCTGCTCACATCGAACACCCATTGGGCAACAACACATCCAACTTATCCTTCGCCATCGAAGAAGGGACTCCAATGCGTGATATAAATCCGTCGGACAAGAAGAAGTGTGAAGCTCCCGTATCGAAGAGTGCTCGTGCCGGATTTTCACAAATCAATACAAATCCTAAACAAGCAGTGGTAAGGTAACATGTGCATAACAAGTATTTAAAGTAATTGACTTGCTATAAATTAAACCGTACCTGTCACCACATCAGCCTGTTTGATGGCCTCCTGTTGGCCAAGATTATAGAACCTTGGTTGGGTCGGAGCATAGTGGGATGCGGTCGACTCCACCGCCTTTCCCTTCTCTTCATAAGTAGCTCCCGGCCTTCTCTCGGACTTAGGACGTCCGCTCCAACAATCGCGGGCAAAGTGACCCGTCTTTCCACAAGTAAAACACGCACCTGGGGTCCGACTTGTAGTCGCCCCAGAAGCACCAGAAGGAGCTGGACCCGAAGTCCTATGCTTCTTAAAAGTCCTCCGATAGCCGGACTTTGAAGTAGTCGGCACTTTGAATTCAGATTTCTTCTCACCCAAGCTTTTCTTTGCTTGTACATTCTTCATGTCCTTCTCCAAGGACCGGGCAGTATTGATCAAGGTTAAGAAACCCTGCGTCATCGTCCCCGAGAGTAGTAATCTCAACTCATCTCTCAAGCCTTCATTGAATCGATTAGCCTTGCGCTCCTCATCCACGATAGTGGAGCTAGCATAACGACTCAGACGAGTAAACTCATGGAGATATTCATCCACGCTCCTCTCACCCTGAACCAACTTCAGAAATTCATTCTCCAACGCTAAATTCTGCGTCGAAGGGAGGTATCTAGCCAAAAACAATCTCGAGAACTCCTCCATCGAGACATCAACAAGTTGCCTACCTCTCAATAAGTGCAGCTCCAAACCTTCCCACCACATTCTCGCTTCACCGTCCAGAAGGAACGTAGTGATGGTGTTCATTTGCTACTCCTCCGTCTCCGTTGCTATCATGACTGTTTTCACCCTCGAGAGACAGTCTTCATCTTGAGATGGGGTTCCCAACCCCGAGAATACCGGAGGGTTAAAGCTCATTACATGCTTAAGCTGCCTCTCGGTTGCCCTCCTTGGCACCACCGGTTCCACAACCACTTGCTCCACTCTCCTCGGCTCAGCCTCTTGAAGATGTTCCTGCTCCATCGCAGGAGTGGGCTGCTGCATTTGCTTTGCAGGCTGCGCATTTATCACGGCCAACACAGCTTCGGCCACCAAGCGTATGTTCTCAGCCGATAGAGGTGTTGCAGGAGCAACATCCGGTGCACTACTAGCCTCAGAAACTCGATGTTCCGACGGCCCAACACCACTTCTGGTCACCTATAGAGGTACAAAACACCGTTAAGCGACCAAATAAAATTGCAAACAGCAATTATAGGAACACGCAGGTTCCTCAAACACGTGTATTTTCATTCCTAAGTGGACATTCATGGGTTCTTTTACCGTTATAACGATGACGCACACAATGTGCTCACCACCCCTTAAAAAGAATTCGCCCACGAATTCATTTTAAGCCCGACCAAAACCAGTAGTCTGATACCAAATTGTAACACCCCCTATCTGTCGCATAGCATATAGCAGTAGGTCCGGCCGGGGCCCGACGCCATATGCCATAGACAGACCGGGTGGTTACTCATGGAAACCATCCAACCAATCATAGCGTCCTACACAGAGCATTCTAGCGGAAGCAGTTTAATAAGTTGTAGCAAAGAACCCAGCACTAAAGCATGAATGTCCACTCATACCAAATGGGAATGTTACAAAATACACCAGTACAAGCCTTAAGGCCTTACAAAAATGGTTCACTTGATATTACATGTTTTACAAACCACGACACGCAGGCCGGTCATACATGAATAAAGCAGTAAACACTCCAATTAGGCCTTCGAGAGCCGGCTTCACAAAAAGGGCTTTAGCCCGCTATTGACCGCTTGGTCCAGCAGCACCTACAAACAGCAAACCACCGCACGGTGGCAAAACAAGGCAATGGTCAGCAATGCTGACCAAATTATAACGATCCCGCCCTCAACTCGGGGCGACGATGCTCCTTCCCTGCATTTCATTAGCATAAGCGAGCACTAGATATATAATCATTTCATCACAAACGTTGGCTCGCACGGCCACACGCCCCGTGCTCTCAGGGCACATTCTCGGTGAACCGGTCGATGTCACGTAAATTAGAGCCATAGACATTCCGGACTAACCACCGCCACTATGACGGCCAAACCTATGAGCATTAAGTCTTCTTGGCCTGGGTCACAACAATTTAAGCCATAGACCGCCGAAGACCCTAATCTATGCCAACGGGAAGTGCCACGTACCCTTAGGTCTCTTTAACCGAACGACATAGAACGGGTACGGTTCCATCTAACCCGTGCTCACATCGCAACGACAATTTAAGCCATTTGCGTGGGTCAAACTTCTCCCGAGTCCCGTTTCCATCACAATTCACATAACCCGGTTATGTTCAAGTTGGCTCTCAGGCCACCAAGTTGGCAAGATCACGTATCCGCCCAGTTTTCCGGGTGCACCTTTGGGTTAATCCCCAAGGCTCCCTGTTGCAATCTACCGTGTAGAAAACCCGAAAAATAACCAATAGCATGGAGTCTTCTCCGGCATTTATGCAATTCAACATCACCGATCCAGACCAACATGTCCGGGTAGGCTTCACATATCATGCCTACGTCCGTTCTCTCTTACAGACTCTAAACAACGGGGACTTCACATATATACCCGAAGGAACGCCTCCAACTCACCGCAAACTCGCGAGAGCGGGCTTCCTATGCAAAGAAGGAGAGCTACTCATGCTCAAGAAGAGAATCGTTACCCTTGCGTTCCTCTTTGGCTCCATGGAAAAGTAAGCGGATGAAAAGCACCGCACTAGCTTTGCCTCCGTGGATCCGGAGTCGGCTCGCGATTTGGAGCTTCGAAGCTCCTCCAATGGTCGGATCTAGCTCCTTCTTCCTTCCTTGGCTCTCCTCTCTCTAAGCTTTTAGAAAGATAACAACTTATGAAAAGTGAGGGTTTCTAAGGCCCAATCCCGGGTATATCCCATCAGGAACAACCCCCAGCTGTTGGATCACCAACTAAAGAAACGAACGGCTTTGATTCAGGACTGAAATGCCCAATCTGGATCGAACACGGCCTGGCACACGCCCGTGTCCATGGCCGTGTGCCTCATTCGCCGTCAAAATCGGCTCGCCTGGAACCACACACGGGCATCGAACATGCCCGTGTTCGATCTGACACGCCCGTGTTCCACCTGACACAGCCGTGTGGCCGGCCGTGTACAACCATCGTTTTTCTCCGAAAACAACCCGAGCACTGCACGGGTTCTAGGACACGCCCGTGTCCTTGCCCGTGTCACCTCAACACGCCTGGGATCCAGGCCATGTACACGATCTCAACACTCGATACTTCGTTGAGCGAAGATCGTCGACCTGATGACACGGCCTTGGACACGCCCGTGTCCTAGGCCGTGTACCTTGTCTCGACACAATGTCGAGAGCAAAGTGTCGACTTCCCGGGATGAGTGTGAAAGGGGAAACTAGATCAGATATACTCTAGAGGGGGGGTGAATAGAGTATATGGTGCTTTTAAAACACAAAGAAAAACTTTTGCAAAGCTTTACAACAATTGTTGTAATGAGTGTAAGCAGGGAAGCAGAAATAAAACTAATCACAAAACCAAGCTATGCAGAAACTAAACACAAGAAAATCTAGGCCAGAAACAAAAAGAAAACATGCAAAACCAGATGACACAAGGAATTATAGTGGTTCCCCAAACTTGGGTACATCCACTCTTCTACCACCCTAGGTAGGAATCCACTGCAGGATGAGTTGATCAGGTGTCCTGGGCACCAATGAGCTTTTGATAAGGTGCTCAAAAACCAAAACAGATTTTTTGATCAGGTGTCTTGCCACCAATGAGCTTTTGACAAGGTGCTCAAAAACCAGATTCAAACTTTTGAAGGGAGTTTGAAAAACCCTTTACAGAGTGGGGGTGAGAGAGTGATGACAGTATTCTCTTTCTCAATCAACTGAGAAGACTAAGTGGATTGATTTCAAAGCTCCCCCTGAGTCCTTGATCTTCAGGAAGATGAGCTTTGCTGAGGGTGATAGGCCTTCAAAGATAGATCTCCAGCAAAAGATGATTTCAGCAAGCTGAAATGTTGAGTGTCTGGAGTCTTGAAATGATGTTGGCCTTGAACACTTTGAGAGCTGAAGAGATTTGAAGATTGTTTGAAAGCTTGATCTCTTTTTGATGAGTGTTCTTCAGAATTCTTGTTGACAGAATATTTTCAAGGAGTCTCTGTGTAGTGAGTTGTGTCCTATTCTTGTCAATCTCTCTTTTTGTTCTTATCTATTCTCTGTCTTGATTCAAAAACATTCTGTCTTTTATTCTCTGTGTCTGAATAGAATATCACTCTGTCAAAGATAGCCGTTGGTCTACATTGATTACAGCCTTAATTGCATAATTTGTTCTGAAGGAAAGTCCACTGAATTGTTCCTTGAAAAATCCCTTGAAACTTGCTCCAGAAGTAAATGAAAATGGCTGGCAGATCTTCTGAATTAAATGCAGAATAACTTCTATCTGATTTAAATTTGAATTCTGAAAGATAACTGAAATCGTCGAACTGAGCTCTGCTATCGTCGAGCTGAGCTCAGCGAACTGGAAAATGCAAGCAGTAAAGAAATCGTCGATCTGAGCTCAAAGATCGTCGAACTGAGCTCAGAGATAAGGATCCAGTGCAGAGTCAAAATCGTCGACCTGAGCTCACCGATCGTCGAATGGAGTTCGACGATATTGCGAAGTTGAGCTCAGCGATCGTCGAGTGGAGCTCGACGATATTATGAGGTTGAGCTCAGCGATTGTCGAATGGAGCTCGACGATCTACAGAAGTTGAGCTAGACGATCGTCGACCGGAGTTCGACGAATCGTCGTGCTGAGCTCGACGATTAGACTTGGTCTACAGAAAAACTTGGTCTTCAGGGCAGCTTCCAAACCTAGACTCCTGATCCCTTAGACTCAATTCTAATTGACCTATTAAGCTATACAGAAGGTCAAACACAGATTCCTAGAGACATAGTGATCCTGACCCAAATTAGTAATAGGGTGTTCCAACAATCTCCCCCTATTTGGGTTAGGAAAACTATTTACAGACTTTGGAAAATCAAACAACATCATACAATCAAAAAAACATAAAAACAACAGTACCTAGACATTACAGAACCATCACAGAGATATATAAATATGATATCCAGAAAGCAGTCAGAAAAACCAAGAATTGTCACCTTACAGAGTTACTCTTTCTCTTTGCCTTTTACAATTTTGATTTCTCTGTTAGGATTTAAAGCTTCTTTGTTGGATCTAGTATCATCAGCTGCACCCAAATATGTTTGCTTTGAAGTCCTGGGAACCACTGCAGCAGGATGCAATTCCATGTATCTGTCTGCATCAAAAAATTTACTGGAGGCATATCTTTCTAATTCTTTCTGTCTTTGTTCTGACATTGTAGATATATTAGAGGTGTCTAGGCATTTCTCTCTTGCTTTCTTTATCTGGTCTAAAGCAGCCAACTCCTTCATTCTAGCAGTCCAAGCAACAGGATTCTTCTCAGGGTCCTCAAAAGGAACAGGTGGCTCATACCTGTTGGAAGAAGTATCTTGAGGAGTCCTGGCAGTCACAGTTTCTTTGAGCTTGTAAGGGAATGGACCAGAAGATGTATCAGAAGGAACATGTCCTCCCCTGGAATAAGGGTGCTGCCTGGAATGCCCTTTAGAATAAACTTGAGTCTCTCTTTGATTTCCCCTATATCCTCCCCTTCTAGAGTAAGAGCCCCTAGACTGGCTTTCCCTTTGATATGTTCTAGCATGGGGTTGGTAGGGAGCCTGGCTTCTAGCTGGGCCTGAACTTGCAGAGCTGCCACCTGCACCTGCATCAGGTGGAGGTGGTGGAGGAGGATGAGGGTGCTTGGACTGGGTGGAACCTTTCTCATACTTCCTTTTCTTCTTCATTGCCTTTAGCTGATTTTTAGAGAACTGCATCCAATGTTCAGTAATTGGGCAGTTGTGCAGAATATAGTAGGGAACATCATTGTCATCTCTAACTTTGGCAGGTGGAATCCTTTTCATTGCCTTACTTCTTGCCTTCCTTTTCCTTGCAATGGTGGCAGAAGAATCATCAGAGGCAGTGTTGTAGTCATCAGATTCAGAGCTTTGAGCATCATATAAAGCATCAATCCTTTTCATCAAATCTTCTTTTAGTTGAACAGCAGCAGATGGGGCAGAAGCAGAAGCAGAAGGAGCAACAGAGACAGATACAACAACAGATGTAACAACAGATACAGTAGCAGCAGTAGAAGCAACACTGGTTATTTCAGGAATTATGGCAGCAGCAGGTTCAGAAACAACAACAACATCTACAGCAGGCTCAAAAACAACAGCCTCTGTCATCAGAAATTCCTGGGAAATGGGCTCATCAGAAACAATTTCTTCAGCAGCAGTAGGAACATTTTCTTCAGCAGCAGCAAGAACAATTTCAGAAGCAGATTCAGCCTTTTCTTTATCAGCAGCAGCAGCAGTCATTACTGAGAGTACAAAAGAGGAAAGAATGTTGGGGTCACAGCCAGAGAGAGGCACCAGAGCCTTGGACAGATCTTCTGGGGGCTGGACAGCATGTGGCTCTGGAAGGTAGCTGTAATATGCAGTATCAAATGTAGAGAGCAAAGACCTTAGGTCTATTGCTAAGACTGGAGTAGGAGCCTGGACTGGAGCAGCAGTAACAGGAGCAGCAGACACAAGAGCAGCAGCAGCAGCAGCATGAAGGCTGGCTTCATAGGGCATCTCCCCCTGCCTGGATGCAGATACCTCTGTATCAAGGCAAACTGCTGGTGGGGCTGCTTGAGGAAGAAGAGAAGAAGGCCTGGCAGAGAGGGCTGCCACTGACAAGTGTAGAGGAGCCAAAGAGGTCTCCAAGAGAAGGGAGAGCCTGGGGGCAATGAGCTCATACAACTTGTCAGCAAGGGCTGAAAGATCTACTTGCTCAAGAAGAGGAGCAGAGGTAGAGGGTACAGGGATGGCTGAAGAAGCTGGAGGTGGAGGGCTGAATGGTGGAATGAATGGCTCAGGAGAGGGGATTGTGGAGATGGAGGACAAAGGGAGGGATATGGAGGGAGTGAAAGTGGGTTGGTCAATGATGTGGTGGAGAAGGTCTTGGAAAGATGTTGAAGAGGATGGTAATTCTGGAGGAGATGAGGGGGAATCATCCATGTAGGATTCATCCAGAAGTGTGAAGGATGGTATGGATGGGGATGAGGTGACATCTGGTGGTGGATATGAGAATAATGGGTGGAAGTGGTCTACTGGTGGAGATGAAATGGTTGCTGGAGATGGAATAGAGGTTGGAGATGGGCTGAAGATTGTAATTGTGGATGGAGCTGGAGTGGTGGATGGAATAGGTAGGGTTGGACTTGGAGGAGGAGGAGAAGCAGCACTAGCAGCAGGCAGGTCTTCTGCAGGAGCAGAGACCTGGGGGGGAGTGACTCTTTGAGTCCTGGTGCCTGAAGGGGCAGTTGAAGAGGGCCTGCTGGGCTTGCTAATTTTCCTGTCCCATTTCCCAAATAGGGCACAGGTGAGTCTCTTGGAGGCATTGATGTGCACTCCAGAGGAGACCAACAGAGCAGGGCACCTTTCCTGAAGGAAATCTCCAAGAATTCTTCCAAAATTCACAAAGGTTTTGTTAATCTTTTTCTTTATCAGGTCAAAGAAGACCTCTCCCCAGTTCAAGCTTTTCCTATCTACCAGAGCTCCCATGAGGCAGAGCTGATGTCTGGAGATGGTGTCATGTGCAGAATGTTTTGCCAACAGCACCTTGCCTACAACATCAGCTAGAAACCTGTATTCAACTGACAGGTTCCTCTTAAACAACTTGCTAGGGTTTCCCTCAGGATGACCCATCCTGGCAAGTATATCAGACAACTCTTCTCCAGATAGTTCAGCAGTGTCTTCACCATTTCTTAAACCAAAAACCTCTGTTAAGACTGTTGGGGTCAGAGGTACCTGGGTTCCAGCAATCGAACCAACTATGGTGTTGTTGTCAAGGTTGTGTGCAGTATAGACCCATTCTTTGATTTCATCTGAGGCAAGTTTGATTCTTGTGGTCATGAGGGCAGACAAATGCTGATCTTTGAATAAACTCAGGATGTCCTGGAAGATTTGATCAGTGGTGTTGAAGGAGTCCAGATCAATGTCAAATCCTGCATCAAACTTTATTGCGGCGAGGACAGCAACTGAGACGGCCATGGTACCTGCAAAAACTTAACAAACAAACCGAACAAGCGTAGAACTGTTTGGAGGGAAGAAAATTCTTGCAGAGAAATTGAAAGCGCAAGAGAGAACGACGGCGAAAAATGAGTTTTATATTAGGGTTCGACGCAGAATTGGAAAGATCGTTGAACTCAGTTCGATGATCTAGGCTTCTAAAGTAATCTGAAGAGACTCCAACATCGTCGATCTCCGTTCGACGATCTTGGAAAGCGTCGAGCTCCGTTCGACGATCGTTCAGGGAACAAAATCGTCGAGCGCCGTTCGACGATCGTTGACCGGAAGAGATAGTTCATACTATCTGAGGGGCGCTGAACTCAGTTCGACGATTCTGGAAATCGTCGAACTCCGTTCGACGATCTTTGGGGAAATCGTCGAGCGCAGTTCAGAGATCAGAAAATTCTAGACACTAAGAAAAATCAGAATTTTGCCTAGTCTTGGTCAATTTTTAGCTTTCAAAATCTTGGGTATTAATTAAGACTTCCTCCATCTAACATTCCTAACTGATTTAGGAAGAAAGTGTGTTTCTTTTCATCCAAAGGCTTGGTGAAAATATCTCCCCTTTGTAAATCAGTTGGGATATATTGCAGTTCAATTTTGTTCTTTTCAACATTGTCCCTTAAGAAGTGATGCCTAATCTCTATGTGTTTTGTCCTACTATGGAGGACTGGATTTTGAGCTATGGAAATAGCACTTGTATTGTCACAAAAGATTTTTGACTTCTCTAAGTTGTAACCATAGTCTAGGAGTTGATTTTGAATCCACAGTATTTGTGAACAACAACTGCCTGCAGCCATATATTCAGCTTCAGCAGTTGAAGTTGACACAGATGTTTGTTTCTTGCAAAACCAAGAGACAAGTCTATCACCAAGGAACTGACAAGTTCCACTGGTGCTTTTCCTGTCAATTCTGCATCCAGCATAATCAGCATCAGAGAATCCAGTTAACTCAAATACTGAATCTTTTGGATACCAGAGACCTAGATTTGGACAACTTTTAACATACCTAAGAATCCTCTTTACTAATGTGAGGTGTGACTCTCTAGGGCTAACTTGGAATCTTGCACATATACATGTTGCAAACATTATATCTGATCTACTAGCTGTAAGATACAGTAAAGAGCCAATCATTGCTCTATATGTTGTCTGATCAACAGGTTTCCCATGCTCATCAGCATCTAATACAGCATTGGTAGGCATGGGTGTTTTCATACAAGATGCCTCAGACATGCCAAATTTCTTAACCAGCTCATTAGCATATTTGGTTTGAGAAATAAAGATGCCTTCAGCATGTTGTTTGACTTGCAATCCTAGGAAGAAGGATAGCTCACCCATGCTACTCATCTCAAATTTAGAATGCATTAGGTTAGAAAACCTTCTGCACAATTTTGAGTCAGTAGAACCAAAAATGATATCGTCTACATAAATTTGTACTAGTAGGGTATGAGACTTATGGGTTCTAATAAAAAGAGTTTGGTCTACTCTACCCCTTATAAAACCATTTTCCAAGAGAAAGCATGCTAGGGTCTCATACCATGCTCTAGGAGCTTGCTTGAGACCATATAATGCTTTATGTAATCTAAAAACATAATCAGGATGAGTTGGAGAGATAAAACCTGGAGGTTGTCTGACATAGACTTCCTCTTTGATGTCTCCATTTAAGAAGGCACTCTTGACATCCATCTGATAAACCTTGAAGCCTTTGTGAGCTGCATAAGCTAGAAAAATTCTAATGGCTTCCAATCTTGCAACAGGTGCAAAGGTCTGGTCGTAGTCAATTCCTTCTTCTTGAGAATATCCCTGGGCAACTAGCCTTGCCTTGTTCCTTATTATTACTCCTTGATCATCCAGTTTATTTCTGAATACCCATTTTGTTCCAACAATGGAATGATCCTTTGGCTTTGGCACTAGTTCCCATACTTTGTTCCTCTCAAATTGATGCAACTCCTCTTGCATGGCAATGATCCAGTGTGGATCTTGCTCTGCATCTTGAATGGACTGAGGTTCAATTTGAGAAAGGAAGCAGGTGTGCAACAGGTTTTGGTTGACCTGATTTCTGGTTTGCACACCAGCTGAGAGTTCTGCAATTATTTGGGAAATTGGATGGTCTCTTGATGTTACTAAATCAACAGGGGTTGTTGATTGTTCACCAACCTGTGTTGTTGTTTCCTCTTATGGTACAACAACTGGCTCTTCATGTTGAGCTTCAATGTGTTGAGCATTCCCTTCATCTTCACTGCTTTCATTCTCTTGAGCAACCTGCAACTTGTTCATATCTTCAACTAGAGAGTGTTCCTGCAAAGGTTCTATGGTAGAAGAAATCTTCTCCTTGAAAGACATGTTAGTTTCATCAAAGGAAACATAAACAGATTCCTCAATTTTCAAAGATGATTTATTATAGACCCTATAGGCCTTGCTGATCATGGAGTATCCCAGAAATACTCCTTCATCAGTTTTGGCTTGAAATTTTGCTAAATATTTCTTATCATTATTGTGAATATAGCAAATGCAACCAAAAATTCTGAAATAATCAACTTTAGGTTTCTTCGCTTTGAGTAGTTCATAGGGAGTCTTTCCCTTCAGTTTATGTATCAGACTTCTGTTCAGCACATAGTTGGAGGTGTTCACTGCCTCTGCCCAAAAGGATAGAGGTAGATGAGCATCTGACAACAATGTAGTGGCAGATTCAATAAGGGTTCTATTTTTCCTTTCAGCTACCCCATTTTGTTGAGGAGTTCTAGGAGCTGAGAAAGTATGCCTGATCCCTTCACTCTGACAGAACTCTTGCATAAGAAGAGAATCAAACTCTGTCCCATGATCACTTCTGATCAGGGCAATGTGAGTATTGAACTCAATCTTTATACATTTGAGAAACTCTGTCAGACACTTAAAGTTATCAGACTTCTTCCTTAGAAAGAACACCCAAGTGAATCTAGAGAAGTCATCTACAATCACTAAAGTGTAGGATTTCCCTCCTAGGCTTTGTACTGTGATGGGTCCAAATAGATCCATGTGTAACAGATACAATATCCTAGGTGAATCACTCTTATTAAGTGACTTAAAACTGTTTTTAGTTTGCTTGCCTAATTGACAAGCCTTACATAGTCCTTCCTTCTTGTAGGGGCCAGAAGGTAGTCCTCTAACAAGGTTGTCCTTGGAGAGCCTAGCAATAGTTCTAAGGTTTAGGTGTCCTAGTCTCTTATGCCATAAAACATTTGGTCTACAAACTGAATTGAATAAACAGATATCTATAGTAGTTGAAAGAAAATCTACTAGGTAGATGTTACCTTTCCTTTTACCTGTCAACACAGTTGTGTTGTCCTCTGACTTGATTTTGCATAAGGTTTTGCTGAAGGTCACCTGGTAGCCTTCATCACATAGCTGACTGATGCTGATTAGGTTGTGCTTCAGTCCTTCCACATATGCTACCTTCTTGAAGGTTACAGAACCAATCTGGACTGCTCCATATCCTTTAGTTTGTCCAAAGTTGGAGTCACCAAAGATAACTTTGGGTCCAAGCTTGGCTCTAAAGGAATTTAGGTTGTCCTTGTTCCCTGTCATGTGCTTAGAGCACCCACTATCCAAATACCATTGCTGGTTAGATGTTGGATAGGTCTTCACCTACACATAAAACAATTCACTTGTTTTTGACCCAGTTTACCTTGGGCCTAGGTTGATAACCTTTAAATTCAGAAATGAAAGATATCCCTGGCTGACTCTTATATCCTTCAGGATGATATCTCCTTGGAGGTATAATCCATTCAGTATAAGGGTTAAAGGTTTGGGATGAAAAACCCTTAGGATTCAATTTTGACTTGCCCTTGAAAAAATTTCCAGAGCTCTGACCTCTGTTCGACGATCTTGGAGCTGCGTTCGACGATTGTGGGTCAGATCGTCGAGCTCCGTTCGACGGTCGACTATGGCTGAGGTCAGGTATATGGGATTGTCGACTAGCGTTCGACGATCTTGGATGAGATCGTCGATCAACGTTCGACGATTTTTCCTGAGATCGTCGAGCTGCGTTCGCCGATCGTCGATCTTCATTCGGCGATCGTCGATCTCCGTTCGACGATTTGTGCTGGACTTTAGTTTTCTGAGGCAGATCAGAATTTTTCCTGGCAACCTCTACAACTCCCTTTCCCTTGTCAGAAATGAACTTGATAGGGGTTGTTAGAATAATAGGTTGGCTGGATGAGGCACCCAAGCCCAGTGTACTGTTGAATCTTGAGTTCACTGTGCTTGTGATGTCCATCAGCTTGATGCTTCTCCCATTGAGGGATTCTTCAAGCTTCTTGGCCTCAGAGAGCTCACTCTTCAGTGAAGCTATCTGTTCCCTATAGTTCTCCAACTCCTGAGAGAGTTTGAGGTTTTCTGATTTTAAAACATTTTGTTCAGATAATTGATTTCTGAGAGAGATGATCTCTTTCTCAGACTTTAGCAGGTCTAAACATAGTGCTTTAAATTCAAATTTAAAATCTTCTGAAGTAAAATCAAAAGAGCTGATTACCTGATCTTCTTCAGGTTGAGTCTCTGAGTCTGACTCTGACTCCTCTTCCTCTGAGTTGTGTTGTGAGGCATTGATTGCCATCATGCAGAACTCCTTTTCCTCTGCATCATCCTCATCATCACTGGAGCTGGAAGAGGCTTCTGACTCCTCTTCAGTATCACTCCAGGATTCAGCAACAAATCCTTTCCTTGTGTGCTTATTTTTGCTGGAGGAAGGTTTGCTATTTCCATTCCTTTTGGAGTCCTTCTCCTTTCTTCTTTCTTTTCTGTCCCTTCTGTCCTTGTTCTTGTTCTCTGGACAGTCAGGAACTATGTGCCCTGGTTTCCTGCAACCAAAGCAAATAATGTCTTTGTTATTGCCAATGGACTTGTCATACCTTGGCTTGTCCTGCTCCTTGTATGATCTTCTTCTGAAGTCCTTTCTGGCCATCTTATAGAATCTTTTGGCCAACAAGCTGAGAAGTTCATCATTGGCTGTTCCTTTTTCTTCAGGCAGATCCTCAGTTGCCTTGAATGTTATAGTCTTCTCCTTTCTTGTGGCTGGTGAAGCAGCCTTCTGTTCTTCTTCTCTGTTCTTGATGAGTAGCTCATAAGATTTGAGCTTACCCAACAAGGCTTCAGTGATGATCTCATTCAGACTTCTGGCATCTTTAATTGGCCAGATTCTTGAATCCCAAGTGCTGGGGAAGCACATTAGGATCTTGTCATTAAGTTCTGTCAGTGAGATCTCTTTGTCTAATGTCCTCAGTTCACTGACAATTAGACTCAGTCTGTTGTACATGTCTCCCACTGACTCAGTTTCTCCCTTCTTGAAGTTCTCATATTGGGAGATGAGATGGGATCTTCTGTCCTTTCTCTCATCAGCTGAGCCTGAAACTATTTCTAAGAGCTTGTCCCAGATCTCCTTGGCTGAATTACATTCAGCTACCTTTTGAAAAATGTCATCTGACATTGTCTGAGCTAGAATGTTCATTGCCTTGGCATCAGCTACTTTCCACTTTTTGATGTCAGCATCTGTTCCTGATGGAGGTGGAACAACATTTGTGCTTGTGCCCTCTGGAGGTCTTGGACACACTGTCAAAACAGAATTAAAAATTTCTTCGTCAATAGAATTCATGTAGAGTCTAATCCTTGCTTTCCAAAGTGCAAACTTTGACAGATTGCACACTGGAGGTCTGGTGCTAGCATAATCTTTGTTTTGGGCCATGATTTGTACAAACTAAATCTAGTAGTAAAAATATAAAAGAAGGATCAAGTTTGGGATCTTTGGGGTTCAGGTGTTAGCCTGTACAACCAAACAGATATGGTATGTTTAACCAACCTCGCTTTGATACCAATTGAAAGGGGAAACTAGATCAGATATACTCTAGAGGGGGGGGGTGAATAGAGTATATGGTGCTTTTAAAACACAAATAAAAACTTTTGCAAAGCTTTACAACAATTGTTGTAATGAGTGTAAGTAGGGAAGCAGAAATAAAACTAATCACAAAACCAAGCTATGCAGAAACTAAGCACAAGAAAATCTAGGCCAGAATCAAAAAAAACATGCAAAACCAGATGATACAAGGAATTATAGTGGTTCCCCAAACTTGGGTACATCCACTCTTCTACCACCCTAGGTAGGAATCCACTGCAGGATGAGTTGATCAGGTGTCCTGGGCACCAATGAGCTTTTGATAAGGTGCTCAAAAACCAAAACAGATTTTTTGATCAGGTGTCTTGCCACCAATGAGCTTTTGACAAGGTGCTCAAAAACCAGATTCAAACTTTTGAAGGGAGTTTGAAAAACCCTTTACAGAGTGGGGGTGAGAGAGTGATGGCAGTCTTCTCTTTCTCAATCAACTGAGAATACTAAGTGGATTGATTTCAAAGCTCCCCCTGAGTCCTTGATCTTCAGGAAGATGAGCTTTGCTGAGGGTGATAGGCCTTCAAAGATAGATCTCCAGCAAAAGATGATTTAGCAAGCTGAAATGTTGAGTGTCTGGAGTCTTGAAATGATGTTGGCCTTGAACACTTTGAGAGCTGAAGAGATCTGAAGATTGTTTGAAAGCTTGATCTCTTTTTGATGAGTGTTCTTCAGAATTCTTGTTGACAGAATATTTTCAAGGAGTCTCTATGTACTGAGTTGTGTCCTATTCTTGTCAATCTCTCTTTTTGTTCTTATCTATTCTCTGTCTTGATTCAAAAGCATTCTGTCTTTTATTCTCTGTGTCTGAATAGAATATCACTCTGTCAAAGATAGTCGTTGGTCTACATTGATTACAGCCTTAATTGCATAATTTGTTCTGAAGGAAAGTCCACTGAATTGTTCCTTGAAAAATCCCTTGAAACTTGCTCCAGAAGTAAATGAAAACGGCTGGCAGATCTTCTGAATTAAATGCAGAATAACTTCTATCTGATTTAAATTTGAATTCTGAAAGATAACTGAAATCGTCGAACTGAGCTCTGCTATCGTCGAGCTGAGCTCAGCGAACTGGAAAATGCAAGCAGTAAAGAAATCGTCGATCTGAGCTCAAAGATCGTCGAACTGAGCTCAGAGATAAGGATCCAGTGCAGAGTCAAAATCGTCGACCTGAGCTCACCGATCGTCGAATGGAGTTCGACGATATTGCGAAGTTGAGCTCAGCGATCGTCGAGTGGAGCTCGACGATATTATGAGGTTGAGCTCAGCGATCGTCGAATGGAGCTCGACGATCTACAGAAGTTGAGCTAGATGATCGTCGACCGGAGTTCGACGAATCGTCGTGCTGAGCTCGACGATTAGACTTGGTCTACAGAAAAACTTGGTCTTCAGGGCAGCTTCCAAACCTAGACTCCTGATCCCTTAGACTCAATTCTAATTGACCTATTAAGCTATACAGAAGGTCAAACACAGATTCCTAGAGACATAGTGACAAAGACTTGCTTTTGATAAAGAGATCATCTATGTACACCTCAAGGTTTCTTCCTTTTTGTTGCTTAAATACATGGTCCATCATGCGTTGATAGGTTGCACCAGCATTTTTAAGTCTAAAGGGCATCACAAGAAAACAGTAACAACCATCGTTGGTAATAAATGACGTATGAGGAACGTCAGGTTTATGCATTCTTATCTGGTGGTAACCAGAGAATGCATCTAAAAAGCGCATAAAAGTGTACCCTACCGCAGAATCAACTAAAGAATCTATGCGAGGCAAGGGGTAACAATATTTGGGGGATGCTTTATTAAGTTTCGTGAAATCTACACACATGCGCCATTTCCGTCCTGGTTTTTTTAACCATTACAACATTTGATATCCAAGAGGGATATTGAATTTCACGAATAAAATTTGCTTTGAGGAGCTTCGAGACCTCCTCTCTTATTATATCAGCAAGCTTCGTTGCCACATCTCTTTTCTTCTACTGCACGGGCTTGAAACTGGGATCAACATTGAGATGATGGCAGGAAACATCCGGATCAATGCCTGGTATGTCCTCTGCTGATCAAAAGAAGACATCCAGGTTCTTCAGCAAACAAGAGATCAACTCGGAGTTTTGATCTTCAGTCAATTCCGAGTTGATGGAGAGTTTCCTCTCCTCCCCCTCAGCAATGGGGACTCCTTGCATCTCCTGGGAAGGTTCCAAGTGAGACCCTTCTCTATCTGCAACAGTTTTTGAACTAGAAGAGGCTTTTGCAGCAGCTGCTAGAACAGTGGGAGGACTGACTTCAGTCATATTGACGGTGCGAACATAACACTCCCTTGATCGCCTTGCGTCGCTCCTGACCCTGCACATCCTTCCATCAGCAAAGAATTTGATCGTGAGGTGGTAAGTAGAAACCACTGCTTGATATTTGTTCAGTAAGGGTCTGTCGAAGATGGCATGATAACTGCTGGGAGCGTCAACCACTATGAACTGAATCTGCTTGATTGCTCGTCCAAGCTTTACTGATAGAGTGACGCTTCCTTCGACTTCCTTTCTCTCACCAGAGAAGCCATAGAGTGGCCCTTCGGTGGAAAGCAGAGGCTTTCCAGTCTTCAGGGCCTCCAAAGTTAATTTGAACAATAGGTTGACAGAGCTGCCAGTATCAATGAGAATTCTATCAACTGTAAAATCTTCAATAACTGCCTTGATCATGACAACATCATCAAACGGATTGGCAGTTTGAGGAAGATATACTTGGCCAAAAGTAACATCCTCCCTCTATGGAGCAGAGGAAGAGGAAGAGGCAACCTCGGCCCGAGAGACCCTTGTAATCGTGGACTTCCGAGTAGACTCGGTTCCTGCTCCACCATGAATGAAGAAGAGCCGCCCCAAGGCTCCTTCATCATCTACATCAAAGCATTCAACTGGAATATTGATCGGCCCCATAAGGCCTTCATCCCCTACCTCCACACATTCTTGGTAGGCTTCAGCTACCTCCTTGCCCTTGGAGGTACACGACATAGAAGAAGAGTATTTCTTACTCAAGTCAATCTTGCCCTCAGTAAGCAGTTTTTCTATTAGAAGATGAAGGGCTTTGCAGTCTTCAGTTAAGTGACCCTTCTCTTTGTGAAACTGGCAGAACTGTGCGTTGTTCCTCGGCCTCCACTCTCTTTGAGGCCAGTGTTTCTTCTCATATAATCTCTTTTGCAAGATCTGGATGACCTCATCGATGTTGAGTCCCATATTTGCAAACTCCTCCGCGAAGCTGCTATCATACTGGCTTGGAGCAGGTAGGGCTGCTTGCTGACGAATAGGAAGCACTTGCAGCGGTATGGTAGGAGTGGCGACCAACGACAGTCTATGATCTTGAAAATGTTGATGGCTGAGGAATGGTTTCTTATGGCGGAAGTTCCGACCCCTTTGAGAAGTAGGCTGGAAATCTGGGTGAGGGGGTTTGTTGTGATGGTTGCTATGGGAAGAAGAGTCGGAAGCATCCCTTCCTTCAACTTTAGCTGTCATGGATGAGATGTAGGTGGGGTTGGCATTCTCGCCTTCAATGGAGCGATTGACCATGGCTATCAATTCCTGGTATGTTGCTGGTCCCTTCGTCATTGCTTTGAATTTTAATGGTTCGTCCCAGAGGCCATGAATAAGAGCAACTTTATAGTAATCGTGGTTCACGTTCCTCACCCCCTGAATCTCTTTCTGGGAGCGATCAATGAACCGAGCAACCGATTTGTTGTCCCTTTGCTTGATTTCGAAGAGAGCAGCTGGTCCATCTTTTCTCTTTTTTGAGGCAGCAAACCTCAGTAAGAGTTTGCTGTGAAGCTCGGCGAAGGAAGAAATCGTGCCCGAAGGCAGCTCATAAAACCACTCTCTCTCCTATCCTTCAAGAGTGGTGACTAGAAGATTGCATTTGATGGCGTTGGAGAGGCATCTCAGTGCAACAGCCCCTTCAAATCCCTGTAGATGTGCAACGAGATCATTCTCCCCTGAGTAGAAGGGAAGACGAGGTTCTCTGAAGTTACGTGGAGCCGACTCCCATCGGATTCAATCGACGAAGGGAGACGGATTTTCAAACTCGGCTGGATAAAATGGGCGGTTTGTAGAAGGAGGGTCTGCGGGCTCGGTGGACTGGCGATTTGTGAAGAGCTGGCGGGCAGGTGTGCCCCTGGCTGCCTCCCTGAAAAAATCCATAAAGGAGGCGAACTTGTCCTCTTGAGGATGTAGAGGAGCGGCGGACTGTACTGGGTGGCAAGTATGAGGAGTGACTGGAGATTACCGAAGAGGAGTTCAGAGAGCTAGGGTCTGGGGGACTAGCGTCTGGAGAACTGGAGAGTCCGCAAGCTCTGCTACGGCCTGGGGCGCAAGCCGCTGGGTGAACACAAGCAAAACCTGGCTGATTGTATGAAGACACTGATCGGTCTCACTGCGAGATCGCTCAGCCTCATAACGAGCCTGATCAATGGCATACCAAACAGAATCTTCTGAGCTGGAGCGGCCTGAGTAGCAAGCTCGGCGGTTTGACATATCTGTCTGCTGGTTTAAAAATACTACTTGATCTGAAGGGAGCGTGTTAACTGTTGATGCATGAAAATGGAAATGGAGTCGAGCACCACCAGCTAATGGTTTGAGCACTGGGGAATGGATGGGAAAAGGCAAACTGGGAGTAGCAATCTACTAAGCAGATGAGACTAAAAAGAACAGCAAGGCCATGAGCCAAGACAACAACAAACTTCGCCCGTCGCGGCTTGAATGCCTCTCTTGCGACGGGCTTTCCTTAGATTAAAGATGGGTAGTTACATAGTTGATTACAAGTGGAGTAAAGGAAAAGGGCAAGAGCTGAGCAAGCTGGAGTCCTCAAAGCCTGAGATTCGAGTCCGCAACTTTAATAAGTAGGCTCCAGGGCACGAGTCAGCGTGCTTTGGGTGCACCACTTCTCCTTATTTATAGGATGTGGGCCTGCCCAGACGGGCAAGGCTAAAATAACTGGCCGCCCGTGGTATAGGAGAACCGCGCAGCATTGACGGGAAGCAAAAAAGAAAGAACACGCCAGTCCGCGCAAAAGGGGCGGACTGGGCGCGCGAGCTGAATCTTCCATCCGCTGCTGTAAGGAGCGATCCTGCCGTAGGGCCGCGGCTTGGGCGGACTGCCCTTTGAGTCCGCAAGAAAAGGGGATGGATCCAGAGCTCCTAAGGCATGCCGACCTCGGCCGAAGAAGCACTGAGTCCGCCGCTGAGGGGATCAACCTTGGGACTGCTGAATATTGCTGCTCTGTCGAGCTCGGCGGAATGCCTAACCGAGTCTGCCTCTGTTGGGCATGAGACCTTAGACATGTTGCAGACTTTGTGGTTAATAGCAGGGGTGGACTGAGGAAGCAGTTCGCAGCACCAGCAAAATAAGTACGGCGGCGCGAACTGGGTGGTCAGAGCGGGGAGACCGTCCTAGCCGCATGGCCTGTGCGGTCAAAGAAGTCTATCCACCGATCCTTTGGCTGGTCGCGACCTCCGGAGAGAACCCGGAGCAGGGCACGACTAGCAAACCGTCCACCTTGGGTGGCATCGCCAATTTCTGGGTTAACAGAGACGGTTCTTCCTTCCCACTATTCTCTGCTCCGATCGAAAAGAACTCCTCAAATATCTCCACAGATGTGCACCACATTCCACTGGTCCGTAATATTCTGTCAATTATCTCCAATGCTTCGGAACTTCTCTTACTGAGCAAGGATCCTCCTGCCACTAAATCAAAGTAGTGTTTGTACTGAGTCAAAACCCCAAAGTAGAACATTTGATGTTGTGCTGCTTCAGACGGACTATTCCCAAAATAGAATTTTGCAATTTTTGATATCTCTCCAAGTCATCTAGCAGTTGTTCACCATCCCGTTGCGAAAATAGAAGCAGCTCGTTGTGCAACTCCCATAGTCGCTCGCAGTGCTATAATTTCTTAAAAAACTCTTCTTCAACCCTACTCCATGACACAATCAGGTCAGTTAGGAATTCGTGGTACCATATCCTTGCCTTTCCAACAAGTGAAAATGTGAATAATCACTTCTTGACCCAATCCAACTTCTCCTTTTCGTAATTGAGTGTGTTGCAAACTTCACGAAAGTACTGCAAATGATCAAGAGCGTCATCCTCCGAGACTCCATAAAAGGATCTTCTGCGAGACAGAAATTCGACTAAATCTACAGAAATCTCAAAGCAATCCATATGATTATAGGTAAATGATAGTTAATTCCAACGGCTACTCCCTTGCAACCATCAGATAGTTGCCAAAAAAATGAAATAACAAAATTTCATAATCACTTATCAACGACCTCATACACAACACAAATCACTCTACGCCTGCATTCCCCGATACTGGACACAAAAACTTGATACGTCGGCAAGTGTGTCGGTCGCTGTCAAGTAATAATTTTGGAATAGCTTCACCGAATGTCGATCTCGAGGGAATGCAGGTTGGGTATCGTGATAACGTCGCAGAAAGATCGTTACTAAGAGTAAAACGAAACAACAAAGGAGGTTGGTTTTTTATTCCTAATGCTAACAAAACAAAAAGAAAACTAATGTGGGTCATAAGCACTGCTTCGCTAGGTGGATGGAACTAGTGCAGGACAATATGCCGTGCTTCGTGAGGCGAATGGACGGAGACCAAACAGATGGAATAAACACAAGTGCGTAGAGTGAGGGTCGCAATCACCTCTTCAACTACCAACACTAGCCTTTGCTAGAGTGGTTCTAGTGAACGAGTGGAGTGGATGTGAATGGAGGCGAGTACATCAAAACTAACAAAGAATATGTAACTATCCCAAGCAAACTTCATTCATAGACAAATAAAAGTAAGTTTAGGTTCATACAAGCTTAAGAATACACTTCACTATGAGAAGAGGTAGAATAAACCAATAGGTGGAAAACATAGGCATGGTTCTTGGCCGGAATGGTGGGTTGTCAGTCCACTTCTCGGCTCTGACTGTTGGTTGCGTCCTGAGGTAAATGGGTTGTCAATCCACTTGTCTTCCTCCATCTTCTTCCCTTTCATTCAATCTTTTCTCCCTTTTGCCCAAATGAGTAGTACCAAAAGTTCTCTGTTGCACACTGCTGGTGGCCGGAAACTCTCCGAAGGGTTAAAGATGGCTGGGATCGCCGAGAAAGCTTCCCGGAGGGTGGAGATGAGTGGAGGACCTGTGGAGATGAAAAACAGCACTTCGTGCGCAGCAGCGGGGCTGAAAAATGAAAAGCGCTGCCCTAATACTAGGCGCACGAGTTTAAATACTTCATCAGAAAATCAGAGCGCACAATCTGTGGCGCACGAATAGAAGTCGTGTGCACTGGATCCCATGATCATGCGATTAGTAATGACAGAACTACAGCAAAATGGAATAAACGCGCACAAGCAGTGGTGCGTGACCAGAGGTCGTGTGCACTATGTCCAATGATCGTGTGATTGACCCAGACAGAACTTGGAAAAATGGAGAATAGTGCGCACTGTTGGATCCCTAGTTTGGATTTGGGCTAAGGTTCACTATTAGGTTTTGACCAATCATGTATAGCCTCGGGTCAATTTGTTAGTTCTAAGGTTAAGGACAATCTGACTAGGTTAGGCATCTTATGATCCAGCCTTGAGAAGACTTCAGAGATCAAGACTTAAAAGAATTGCTGTTTTTAAGAGAATTAAGAAATCAGTTCGAAGTTCTTCGAATTCAGCTCGACGATCGTCGATCGCAGATCGATAAACTTAGAATTGCTTCTCTGAGTTGAGCTCGACGATATTGGAGATCAGGTCGACGAACTTCCTTCTCTCTCAGTTTCTCTAGTCGACAATATTCTACCTCAGCTCGACGAAATCTGGAGCTCAGCTTTGACAGATTCTTTCCAGTTTATTTTCTCTGAACTCAGGTCGACAAAGACAATTTCTCAGCTCGATGAACTCTGAGTTCAGGTCGACGAAATCTGTCCTGAGGTCGACGATTTCTGTCAAGTTTCAATTTGACGATTTCTCTGATAATTTGATTTGAATTGGTATTATTCTAAGGCAATAATTCTCTGATAATTAATTCTTATATTCTCAAGAATATAGCCGTTGCTAGACATCATTGATTATGGATTTCACAGAGTTAATTACTTGACTTATTTACTGGGATAGTTAAGGAGTCAATGTATTGATCTTCTAGCCGCTTGTCCAAGTTCCAAGAATTCAGTAATCAATCAAGGAGTACAATTCAAATTCAGAGACATAATTTCTGCAGGATATATAAAAATCAAGGAGATGAGAATTTACTAAGGCAGATATACAAATACAGACACAGACAGATAGAGAAGAAGAAAGAATACAGTGTGCATACTCTCTGAGTTTTCATCATCTGCAACTCTTCAGGCTTTCAAGAGACAATCAAAATACAATTAGTCTGAAAGCTTCTGGAGATCATCATTGAAGGCCTACACCCTGAAGCAAAACTTCCTTCTTTCCTAAACTACTCTACATCTCAGGGGGAGCTTTGACAACAAAGATCCACTTTTATCTTCTCTGTTGTTGAGAGAAAAAAAGAGAAGACATCATCAACTTTTCTTTCACTGTATAAAGGGTTTATTAACTCCCTTCAAAAGTTTATTGTTGGTTTTTGGGCACCTGATCATAAGCATAAAGGGTTGTGAGATCTCCCTGCAAATAGATCTTATGGTGGCAGTCACCTGATCAAAACCTGCTAGTAGATTCCTATAAGGGTGGTGGAAGAGTGGATGTACCCAGTTTGGGGAACCACTAAAGAATTTCTTGTGTTGTCTGGTTTCCCTTCTTCGTTTTATACTGTGCTGTGTTACTTTATCTTTAAATTTCTTTACATATTTTTTCTATCACCTATTTTACAGCTAAATTATATAAATCTGTAAATAGTTTTTAAAGCTCTATTCACCAGGGTTAGCGTCAACAACATTGAGAGTGTTGAGAGCATTGAGTCAACTCAACACTGAACTTACCGTGTGGCGGAAAGTAAGTACAGCGCAACGGTAGCTAGGGAATAAAACTGGCAGAGCTCTCGGGAAGCTATCGCCTGGCGATTGTTATACTGCTGGCGATAGCAGGGATAATTTAATTGACGATGCTATCTTTATCCTACCGCATGGAGGTAGCTAATTTTTCATGGTGATAGCAGTTAGTGTCGTGTCATAACTGACGTCGGATATCATGCGACATTAGCTTCATATCAAGCGACGATAGTGAAACTGTAACGACATGGCCACATGTCGGCCTATGATTGGAGTCCCTGGGCGGTTTCACGTGAAATGATGTCGTACCATGCGGTGGTAACTAGTTACCGCGCGATAGTAGCTCGATATATATGCCTAGTTCGGCCGTTTTCTTTTCATTATTCTTGATTTGGAGAGTTTGGCCTGGTTTTCTGGAGGAAGAGTAACAACGCTAGATGATGGGAGATCTTGCCGCCGTTTGTGTTTCGGGTCTCGGGTTCGTAAGACGAGTTTGGATTTGCGGAGGCATTGTTGGAGCGGACATTTCCAACCGTCTAGGTTTCTTCCATTGCGCCAAAGAGTACATCAAGGGTAACGATCCTCTTCCTTGGACATGTGAAGTCCATTCTTTTAGCATTGGAGGGCATACACTCCACGAACATTTGGATGTTGTTGGGTACATTGGAAAATGTGTACCAGATTTGAAGAAGCCTAACCTTACTCAATGATATGCATCAAGGTGTATTTGATGTTGTTTTGAGTTTATATGTGCAGGTTAAGTAAATGCAGGAATGCAGAAAAATTTCTAAGTCCATGTGTCGACACCTGGAGAAGCTGTGTCGACACTTATGAAGGCTTGTGTCGACACTGGAAAAAAGCTATGTCGACACTTGGAGTTAATTGTGTCGACACTTGGAAAGGCTGTGTCGACACTATAAGAAACTGTGTCGACATACAGAGGCAGTGTCGACACACAGAGAAGCATAGTCGACATCAACTGTGTCAACACATAGAGTCAGTGTCGACACACAGAGAAAGTTTAGTCGACAACAACTGTGTTGAAAAACAGAGGCAGTGTCGACACACAAAAGCTTAATCGACATCAATTGTGTCGACACTCAGAGGCAGTGTCGACACACAGAAGACCTTGTCGATATCAACTATGTCGACACACAGGATTTATGTCGACACACAATAAAGTTTCAACTATGTTAAAGAAAAGAAGTGATTGTGTCGACACACAGAATAAGTGTCGACACATTCTATAGATGCTGTGTCGAGAAGCAGTGTCAACACCAAAGGAGCTGTGTCGACACCATCAAGGGTTGTGTTGACACTTAGTCTATTTATGTCGACACGTGATAAAGTTCAGTCTCGACACTTTGCTGACAGAAAGAATTTCAAGAAGTGACTGGATGACTTTACAGCTGTCATAACCAACCAGTCTACTGCAACTGTCAGAGCTGTAAGAAGTTTGTTAGTAACCGGTTCAGCCGGTTACCATGGAGAAAGTCTATATAAAGGCATTCTACTTCAACAAAAAAGGATGATGATAACAGATTGATGAGAGAAGTAAAGAAACACTGATACATAATAAAATGAAGAAGTTGGAGAGAGAGAGCTCTATCTACTCAAGTGCAGTTGCTGAACCAGGCTGCTAAGAAGGATTCAGATTGTGATCTGAATATCATGAAAGAAGCTGATTGAAGATGAACTTCACAGGAGATTCAACCCTACTGAGTTAAGATTCAAGAAGCTTTGAAGAAAGCTAAGAGTGGTTGCCCTCTGCCATCAGATTCTTCCAAGAACTGATCAAGAATCCATGCATCCATTCTCTCTCTACCAGGGTGGTGGTTAAATACATTGTTAAATCTATTTTCTGTAGGATCTTTATAAGATCTCAGTTGTAAGCCTGTGTTTATAAAGGCTGAGTGTAGGAGAGTATTTTATCTGAGTGGTAGGGCTGTGAACCTGAGTTGTAGGAAATTGTGATCTCTGAGTGTAGGCCTTGTTGAAGGCTGAGGTAGGGCAGTTTGCCTGAGCTGTAGGAGTGTGGACTCACTCTGAGTTGTAGGAGCCTTTTTGGGTTCTGAGCTGTAAGATCTGAGGATCTGAGGTGAAGAGAAGAAGTTAGGCAGAATCTAGCATACTGCTAGATAGGCGAAGGGGGAAAGTGGATGTACCCAGACCTTAGGGAACCACTATAAAAACTGTGTGCACTCTGTGATTGAATGATTCCGTGAATTTTGTGCTGTGTTAGCTATAGAACTAGCTGTTTCAGATTAATGTATTGAATAGATATTCTGCTTTAGAAGAAAAATGAATTACACCTATTCACCCCCCTAGGTGGTTAGACACTAATTCTTTCAAGTGATATCAGAGGGAGGTTCCTCAAAAGTTAGACTTAACAGTCTGAGTGAGATCTGTAAAGCAGAATTAAGATCAAGAAAATGGGTTCAGGAGAAAACCATAAAGAACTTGGTTCAATGAAATTGCCCATCTGCAGGAAGGAAATATTTAGAATCTGGAAGGAAAGGGTCAGATTGTTTATGGAGGCATCTGATCCTATAATGTATATAACAGTTAAGGAAGGGTCATATGTTCCAATGAAGATTTCTATTCTTGATGCCAATCAGAGAATTCTGAAGGATTTTTTAGAGATGACTAAAGATGAAATCCTCTTGACAACAATGGATAAAAGAGCCCAGAATATTATAGTAAGTGTCATTGATGATTCAACATTCCAGAATCTAATACACTGCAAAACCTCCAAGGAAATGTGGGACACATTGATAGTCTACATGGAGGGTTCTGAAGAGGTTAGGCAAGATAGAAAATCTATACTTAATCAAGAATATGAGAGTTTAGACAAGCTAAGTCTGAAAGTATTACTGAATGCTATAAGAAGTTCTATAGGATAGTCAATGAACTAATGTCATATGGAAGAGTTTTCAGTACTTATGAGTTAAATGATAAATTCCTTAGGTCTTTGACTAAGGATTGGGATACAAGAATTTGTGCCATAAGAGAAGTGGCCAGACTCGCTGAGATTTCTCCTCCAACACTGTTTGGAAAATTGCTGTCATATGAGATGCAGCTGTTAGCTAGAAAGGAGGAAGAGAAAAACACAAATGGTGACTATAAAGAAAAGTCAGTGGCTTTCAAGGTTGAAGCTACAAGAAAGAATAGGAAAATGTCTCCATCTTTTCCTAAGAGAGATGCAAAAATTATCTCAGAAAATTCAGATAATCCCAGTACAGATAGCAGTGACTCAGATGAAGACTTTGCAGCATTCACAAGGAAGTTCCAGAGATTCTTAAAGAATAAGCTGTGGAAACCTAAGCCTTCCACATCACAGTCTAGGGATGACTATTATCAGAAGGGGAAATCATCCAGGAAGGACAGGAATGGGACAAAGCCTGGCAAGTCAACTTCATCCAAGATTATATGCTATTGCTGCAATAAAGCTATACATGTTGTGGCTGACTGTCCAGAGAAGAGGAAGGAGTATGCTAATAGAAAGAGGTCTCAGCACAAGAACAAGAAGGAGAAATCCTTGGTTGCTGAGAAAGAGAAAAGTCTGACTGATCAATCAACTTCAGACTCAGAATCTGAGGCTGAGGCATATTTTATTCTGTTTGCAGAAGAAGAGGATGAGTTCATTCAATTACTGAACTCTATCTATGAGTAGGAAGACCACCAATGCAAAGGACTGATGGCTGTGTCAGAAGAAGATAAGTGCCAGGATCAGCCTGGCCCCAGTAAGGTAAAATGTGTTTCTATAGATTCTGATTATTTTACTGGGTCAGAATAAGATGCATCTCCATCAAGAGATGAAGATGGTTCTGAATCTGAAGGAGATATTCATCAGTTGATAGGTGAATATGGAGATTTATTGCAGGCACTTAAGAGAAGCAAAAACATGGCCAAACATCAGGCTAAGGAAATTGCAGCTCTTAAGTTGGCTGCATCGGATTCAGAGAAGTTGCTGGATCAGAAGTTGAATGAGATAGCCAGACTAAAAGACATTACTGTTATTCAGATGGGTACTATCACATTTAAAAATGATCAGATTAAAAGTCTGGAGAATAGACTTCTGAAAGAAAAGGAGATAATGACTAGTTTTTCTAAGCCAAAATCTGTTTTACCCTTGATTGATGAATTTGTGTCTCAAAAGGGTAAGGCAGGAATATGCTATAAGAAAACTGCATGGGCTGCTAAGTCTAATAAGAAAGGCAAAGCCCCAGCACAAAACAGCAGACCTGCTGCAAATATTATAGCTGAGATTGCACCTAAAAAGAGGTACAATAAGTTTGAGTGCTAGTCTGTGGCAAGATAGGCCACTATGTCTTAGACTGTTGGCACAATACCAGTGTCAAGGAGAGCAGCAGTCTGCCTGTTAGAAGAGCTGCAGGCAGATTTGTTAACTTTCAGACAACTTGCACCGAGGACCCAAAAGTTATTTGGGTTCTAAGGTTAAGTAATCTGTATTGCAGGTAAGTCCAAGTTGCCATACCCCTATATGGTACTTGGACAGTGGATGTTCTAGGCATATGATTGGAACAATGGGATTGCTGAAGCACTACTCACCTATGCTGAATGGGCCTAGAGTATTCTTTGGTGGTTCTGAAAAGGGAATCATCAAAAGTTTGGTTAACATTTCGAATAACTCAGTTACAATCACTCAAGTGGCCTATGTAAAGGGTTTGAAACACAACCTAATTAGCATAATTCAGCTGAGTGATTTAGGTTATGACATTTCATTTGTCAAGAATGGTTATCATATCAAGAGGTCAAGTGATCAAGAGGTCATATTGACTGGATATAGAAAAGGAAATGTATATTGCCTAGATTTTGTGTGTGAGAATAAAAATTCTCCTATCTGTCTTGTGGCTGATGAGAAAGTTTATCATTGTGTCAAATGACACAAGAGGCTAGCCCATATTAACTACAAGACCATTGGCCAACTCTTTAGTAAAGAGTTAGTGAGGAATGATCCTCAAGTTAAGTGTTATAAGGATGGAATATGTTCTGCTTGTCAAAAGGCAAGCAAACTAGATCCTCCTTTCATAGCCTTGAAACTAAGGATTCAGTGAGGTGCTTGTATCTCTGGCATATGGATTTATTTGGTCCTATGCCAGTTCAGAGACTAGGTAGGAAGGTCTACACTTTTGTGGTTTTAGATGACTATTCTAGATTCTCATGGGTATTCTTTCTGAGACAGAAATCTGAAACCCCAAAGGTCTTCTACAATTTTGTCAAACAAATTCAGAATGAATTAGATAGTTCAGCTGTCAAAATCAGAAGTGACCATGAAACTGAATTCCAATCTGAAAGTATGACAAGACTGTGTGAAGAGTTTGGGATTCTTCAGGAAGTCTCCTCACCGAGAACACCTCAGCAAAATGGAATTGCTGAGAGAAAGAATAGGATATTGATTGAGGCTGGAAGAACACTATTGAGTGACACTTCTCTCCCAGAATATTTCTGGTCTGAGGCAGTTAACACTTCATGTCATGTGCTCAATAGGGCTTCCATCACCAAAAGCCACAAAAAGACACCCTATAAAGTTATGAAAGGCAGAAAACCAAACTTATCCTATTTCAGGATCTCTGGTTTCAAATGTTATGTGCTTAACAATGGCAAATCTCACCTTTCTAAGTTTGCTGCCAAATCTCAAGATGAGATATTTGTTGGGTACAATAACAATAGTAAGGCCTATAGGGTCTATAACTTGGCTACTCAGGTTGTAGAAGAGTCAGTTCATGTCATTTTTGATGAAACCAGACTTATTAACAGTGAATTTCCAAGTAGTTCTTATAGTTCTCTAGGTATACAGCAAAAGATGGATCAGATTACTACCAGAGAAGATCCAACTGCAAAGCAAGATGTGGAAAATGGTAGTTGTTGTCCAGTTTGAGTACAAGACACTCAGGATGGTGAAGAAGAACATGAGGTGCAGCATGAAGAAGAGATTGGAGAAGATCAAACTGCTGATAGATTACCTCCAGCAGTTAGACAGTTGAAAGATCATCCTGCACACCAGATCATTCGTGATCTAAGACAAGGAGTACAAACAAGGAGCAGGAACATGAACACAGTTCTTTGCTCTAGCTTCTTATCTCAAGTGGGACCCAAGAGATTTGAAGAAGGAATTGAGGACCCATACTGGATTGATGCCATGCAGGAAGAGTTAAATCAATTCAGAAGATGCAATATCTGGGATTTGGTTCCAAAACCAAAAGGCCACAATGTCATAGGGACAAAGTGGATATACAGAAACAAGCTTGATGAGAGTGGGATCATAGTGAAGAACAAGGCAAGACTAGTTGCCAAAGGATACAGATAGGAGGAGGGCATAGACTTTGATCAGACTTTTGCTCCAGTGGCTAGATTTGAAGCTATCAGACTATTCCTAGCCTATGCAGCATATCAAGACTTCAAAGTATTCCAGATGGATGTTAAGTCTGCATTCTTAAATGGAGAATTAAAAGAGGAGGTCTATGTAGAGCAGCCCTCACGTTTTGTTGATCCACTTAATACTACTTATGTCTATAGACATAGGAAAGCTTTGTATGGGTTAAAACAAGCTCCAAGGGCTTGGTATGAAACACTATCTACTTTCCTCATTGAGAACAAATTCTCAAGGGGGAAAATAGATAAGTCTCTATTCCTTAGGGAATGCAAAGGAAAGATAATCCTAGTCCAAATATATGTTGATGACATAATATTTGGTTATACTGAAAGTATCCTTTGTAAAAAATTTTCAAAACTTATGCAAGGGAAATTTGAAATGAGTAGTATGGGAGAACTTAAGTTCTTCTTGGGTCTCCAAGTAAGACAGAATGATGATGCTTCTCCATATCCCAGTCTAAGTTCACCCTGGAGTTAATTAAAAAGTATGGTATGGAATCATCCACTAAAATGAAACTCCAATGGGGACAAGTGTATCTCTTAGCAAAGATGATGCAGGGAAACTTGTAGATGAAACTTTGTATAGAGGAATAGTTGGCTCCCTCCTATATCTGACTGCTAGTAGACCAGATATCATGTATGCTATATGTGTCTGTGCTAGGTACCAATCCTGCCCTAAAGAATCTCATCTTACTACAGTCAAAAGGATTTTGAGATATCTTAAGGGCACGTCTAATCTAGGCCTTTGGTATCCTAGGGATAGAGATTTTCTACTAATGGGTTATTCAGATGCAGACTTTGCAGGTTGCAAAGTAGATAGGAAAAGTACTACAGGCACCTGTCAATTTCTTGGTGGAAGACTGGTGTCATGGAGCTGCAAGAAGCAGACCAGTGTGGCAATATCCATAGCTGAGTCAGAGTATGTTGTTGTTGGAAGTTGCTGTGCAAAACTATTATGGATATACCATCAGTTAGAAGACTATGGTATTCAGGTAAGTAGAACTCCATTGTTATGTGATTCTACTAGTGCTATTTCAATTGCTCACAATCCTGTTTCTCATAGTAGAACAAAGCATATAGAAATAAGATACCATTTTCTTAGAGACCATGTAGAGAAAGAGGATATCTCTTTAGAATTTGTTAGTACTGATTTACAACTAGCAGACATGTTTACTAAGCCTTTAGATGAAACTAAATTCAACAATTTCAAATTTTAAATAGGTATGTTGAACATAAATTAGTTTACAAAATTTGGCTAAGTAAAATTGTATTGATACAAGAAGTTGTCTGTGTCGACACATAGTAGTTGGTGTCAACATTCCAGGAAAGTGGTGTCGACACATCTAGAGAATCGGTGTCGACACTTCAGAAGAGTGGTGTCGGCACATCCAGATGTGGTGTCGATACTTAGATTAAACACGCAGATTCATCGACCTCAGATTATCGAACTCGACAAAGTCAAATAAAATTGATGTCGAGTCATTAGAAGTCTGTGTCGATACTTTTCAACAGTGTCGACACATTAAGAGATTATTGACGCGACTTTTGACCTTCATTACTTAGAAAGGTATAAATAGGTCAACAGTATATTCTGTCGACACATTCTACATATTTTCGATACCAAAACCCTGTGTCGACAACTTCTCTCTTCTTAATCCAAGCTTTCACTCAACCCTAATGGCGCCGAAGCTAGTTGACAATGTCAATGAAGGTTATGTGCTGGTACGCAACGCCTTTGATCATGCGGAACCTGAAATTAAAGCAGTAGTAACCCTAATTGCAGAAAATGGGTTAGAATTTTTGGTATCTGAAACAACAAAGATTTGGAAGAAAGAAATTCTGGATTTCTATGGCGCTGCTTCTATAGATTCAACTGGACTTAAGATCAAATCTATAGTTCATGGTGATAAAGTTAAACTAACTTTGAAGATCTTGAGGAAAACTCTTCAACTACCAAGAATTCAAGAAGAAGTGGAAGTTACCTCATCCAAGACAAGGGAAGCACTTCAATGGTGTGGGTTGGATCCCACCATGAAGATTGGAGCTGCAATGAACAGAAAAGGAATGAATCAACAAGAAAAATTCCTTTCAGAAATAGTTGGCAAGGTCATACTCTGCAAGCCAGGGGGCATGATAGGATATCAGCCTATATGTTCTGTCTGATGACCAGGATCATCTACAGCCTAACTACAGATTGGTCCTTAGTAATTTTTGAAAAGATTAAGGAAAGTCTTAAGAAGCCAAATCTGTGAAGGATTATGAGTCTCTACTTGGCTGGAATAATTCCAGAAGTAATGACACAGACTGCTG